>CM056053.1:84067523-84667523 GCA_029574335.1 Rana kukunoris
AAGAGAAATGGAATGTACAATGTTTTTTGGTCTTCTTATTTTTTAAAATGTTACCAAACCCTCAACAGTAAAATCAGTCTGTATATTCACTGTGGAACCTAAGGGGTTAATACTCTGCATTTCTGTAAAAAAGGCTGTTCGATCCTGTCTTCTCTGATCCTCCCTTCTTCCTGAGTTCCCAATATATTTCCTGACAGAACAGAGGCTAGAGGACAAGCTGCACATGCTCAGTTTTGTGTGTATTGCAAATCAGCACTTTCCAGACAGAGGGTCAGGGGCTCTGCATCCTCATAGGGCAATCATGGGAAAAAATGAAAACGGCCTCCTACAAGCTTTAACCAGACACCGAAAAGTCCAGGGGCATCGTTGTATTGTGGGCCCCGAGCGCCGGGTCCCAGATCTGATGGTCGAGTGCGGCTGTGGCCGAGTTTGTCCTAGTGCGGCCATGTTCGGCCAAGTGCAGCTGGGGTCCAGTTTGGCCGAGTGAGGCCGTGTTCAGCCGAGTGCGGCCGTGTTCGGCCGAGTGCGGCTGGGGCCGAGTTTGGCCGAGTTCGGCTGAGTGCCATAGGTCCCGCCTTCTGGAGCCTGCAGCGCCAATCCAGGAGGACCATGGGACGTGCGATGTGGTGCATCCATCATAGCCTGCAGAGTCTCTGTAAGGCGGGAATTTCAAAATGAAGCCGCCGAACAATATCCCTGCTCGGGGCGGGCGGCTCTCCTCCCTCTGCTCCTCGCTTGGCAGCTCCTCTACTGCCTCCTCCTCGGCATGGCAGCTCCTCTCATCCTCCTCTGCATGGCAGCTCCTCCTCCTCGGCATGGCAGCTCCTCTCCTCTATGACAGTGGCGAGTGACTGACACCACGGCTGAGCTCAGGTAAGTCAGTGTGTGTGTGTATCTATGCCATTGTCAGTAGGTCAGTGTGTGTTAGGTCATGCAGGTCAATGGTCATTTTATGTAGGTCAGATAGGTTTGTGCAGGTAGGTCAGTGTAGGTAGGTCAGTTCAGGTAGGTCAGTGCAGGTAGGTCAGTAGTCAGCATTGATGGGCAATGGTAAGTCACACAACCCCACCGCCCAGCCCAAAAAACGCTACTCCACATACAAAACCTCTAATTCCACCACCCCGACACCCAACACCCCCCCCCCCCGGTTCCGGCTTTGGACTTCTGGCTGAAGCCCCTCCCTGCACAAGACTGCTATATACTGCTGATGTGAAAAGGTATTTAGCAGTTTACATTCAATAAAACTATTCCATTTCCGTGTTTTGTGTACTGTGGGAGAGCAGATATAGTGAATGCAGGATCCTGAGTTTTAGTAATGCCTCGTACACACGACCAGTTTTCACAACGAGAAAACAGCCATTTTTAATATTGGTCGAGAAAACCGGTCCTGTGTATGCTCCCTAGCAGTTTTCTCGCCAAAAGAACTGCCCGCAATTTTTTTTAAACCAGCTCTCTTTTTTCTTGAGCCATGGCCCTTAGCCATGAATAAGCACTGATCCAGTGCGAAACGCGTCGGCTGTTCCTTGTTTCCACTGCTGTGACCTATTTTTGTACATGCTGTCTATTGAATAAAAGACCACCCATCAGGTTTCGGAGTGCGGCTATCCATTTTTCTTTGTCTTCATTTTGCTTAGTGCACCGCCAGCACCCTCGGTATCCTGCACTACCTGTAACCATTTAGTGATCCCACCTGGAGCGGTGACTCCTTTCTCTCTCTTTTTTCTTGTCGTGTTTCCCGTCAGTCTTTTTCTCGTCGCGAAAAATGGTCCTGTGTATGCTTTTCCGAGGGGAAAAAAATTGCGCATGCTCAGAATCAAGTATGCAGCCCAAAAGCAGCCCAAAGGGTAGCGCCATTTGAAAGGAACTTCCCCTTTATAGTCCCTATAGGTGCTGGGGGGCTGCTACACACAGAAGGATTTTTATCTTAATGCATAGAATGCATTAAGATAAAAAACCTTCTCCCTTTACAACTCCTTTATAGCGTGATTCCACCCAAAAAGAGAACATCTGCTTATTTGTCTCCTCCCCTGTTCGGTGCCACATTGGGCACCTTTCGGGAAAAGGGGGAGCGCATACCTGTCTGGTATCCTGTTCCCACTTCCGGGAGCCACAGTCCTGGCTGTTGACGTCACCGCTTGGCTCCCTCCTCCTCCCTCCTCCTTCCCCTTCCAGCGGAGCCTCATGGATGTGCAGTAGGGTTTTTAATTGTGAATTGTTAGACAGGTTCAATATGTCTATTTTTTTGTGCTGAGATTTTTTATTTTATTTGTTTGTGATGTCCATTGCCCTTCCATGTGCGCCTCACTGAAAAGCCTATTTGTCATCTTTTTTTTAAAATAGTTTATACACATGCACTGCCTGCATTGCACTGCTTTACATCCATGACAGGAATTATACACCGTCGAACGCACCTTATTCAAGTGAATGGTGTTGCTTTGCAAGTGCCCTGCAACCATGTGCCTCTTCTGCATTTATCACCCCCATTTCTACTTCTCAGGGGCCCGGGCCACCCTGCTAAACTGATGGGGCCCCAAGCCCCGTACAAGAGGGCTGGCTGTATTGCCTCATCATTGGAGACCCTGGTCAGTAAGCAGCTGTTGCAGGGGAGAGGAGGGATTGCAGACGATGGCTTGGTCATGTGAGCCTATGGGTGACATCACGGCCCCCAGGGATTCACAGCCATTACCAAGGGGAGCCGGATCGCTGAATCACATGACTGGCCCAGACCAGATTACAAATAGGTAAGTACGTTTTTTTTTTTATATACAGGGTATGCAGAATAGATTGGAGGAGGGAATGTTTTTAATAAACTAAGCCTTTAAAGTTAAAGTTAGCCTTTACTACTCCTTTAGATTTTTAGATTATTAATACCTTACCATTCACCCCTTCCCGAAAAAAAAAAAAATATTCATCTATGGATGCTAAAATATTATCAAGCAAGCCACACATTGCCTCCCTATGATAACCTGCTTATTAGGATAATACTCTCTCTGGGGCTTATTTACTAAAGCTGGAGAGAGTAAGGCTTGGAGCGAGAGATAATAAAATGAGAGATAGTGCAGGTCAATATGCTTGACCCAACACTGTACGAAACCTACTTACTGACAAAATATTCATTAGTATAACTTGAAATCTGTAAATACAATCACATTTGTTGCATTGTCAAAAATAAATCTAAACATTATGAAGTTGATTTACTAAAGGCAACTAGACTGTGTACTTTGAAAATCGCAGTTACACTCTGTTGCTCCAGAGCTTGGTAAATGAGCAAAAACTCTGCTGACTTCCATCATCCAATCATGTGCAAGGAAAAATGCTGTTTTTTCCCCTTGCATCTGTACATAGTGAACCTCATTTACTAAGCTCTGGAGCAACTGCACTTTTCAAAGTGCACAGTCTATTTGCCTTTAGTAAATCAACCCCTATCTGTCTTATTCAGTAGGCAGTACGAAAAACTTCTTTAAACTAAAAAATTTGTATGTATGTATAGAATCTATAGTACAGCTTCTATGAATGGAGGTGGGCAGAAAAGGCAGGCATAATGGACACACTTAGGCCCCTTTCACACTGGGGCGGGAGGTGTGGTGGCAGTATAGCGCCGCTAAAAATAGCGGCGCTATACCGTCAGAATTTACGCGGGATTCGGCCGCTAGCGGTGCAGTATTAACCCCCGCTAGCGGCTGTAAAAGGGTTAATACCGTCCGCAATGCGCCTCTGCGGTTTCTCATTGTCTTAAATGGGAAGGAGCGGTATACACACTGCTCCAAAGATGCTGCTTTGCAGGAAAAAAAATTCTCTCCTGCCAGCGCATCGCCTTAGTGCGAAAGCCCTCGGGCATTCACATTGAGAAGGCTGGGCAGGAGTTTTTCAGGCGGTATTTAGATGCTATTTTTAGCGCTGTACCGCCTGAAAAACTCCTCAGTGTGAAAGGGGCCTTAATGAGTGCATATGACAACTCCTCAGCTCTATTAACCCCCTGGAAGATTATAGAACAGCAGTAGGAGGGGATTGTGGTATGGAAGATTTCCACTCAACCTGCAGCCATTAGCAAAAAGAGACACACTGGGGGTTATTTACTAAAGGCAAATCCACTTTGCACTTCAAGAGCACTGAAAGTGCCCTTGGACGTGCAGTCGCTGTAGATCTGAGGGGAAGATCTGAAATGAGGGGAAGTTCTGCTGATTTTATCTTCCAATCATGTGCAAGCTGATATGCTGTTTTTTATTTTCCTTGCATATCCCCCTCAGATCTACAGCGACTGCACTTCCATGTGCACTTTCAGTGCACTTGTAGTGCAAAGTAGATTTGCCTTTCGTAACTATCCCCCACTGTATAGATCGTCCCTTGTGCTCTTTTTTTGAAAAAAACATTTTTTGAATAAACTTAGGCTTTACCCTTATCTACATTATTACTGCACATAGCTACATAGACTATTGTATTTGTTTTCCTGACCCTGCAAACCTGTTAAAGTAAATGATGTTTGCTGTGAATAAACGCTGGACAGCCCTTTTATATACAGATGCACTTCAGTGAAACACAACAGCAATAAGAAGTATTTAAAAAGAAAAAGCAATAGGCAAAATGTTCAAGGACATAACATTTTCCTTTGTATAAATAGTTACATCCATTTAGAAAGTTTCTAGCATTTGCCCTATAAAGCAATGCACTTATCATGCAGAATAAAAGCTAATATCTAAATAAAGCTCAGAAAACAGAAAACCACAATGCATTACTGTGTTTATAGCATGACAAGTACAAGGAAAACACATAAAGCATCTACCTGTTCAAATATTATACCTCCACGCTAACCTGTTAGGTGACGATAATAAACAATATCTTCATTCTCCAATGCGCAGTAGGGAACCAGGAAGTGAAGCAGCAAGGCTTTGCTTCCTGATTCCCTTACCGAAGATGGCAGCGGCAGAATCCGAGAGCCGAGACAGAGATCGGCTTCAGGTGCTGATGTCGCGGGTGCGCTGGACAGGTAAGTGTCCATATTATAAAAGTCAGCAGCTGCAGTATTTGTAACTGCTAAAAAAAAAACATAAAACGGTGGACCTCCGCTTTACAGTGGTTGTGAACCCAACCACACAACTTGCACCTACAGGTAAGCCTAGATTAAGGCTTACCTGTAGGTGCAATAAATATCTCCTTAACCTACACGGTTAAGGAGATATTTGCAGAAAACACTGCACCAATGTCTACGGCGCATGCGTGCCGTAGACAACGGCGCAGGGGCACTGAGCATGACGGGGAAAATACCGGGACCCGCGCGCATGCGCACGTGTGACGTCATCGCAGCTCCGGCCACTCACAGCGCCGGAGCGGCAATACCCGGAAGGCACTCGAAAAAGGAAATAGCTCGTAAGACCGTGTACACACGACCGAGGTTCTCGCTGGAAACCAGCGAGAACCTCGCTGGAAGCTGCATTCCAGCGAGGACCTCGGCCGTGTGTACACTCTCGGCGAGCTTCCCGTCGGGAAGCCCGTCGAGCAGAAATAGAGAGCACGCTCTCTATTTGCTCGACGGCCCGTCTGGAAGAATGGCTGGTTGCCATTCCCGACGGGCGGGTCGCCGATTTCGATGGCCGGCAGGGAACCTCGACGGGCGGAACGATGTGTTCTGCCCGTCGAGGTTCTCTGCCGTGTGTACACGGCCTTATGCCTTTTTCTTGCAGGTTTTTTTTTTATTTATTTTTTACAGGAAATTTTTTGGGGGGTGTACTTCCTCTTTAATGGCTGTGTAATCTGTAATCAATTTTTCGTGAAATAGTTTTTTACTGCCTCCCAGAGATCTCCATGTCATCCTCATTTCTGTTGGTTTGGAACAAGCAGTGCACATTATCTGTGGTCGTGTCCACTGCTCTAAACAAATCCCATAGTTCCCAGGTGTCTAAATTCCTACATACATTGGGACCATATAGAATTATCTTAGCCACCCTCTAAATGGAAGTCAGATTACAGAAGCTAGGGAAAAAAAAAAACAATTTTGAGATTTGGAGGAGGCTGAGAGCACTAGAAGATACTTTTTAACTTTTTATAGTCCTTTTTATTTTTACTTTAAATAACAAACATATTATACTTACCTCCACTATGCAGTTTGTTTTGCACAGAGTGGCTCCAATCGTCCTTTTCTGGGGTCCCCCAGAGGCGCTGATGTCTCCTCCCTGCATCGGGTGTCCACCTCAGAGAAGCTCTCTGCTTCTGTATGTATTCACAAAGATACCGGGACTCTGCTCTGCCCCCGGCGCCCACGTCATTGGACTTGATTGACAGCAGTGGGAGCCAATCTATCCAATCAAGAGCCGAGACCCTGTGCAGAGAGGAAGAGCGTGTCTCCACCGAGAGAATAAAGAGGCTCAGATAAGAAAAATGGGAGGGCTGGAGGTCACTGCCAGAAGTTTTTTCACCTTAATGCATAGAATGGGATTACAACCCTTTTTAGAATACATACTGGAACATAGGTTTACTTTACCACTGTGCAAATGCATAAAAGTTATTCTTTTTTAAGGGCAAGGACTGCTGATAAGGCAGTACAGCCACCCCTCCTGTACTGGTTTCGACCCTAGCAGAGAAGAAGGGGGCCCGGTGCTCCTGTTCAGGAGGTCCAGCTGTACTGTCTTATTGCAGATACTGATACTCCTCTGCCTCCCCTTGCAGCGCTGCTAGCTTTGCCTCTTATTTCTTCCTTTGGCTGCACTGCAGAGGGATTGACTCTAGCACATGTTCCCCTTACATCTGCTGTCAGGGGCCCCCTGTATGCCCTTTTCCCCCACAGCACTGCCAGCTTCCCTCCTCTCCTCTCCATATACATACTTGAAAATAACTTTCTTTTGTAAATGAAAGTGTAGTGTTACCCCCATAAGGGCTGCTGATATTAGCTGGTTCTTCTCAAATAGTACAGAGGCTAATCGTCCCTACAAGTACCAGTCCATGCTTGAAGAACTTTAAACAGGAGAGGGGTTAGAGCATGGGATACTACAAAAGGCAGTGGTCATCTTGGAGGTGTGTTTGGGTTCATTATCATGTTGGAATACTGCCCTGCGGCCCAGTCTCCAAGGGGAGGGTATCATGCTCTGCTTCAGTATGTCACAGCACATTCATGGTTCTCTCAATGAACTATAGCTCTCCACTGCCAGCAGCACTCATGCTGCTCCAGACCATGACACTCCCACCACCATACTTAACTGTAGGCAAGAGACACTTTGTTTTACTCACCTGGTTTTCGCCACACATGCTTGACACCATCTGAACCAAATACGTTTATCTTGGTCTCATCAGACCACAGGACATAATTCCAGTAATCGATGTCCTTAGTCTGCTTGTCTTCAGCAAACTGTTTGCAGGCTTTCTTGTGCATCATCTTTAGAAGAGGCTTCCTTCTAGGACAACAGCCATGAAGACCAATTTGATGCAGTGCACAGCGTATGGTCTGAGCATTGACAGGCTGACCCCGCCACCCCTTCAACATCTGCAGCAATGCGGGCAGCACTCATATGTCTATTTCCCAAAGACAACCTCTGGATATGACGCTGAGCACGTGCACTCAACTTCTTTGGTCGACCATGATGAGGCCTGTTCTGAGTGGAACCTGTCCTGTTAAACCGCTGTATGGTCTTGGCCACCATGCTGCAGCTCAGTTTAAAGGTTTTGGCAATCTTCTTATAGCCTAGGCCCTCTTTATGTAGAGCAACAATTATTTTTTTCAGATCCTCAGAGAGTTCTTTGCCATGAGGTGTTGAACTTCCAGTGACCACCTGAGAACTTTTAACACTAATGAGTCAAATCACACCGGGGAGGAAAAATAGATAATTTGATCCAATTTGGACATTTTCACTTAGGCGGCGTACACACGATCGGACATATCCGATGAAAACGGTCCGCGGACCATTTCCATCGGATATGTCCGATCGGGAGTTTGATCCGATGGCGTGTACACACCATCGGATCAAATTCCCCGCCGCCGGACGGCGCGGTGACGTGGCGGTGACGCGGCGGTGACGTTGACGCCGCCGCGTCACCGCCACGTCACCGCACCAGGAAGTAAAACACTTCCACGCATGCGCCGAATCCATTCGGCAGCGGCGCGGCGGCGGTGGGGGCCGACATGTCTGCTGGTAAGTGTACTAACCAGCAGACATGTCGGGCGGACAGATTCCACCGGATAGATTTCAAAGCTTGCTTTGAAATCTGTCGGGTGGAGAAATCTGTCCGCTAGCCCATACACACGAGCGGAGATGTCTGCTGAAACGGTCCATCGGACCGTTTTCAGCGGACATATCCCCTCGTGTGTACGCCGCCTTAGAGTGTGTACTTACTTTTGTTGCCAGCGGTTTAGACATTAATGGCTGTGTGTTGAGTTATTTTGATGGGACAGCAAATTTAAACTGTTATACAAGCTGTACACTCACTACTTTACATTGTGGCAATTTGTCAATTCTTTAGTGTTGACACATAAAAAGTTGTAATAAAATATTTACAAAAATATGAGGGGTATATATATATATATATATATATATATATATATATATATATATATATGTAGCGCCCCCTTACTTTCTGTATGGGCACTACGCTAAAGTTAGCTAGAATGGGAGAGCTACGTTGCTCCCATTTGTGATTTATTTAAATTATGACCCCTGTCGGTCCAGAAAGGTCTCCTGGACCAATCGGCATTCTAGGGATGTGGTATCATCTCCGGCCAGCAGTTGGCGCCAGCGGGGTTTCTGGCAGAGCAAGTCTTCCCCAGCAGCCAATCAGAGGAGTTCTTCCCTCGCAGGGCATACTGGGGAGGGGTATATCTGTGACAGGTGTCATGTGTTCTAAAATCTTTGAGGGGTCCCGGTGCTGGGTGCGGCATCCACCTTCAGGGTGTGCGCACCTGTGGGCCCCGCCGACGCGGCCCTCCTGGCCAAGTTTGTGGGCTTCATTGAGCCTCAACCGGAGGCAGAAGAGGACCCCAGTAATCCACTGGGTTCCAGGTTCCATTGAAACGAATTTCAGGCTGAGTGCCACACTAATCGGGGATCTGGTGACCAGGATGTTACAGGTACGCATTACTGTCTCTCGGTGACCCGGCCTGGAATCCATTGGAAGGATTCCCCCCTTATATTCATCCATTACGGACCGCTGTTACTAAGGGCTGGATTGCCCATTCACATCCAGGCCTGACACTGCAAGTTCATCCCTTTACTCTCATCAACCTTTTCTCTTCTAACTGAAGTTGATGTTGGCTATGTTGGCCTGGAAATAAAGCCTTGGAAAACTTTATTGAATGTCTGGACCTCCGCTCACTACTTTGTTCATGCATCACACCCCTAGACAACGCTAGAGCTACGTAATGTGCCGCAACCATCAATCAACCAGCGGCTCCTTCGGGGGTAGCACTACATATATATATGTATAAATAGTGCCTTGAAAAAGTACTCATACCCCTGGAAATTTTCCACATTTTGTCATGTTACAACCAAAAATGTAAATGTTTTTTATTGGGATTTTATGTGATAGACGAACACAAAGTGGCACATAATTGTGAAGTGGAAGGGAAATAATAAATGGTTTTCAATTTTTTTACAAATAAATATGTGAAAAGTGTGCATTTGTATTCAGCCCCCCTGAGTCAATACTTTGTAGAACCACCTTTCACTGCAATTACAGCTGCAAGTATTTTTGGGGATGTCTCTACCAGCTTTGCACATCTAGAGGGTGACATTTTTGCACATTCATCAAAATAGCTCAAGCTCTGTCAGAAAGATGGAGAGCGTCTGTGAACAACAATTTTCAAGTCTTGCCATAGATTCTCAATTGGATTTAGGTCTGGACTTGGACTGGGCCATTCTAACACATGAATATGCTTTGATCTAACCCATTCCAGTGTAGCTCTGGCTGTATGTTTAGGGTCGTGGTCCTACTGGAAGGTGAACCTGCGCCCCAGTCCCAAGTCTTTTGCAGACTCTAAGGCCGCGTACACACGATCTATTAAACCGATTTTCATCGGTCAAAACCAATCGTGTGTGAGCGCCATCGGTTATTTAACCATCGGTTAAAAAAAAAGCCAACTTGCTTTAAATGTAACTGATGGATTCCTAACTGATAGGTCAAAACCGATGGTTAGTAGGCACCAACCATCGGTTAAAAATCCATGCATGCTCAGAATCAAGTCGACGCATGCTTGGAAGCATTGAACTTCATTTTTTTTCAGCACGTCGTTGTGTTTTACGTCACCGCGTTCTGACACGATTGTTTTTTTAACCGATGGTGTGTGGGCGCAACGGACCATCAGCCAGCTTCATTGGTTAACCATTGAAAACGGTCCATCAAACCGTTCTCATTGTATGGACTGATCGTGTGTATGCGGCATAACAGGTTTTCTTCTAAGACTACCCTGTATTTGGCTCCATCCATCTTCCCATCAACTCTGACCAGCTTCCCAGTCTCTGCTGATAAAAAAAGCATCCCCACAGCATGATGCTGCTACCACTATGTTTCATGGTGTGTTTAGAGTGATGTGCGGTGTTAGTTTCTTGCCACACATAGCTTTTGCTTTTAGGCCAAAATGTAAAATTTTGGTCTCATCTGACCACAGGACCTTCTTCTACATGTTTTCTGTGTCCCCCACATGGCTTCTCACAAACTGAAAATAGGACTTCATTTTTGCCATTAGCGTATGGCCTCGTACACACGACGAGGAACTCGTTGTAAATGAAACATTGTTTTCCTCAACGAGTTCCTTGTTAGGCTTGTCGAGAATCTTGACAAGCTTTCTTTGCGTACACACTGTCAAGACAAAATATTGTCGTTCTCAAACGCGGTGATGTACAACACATGCAATGGCACTATAAAGGGGAGGTTTGATTCCACTGTCGCCACCCTTGGGGCTGCTTTTACTAATCTCATGTTACTGCGTGTTAAGTAAAAGTTTGGTGAGAGACGATTCATGCTTTTCAGTCTGTTACAGCGTGACAAATGTGCTATCTCCATTACGAACTCTACTTTTACCAAAGGTGCGCTCCTATCTAATACTTTATTCTGAGCATGCGCCGGTTTCTAAGCATACACACGAACATGTTTCTCATTGTAAACCAGCCCGACGAGAAACACGACAAGGAAATAGAGACTCTTTTTTTCTCGCCGAGTTCCATGAAAAACATACACACGACCATTTTCCTCAGCAAAAAAGCTCTGCCACCAAGTTTCTTGATGGATTCTGTCGAGAAAAAACAGTTGTGTGTACGAGGCCTATGATTAATAGATGTCCTGGGGACAGGTTCTCTCACCTGAGGTGTGGCTCTCTGCAGCTCCTTCAGAGTTACCATGGGCCTCTTGGCTGCTTTTCTGAATATTGCTCTCCTTGTCCGGCCTGTCAGTTATGGTTGACAGCCATGTCTTGGTAGGTTTGCAGTTGTGCCATACTCTTTCCATTTTCAGGTGATGGATTGAACAGTGCTATGTGAGATGTTCAAGCTTGGGATATTTTTTTTTATAACCTAACCCTGCTTTAAACTTCTCCACAATTTTATCCCTGACCTGTCTTGTGTGTTCCATGGCCTTCATGATGATGTTTGTTCACTAAGGTTCTCTAACAAACCTCTAAAGGCTTCACAGAACAGTTGTATTTATACTGAGATTATTTTAAACACAGGTGGACTCTATTTACTAATTAGGTGACTTCTGAAGGCAATTGCTTCCACTCGATTTTAGTTAGGGGCATCAGAGTAAAGGGGCTGAATACAAATTCACGCCACACTTTTCATATTTGAAAAACATTTATAATTTCCCTTCTACTTCACAATTATGTGCTACTTTGTGTTGGTCTATTACATAAAATCCCAATAAAATACATCTACATTTTTGGTTGTAACATGACAAAATGTGTAAAATTTCAAGGGGTATGAATACTTTTTAAAGGCACTGTGTTGTGTGTGTGTGTGTGTGTAATAAATATATTTTCATTGGAGGACAGGCAGGCTGTTTTCCAGAACAGCCAGAAAACTGACCACACTGGAAAGGAAATGCTCTGATGCCTAGCATGGTGAGTTTGAAACAGAAAACAGGGGCACTGGTAGTATCATCAGTTATTTCCCACAAACATAATTATACAAAGAGGATACTGTTTAACCCAAGTACATGGTACAACAGATGCATATCAGAAATATGATATGTTGGGGCAACATATTCTTTAATTAGTTACAGTTATTAAAATCTGCTATTGAATCTAAGACCACCTTTTCCACAAACTGACAATCCTGCTGTCTAAAGGGGTCTCTGTTGCTCCTCCATCCAGGTCGAAGACACCCTATGACAGGTAAATCTATTGGCTGGATCAACACTTGAAAATTAAAGGAAAAAAACAAATGCACCACCTAATTTAGGATCGGTAAGCTCCAAGCTGCAATATATTAAATTTTTTGCTTTTGGATTTAAAAGTGTGTTAAGTAAAAACAAAAAAATAATAAAGGGACACTAAAATAAGTATATAAGTAATAACTAATATGTAAAACAGCAATATACTGTACATTCTAGGAAAAGTGATTTGGACAGTCTAATAGGAAACAAATACATCAAAACACCACTATTATGTAATAATAAATAAATAGGTTCATGTTAAATTTTATAAAAAAACAAACAAAAAACCCCCCCAAAAAAATGATTGTTAAGAATCTTAATATTAAGGGTGACTGCAAGAATTAGGCAAAGGAAAAAGAAAACAATAATCAGTGCTCCTTTCTATCAAGTATTTACCAATGGGAATGACTATGATGCAAAAGTTAATTATCTCTATATAATCATACAGCCAATATGGGATTTGCAGTGTTAATTAACAGACATACAATATTATGGCCATCTGTTTTAGAAGACCACCTTGATGCTCAGTAGACCAATCTGCATGAACTTGAACATCATTTGTTTAATCATTTCTAAGAGAGAAGTTTTGTGGTCTGAATTCTCCTCTCAATTTGTACATTGAATTGAGAATAATCAAGACTAAACAGGCCTAGACAAATTCTCCAGCAGGTTGCATATATTGATTTTTGCACATCATGCCTTGGCGAATACCAACTAGAGCTTGGCAATTAGAGTGTAGGATATATTGAAGTGTATGCAAAGCTTTAAAAGTATATGTAAAGGAGAGAGTAGAGAAGAACTTAATCTTCTCTCAAATTTGCTTTGCTCTCCGTGTCCCCACTAATGTTCACTGTTCTGGTGACTACTTTAGGGAAATTTCATATTATTACCTCACGGACAGGAAGTTAAGGTAGATCTCCCCAATAGGACACAGACAGCAAAAATAACCAGACAAGGGATTTTACCTTTCCCTACTCTTGTAGCACCCCTATTGCTAGAATTGTAGATAGGTTTTTGCGGTTTAAGTGTAGAAAAATGTGTTCAGGCTTGGCTGGTGGCCAAACTTGTCTGGGTTTTTCTGGTTTGGGCAGAGTTCCAGGGAGAGCTGGATGGCTCACAGGCAGCATCACTGAGACCTGTCCCCTATTTTTGGAATGTGCTGGAACCTTCTAAAAAGATGGGAGGAGAAGTAAGGTGGAGCATTCCTGGAGTATTCTGAGGGCCCTGACCAACCCCCAACTTGGTTTGGCAGGGGACAGGCCCCCTCAAATACTCTGGGTCAGCCCAGCTGGGGGAGGGAGTTTGTGTGGAAGCTGGAGATGGAGTGTTAGGCTGTCGTGGCCTTTGAGGGAGCTCCTCAGTCTGGTGGGTGACCTTGGTCCTACGCTCGGGTGCGGATGGGACCTTCCTAAAACCACTGAGGTGTTCTGGCCAGGAGGCACTGGGAGCAAGAAGAGGACAGCAGGAGAACATAGCCGGGCAATTCTCCAGGAGAGTGACACACAGTCAGGAGGTCTGGGAGGGAGGCATGCCTGAGAGGACTGGGATGGAGCAGTCTGGGGTGGGTGCAGAGCCAGTCAGAAGGACTGTGGTGGCATGGGCAGTGCAAAGGGGCAGCTACAGCCAGGAGGCAGAGCCTAAAGAGGTTGTACTGGGAGCAGTAGCCACATGTAGGACAGCTAGAACCAAGCACTACATTATTTTGCTACACCATAGGGGCTTACTGTCCCTGTCTGCAAAGGGCATTTGCTTTGGGTCTGACAGAGTCGTTTCAGATCCCCACATCAGCTTGTCCTGGGATTGATAGTGTGCAAGCAAGTTTATATGCTGGAGGTTGAGGAGAAGAGATTGTGTATACTGGAAGTGTATATAGTTGAGTCCCTACCAATTTCATTCAATCAAGTGGGCATCCCATATGCACCCTATCCTGATCCAAGTTCTATTCCCCTAATAAAACAAAAAAAAAAAATGCAAGGACTGCTTCTGGACTCTGTGTCTGGAAATTCATGTGTCTGGCTGTGCAGTGTGGGAGATGAACCACATTCACCAGCAGCCCCTATGGGGGTGGCACTACACTATTTAAAACCAAGCCAAGATTTTGTTTTTTAATTATGCCTGTAGTGACGCGAGGCAAAATTAAAAGACAATTTCAGAATGCGGGCGGGATTTAACCCTTTCTCCGCCGCTAGCGGGGGGGTTAAAAGCTCCTTACTAGCGGCCAAAATGTGCCACAAATCCAACGGTAAAATAGCGTTGTTTCACTGCTATTATACCGCCGACGCTATAGGCATCAGCATTGTGAAAGGGGTCTTGAAGCGGAGCTCCACCCTAAAGTGGAACTCCCGCTGATCGGAACCCTCCCCTCTCCGGTGTCACATTTGACACCTTTCAGGGGGAGGGGGTGCAGATAACTGTCTAAAGACAGGTATTTGCACCCACTTTCGGGCCACACAGTCTCGGGTAAACTGCGGGCATGACGTCACCTCCCCCACCACCGTTGTGTTCTGGGAACACTCTGCTCCCAGAACAAAGCAGGGGCCAATCAGCAGGCGTGGGGCAACTCGCGCATGCTCCGTAGGGAATCGGGCAGTGAAGCCAGAGCGCTTCACTTCCTGGTTCCCTCACTGAGGATGGCGGGGGGGCAGTAGAGTGACGAGCGATCGCTCGTCCTCTGCTGCGGATGGCGCTGGACTCCAGGACAGGTAAGTGTCCTAAAATTAAAAGTCAGCAGCTGCAGTATTTGTAGCTACTGACATTCAATATGTTTTTTCAGCAGACATTCGCTTTAAGCTGAGCTGGGAATTATCATCACTGTACTACTTCACAGTCTGCAGCACTAAACAGCTGGTTTGTATGCTAGCTAGTATGTAAAATTATCAAACTATTTAACAGCATTATTTTGTCAAGTATTTAACTAAATAAGACCTTTACGATGTGTGGCTATGGTATTTGGATAGCAGATACGGTGTTCGTTTTAGAGAAAATATAATTAGTAATGATTGCTACCATTCTTAACAAAAGCCTTGTACTGACAAATGTAAATGAAAGACAGTATTTAACTTCTCTCCCTGCATTATTGGATTTTATTACAGTTCCGAGACACCATTGTTCCTGTATTTGAAAATATGATATTGGTGAAAAATAAGATATTAAGATATGTGTAGTATAGGAATAAATTAGATTGTAGCTTCCAAGTACTAAAGCCCCGTACAAATGGGCCGAATGTTGTTAGACATGTGTATGCCACCCTGTCCAACAAAAGCTGGCTGTTTGGGCAGCTTCTGTCGGATGAGCATGCTGGACCCATGACACTGAAGTCACACACTATTATGGAATTACAAACAAGAAAGCACATCAGAATCTATTTACATTCAGACTCTCCCCCTCATGTAAACTTTCTGTGTTTAGTCTGAAAATATTTAAATAAAAGTGCAGCGCTAGGGCAAAAAGTGCAATTCATGCGAATTACACAACACATGTGATGTGCATATATCCAAAAATTGTACAATAAAGTGGAATTGTGCAATAATTGATACAGTTTGAAATAAAATATCGGAACATATGTGCAAGAAAATGAAAAGCTCATATGCAGCTGATTTTCATCAGAAGGAGTTCCATAGCTCCCAACTGTACCTGATTGCGAGGGACTGTCCGTGATTTGGAGCAATGTCCCTCTGTCCCTCTTATCTCCTCATTTGTCCTAATTTTTGTCTGATCTATATAGTTGTATATAAAATGCACTTTCTATCTTTTAAAGGGTGTTTCCCAGTGCTAAACCTTTCACCCACTTTCTAAATTGCTGATTTTTTTTATTTTAAAAGCAAATATAAGAGGAATAGTAGGAATAAGAAAGTATATTTCTGGACAGCCACACTCTGAAAGCTACGATTAAACACTAGGAATAGTGTGAAACGCATCAGTTGTCCAGTTTGCCGTTTTGCTGTGGCCTGTAGTGCTGTCCTATTTTAATAAAGGCAACGTTTGTTCAGAGTGCGGCTGTCCAGAAATATACTTTTTTATTCCTGCCTAGCTGAATGCATTGCCAGCACCTGTGGTTTCCGTGAGGTGGATTATCATCAAGGCTTCTTACCTGGAGCGGCTACCCCTCCTCCTTTTGTCATAAGAGGAATAGTAGTGGTACAAATAAAATAAAAATCACCTATGGATTTATTTAAATTTATATTTTTTGGTTAATTCTCCTTTAAGGGGGGGGGCAGGGGGCATGTCCTATGCCTACATACCTTTTGTATGTGTTCCTCATTACTATCTTAAAATGTTGGGAGGTATGAGTCCCATGAAGAGGGGGTGTATTGAAAATGATGATCAAATGCTTGGCTGGGGGGCCAAGCATTTGATCATCATTTTCAATACACCCCCTCTTCATGGGACTCATACCTCCCAACATTTTAAGATGGTAATGAGGAACATCACCACAAATAAATGAAATAAAATAAAATGAAGTAAAATGAAGGCTTACTAGAAAGATAGCTACCCACCTTATTCAGGGAGGTCACAAGCGTTTGTTGGATCTGTGATTCACAGAAAAGTCCAGGAATTTCACAGCTGATCAGGGCGTGGTGTTTTAGCCTCAGAGCAGGAGTATATAGAGAGACAATAGCACTCTACATAGTATAATATTGTCTCCTTTTTGCAGTTTATTAGCAGCAGTGCATATACACAGGATTAGGGATGAGCCGAAAAAAAAAAACGGTTTGGTTCACAGCAGAACATGCGAACAGGCAAAACATTTGTGCGAATGCGCAAACACTGTTAAAGTCTATGGTACACAGATGTGAAAAATCAATAGTGCTAATTTTAAAGGCTTATATGCAAGTTATTGCCATAAAAAGAGTTTGGAGACCCGGGTTCTGCCCCCAGGGGACATGTATCAATGCAAAAAAAGTTTTAAAAACTACAGTTTTTTCAGGAGCATTTAATAATGCTTAAAGTGAAACAATAAAAATGAAATAGTCCTTTAAATATCGTGCCTGGAAGGTGTCCTTAGTATTCTTGTAGAGTAGTGCATCTTTCCCATATTTATAACAGTGCCACAGCAAAATTATACTTCTAAAGGAAAAAAATGTAATTTAAAACTTCTCGCAGCTGTAATGTATTGTCGGATCCCGGCAATATAGATAAAAATACCAAAAATAAATAAATGGCGTGGATGTCCCACCAAAATCCATAGCAGGCCCTTCAGGTCTGGTAGGGATATTAAAAGGAACCCTGCACCCATGTTTTTTCAAATGGTGTGGGGGTCCACCAGGCCCTCAGGGACTATATAATTTGAACAGCAGTATATATACTATATGGACTGCCCTATATACACTGCAGAAAATCGGGCCTTAGGTGTTGGTGGTACCAGAACACTGTAAGCCCTCACAGTTGCGCTTGTTGGGCACACGAATGGGCCCTGCTGTGAAATATTATATCAAGAATTGTAATTACATGCCCTTGTTAAACAGGGGCAGAAAAATTGGGCCTTGGGTGCGGGTGGTGCCACAATACTGTAAGTCCTCACCGTTACTCTTGTTGGGCGCAGGAACGGGCCCTGTGTTGAAATGTTATATCAAAAATTGTACTTACATGCCGATCAGACCTTGACGCTGAGGACTGAAAATATGTTTAAAAGCATCAGTCAGACGGCCACCTCCTCCACCGCTCTTCCTCTGACTGAACGAAGCTTCAGCAACACGTTGTCCAGCACCAAGAAATGGTAACCTCACAGGGTCTGGAAATGCATTGCACAACCCTATCTACAAGGCCACCTGAAGAAGTTTCATCTTCCGCATCCTCTTCGAAGGCAGGATGAGTTCTGCAACCTTACCCTTGTAACGTGGATCAAGAAGCTTTAACAGCCAGTAATGATCCCTCTCCTTGATACCACAAATTCTTTCACAAGCTCTGCAGAATCAGGGAGGCCATGCAGCGTAAGTTTGCAGAGAGATTTGATTCTGAGTCCTCTGAGTCACTAAGGCCCCTTTCACACTGAGGTACGCTGACGGTATAGCGGCGCTATTTTTAGCGGCGCTGTTCTGTGGGAATTGGCATGGAATTGTGGTGGTATTCAGCCGCTAGCGGTGTGGTTTTAACCCCTGCTAGTGGCCGAAAAAGGGTTAATACTACCGGCAATGCGCCTCTGCAGAGCCGGAATGGTCTGCCGTGTAAATAAATGGTGTTTTGGAACCTGCCACTGAGGTACAGCACATTCCACAATGTCACAAAAGGAGTCTACCAGCTGAAAAGGCAGCAGTTGCAGTGCTAGCAATTTGGCCAAGCTAGCATTTAGACACTGAGCATGTGGATGGCTGGGACTGAATTTCTTTTTTTTTTCGGTTTTCGGCCTGCTTAAATCAGTTGGTGGTGTACTACTAGCAGATTGGCTGCAAGTACTTGGGACACCTATTGCTATACCTTAAAAATTGGGGGCTCATTTTCCTCAGTGCAGGTTTTTGAGAGGACTGGAGGTATAGAATGAATGAATGAATGAAAACTTATATAGCGCGGCACATGCAAAGTAAATCGCCTCTGGGCGCTTGTTGTTCCTGTCTCCCTTGGAATCAAAAGAGATGAGTCTTGATCTTTCTCCTGAATGCTAGGTGGTTCTCCACCAACCGAATGCTGGTTGGTAAAGCGTTCCATAGTCTGGGACCTTGGACCGCGAATCTTCAATCTCCTTTGGACTTGTAGCTGGCTTTCGGTATCTGGAGTAGATTTTGGTTGGTGGATCGCAAGATGCGATTGGGATTATGAACTTTTATTTTTTCGCACAGATATTGGGGAGCATTCCCATGGATACATCTATGCGTTAGACAGAGTGCTTTAAAAGCAATTCTGTCTTTCACTGGCAACCAGTGAAGGGCTCTCAGTGAAGATGAGATGGATTCCCAGGGTTTTCCCAGTCACAAGTCTGGCGGCCGTATTTTGAAGGACTTGCAGACGAGCGATTTGGTACTTCGGGAGTCCGAGGTAAAGGGCATTTGCATAGTCCAGTCTGGAGTTAACAATTGTTCCCACCACGACTGCTACGTCTTCTTTAGGAATGAAAGGAATACGTCTGCGTAGTAGGCGCAGCAGATGGTGAGATCCGCTGACTACTGACCCTATTTGCGCGTCCATTGTCATGTGGGAGTCGAAGATGACACCAAGACTTTTGACTTTGGCGCTAGGGGTGATGATTTTGCCCAGAATGGGCGGGGGTGTCCACGTTGTTGCTGGTTGATTCCTACGCTTGGCGTGAAACAGGAGAAGTTCTGTTTTCGCTCCATTGAGTTTAAGATAACTCTTGGTCATCCAGTCCTCTATCAAAGAGAGACATGTCTCTAGATTGAGGTGGTGATCCTTTTTATTGCAAATGTGAAAATACAGTTGCGTGTCATCTGCATATGAGTGATAGAGCAGTTTTTGACTGCTGATGATTTCAAAAAGAGGACGAAGATAGATGTTGAATAACACAGGCGACAGAGGGGATCCTTGAGGGACTCCGCATGATACTGTGCGTTTTCCAGAGGTGAAAGGTCCTAACTTCACTATTTGCGAACGGTTTTCCAAGAAAGAGGAGAACCAAGATAAATCGCCTTCTGCGACTCTGGCTACTTCAGCTAGCCGAGTCAATAGAAGCTTGTGGTCTACTGTGTCGAAAGCTGCGCTTAGGTCCAACAGAACCAGGAGACAAGATTCTCCTTCGTCTGCATCCTCGAGAGCGTCATCCCATATCTTGAGCAATGCGGTTTCTGTCCGGTGTCCGGGCCGGAAACCCGATTGATATGGATCAAGTAGGTTATGGGTATCTAGATGCTGTTGCAGCTGTTGTACCACTACTTTCTCCATGACCTTAGAAAGAGAGTTTAGGCCTGTTATGGGACGGCGGTGGAGTGGATCCTTGGGGTCCAGGGTGGGTGTCTTCAAGATAGGCCGAATTTTACCCTCCTTCAACTGGGAGGGCACTATGCCCTCCCTAAAGGATTGGTTAATAAGCTGCGTGATCGGAGGCACCAGGAAGTCGGCACATTCCTTCAGCAGTTTAGTGGGGATGATATCATTCGGGGCAGTGCTGTTACGCAGAGCGTCGATGATATTTTTAATGTCATGAGTACAGACGGGTTCCAGCGTGAACTTACCTGATTGTGGTGAGTTACTGCCGGTGTTGTGTGAATAATTACTGGGGGGGCTACGGGGGGAGTTGTTCTGCTGAATGCTTTGCCGGATTCCCTCAATTTTATTAATGAAGTAATCCGATAAATCATTGCAAAATTCTTGTGTGTCCGAATTGGGGGCTTCAAGACATCCTGGATTCATGGTCTGAGTGACCAGCTTGAAAAGGTCGCGGGGGCGGTTGAGGGCGCTGTTGATAGCCTCAGAAAAATAATTTTTCTTGGCATCGAAAATTTCCTTGTGGTATTTTCTAGTTATTGCCTTGTAGATGGAGAGGTTCTCAACTGATGGACTTCTCTTCCAGGCGGCTTCAGCCCTTCTGCGCTCTTGCTTCAGTGACGCCAGCTGGTTGTTGAACCAGCCTGCGTTATTTTTCCGGATGTGGGTTTTATGTTTCGGCGCTATTAAGTCGGCTGACTGTAATAGGGCTGTGTTTATGGCCTCCAGTGTTTCCTCAGTCGTTAGATGCGGCTGAATTGTTTTTATTTTTTTCCTTAACGTGGCTTTGAAGAGTTCCGAGTGGAGCTTCTTCTGACATCTAGTCCAGTGTGTTGTCACTGGGTTTGATGTTTTTATTAGGGGGGGGGAATTTGGGAATAATGAATTTAATTGCATGGTGGTCTTCCATGGCAATGGTTCATTTCCCAAGATTTTTATTTCCAGATCGTGTCTGAAAATAAGATCGAGCGTGTGACCTGAAGCATGTGTGGGCCCACATACTAGTTGCTGAAGCCCTAATCCTTCCAGGTGGTCAATGCAGGCGTCGGCAACGGGGTCTTGCGGGGAGTTGGCCCAGAGGTTGAAATCCCCGAGCAGCAAAAGGTGTTTGCTGTTCAGGGTATAGGTGGAGATAAAGTCCGTCAATGAAGGGAGAAGCTGCGATTTTGGGCCGGGTGGCCTATAGCAGAATAGAATCCGGACTGTCTCCTGGGAGTTTGCTTGCAGTTGTAGAGTAAGGGTTTCCATGAATGGAAGAGGGTTTTGAAGGACTGGTTTTGTGATCGCAAGATGAGTCTTATGGATCACCGCCAATCCTCCTCCTCTTTGCCCTATTCTGTTTTCCGTTATAATACGGTAGTTTTCTGGCACCAATTCTCCTAGAATGGTGTTACAGTCGGCTGTAAGCCAGCTCTCTGTAATAAAGAGGCAGTCTAAATCGTGTTGTAGTATGAAATCATAGATTTCTAATCAGTGTTTTACTGCCGATCTAGTGTTGATCAAAGCACATGATATGTGCTTAGGTTGGGGCAAACGGCTGAGACCTTTGACAATTGATCTTCGATTGATCCTCAATAGGCGCTCCGTTTGAAGGGCTTTTTTGGTGATGGCTGGTAGTATTGCGGCAAATCGCCTCAGACTCCAAATGGCCTCTGCCGAGTATTGCAGATTAACCATGGTCGCCAAACACCAGGGGGAGGGGGGGGGTTAAGGATTGTCAAGGATTAACTGAATCCTCAATCCTGGCTTGGTCCAGAGGAAGGCAAAAAAACCCTGACCGTGCTACGCCAATATGCAGCGACAGGGAAAAAAATTCCTTCCTGACCCCTTGATAGGCGATCGGGCGAACCCTGGATCAAGTTGTAATAGTTGAGATTTGGGGCTGGGTGTAGTAAGATGACCTGCCGATCAGCAGCAGGATCCAGGCTGGAAAAACTCCCAGATTGGGTGGATTGGTGCTACCGTTGGAGCCAGGACTGATAGACAGGGGTGTGAGGTACTTTCCAGGGGGTAAGGGGTGGGTATCAGGTCCGTTTTGGGACTTTGGTGGCGGTTGGAGGGGGTGGAAAGCGGCGCGCCACTAGGCCGCGGGTGAAGCCGCGGCCTTTCCTAGTTGCGGCTGCCGCGATTGCCTCCAGGCCGGCGCGGAGGTACCGAAAAAGCGCCCGAAACGGCGGAAAATTGCAGGGATTGCAGGGATAGGTGGCGGATGGTTAGTTAGAGAGGGGCTGGTAGTGTGGGGGTATAGAAGGGGAGGTGTGGATAGGGGGGAGAGCCGTGGCTTTAAGTTGCAGCGGTGGCTTGTCCTGAAAAGGACGGCCGCCTGCAACCTCAGTGGATGGCTTACCTGCTGGAGAGGGGTGAAGGAGGGAAGCCAGGGGGGCCAGGTAGAGCCGGGGGAAAGCCGATGGTGAGTTGCTTGAGGGATAGAGGGGTAGAGCAAGCCTACCTAGCAGTCTGCCTAGCCACTATCTGCCTGTCTGGTCCCTGGCGAGAGCAGACTCGAAAGGAAGACCGGAGCGTCCTACTCTCCCACTGACACTGATCATCGGTGTATGCGCTCTGAAGGTCCGGATTACCGTGCTGGACTTTCAGAGCCCATTGCCGTAAACGGTGGTAGAAGTGTTGGAGATCACAGATGAGGAGAAGTCCGCCTTTTTCTTTGATGTGGGTCTTTCAAGTGCTGTTGCCAACGGACTGCATGGCAGGTCGTCATATGTCTGGTCAAGCATGTGGTGCCCAAGCAGCTGCCGCTCTGGCCACGCTTGATCTGCTTCAGACATAGGTTGCAAACACCAAGAAACTTTTAAAAGTCAGCGGGGAGTCAGCAGCAGCCTGCACCTGCGGAGCTCTGCCATGTGATGCAATAGGGTTTATGCCCTTATGCTGCCACCTAGAGGACATACTGCCTCATTGGAGTTGTGTCTCATCCGCCCTCCTCCCCAAACTCCCTGTCATTGGAGCAAACTTGGCAGTATTCTGCACTTGGGGTAACATGACTGCCAGTTTCTTGTCCTTCTGTGGCACCTCTCTCTAGGCTCACGTTACTCCCTTCCTCAACCTGTGAACCAACATCGGAGCCTTCAAATAACTGCACATCCTCCAGCAGCATATAACCGAAACTGTGGTCCAATAATTCTGGGGACTCCTCCGTGCATGATGGTGGGGCTATGGAAGGAGTGACTGTAGACAAGGAGCAGTGGAATAAGCCTCTTTGGCAGATGCATTGGAAGGCAAACTACTCTATGCCTGGGTACTCCACCAACTCTTCTGCATGTTGTGGTTCAATAACACGACCAGCAGCAACAAAAAAGGACAAGCGTGCCTCACAACCACCTGCAGAGGATGCACCATGGCCACGACCACCACTGTTGACTGTAGACACAGAGGCTGCTTGCGCTCTTTTAGTAGCCTGTGAGCGTCTGCCTCTCCTTGGTGGCCTTCAGGACATGATGTATTTTTTGTTTTGCAACACCACACTACACTGTATTAGATACTGTGTACACTGCCTGAAGTGTATTAGAAAGTGTATACTGTGCACATCACCAGAAGTGTAGTAGAAACTGTACACACTGTATTAGATACTGTGTACATCGCCTGACGTGTATTAGAAAGTTTACAATGGCTGCACTGTATTGTATACTGTGTACATCACCAGAAGTGTAGTAGAAACTGTACACACTGTATTAGATACTGTGTACACCACCTGCACTGTATTAGCAACTGTACAATGGCTGCACTGTATTGTATATCGTGTACACCACCAGAATTATAGTAGAATCTCTACACACTGTATTAGATTATGTGTACACCGCCTGCACTGTATTAGCAACTTTTCAATGGCTGCACTGTATTGTATACTGTGTACACCACCTGAAGTGTATTAGAAACAGTACACCACAGAATGCGCTGTAGATATAGTCTACACTGAATGCAGAGTATATATATATATATATATATATATATATATATATATACAGGGAGTGCAGAATTATTAGGCAAATGAGTATTTTGACCACATCATCCTCTTTATGCATGTTGTCTTACTCCAAGCTGTATAGGCTCGAAAGCCTACTACCAATTAAGCATATTAGGTGATGTGCATCTCTGTAATGAGAAGGGGTGTGGTCTAATGACATCAAAACCCTATATCAGGTGTGCATAATTATTAGGCAACTTCCTTTCCTTTGGCAAAATGGGTCAAAAGAAGGACTTGACAGGCTCAGAAAAGTCAAAAATAGTGAGATATCTTGCAGAGGGATGCAGCACTCTTAAAATTGCAAAGCTTCTGAAGCGTGATCATCGAACAATCAAGCGTTTCATTCAAAATAGTCAACAGGGTCGCAAGAAGCGTGTGGAAAAACGAAGGCGCAAAAAAACTGGCCATGAACTGAGAAAAGTCAAGCGTGCAGCTGCCAAGATGCCACTTGCCACCAGTTTGGCCATATTTCAGAGCTGCAACATCACTGGAGTGCCCAAAAGCACAAGGTGTGCAATACTCAGAGACATGGCCAAGGTAAGAAAGGCTGAAAGACGACCACCACTGAACAAGACACACAAGCTGAAACGTCAAGACTGGGCCAAGAAATATCTCAAGACTGATTTTTCTAAGGTTTTATGGACTGATGAAATGAGAGTGAGTCTTGATGGGCCAGATGAATGGGCCGTGGCTGGATTGGTAAAGGGCAGAGAGCTCCAGTCCGACTCAGACGCCAGCAAGGTGGAGGTGGAGTACTGGTTTGGGCTGGTATCATCAAAGATGAGCTTGTGGGGCCTTTTCTGGTTGAGGATGGAGTGAAGCTCAACTCCCAGTCCTACTGCCAGTTTCTGGAAGACACCTTCTTCAAGCAGTGGTACAGGAAGAAGTCTGCATCCTTCAAGAAAAACATGATTTTCATGCAGGACAATGCCCCATCACACGCGTCCAAGTACTCCACAGCGTGGCCGGCAAGAAAGGGTATAAAAGAACAAAAACTAATGACATGGCCTCCTTGTTCACCTGATCTGAACCCCATTGAGAACCTGTGGTCCATCATCAAATGTGAGATTTACAAGGAGGGAAAACAGTACACCTCTCTGAACAGTGTCTGGGAGGCTGTGGTTGCTGCTGCACGCAATGTTGATGGTGAACAGATCAAAACACTGACAGAATCCATGGATGGCAGGCTTTTGAGTGTCCTTGCAAAGAAAGGTGGCTATATTGGTCACTGATTTGTTTTTGTTTTGTTTTTGAATGTCAGAAATGTATATTTGTGAATGTTGAGATGTTATATTGGTTTCACTGGTAAAAATAAATAATTGAAATGGGTATATATTTGTTTTTTGTTAAGTTGCCTAATAATTATGCACAGTAATAGTCACCTGCACACACAGATATCCCCCTAAAATAGCTAAAACTAAAAAAAAACTAAAAACTACTTCCAAAAATATTCAGCTTTGATATTAATGAGTTTTTTGGGTTCATTGAGAACATGGTTGTTGTTCAATAATAAAATTAATCCTCAAAAATACAACTTGCCTAATAATTCTGCACTCCCTGTATATATATCAAATACACTGCCACTAACTGAATAACCTGCCTGCTTAATCTAACTCGAGCTATCTATCTGTCCACGCCAACAACACTACACACACGGCCACTCTGTAAGCAGCCTTATATAGTGTGGGGCGTGCATTTAGTCCCCCTGAGCCATGATTAGCCAAAGGCACTTATGGCCTTCTCAGCAGAGCCACTGTGATTGGCCAAAGCATGTAGGTCAGGTGCATGCTTTGGACAATCATCATACAGCAATGCACTGCGATCTCGCACTGCATTATAGGGCATTCCACAGTGCTCAAATTTACTGTGAACACCCCATATGTTTGGTTCGCTTTAGAACAATGACTCAAATCACTGGCTCATCCCTACACAGGATAGCAAAAGTTCAAGCTGAAAGCATGTCTCAAACCAAACACTTCCTTAAAATAAAAAAAACACTATTTACTGCATGCTGAAATTACTGTAATGCATATGGCATGTCTAAATATGCTACAGTCTTTAGTAATTACTATTATTTGCTGAACACCAGGACCATGTTAAAAATTTCTTCTGCAGCACCAGGTGCACCTTGGTTTTAGGATAAAAGTCGAGTTTCGTTAAGTGGTTTGATGTATGTGTTTAAATGGTGTAAGGAATAATGAGAAGAGGCTGTGGATCTATGGTTCCCCATTTTATAAAAATAAACTTACGCTTTTTCTATAATGACCCTTATGATTTAAATGTCCATCCACATTTGCAAGGATCCATCCACACATGCCATAAGTTTGCCATCACTGCAATAGAGCAATTCAAGGAGCAAAGTGTAACAGCGATAGACATTGATCAATGTGTCGGGCTCACTGTAAGGCTAACCAAGATTGGTGTTTGACACTGCCTAAACTACTGCCCTTCCTATTGAATAACAACGTTGTCTATCACAATAAATGAATAACACAGAAGTGTTGATTTACTAAAATTGAAGATTGCAAAATCTGGTGCAGCTGTGCATAGTAGCCAATCAGCTTCTAACTTCAGCTTGTTCAACTAAGCTGTGACAATAAAACTTGGAAGCAGATTGGTTTTTATGCAGAATTGCACCAGATTTTGTACTCTGTTTTGGAATATCAATCCTTCTTTGGAAATTTAACCAAGATTACTGTTATAAGACAATCTAATAATTTTGCAGTTTTTATATTTAGACTTACCAATGATTTTTGATACATTTTTTCCTCTGAACTTCTGATAATGGAATTTTTTAATCATTTGAGCTCCTTAAATTGCCCAGTTCTATTGCAGTTTTGCTTTAAGCATTTAGATTCCACATCTTTTATTCTGTGCTTTATTTATGTTCTGCTTCTGCAGAATTGTGCTTGCTATATTCCATCAATAGGTGAAGCACTTTACAGTGCTAACAGAATTCTACAGAGGAAGAAAGAGTCAGAGGTCAAACAATTCTGCTTATTAAGCATCACTGTTTCAATGGCATATGGTGGAATTAATCTAAAGAGTTTAAGCAAAAATAAAGCCACAATTTCCATTAGGATGAATGTCAAACAAAGCACTGCTATAGTAAAGTTACAACATCTTCTTTTATGGCCTTTGTTTCTCTCTTTTTTGGTTTGAGGGGCAGGAAGCTTCCACAAACTTTACATAACAGAAGCTATAATACTTGTTCAAGGGCATTGCTACTGGCATTTCCTTTCAGAAGTGTATAACAATATTTTTCCCATGAAATGTTGATTTATTTTTCTTAGATTGTAAACCTAAAACCCACAGACCTTCACGTTTTCTATTTCTCCTGCTTCATGGTAAAGCTGGTCCTTCTAGTAAATCATCTAATCTTCTCCCATTTGAGACTATATTATAGGCCATTATATAATGCAAAGATCAAAAACCAATAGTATGAAAACTAACCATGCTGGATGTATTAAACATATTTATACAATCAAAGAAGAGCGATGGCAGAAAAAAATAAGTGGTCTATCTGTTTCTTTTTTCTTGGTTTAGACCTAAGATTATAGCAAAAGTAACTACATTCACTTACTTTTGATTAACTCAGGGAAGTGGGAATGGTGATTTACCAAAAGAATAAGGCATGTTTTTTTTTAAATCTGATATACAAAGTGAATTCTTTATCTGCAATTTAAATTTGCTCTTGCAAATTACATTTTACTGTGCTTAATAAAGGAGTTGAAGTTGTAGTGATTTTTTTTTACTGCCCCACATATGATTAGGTATACAGTACCAAATTTATACAGTACTGTACAAAAGTTTTAGGTAGGTGTGAAGAAATGCTGTAAGAATGCTTTCAAAAATATATGTTTTAATTGTGTATCTTTATCAATTTACAAAATGCAATGGGAGCAAATAGAAAAAAAATCTAAATCAAATCAATATTTAGTATGACTACCCATTGGCTTCAAACCAGAATCAATTTTTCTAGGTACACTTGCACACAGTTTTTGAAGGAACTCAGCAGGTAGGTTGTTCTAAGCTTCTTGGAGAACTAATCACAGATCTTCCATGGATCTAGGTTGCCTTAAATCCTTCTGTCTCCCCAGACAGACTTGATGATGTTGAGATCAGAGCTCTGAAATCGTCACTTCCAGGGCTCCTTGTTTTTGTTTACACTGTAGATAGTTTTTAATGACATTGGCTGTATGTTTGGGGTCGTTGTCCTGCTGCAGAATAAATTTGGGGCCAATCACATGTCTCCCTGATAGACATGTGCACAGCAAACATTTTCATATTATTTTATTCCGTTTTGTATCGTTCCATAGGTTTGTACTGATTCGTAATTTCGTAAGACGCCCGTTTTCCTGTTCGTTCCCGTTCGTATTTCGTATGACGCGATTTTTTCGTATACCGATCGTTTCATATCTTGGTTACCGTTTTATTTTTGTACATGCGGGATGATTCGTTATTCTGTTCATCTTATTGTCGTTTCTTGTTAGAGAATAATTTTCGTGAATTTCCGTCATTTTGTACTTTCGTAAATATATTGCGGGATTCGGTGCACTTTCAACACGCGGCTCATCCATATTAACTATTGTTAAGCCCCGTACACTCGGTCAGACTTTTTTGCCAACAAACATAAAAACAAACGTTTTCCGTTCATTTTCAAAAAATCTGTTCGTTTGTAAGCTCCATCAGAAAACCATTTTTGGGTTCAAAAGTCTGGCCAACTGATCTCCCTTCAGACGAAAATCCACGGAAAAGTTTTTTTGGCTTTTCTGTACTCGGCAGTTGGCACAAAAGAGAAGCTGATTCACTAACTACACTCGCTCACTGCCCATTCAAAAAAACGAATCAAGTACACAAATTTATAAACAGACCAAAAAAACGGATTTACAAAACACACAAATGAAAATATGAACATACGACTGAAAATACAAACAGAAAAAGGATTTAAAATACAGAATGCAAATCATTCGCTATAGATGTCATTTTCGTTCTTTTGCCATTTCCGTTTTGTTGTATTTTGTAAGATTGTCGTATCGTTTGTTCGTATTTGCGCTTGTTCGTTATGCGGCTCATTCATAATTCCGTCATTTTTGTATTTTGGTGCTTTCATTTTTTCGTATGTACACATTATTCCGCGGGTACGAAAATGAACAAATTCGTACGAAAATACATTTCTTTACGAACGGGAATGCACATATCTACTCCCTGATGGTGTGGCATAATAGATAAATATTTGCCTGTATTTCTCAGTATCGAGGACACCATTGGTCGGGCAATGCTGAGGATCGTAGACACAGTGGTCAGAGAATGAAACTTATTGCAGCAGATGAAAGACCCCATCCTGCCTACTTCTCTTCGACATCAGAAGATGTCCATCAGTGCCATCAGAACAGAACTGGCAGAAATCAGTGGGACCCAGGTACACCCATCTACCCTCTGGAGAAGTCTGGCCAGAAGTGGTCTTCAATGAAGACTTGCAGCCAAAGGCCATACCTCTGACATGGAAAAAAGACTGAGCAATTCAACTGTGCATGAAAACATGAACTGGGGGAAAAAAATAGTAGCAGGTTCTTTAGACTGATGAGTAAAAATTTGAAATATTTGGCTGTAACAGGAAGCAGTTTGTTTGCCGAAGGTTTGGAGAGTGGTACAATAATGTAATCATGTGTACTATTCATCATGCCTGCTATTCGTCATGTCTGCTACTGGTCCTCAAAATAATTTTTCTTCTCTAGCCACTGGCAAACCTTTATGTTTCCCTTTCAACTACATATTCAGATGACATAAAAGAAACCTGTTACTTTAGCCTTTCTTTGTACCATACATTTTGTTTTATAAAATAGAAATTCCACTGCAATACGTATAGGATGAGTACTGAATTAGTGACTTGGCACATGGACAATTCTCACACACTTGCCATACAATAATAGCATTCATCACACTCCCAAGGACATAGAGATGAAGTGAACTTAAGCTATTCTATAACTACAAAAGTCCTTAAGTGCAAAGCAATCCTTTGAAAAAATGTGATCCAATAATGTACTGGATAACTACATAGAACTTCACACTTTCAGCAAATGGGTGCTAAGGCAATTGTGGAACCAATATAGTGAAGTTGTGAAACTTTCAGGTTTAGTAGAAACCATCACCTAGTACTCAAGTATGCACTTAGTTTTACCTGGGAAATTAAAATGAGATTATAATTAAAAATACATACTCACCTTTAGTGAAAACTGCTTGAGAAAATTACCAACTTTATCTTTAAAGTGTTACATAGTTACATAGTTAGTCAGGTTGAAAACTGACATAAGAACAAATGTTGGCCTAGAATGAGTACACGCAAATGATCCCGATTCAAACGGGGCTATAAGGTTATAATGCGAGCAGTGACTCAGAAGCACAGCCTGTATGGGGTCTCTTCAGTCTATCCAGGGCCAGTGCTATCACTAGGCAAACTAGGCAGCCGTCTAGGGCGCCCTGCTGCCTAGGGTGCCCGGCTACTGATGTTTCTACTCTGTTCTCTCTGCAGCAAGCAACTAAGTCTCAGCATTAGCAGGCAGCTGACTCTCCGTTTACACATAGTGTCAGAGGCTGTGTCTGTGTCCCAACTCCTGAATGAATGGAAGCAAGCAAACATTAATTGATGGGCGCTGGTAGGCTGCATTTGATGGGCGCTGATGAGGCTGCATTTGATGGGCACTGGTGAGCCTGCATTTATGGGCGCTGGTGAGGCTGCATTGATGTGTGCTGCTTAGGCTGCATTTGATGGGCCCTCATGAGGCTGATTTGATGGGTGCTGGTGAGGCTGCATTGATGGGTGCTGGTGAGGCTGCATTTGATGGGCGCTTCATTAAAAAGGTGGGGTTTACATGGGCAGTGAAAAGGGGGTGGAGTCAGGGTGGCGGCAAAATTAGGTTTTGCATTGGGTGTAAAAAATCCTTGCATCAGCCCTAAATCTATCATCCCCTATCCCGCAAAGTGCTGCAGTTGCGAGGCTATAAATTACATTTTCAACTGCGGTACTGCTAGGCCCCTCCCCCCCTTCCTTAGAAGGCTGAAGTATAGAAAGTTTAATCCTACGTTTTTTCCCTTTCCATAATAACTTATGAAACCAAAAATCTATTTTCTTAAACCATTTTAAAGGGCGAGTTATGTAAAACATACAATATTTGGGGGGGCCCAGGTCATCTTTATCAGGTTAGCTCAGCCCACCGCTGATAAAGGTTACTTAGACCAAGATTTGTCTAAATCTGTCCGGAATGGGATTCAGGTTAAGTTGTAAATAGTCTTTTATCTTTAGAGATATCCATATTCCTAAGTATTTAAAAGATGTCACAACTTTAATTTGATGTACTTATATTTGATTCATCTATAGGGAATAGGACTGATTTGTCCCAATTAATTAGAAATCCTGAGAATAAACCAAAGCTCTTTATAAGGGTCATTTTCGGAAATCAACGAGTTATCCGTATCTCCAAATAACATTAGGGCATCGTCCGCATATAATGAATTTTTTTAATTTTGTACTCCTCTAATAAACCCACAAATATCCTTTGACTGACGGATCGCTTCTGCTAGTGGTTTTACAGCTAAAGCAAATAATAGAGGGGACAAGGGACACCCCTGCCGCATGCCCCTTGATAATGTAAAGAGTTCTGTCACATGCCCATTGATTCGTATACAAGCCCTCGGAGCGCAGTATAGCAGTTTAACCCAACATATAATTCTATTTCCTAGGCCAAATCTAGCTAGAACCTCCCACAAATATGTCCACTCGATGCTGTTGAATGCTTTTGCAGCGTAGAGAGACAAAATAGCTCTCTTCCCCATGTTATCAGTTGGTAACTGCATATTCTGTTTCAAATATTTTATTGAGAATTTTCATAAATAAATACAGAATACAATACATGTACAAATAGTTGAATATGCACATCATATAAAACAGACTTCAAAAGGCAAATTCAAGAAATAAGCTTATATTCATGAAGTCTATAGATAACAAATGTAAGGAGAGTAAGAGGGATGGGGGTGAAAAACAATGGGGGATAATGGAGAAAAAAAAAAAAAGGGGGGGGGGGAGAAAAGAGGGGAATTTCCATATAAGAAGAAAAATGCATGCATTTCATTAGGTAATAACCTTCTATTGAGATTGTAAAAGAAGGAGAGTGTGGAGAAGGTGACATAAAACAACATTATAAAGAAGCTATCCTTAATGAATGAAATTCAGCGGAGCTTTTGAAATATATCCAACATGCCCATTTATCATAAAAGGCCTTAGGTGAGTCTTTGGATTGAGAAATAAGCTCTTCCATATCGGCCATGTACCCAATTTTAGTAAACCAATCTGAAATGGTAGGAGGTGAAGACTGTGTCCATCTAATAGGTATACATAGTTTGGCGGCATTGATCAGGTGAAACATCAATGATTTTCTATAAATGTATTGAGGAAGCGAGGAGTGGTGCAGCAAATATTGGGCAGCCGTGAAGTCAGGGGTATATGATGTAATGTGAGAAATCAGTCGGTGGACTTCCTTCCAGAAGGGTTTGATCAGATCACACTCCCACCAAATGTGTAGGAGTGTGCCCTGATCACGGTTGCATTGCCAACATAGTGGTGAAATGTTTACATTATATTTATGAATGATGGCAGGAGTCCTATACCATCTAGAGTACAATTTGTAATTGTTTTCCTGGGTCAATACATTCAGGGAACCCTTATGGATATGCTGAAAAAACATGTTCCCATTCATCATCAGAGAGGGAGATGTCCAGATCACTTTCCCATTTGAGATTTGTTACGTCGTTTTTGACGTCATATGATGTAAAAAAAGATGCGTATATTATGGAAATCAAATGTTTTTTAGGAGAATCTTGGAGACACAAGGTCTCGAAAGGATTTTTGTTTCTGGACCATACTGAACTCGCTCCAGCGCGACACAAAAATTGTTTAACCCGTTCTTATCCAGAAGGATATATAACTATGTTAGGGTGAGAAAGCCTAAAAGAATCGAGGGTAGGAAGAACACCCTTGTCGAAAAAGGTTTCCGCTCTAATTGAACCGACGCATGCGGAATCAGAAATGTTAATAACCGATTGTCCTAAAGAAATTTACGGGTCAGAGGACCATATACGGAAGAGAAATGTATACTCTTACAAAGAGTCCTAAAAATTTTAAGGGTGGAACCCACTAGAGGGTGAGAGCAAGTGATGGGTGGGATTTTTCGTGCTATAATCCAAGGTAAATGGATTAGGGGAAGAACAGGAGATGAGGAAGTACCTTCTAATTCGACCCAAGCCTTAGTATGTGTATGTAAGTGCCAATCCAAGATACGAGTCATGTGGCAAGCCCAGTAATACTTCTGTATATCAGGTAGTCCTATACCCCCTTTAAGTTTGGGAATAACGAGTTTGTCCCATTTGACACAAGGTTGTTTCAGATTCCAAATACATTTTGTACACATACGTTTAAAGTCTCTGAAAAAAGTAGCTGGAATCATAATGGGTATAGTCTGTAGTAAATAGAGAATTCTGGGGAGAACATTCATTTTAATGATATCTGCCCTTCCGAACCAGGAAAAAAAAACCTTATCCCAAGACAGCAAGTCTTTTTTAATAGTCTTGAGCAATGGTAGAAAATTTGTACCATAAAGATCTTTAATATTCAGAGTCAACTTGATCCCTAGATACGTCAGTGAGTCCACTCCCCAGTGAAAAGGGAAGTTAGATTTACAGTACATAAGGAGACAGTAGCATTAGGCAAAGAGATGTTCATGGCCGTGGACTTATCAAAATTAATTTTAAGATTTGAAAGCGAATTGAAGAGGGAAAAGTCATTTAACAAGTTGGGGATAGTCACTATGGGATTCGAGAGAAAGAGAAGAATGTCATCCGCAAATGCTGCAAGTTTGAAATTCTTTCTCCCAATCTCAATGCCAACTATGTCTTGATTACTCCTAAGTCTATTGAGCATGGGTTCTAAGAGAAGGATAAAGACAAGTGGGGACAAAGGGCAACCCTGACGTGTTCCGTTGGACACAGAGAAGGCCTCCGACAGACAACCATTCACTTTAATTTTTGCTGTGGGAGAAGAGTAAAGCATGAGAATAAGATTGAGTAAACGTTCTCCAAACCCTAGCGCTCTCAAGGCTGCACTCATATAGTCCCATGCTACTCTGTCGAAAGCCTTCTCTGCGTCAAGGGAAAGAAAGAAACCAGACTTATTAGATCTGGAGAGCCAATGTTGTATATTAATTGCTTTAATGGTATTATCCCTCGCCTCTCTGCCTGGGATGAAGCCCACCTGGTCTAGAGATACAATTTTTGGTAGTAAGGGAGCAGGCGATTAGCAATAATTTTAGCATACAGTTTAATGTCGACGTTTAAAAGCGAAATGGGTCTGTAGTTAGAAACTAGGGATGCATCTTTGTTAGGTTTGGCAATCATGGTGATATGTGCCTCCAAAATATCTTTGATAAAAGGGGATGAAGAGGGGGTATTATTAAACGTTTTTAAAAAATGAGGGATAATAGAATCTGAGAAGGTTTTATAATATGATACAGAAAGGCCATCTGGGCCTGGGCATTTTCCTGTCTTAAGTTGTTTAAGAGCAGTGATTGCTTCCTCTCTATCAATAGGTCTGTCCAAAGCAATAGCATCTACAGCGCTAATAGGATTTGGACTATAGGAATGTAAGAATTCAGAAATTTTCTTTTTCCTATCATCTAAGCTAGCGGGTTTATCATCAACAGGTAAATTATATAATCCAGCGTAAAACTGTTTAAATCGGTCGGCAATTTCGGAAGAGGAAAACAATTTTTTTCCATTTGGATCGGAGATAAAGTATATATTATTATTGTTAAAACGTTTATTAGAATTAAGAGTTCTGGCAAGAAGTTTGCCAGATTTATTGCCAAATTCGTAGAACAGCTTTTGAGATAGAGCGAAGTTGCGTTTTATTTTTTCATCTAGTTATCTTAAGAGAGCCTCCCTAGCTTCCAGTAATTCAGACAGAGTGTCCAACACCAGCGATTGTTTATGTTTGTTTTCTAGTAGCTGTATTTGTTCTGTGAGGGATTTGATACAAGCCTGTCTCACCCTATTCCTCTTGACAGCAATAGAAATGAGTTCTCCCCTAATCACACATTTGTGTGCAGACCAGAGAGATACAGGATCTAAGCCTTCAGTGTAATTTTCAATAAAATAAAGATCAATCTTGGAATTTAGTGCGTTAACATTGTTGGGATCGCTAAGCAGAGAATTGTCAAGTCTCCAGATTCTATTATTTACTGGCCGTGAATGAAAAATTATAGAAAAAGTGATAGGATGATGGTCAGAAAAAAACATTGGCTCAATTGAAGCGTTAATAAGATCCTCAAGATCGTTCTGGGATAGGAAGAAGTAATCAATTCTCGAATATCTATCGTGCAGAGAAGAATAAAAACGTATAATCTTTGGAAGTGGGGTTTAATGTGCGCCACGCATCATGAAGGGACATGTCTTTCAACACCTTCTTTATGGAATGTAAGGACCTGTAGGAAATATTAGAGGAGCCTGAGGATGTGTCAAGTAAAGGGTTCAAAACCAAATTGAAATCACCCCCCACAATGAGCATCCCAAACTTAAAGGTATCAAGTATTTGCAACGTGTCTGTAAGGAATGGCACTTGCATTTTATTAGGAGCATATAAGTTGGCCAAAGTAATAGGTTTGTTATATAAAGAACCTTTGAGAAAGACAAATCTACCCTCACTATCCAACAGAGAGTCTTGGATCTGAAGGGGACAATTCTTGGAAACTAATATGGAAACCCCCTTGGTCTTGGATTCAGGATTGGTAGCATGAAAAGATAACGGGAACCATTTGTCTTTAAAAATAGGCATGTGGTCAGTTTTGAAGTGAGTCTCCTGCAGAAAAATAATATCCGCTTTCGCTTTTCTCAATACCATAAATAGTTTAGATCTATTTTCCTTGATATTGAGACCCTTAACATTTAGTGAATACAATTTCAATTTAGGTGGTCTTTCGGAAATATTATTAGGAAGTGCCATATTTATAACGTCTTATTTCCCCCCCCCCAAAAAAAGGAAAGAAATTCAGGAATAGGCTGATGTGTAAGGAAGGAGGTTTAAATAGAAAAAAATGGAGAGGGGTCAAAAACAAAAGAACTGTAAATTGTAAAGTAAACGTATAGAACGTCGGGTATAAACCCAGTAACTGATTACCGTATAGAGGAATCAAACGTGAAGATTCACTCAATAAGGTAAATCAGTAGAAATCACCACGGCAATAGCGCACGTCAGTCATAAAGCGACCGACGACTACAGCAGCAGCTATTGTGGGGTTGAAAATAACCCAGTCAAAGATGAATGAGATGTAAAACCATACATCCCACCACTACAGGGAAAAAATAAGAAAAGCACACATGACAATTCATATTATCGTTCATATATATAAACTTTCTCCTTTGTTTCTTATTTTTTCATGTTAAAAAAAAAAACAATAATTAATACCGAAGGATTTTAAGTCAAAATTTTGAACACAAAATGTTTGTTCCGGCAAGAGTAATCTATAGATAAAAAGCAGAGCCTGAATTTTATTACAAAAGATTATCCCTAACATATTTTTTTTGGTGGTATATGACTACATATTTCCCTTTTTTTCCCCTCTTTTCTTTTTATTATTATTTATTTATTTTTATTACTATTATTATTATTTATATCATCCACAAGAGATTCCACTTCCTTCTGTTTAATATCAAATTTATTCCAAAAAATAAAATAAAAAAAGGGAACAGTATATTTAAAAAGAAGTGGATAGGGATACGAGAGACAACACAGAAAAGATATCCATGTTTCCTCATAGAGTGCCCTAGCAAAAAAAAAAAAAAAAAAGGAAGTAGTCATAAACAGATATAACCATCAAGTTAGTTCCGCAACTTTTAACCATCCCCATCCAAAACTACCCGACATGTTATGTAAAGGTCAAAAAATCATGTGGGACTGCAAAGAAAAAAGAAAACAGATAGGTAAAATGTATCGTATTCCCGGGCACAACATAAAAGAAAAAAGAAAAAACATTAACCCCAGGCAAGTAAGATCAAAGGGAAATCTTACAAATACTGTCTAAAGCATGAGGCAGGAAAGTATCCATTTACCCAACTAAATAGAAACACTGTTCAGTGTGTCAATATAGAGACCATATAGAGACCAACATAAGGTATCCATTACAATTAAAAAACTAAATGCCACAGATAACATGCATTCACCAATCCCAAAATAATTATAAATAAAATAACCTTTTCAGTTGACATGAAATAAGCCCAATAAAGGAAAGCAGATAAAGACATGTCATGGAAAGGGGATAAGAGAAAAGGAAATAAACCTAAGTATAACCTGTGAAGATAAGGGATTAGGAGCAGCCATCTTAATGAAAAAGAAAAGCATTAGGCAATTAATAGTCACGTCTCGGTTTTCTCATACGCGGGGATCCTGTTGTATTCAGTTCAGGGTTGTGATCCCTGGAGGCTCCTAGGGACTTATCCATTGAGGGAGAGCGACGTCTGCGATGACGTGTAGGGACGGTTTCCATGGTTTCCACTTGGTGTTGATCTTTCCTGGCAGCTCTGAAGCGAAACTCTGCATACCAGTCAGGCACATCCACATAGGGAATACACAGCGTGTCACAAAACATTTGTAGATCTTCCGGTACCCTTAACAGGGCAGAGCGTCCCTGGTGGGTGGCGAGCAAACCAAAGGGAAACTTCCATCTATAAATTATAGCTTTTTCCCTAAGTAATTCCAGTAAGGGTTTCAGGTCCCTCCTATTCTGAAGTGTAATTTGCGACAAGTCCTGATATATCTGCAATTCAGATCCCTCATACATGTACTTATGGCGCAGTCTGGCGTTCCTGAGGATATCCTCTTTTAATTGAAAGTCAGATATGTAACCAAAAAAAAATTCGAACATGCTCAAATTTTTTATGTCATTTTTCAAAATGTCATTTTTTGTGTCATAAAAAATGATCATGTGTGGGCAAAACTACGTAAAAAATGAAGTTTTAAACCCGCACATGCCCAGAAGCAAGTTAGGAGACGGGAGGTAAAACTACCATTCATAATGGAGTAAGCACATTCATCACGCTGTAACAGACAAAAAAGCAGGAATCGTCTTTTACTAACAAGTAATCAGCTAAAAGCAGCCTCAAGGCAAATAGAACTTCCCCTTTAGAGTGCCATCACTTTGTTCATCATTTTCCAAAAATGATGGTGTGTACGCAACGTCATTTTTGAAAATTAAGTTTGAAAAATGACATTTTTTTTCATGAAGAAAAATGTCATTTTTTTTCATCACAAAAAGTGATCGTGTGTACGGGGCAATAGAGTCTGGGAGTCTAAAAGAGTCCTACGCCTGATTTAATACCTTCAATAGTTCTGGTAATAAAACATTGCCATATTGTTTATATATTTCTGACGGTAACCCATCTAGACCTGGGGCTTTATTATTTGCAGATTCTGACACTGCCCATTCTAATTCCTCCATAGCCAGAACGGCATTAACCACTTAAGACCCGGACCAATACGCTGGCAAATGACCCAAGGGGTTTTTGCGATTCGGCACTGCGTCGCTTTAACAGACAATTGCGCGGTCGTGCGACGTGGCTGCCAAACAAAATTTGCGTCCTTTTTTTCCCACAAATAGAGCTTTCTTTTGGTGGTATTTGATCACCTCTGTGGTTTTTATTTTTTGCGCTATAAACAAAAATAGAGCGACAATTTAAAAAAAAATGCAATATTTTTTACTTTTTGCTATAATAAATATCCCCCAAAAATGTATAAAAAAACATTTTTTTTCCCTCAGTTTAGGCCGATACGTATTCTTCTACATATTTTTGGTAAAAAAAATCGCAATAAGCGTTTATCGGTTGGTTTTCGCAAAATTTATAGCGTTTACAAAATAAGGGATAGTTTTATTGCATTTTTATTAATTATTTTTTTTTTTACTACTAATAGCGGCGATCAGCGATTTTTTTCGTGACTGCGACAATATGGCGGACACTTCGGACAATTTTTACACATTTTTGGGACAATTGTCATTTTCACAGCAAAAAATGCATTTAAATTGCATTGTTTACTGTGGAAATGACAGTTGCAGTTTGGGAGTTAACCACAGGTGGCGCTGTAGGGAATGTGTACCTAATGTGTGTGTTTACTACTGTAGGGGGGTGTGGCTGTAGGTGTGACGTCATCGATCGCGTCCCCCTATTACAGGGATGACGCGATCGATGCTCCGGCCACAGAGAAGCACGGGGAAGCCGTGTGTACACACGGCTCTCCCCGTTCTTCCGCTCCAGGGACGGATCGCCGCACTGCAGCGGCGATCGGGTCCGCGAATCCCGCGGTCCCGGAGCTTCGGACCGGGCCGCGGGCGCGCGCCCGCGGGCGCGCTCCCGCGACCCACGGCTGGGTACTAAAACCAACGTATATATACGTTGATGTGGCCAGCCGTGCCATTCTGCCGACGTAAATCTGCAGGAGGCGGTCCTTAAGTGGTTAAGCTCTTCTCTCTCCATTGGGGACAGTAGCTGCAGAGGACCTCGAAATTCTCTAAGATGTGACATGGGAAAGTCTGCTTTACTCTTTTTTTTTTTTTAAATAAATTTTTATTGGAATTTTCACAGTACAGTGGAATAAAAACAAGGTATGCTTAAATGCATATAGAAGCATGTATAAAATAAAATAAAATAAAATAGAAGAAAGAAAGGAAAAAAATAAATAAAAGGGGGGGGGAAACACATTGAAACCAGTGGCACTGTGATTACTTGCATAACAATATTTCAGCAACAAGAAGATGTGACAGAACAAGTGCTAGTACTTACAGGGGCGGAAGCAACAATCGGAGTATTTGGAATACAAAAAAAAGAAATACAATACACCATTAGGAACCCCGGATGATAGACTGACTGTGAACGTTGCGATAGGTGAAACTAACAGATAAGGGCATGCATATATCAGGAACGTCAAGGGGTCTCTAGTGTGCGTTGTCATGGCTCAGGGTGGCAGGAACGTTGAGGGGTCAGACAGGTTGGAGATTTTAAGGATGCCCAAGGAGTTTGTTAGGTCTCGTTTGAGATACCAATCTGTATAGCGGAACGGTTGCATGAGTTTTTGGAGATCATCGTGGGTGAACGAGTGTTCCATGAAGTTACGCCATCTCGTAAAAAAACGTGAGGTGGAACGAAAGTTCAACACAATGGTGTCCAACCTTTCCAGATAGAAAAGCGACAAGAGGGCTTTTTTCACTGCTACTAGCTTCGGTGGTGTTGGGCTAATCCAGTGAGACATTATAGTCCTGCGGGCCACCAGAAGGCAGATATGTGCCCAGGGGGAGACGTGAAGCGAGCTCTTTGATTGTGGTGTGTGTGAGGGCGGATCACAGCCGAATAAACATATCAGGTGGTGCCTGGGGATCAGTAGTTTGGTGATCTTGTGGATAAAGGACAGCACAGAGTCCCAGTAGGTAACGATAGGTTTGCACTGCCAGAGGCGGTGGAGCAGCGTTGGGCGCGGAGCAGAGCACCAGGGGCAGTGTTCTTGTGCTGGTTCCGCCTTGTTAATACGAAAGGGGTAGTAAGCTCTGTGAATGATTTTGAATTGTGTCTCACGCCATGTTTCGCATACGGTGAGTTCGCGAACTCGTCTGTATCCCTCAAGGATTTTGTCTGGGAGGTCTGCATCCTCGAATATTTGGGACCATTTCTGGAAAGGTTTAAGGCGATATTTAGCAGTCTGATGTTCAATGAGGTGGGAATATAGGCTGGAAATGGAGTAATCATCCCTATGTAACACACTATCAATAAAGGATTTTTGTAGGGGGTCTGACCCGGGTAGGTGGCACGAACGTAAATAGCTGACCAACTGATGATAGTAGAAGACATGTGTAGCTGGTAAGGAGAATTCCCTCGACAAGGTTTGGAAGGATTTAAACTTGCCAGGGGCGGTGAGGTATAATGAGGTGATGTTGGCAAGGCCCTTGTCGTTCCATTGTTCAAATGCTTTATGTATAGTGGACGGTAAAAACATGGGATTACCCAGAATTGGCAGGTGAGAAGAAATACTGGAGGGTAACCCCAGCAGTTTCCGTATCTCTCTCCAGGCAATAATTGTATCCCTAAGGAGTACACTCGACCTGAGGCACGTTGGCAGTTTGTTAGGGTTCGAGTGGAGAATAGCTGGAAGAGCATACGGAAAGGCTGAGGCACCCTCCAAGAGAGTATTGGAGTATTTAGATTTGCCAGCCAACCAGTCCAGGCCCTGCCTGAGTAAGCAGGCAAGATTATAAAAACGTATATTGGGCAGGCCCGCTCCGCCCTCAGACTTCGGGAGACATAGCTTTTGCAGGGAAATGCGCGGTTTCTTGCGAGACCATAGAAAGGCAGACAATGCCGTATGGATTTTTGTGACATCAGAGTGCTTCAATAAGAGTGGTATGGTCTGCATAGGATAGAGTAGGCGCGCAAACGACACCATTTTAAAAAGGTGACATCTCCCAAAGAGCGAGAGGGGAAGGGCCGCCCAGGCTTCCAACTCCTTTACAATTTTTGTTATCAACGGTGGGAAGTTAAGTGTATATAAAGTGGAAGGTTCTCGGCCAATGTGTATACCCAGATACGTAATATGATGTGCTGCTATGGCAAAGGGAGATTGGTGGCGCCATTTGGCCGCAAGTCTGGGACGAAGTGATAGAACTTCGCTTTTGTCAAAGTTAATTCGAAAGCCTGAACATAATTGGAAGGTATGAAAGAGCTGTCGGAGCCTGTCAAAGTCAGTGAGGGGTTGTGTGGAGAATAATAATATGTCATCCGCAAATAGAGCAGCACGGAGGGTGTGGGCACCTATCGGGATGCCACTGATCCCATCAGCCGAATTGAGTATTCTGGATAAAGGTTCTATCGCGAGATTAAAAAGTAAAGGGGAAAGGGGGCAGCCCTGTCTAGTCCCTTTCGTCAGGGGGATCGTGTCAGAGATGAAGTCGGGAGTGACCAGTCGTGCAGTTGGAGATTCATACATACGCCGTAAAAATCGCATAATTGGCCCCGAAAAACCAAAGTCCGCCATCACTCTGAATAGCCATGACCAACTGATGTTGTCAAAAGCCTTCTCGGCATCAAGTGACAATATGGCAACGTCTTGTTCCGGGTTCATTCTGGCATATTCTAGCGCCAGAAGAACTTTGCGTATGTTTAGGGTGGCTGAGCGGCCTTGGACAAATCCTGACTGCGCCGGGTGTAGTATAGAGGGGAGTAAATGGGCTAAGCGGGATGCAATTATCTTGGATAGTATTTTGACATCCACGTTAATTAACGAAATAGGGCGATAAGAACCTGGAAGCGAGGGGTCCTTACCCTTTTTGGCGATTAGCCTAATATGGGCCTGTGTTCCCGTAGGGAGATAGGGGCCCCCATCCCACATGTTCGCATAGACAAGTGCAAGGGTATCAGGAATAAAATCCTTAGCTAGCTTATAGAATTCGGCTGTGTAGCCGTCCGGGCCTGGGGCTTTAGCAGACGCGAGGGACTTGATTGTCTGTTGGATATCCTCAACAGTGATGGGTGCGTTAAGGGCAGCTAGACGATCCTCCTGGAGTTTAGGCAGGCAGGTTCCTAGACAGAAGGGCTTCGGCTGCAGGTTGGTCATTCGGGTTCGCCGAGTATAGGGAGGTATAATAATCAGCCAGTAATTTACTAATTTCAGTAGGCGAGGTAACCAGAGTGCCAGCTGGGTTTCTCAGGGCAGAGATATGCGTGGGACGTCGTGGTCCCGCGCAGAGCCTCGCCAGTAGTTTGCCAGCCTTGTGGAACAAAAGGGAACAAAGTCTTTACCTAGTAACTATAGACCTGTTAGTTTAACTTCTATAGTTGGAAAGATACTGGAACGTTTAATAAAAGACCACGTGGATGAGTTCTTGCTGGAAACAAACTATTTAAGCAGCAGACAGCATGGATTCATGAAGGACAGAAGTTGTCAGACAAACCTGATTTCCTTTTATGAAGAGGTAAGTAAAACCCTGGACAGAGGCGTGGCAGTGGACGTGGTATACTTGGATTTTGCAAAAGCGTTCGATACAGTTCCCCACACACGGCTCATGTGTAAGGTAAGGTCTACAGGATTAGATATATCAGTTTGTAAATGGATAGAAAACTGGCTGAAAGACAGAATTCAGAGAGTTGTGGTTAATGATTCTTACTCTGAATGGTCCAAGGTTATCAGCGGTGTACCCCAAGGTTCAGTGTTGGGTCCCTTACTTTTCAATATATTTATAAATGATATTGGGTCTGAGATCAAAAGTAACATTTCTGTTTTTGCAGATGACACCAAGCTATGCAGTGGAATAATGTCCTTGCAGGATGTCTCCAATTTACAAGCCGACCTCAATGCTCTGTCTAATTGGGCGACTAAGTGGCAGATGAGGTTTAATGTTGATAAATGTAAAGTTATGCACTTGGGGGCTAAGAATATTCATGCATCATACATGCTAGGGGGAGTACAACTGGGGGGATCTGTAGTGGAGAAGGATCTGGGTGTTTTAGTTGATCATAAGCTCAATAATGGCATGCAATGCCAAGCTGCGGTTTCCAAAGCGAGCAAAGTCCTTTCTTGTATTAAGAGAGGTATGGACTCCAGAGATAGAGATATCATTTTGCCCCTGTACAAATCATTAGTAAGACCTCATCTGGAATATGCAGTCCAGTTTTGGGCACCAGTTCTCAAAAAGGATATCGGAGAACTGGAGAAAGTGCAGAGAAGGGCAACCAAACTGATAAGAGGCATGGAGGAGCTCAGCTATGAGGAAAGATTAGAGGAACTGAATTTATTCACTCTTGAGAAGAGGAGAATAAGGGGGGATATGATCAACATGTACAAATACATAAGAGGTCCATATAGTGAACTTGGTGTTGAGTTATTCACTTTAAGGTCAACACTGAGGACAAGGGGGCACTCTTTACGTCTGGAGGAAAAGAGATTTCACCTCCAAATACGGAAAGGTTTCTTCACAGTAAGAGCTGTGAAAATGTGGAACAGACTCCCTCCAGAGGTGGTTCTGGCCAGCTCAGTAGATTGCTTTAAGAGAGGCCTGGATTCTTTCCTAAATGCACATAATATAACTGAGTACTAAGTTTTGTAGGTAAAGTTGGTCCGGGGTAAATCCGATTGCCTTTCGGGGGATCAGGAAGGAATTTTTTCCCCTCCGGTAGCAAATTGGATCATCGCTCTGCTGGGGTTTTTTGCCTTCCTCTGGATCAACTGTGGGTATGGAGTTGGGTGTATGGGAGGATGTACTGTGTTTTACTTTGTTTTATTTTTATTTATTTATTTTTATTTATTTTTATGGTTGAACTGGATGGACTTGTGTCTTTTTTCAACCTGACTAACTATGTAACTATGTAACTATGTAACTATGTTACCAAACCTATGAAAGTGTACAGTAGAATAGGAGCTCTTAGCTAGTTCTTGTTGTTCAGCCCAGAGGTCAAATTCTCGTTTAGCTGCTCTCCAAGTGCGTACGTTGTCTGGTGTGCGATTAAGTGTAAGTGTCTCGTGGGCCGAACGTAGAGCTGTGCTCGCTCGCATGTAATGTTGCTTGGCATTTTTCTTAAATTGCGTGGAATAAGAAATAATTTTTCCTCTCAGGAAGGCTTTTCCAGCCTCCCAAAACAGGTTTGGGTCCGTGAGGTGTGGTGCGTTAGCAGAGGCATATTCCGACCACGCTCCATTGAGCATTTGGCGGAAGTCCTCATTGTCCGCCAAGTATGAGGGGAAGCGCCATATGTGCGAGGGAGAAGAAGTTTGGGTAGTTATCAACTGTATTGCAATAGGGCTGTGGTCTGAGATTCTGGCGTCCGTGATTTCTGCGTCGCATAGCAGCGGGAGAAGCGCAGGGGAGGCAAAAAAATAGTCGATGCGAGAAAAGGAGTTGTGGGGGGGGGGAATAGAAAGTGTAGTCCCGGTCAGTCGGGTGTGCCATGCGCCATGCATCAATGAATTGCATAGAATCTATGGCTTGTGTTAGGAGCGTCGGGGTCAAGGACGGTTTGAGAGGCCTGATCGGGTTACGTGTTGTGTCCCCTACTCGGTCGATTGATGTGGACATAACTGAATTAAAGTCCCCACCCACCAGATGTAGGGAATCCGGGGCAGCCAATATCCAGGCCACCATGTCTTGAAAAAATGAGGCGTTTGGCGAGTTGGGAGCATAGATATTAGTGATAGCTATATCCCTGTCAGCTAAGGTCAGGTGAAGTGTGATCTTACGTCCTATCGTGTCAGTCTTCACGTCCTTAACAGTGTGTTTCAGGTGTTTGCGTAGGAGAATGGCCACTCCAGCTTTGCGCCCTACGGCTGGTGAGCCATGTACAGTTCCCACCCACAACTTGCGTAAACGGGTCAAATCGTCTGCAGAGAGATGGGTCTCCTGAAGCAGGGCCACATCTGTCCGGAGACGCCTTAAGTGCCTAAGAATGGACATGCGCTTACTTGGAGAACGAAGACCCTTAACGTTCCACGAGACAATCTTCAGGTGATTCCCATCGGCTGAGGAGGCCATGTCCGGACTGGAGGGAAGTATTGCGCTCGAAGCGTGGAATGAAGTTTCACCACAGGCACCGCATCGTCAGACCGAGGGTCACCCAAATATTGCGTGCTTCCTGAGGGTATGTGTATAAAGCAAGTAATCACAAACAGTGCAAACATTAAAATAACATAACAGAAAAACAATAAAACAAAGGTCTGGTGCAACAAACACCTATCAGACAACAAGGACCTCACTTTTTTCCACATGAGGGTAGAGCGCATGGTAGAGCGCCCGCCATGTGCCAGCCCCCTTTTCAAAAATGTGTCACGAGCTTCAAAGGAGGAAGGGTATGGGGAGGGGAAGAAGGGTAGGGGGGCACAAGGAAGGGTAAAGGGGTGACTGCAAACCGGGCGGGGGTTAGATGTTAGACAATGCACAGAGGGGCAGAACAGCCCATCCATGAAAAGTTACTGTGCATACAGAGGGTCATCCCTATGTGGGAAAAAGAGTGATGAGCATACTACCCGTCACCTGTGGGGCTCCGCCATAAGACAGTCTCTGAGATTCCCCATCAGCGAGTGTCCGAAAGATCCGCCCGTTGAGTAAAGCGGCTCCGCTTGTACGGTTGTTTAATCGGGCTGCCGGGTTGTTTGCGGGATGCAGGAGAAGTAGCCGGAGGTGAAGAGGGGTCATCTGCAGAATTGGCGTGGTCCATTTCTGAGCTGGCCGAGGCAAGGTACCGGTCTGCTTCTTCAGGCGAAGTAAAAGTAAGGTGTTCCCCCGACTGTGTTTGAATGCGCAGGATGGCTGGGTATGCCAGGGAGAATTTCATTCGATCACGGTGTAAAGTTGAGCAGATGTTGGAGAACGCTTTACGTTGTTTCATCACCTCGACCGAATAGTCTGCAAAAAGCAATAATTTTGTCCCATCCAGCGAGAGGGAGCGCGTGCGGCGGAATGCCTGCATTATGGCGCTTTTGTCAGCATAGTTCAGATATTTAACGATGACATGTCTGGGCTTAGTGCGATTTTCCATATACTGACCGATGCGATGAGCGCGTTCAACAGTGCAAGGTATGCGAAGCCCCAGTTGTTCAGGGATGACTTTAGCGCATATATTTGTAAGCTGGGCACTGGTTACCGACTCTGGCAGTCCTATTACGCGCAAATTGTTCCTTCTGGAACGACATTCAAGATCATCTAACTTGCTCCAAAGTTCTCTGTTTTCAGCGGTAATGCGGGCAAGAATTGCTGACTGGGCAGTGGAGTCATCTTCTAAGGAAGAAATCCTATCTTCCATCTGTGTGATCCTCTGGGCTTGTGCCTGCACTTCTAGGTGGAGCTGTTCTAGCCCCCTGTGCACCGCGGCATCAACTGTGGCAGCCAGAGTGGGTCCCAGCAGGGCGACTACCTCATGAGCAATGCCCGCTGGTGAGGTAGGATCCACCTTTTGTGTGACCTGGGCAGCGTGCGGCTGTGAGGACTCACCCAAGCACGGAGCGGCCGCCATTTTGGCTGCGTCTGGAGCCGTGTCTCCCGCGGGGGGGGCCGCGATCACCGCTCGAGCGTACGATCGCTCCAGAAAGCGGTCCATGTGTGCCCGCTATGTAGTGGGAGCGGATGGGGGTTCCCCCAAAGCTCTGGCCGGGCTCTGTAGCAGAGGATAGGAGGATGGCGGCGGGAGCAGCGTCTGACTACCGCTGTCTCATGTGGCGCCGGAACCGGAAGTCAAGTCTGCTTTACTCTTATACCAGTTACTATAAAAGGAGAAAAGTATGTTCATTATTTCTGTTTGATCATGTGTAACCTTACCCCCTATTGTGCGTATAGCAGATTCAGATAGAGTGGAGCAAATTAAGTTACCCCAAACGTATCTAATTTAAGTTAGGTCGCCTTAATTTTTTTGACGTAAGTGCCGTATCCACAGCGCATTTGCGCCCAAATTTGCGCCAGCGCAATGTAAATCCCGAGGCGTAAGGCGGGTTATTGCAAGTGGGAAGTAAGTGGGCGTGCTCCATTCAAATTAGCCGTGACCTCGGGCTGGCCGTACTGCGCATGCGCGCACAAATCTGCCCCTCACTGGGCATGTGCAGAACTTGGCTCGGCGCAATCAGTGAGATAGGAAAAAGGCCAAGCATACTTAGTTTGAGGATCGCCCTGTGCTTAAATAGCCCCAGACAAACGCCCTTCAATTGCAAAAGTACATCCCTGTGTTTCCCTTCCCAAAGCAAGTGTCTTTCGCTCTGTTGTCTGTAGCTGTTTGTTGGTGAGTGTAGTGTTATATTAAAGATTTATTGTAGTAGGAGGTTGTAGAAGCTGTGTGTATTTTCGGAGTGTTTTTTGTGTCTGTTTTTTTTTTTTTTGAATTTGTATTAGCTGCCTGCTTGTGTTTTTCTTTTTTTTTCTGTCTGATTTTTGTGTGTGTATGTTTTGTGTCTTTTTGGCTGTCTGTTCTGTATGTTTTTGTGTTTGTTTGTTGTGTTTGAATTTTGTGTCTGTTGCTGAGTGCTGTGTTGGGAGATGGCACCTAAAAGAAGAAAATTAAACTTCTCGGTGTGAGAGAAGCACTTGCTGGCCAGGGCGATCACCCAATTTGGGCGATTTCTGCATGGCCCTGATAGCCGGGAGGTCACCCCGGCCAAGAAGAGGGAGATCATTCAGAAGATAACTGATCGGATCAATGCGGAGGGGGGGAAGACGAGGACCCCCAGTGGGATACAGAAGAAGATAAACGATCTTCGGAGCCTGGTCCGGGAGAAGCTGGCCAAGCAAGCAGCCCATGTCAGGGGCACTGGAGGAGGTCCACCTTGCAACCTAAGGTGTACTGAGGAGGAACTAGCGGTGGCCCGGTGCTTCTACAGCCAGCAAGTGGCCTGTCTGGCTACGAATCTGATGTTCCTGTGAGGACAGGTATTTTTTTTTTATTTCCATCTGGTGTATAGCATGTGTGGGTCGGGGACGGGAATATGTGCCAAGTGTTTGGATCCTCCAACCTGTGAATGTTTTGTGTCCTCCACAGATGGCCAGGATGTTGTTAGGCCATCAGGCCAGGCTGCACCACCCCCAGGACAACAGGCTGCTGAGGAGCCCCAAGAAAGGCCAGAGTCCCCTGGGCAGGGGAGTGGCCACAACGCCCCTCATGAGGAGGTTCAGGGGGAGGAGGATGAGGGGGAGGTTCATGAGGAGACGATCGAGCTTGCCAGCGAATTGTTGTTATGTTGGGATGAGGAGTCCCTTGCGCCTGACAGCAGTCATGCCACCATCATGGGTAGTCCCTCCCACTCCACCCCCAACAGGGCTGCCCCCCCAGTGGGCTCCCCTCCTCCCAGGTCACAAGCCTTAACTGCAGGCAGGAAGGCCACCCAGAAGACCAGGGGGGTGGCCGAGTTCCTGCCTGCAAATCTGCAGAAGGACCAGGCTCATCAGACACAACATCTGGGTCAGGTCAGCCGGACTTTGGCCCAGATGGAGGAGAGCCTGTCCTCCATCAAGGAGTCTGTCTGCGACATGGCCACTAACTCAGTAGCTCTAATAAACTGCTTTTGTGAGCTGCAGGCCGCCACAAGAGGCGTGGCCCTTGAGGTGACTGCCCCGACCCAGGCTGTCCAGGACAACACCATTGCTCTCCAGGCCAACACGGCAGCCCTCACTCTGGGCCTGAACAGGATCGCCGTGGCCTTGGAGGGGAGGGCAGCAGGTGGGCAGCCACCCGGGGAGGCTCCTTCTTCCCGTGCTTCCCCCCCATGAGTCTCCTCCTTCCCGTGCTTCCCCCCCCATGAGTCTCCCCTGAGGGCCCGTGGCCGTGGCCGTGGCCGGCCCAGGCGTAGCTCACGCCGGCATTAAACATTTGTGATGTTCTTTTTTTTTTTATGATTTCATACTGTGATTATGACTTGTTTTATGTGCGTGAATGATGTGTAAATGTGGGGATGAAATTCCTGGTGAAAAAGAGTGTCACCCTCATTTTTGGTGGAGTAGGGATCCCCAGGACCAGGGAGAAGTGATCCCAGGTCCATGTGAATGGTGTATGAATGCACAGTGACATAATTGGAGCCGTGGCGGGGCGTTACTGCTCCCAAGTACCATTGGGGGGTACTTGGATCTAATCCAATTAGATGTGCATGTGATGTGTCCGTGCATGTGATGAGATCACCTGCGCATATGATTAAGTCAGCACTGAAATTCCCAACGTATATTCTTTAAATACACTCCACCATCAGACAAAGGGGTCTCCAACAGATACATTTGAGTCGAATAAAAGTAGCGTGTAATAGTGTGTAGCCGGCCGGCTTTCTCTATCCGCCCGTCCTTCCGGATGGTAACGAAGAGTGTAGTAGTGACGTCAGTACGACGTTCCTCCCTATGTCGTTTTGTCCAATGACTTCCTCCTGGGGCACTCAGCATTGTGTGCGTTGTGTGGGGCTGGTGAGGTCATCCTTCAGGGTTTGGGTTATTTCCATGATGGCTTCCCGGTTGAATCGGAAGTTGCGATACACCTCTGCTTCCCCCATGGCAAAGACATCTAGGCGTCTGCGGAAGACCCTCTCCTGTGCCCTCCTCCTCTGTTCCCTCCTCCTTCTTTGCACCTCTAAAGTCACTAGTATAGTTATGAGCATGGATGCCCCTGGCATGTTGGCATACAGATTGTAGTCCGGCAAGTGTGTGTGCTCAGCTCTTCCTTAATGGTGTTGCTTTAGCAGACCTTTACACGGCTGGAGCAAAGTTAAGGCTGCTTTTATAAAGTGTAACTTTACTCCTGGAAACTAACAGGTGCGCACAGGGCGTAACCTACGACGCCCAAACTTAATTTTGTGGATCGCTCTATCTCCCTCATTTGCATCTTTGCCTATCAAAACAGTGGTGTGTCTAGCGTATTTTGCGTGCGAAGAAGCGCCGGTGTAATTATTTTAGGTAGGACGGAAAAAATGGTTTTCAGGCGTATCTCGTTTTGAGGATCAGGCGCAAAGATACGCGCGGGGCAAATTTCAATTACGCCGCGCATCTCGCGATAAGTCGGCGTAAGTCCTTGGTTAATCTGGCCCATAGTTACTATTTTCTTGAGATTTTGCTACTACTGCTAGCATATGACCTGGTCTCTCACCCTCCTCAAAACCGCGACATCTGGAGAGAAAACAAGCCTGATCAGCCTTGTCCAGAACGGTTTGTCTATATAGTAGTTGTGTATCTCTCCTGGCGTATAGGCTAGAGGGGGTGGGATCCTGTATGAATTAGGCTTCCCTTTGCTGCACCTCCGCTGTTAATGCAGACTGCCATTCTAGATCCGACTCCTATTCTTATTTTTTTACTTGGAAAATTTTTATTGATATAAAGCACATTTAACAAGTCATTCAAGTACATATGACAATAAAAGAACCTTTACAAACGTTGGTCAGTGTAATGAAATATGCAAGTACAGAACAAGATGTACAGTCACATGTATTCAGGTGCCTTGAGGCAGGAGGCTGCTTAATCCAACAAACACTCAAGGTGTGCCACAGGTATATAGGTATTCTTCACTGGGTATGGACTAATTAATGGACTAATTACACACAGGTTTCCATGTTTCCCCATCCTCCAAACACCTGTCCCAAATCTTGGAATATTTTTGTGTAGACCCTCTGTGTGTATAAATCAGTTTCTTATAGAGCAATTTATCATGAACTGCTTTTTTCCATAACTGTACAGTGGGGGGCACATTCTGCATCCACCTCTGAGCTATCACTTTACGGGCTAAGAATAATGTTTCAAAAATGAAGATTGTGTGATATTTGTCCACCTCTACATCTGGTAGTAGCCCCAGAATACATAACCTGGGGTCCAGCACCACCAGGGATCCCATGTTATCATGAAGGAAGCGGACAACCGTCGTCCAATACGCCTGGACATATGGGCAGCTCCATATTAGATGGTAAAACGAGCCTGGGTCAGCTCTACATAAGCGTAAAAGGAAAAAAAATCTGCGCTAAACCCTATAAACCTAAATAAATAAATGAACAAGTGAACAAATGTGTTGCAAATTAATAATGAACAAGATGGTATAAAAAAAAAAAAACGTAAGTGAAGTGGTGCAGCAACTAAAAAACCTTACATATTCAGTCCATAAACGTGTAAAACAAAAATAGTGCCCTACCACATAAATGAGGTGAAAATGTGTTAATGAGTGAAAAACCTTAAATGAGAGAATATCTAGAAAAATTGAGATACAATGTCCTAAACAAGCAATTAGTAATCTAAAAAATGATCGACGTAGCTTCACAATTCCTGGTATCCACAATTACAACAGAATGACAACTTGTCTGCAGGTAAGATTTTCTGTTCATCAAGGAAAATAAGGCAATCACTGCCGCTTACCATATCTGTTGGACCTCAGGTAATAGAGATCAAAAAGTAATGTCATAACACAATCAGCCAGATAGGGATCAGCATCTGAAGTTTCCAATGAAGGTGCAGATATCCCGTCCGAGCTATGCAAGACTCCTTTTTCAATGGATTTTACACATCAAATGGATATCCAAACTTGCTCACCATACCGGTATTGTTAATAAGGGCAGAAAGAGAAAGGCTTCATGGTGCAGTTTGTTTAAAAGATTTATTACTCCAAATCAGAACATAACATCAAGCTAAAAACAAAGTTCCACACAAAAAATCAAAAAAGCACAACCACAGCACATAGCCTGACTGGCTCAAGTATGATAGCGTCTAGGATAGTGACTCCACCCAATGCATTTCCCCACATAAGGATTTTTCAGGAATCCATGATCTCCTTTCTCTGAAGAATCCTTTAGTGGGGAGTAAGCTTGATGTTATGTTCTGATTTGGAGTATTAAATCTTATAAATGAACTGCACCATAAAGCCTTTCTCTTTCTGCCCCTATTAACAATACCGGTATGGTGAGCAAGTTTGGATATCCATTTGATATGTAAAATCCATTGAAAAAGGAGTCTTGCATAGCTCGGACGGGATATCTGCACCTTCATTGGAAATTTCAGATGCTGATCCCTATCTGGCTGATGGTGTTCTGACATGCCTATTTGATCTCTATTATCTGAGGTCCAACAGATTTGGTAAGCGGCAGTGATTGCCTTATTTTCCTTGATGAACAGAAAATCTTACCTGCAGACAAGTTGTCATTCTGTTGTAATTGTGGATACCAGGAATTGTGAAGCTACGTTGATCATTTTTTGGATCCCTAATTGCTTGTTTAGGACATTGTATCTCTATTTTTCTAGATATTCTCTCATTTAAGGTTTTTCACTCATTAACACATTTTCAACTCATTTATGTGGTAGGGCACTAGTTTTGTTTTACAACTCTTCATAAGCGACACGTCGGGTCTGGTGTGTGCATGGAATTTTGCCAATCTCATCTGTGCCCTGCAGGCTTTGTGTATAATGTACAGTTGGGTCAGTCTATCTGACAACTTGGGAGACACTGGCTTGGTTCCCTCTAGAACAGGGGTGTCAAACTGGCGGCCCTCCAGCTGTTCCGAAACTACAAGTCCCATCATGCCTCTGCCTGTGGGAGTCATGCTTGTAACTGTTAGCCTTGCAATGCCTCATGGGACTTGTAGTTTTGCAACATCTGGAGGGCCGCCTGTTTGACACCCCTGCTCTAGAATCTCATCCCAGTCAGCATTATCTATGGGGCCTACGTCCATCTCCCACACAGTTTTGGCCCTGTGGGTAATAGCAACTACCCCCCATTGTCTGATTGTGTAGTACAGGTGTGAGATAAGTTTAGAGGGGTCATCCCCCAAAACTACATTCAGTACTGGGGGGGTTCCAGCCCTATATCTAGGGTTAGTAGCTGGGTTCTAAGTGCGTGATGGTGCTGCAGGTATTTGAAAGCCAGTTGGTGTGGAAGGGAAAACTCTTCTTTAACCACTTGAGGCCCAGCATATGCTCAATTGACGGCAGCTTTGGGGATCTGAATTTCCAAGCTGCCGTCAATTGACGGCATAGTTTTTTCTGGCCACTGGAGGGCGTGCGCGCGCCGATGGTGGCGCGCGGGCACCCGGGGCGTCCCCGAGATGCCGATGCGCGTGCCTGGCGGTCGCGATGTCCGCCAGGTATACGCTGATCGGCAGTTTTAGAGCAGGGACGTGAAGCTCTGTGTGTAAACACAGAGCTCCACGTCCTGTCAGGGAGAGGTGACAGATGCTGTTTCTCTTGCACATAGGGAGACAGCATCGGTCACCTCCCCCAGTCACCCCCCTCCCCACACACAGTTAGAACACGCCCAGGACTCACATTTAACCCCTTCCTCACCCCCTAGTGTTAACCCCTTCACTGCCAGTCACATTCATACAGTAATTAGTGCGTTTTTATAGCACTGATCGCTGTATAAATGTGAATGGTCCCAAAAATGTGTCAAAAGTGTCCGATGTGTCCGTCGCAATATCGCAGTCCTGACAAAATTCGCAGATCGCCGTATTACTAGTAAAAAAAAAAAAAAAAACATTGTCAGAATTCTATCCCTTATTTCCTAGCCACTATAATCTTTGCGCAAACCAATTACTATACGCTTATTGCGATTGTTTTTTTTACCAAAAATATGTAGAATACGTATCGGCCTAAACTGAGAAAAAAAAAATATTTTTTAAAAAAAATTGGATTTTTATTATAGCAAAAAGTAAAAAATATTCTGTGTTTTTTTTTCAAAATTGTCGCTCATTTTTGTTTATAGCGCAAAAAAAAAAAAAAACGCAGAGGCGATCAAATACCACCAAAAGAAAGCTCTATTTGTGGGGAAAAAAAGACGTCAATTTTGTTTGTAAGGCACGTCGCACGACCGCGCAATTTTAATTTAAAGCGACGCAGTGCTGAAAGCTGAAATTTCGCCTGGGCAGGAAGGGGGTATATGTACCCAGTAAGCAAGTGGTTAAGGGCATGAAACTGCTTGAGCCCGGAATTAGTCAGGACCTGGTGTAGATACAGTATTCCATATTTAGCCCAGACTACCGAATCTAGAATTTTTTCCATTACCGGCATATGATTGTTAAGCCACAGTGGGCTGTGGGAGTGAAATTTACCCACATTCCGTGTTTTAAGAGATAATTCCCATACCCTCTGGTGGTGTGTCAGCATTCCTGAGTTATACCGTGCGGTGGAACTGGGTGATCTTTTCCCGCGAAGGATGGCCTGGGCGGGTGTATACGTTGGGTGTCCTGGTTTGTCACAAACCAAGGATCTGTAGCTCTGCATTTCTGACATGTGAAAGTGATACACGTGGGATAGCTGTGAGGCTAGGTAGTAGTCCTGGAGGTCCAGGAGGGAAGCACCCCCCATATCAGTGTTGTGTCTACCATTACCCCAGACAAATTAATTCAGGATAGTTTCCATTTGTTTAAGGATTTTTAAGGGAATGTATAGGGGAGCCTGCCACACCATGTATAGAATCTTGGGTAGTATGATAATTTGTATTAAATGTATGCTTCCCATCACCCCTAAGGGTAGTCTGGACCATGACTGTGTTTTGCTTTTAAGTAAGTCAAACAGAGGGGTTACTGTACATCTGACTCCAATTCTTATTTCCTTTAAAAGAACCCCCCTTAAAAAGGCTTTAATGGTGTCCCATACTACCTGAGATGAAGCTGATTCCTCATTATTGTAAAAAAAAATTCTCTTATAGTCCCGACTCGTTGAGTCTCCCTGAGAGAGTTCTTTAAATCAGAATCTAGGGACATGCCAGTTAGGTTTATTCCTAGGTTTTATTTTCTCTAATGTAACTAGAATGGGAGTGTGATCTGATAACCCCCTGGTCAAGTATTGTATGTTTGACACCTTGTAAAATTGATTCTGTGCCTAGTGTCAAATCAATCCTCAATAAGGTCTGGTAGGTACTAGAACAACAGGAATAAGCATATGACAAAGGATTTTTAAGGTGCCACATGTCATGTAGACCTAATTCTCTACAATACCTATTAAACGGAGTATCCCCTTCAGGACCAGCTGGATATCTGTATTTACAAGGGTTACAAATGCTATTAAATTCCCCCACAATCGATAAAGGTATCCCTGGATTATCTATCAAAAATAAGCCTATCTGACTTATTACCTCACAGTTATAAGGTGGGGGATATACACAGACCACAATATAATTTGTAAGGAGAATCTTACAGACTAATAAATTAAATCTACCCTGTCCACTAATGCATGCCTGCAAGAAAATTGTACTTTAGACAAGATTAATATACTTGTACCTCTAGGATATGTAGAATATACTGCATGATACTGAATAGGGTACATCTTGTTCTCTAAGGCCGCGTACACATGACTAAATAAATCCGATCAAATTGGTCTGACAGACCGATTTGATCGGATTTGTCTGCTGGGATAAATTGGTTTGATCGTGTACACACGATCAAACCAAAATCCCCACGGGAAGACAGCGCGGTGACGTGGCGGTGACGTTGATGCCGCCACGTCACCGCACCAGGAAGTAAAAAAACTTCCACGCATGCGCCGAATCCATTCGACGCAAGTGCGGGCACATATGTCCGCTGGTTAGTGTACTAACCAGCAGACATGTCGGACGGACGGGTTCCCAGCAGACAGATTTTAAAGCATGCTTTAAAATTTGTCTGCTGGAAAAACCTGTCTGCCCGCCCGTACACACGATTAAATTTGTCTGCTGAAACGGCCTGTCGGACCGTTTCCAGCAGATAAATTCGATCGCGTGTACGCGGCCTAACAGAGTAACTTTATCCTTAGTTAGATGTGTTTCCTGCAGGCATACTATCGATGGTGAGTGTTGACTCAGAGTATCAAACATGGCCTGTTCTTAAAACAATCCTTAATTCCTCTTATATTCCATGATAGTATTAAAATTTCAGTCGCCATCTTTTACTTTTTACTTTATACAAATATAAACCATTACTAATACTAGGTCTATATAGCAGTGTATACCAGTATACAAATACCCACCCCCACCTAGATACCAGGAAACCAATAGATATATAATACATAAAAGCGGAGAGGTATTCCAAGCATTTATCCCTACATAAATCCAAAAAGATGGGCTAAAGCCACAGTAAATACAATAGGTACATAAAACTGTTAGATAGTGGCCATGCTCCAACCCCAGGTCCCACTGTAGCTGAGGGAAGAAAGAAAAAAAAAAAAAAAACAGCAACAACACAAAAAAATCCCCACAACTTTATCTAACTGCATATCATTAACTCTAAATAAGCCACATATCAATCCACACCCCAATTACAACATGCCACAGCAGTAGGGCTGCAAATAACGATTATTTTCATAATCGTTTAGTTGGCCGATTATTGTTTCACTTAATCGATTAATCGGGTAGTAGCCTTAAAAAACAAAAACAAACAAAAACATTTGCAGTTTTAAATTTCTTTGGGCCAATTTGATGTTGGGCAGATTACAAAACACAAATTGCCGCAAAAACACATTACATGCTTTTCTGCAGCTTCTCCATTGAAGTATATTGAACCAAAAAATAAAAAATAAATAGCACCGTTTTGCATTAAAAACATTAAATACGCAGCAGCTATAAAAAAAAATCATGGATGTGAACGTGTCCCATAGGAAAACATGTAAATGAACTGTAGTGTGTTTCTGCAAAAAGCACCAATACACAGAGGTATGACCCAGGCCTGAGATGTTTTGTAACATAATGGAGATTAAAAAAACAAAAATAAGTACAAAAAGAGCATATAATTGCTACTGTAAGGGGTTCATTTTTTTTTACTGTGGGACAGTAAAAGTAATATTTACAGTAACGATTTGTTTTTTTGTACTATAAAGGGCTAATTTTTTTTTTTTTTTTAACCTCATTATGTTACTGGCCGATTAATCGATTATGAAAATTGTAATAGATTAATCTCATAAATCGATTAGTTGTCGATTAATCGGTTAGTTGTTTCGGCCCTACACAGCAGCCACGATGGCCATAGCGAGCTATAAAAAAGCATAGCAAGTCATAGCAAGTAATGTCTGCTGTTATATATACATTTCACATATGTAAGGACCCATTTTATTTAAAAAAAACGCACAACCCACAAAAAATAAATAAAAAAAAACAGCAACAACACCAACAAAAACACAACTTGTAAGAGTGGAATAGACACGTGTTCTGTGTCTTCTTTTAAGGCGCTTGGTTCCAAAATTCAAGAGCCAGGATATCTCCAAGAAGTGAGTTTATTCTTCAGAAAGACAAGACTTACATAATGACAGCTGATAACATATGGTAAGGTGTTAGCTTCAGAAGGCGGGAAGAAGAATTAGATGATACCTTCTCCATGTGTATCGGGTCCCTTCCGCCGATCTTCCTCTCTTGTGTTCAACACTCTTGGGTTCTTATACAGTTTAATAATGTTATGTCAGCATTTCACTAGAGTAACACCCATTCCTGCATAGATGCTTATATGGCTTCATTCTATAGTTAAGTTGCATAACTCCACCCATTGTCCTGACATAGTAACTCAGAATAGAAATTACACACACAGCAAATGGCTTTTCTCTGTCCTCTGCTAGTAACCTCCAAAAACTAACATTACAACTACATTATAACATTTATGTGTTTCATATAGATTGCAGAAACTTTTATCACCTAAAATAGTAATAAATTCTAAATATAACAATTCCCCCTCAATGCACTATAATTAACAAACAAAATAAGTGCATTCTCTTTAAATAATACATGTTTCTGATCCTCTTTTTTTTCAATACAAACAATACAATAAACATGGATACAATATAGTTTTGTTTCCCAAAACTCTGAGGCTGCGTACACACGATCGAACATGTCCGCTGAAACTGGTCCGCAGACCAGTTTCAGCAGACATGTTTGATTGCGTGTACGGCCTATCGGACCGTTTTTCAGCAGACAAAAATTTCCAAACGTGCTTAAAACATGTCCGCTGGATACCTGTCCGTCGGACAGGTTCGATGGTTAGTACACAAACTATCGGACCAAAATGCCCCGCATGCGCAAAATCAAGAGATGGCACATCAGACCAACAGACAATTCAGCCTTGTCCGATAAAAACGGTCCATCGGACATGTTTCCTCGGACATGTCTGATCGTGTGTACAGGGCCTGAGATATTCCTGTGAAATATTTAACTATTTCATTCCATCAAGAAACTATAAATGATTATATTATTTATTAATTTTAATTTATTCTCCATCTAAATTTTGTAATATTAAAACTGTTCTTCCTTTACCTTCATAGATTTAACTTCTTATAACTTTAACCATATCATATAACTATTTTAACATAAAGAAAAAATAAATATCTTTGATATATCAAATAATATTGGTGTGTAATATAAATGAATAATTAATCAATAACATGTCTTCCATTCTTTGAAATTTCAATTACTAAATAATTGTTATTCTTATTCTTGACACTGAAAAAGTATTAACATAATAAGTAATCTACTAATCTGTAGATACATAAAAAACATAACTTTCCCATAATTTGATTGTCATATTTTTACATATCTATCTATCTATCTATCTATCTATCTATCTATCTATCTATCTATGACCAGCAAGCAACTCTTTCTATTTCTTCCTTTTTTTTCAACGTTCCATATTATTTAATTCAACAGTATCTCTGTTTAGATACATGAAATCATTTTCTTCCACACAAGCCTGTATGAACTATATTAATACTTCAAATGTACACTTTATTTCTTGTAATAACAAACTATCCATCCAACTTTCCCAAGTTATGTGTTCTATAAAAATGTATTTAAAAAAGTTCTATGTGTATAAATATGTATTACTATAAAAGATTACAAAACCACAATATAACAACTATTATGTAAACAAAGCTATTATCATTACTATTAGTTATAACTGCGATATCAATCTTTCAATGATCTACTAAACTAACAAAGATTGTGTAGGAGAAAGTATCAAATTTCAATGTCAACATAGAGTCAATTATTTTTTTCTATATTTCAAAAAAAAATCCTATATGAGAATCACATTCCAACTCCGCCACACATAAAATATCGACTGATTAATATGTGACTTTTGATGCAAGTCCATATGAATAAATCATTAAAGTTCATCCAAAAATGATAGTCCTTGATAACATAATCAAAAAATTATTTTTAAAAAACAAGGAAATAGAAGTTTAGTTGTGCGTGTTTCATAGTCATGGAAGAATCCAAAAAAAAATAAAAAATCCATAATTTAGAATAATTTCATAAATCAATACAGTATAAACTATTTTAGACTCATAATCCTTTCTGTGTTTACCCATGTTATTCTTTTTTTTTACTCATTATTTTTATTTTTACCAATTATTTTGAAATAATTATAATCCTTATTACCTTAAAAATAATAAAATAACGTTCCCATTTGGCATTCCAATCGATATCTCAGTTGGCATCTTTATTGGCATCCCTATTACTATAATTCTTAACCATAACTTTAGCTACTGGAATAAGTTACGAATTATACTCATGAAAAGTGGAAATTTCATTCAAGACATAATTTGTATTTAAATTTAGCAAAGGCCTAGCCATATTTTGTGAACAAACTTCTGAAATTCCTATACTTCCTGTATATTATAATATTTTAAATATCGATGCTACATTGGCTTTTCTCCAATCAGCTGGTACCACTCAAGACAGTAGACTGTCAGTAAAAATTAGGAACAAGGGCCCAGATTCACGTACATCGGCGCATTATCGGTCCGGCGTAGCGCACCGCCATTACGTTAGACTTGCGCCATCTAGCCGCGTAATCCCCCGATTCACGTAGCTTTTGCGCAGGAAATTGCGCAAGCGTAAGGTTTTTTCCTGAGGCGTAAGGAGGAGTAATACAAATTGGGAGGGACGTGGGCGTGTTACATTGAAATGAGCCGTGACCCCATGCAAATGAAGGGCCGGCCGCTCGCGCATGCGCGCGTGAAGGAGACCATGTCAGCTCCGCTGTGCGCATGCTCACAACTCGGGAGCGGCGCAATCAGTGAAATTGGAAATGGACTAGGGCAACGTTGTGAACTACGCAGACAGCATAAATAGACACACACAAACGCACTTGCATTGCAAAAGTACATCCCTTTGTGTCCCTTCCCATTTAACCAAGTGCTTTTGTTCCTGTTGTTCGTTGCAGTGTGTCTTGTAGTTGTCAGATTAGTGTTCTGTGTGATCAAGTGCTTGTTGATATATTTGTAAAAGTGTTTTTTGATAAGTGTTTGAGAGACTGTTTGTTTGATTGATATATTTCTGAGCGTTTGTTTTCTTGCTTTATTTTTTCTTTTACATTTTTTTGTGACTGTTTCTTGCTAGTGTGATTTTTGGGTGTTCGTTTTCTCTTTGTGTGTGTTCTTGCCTGATTGGTTGTGCTTGTATTTGTGACTGATTTTTGGTGACTGCTAGTGAGTTTGTTTGGAAGTATGACAGAGAGAAAAAGAAAGCTGAATTTTACTGTGGGGGAAAAAAGAATTCTTGCCCGGGCCATTAGCGAGTATGGGCGTTTTCTCCACGGCCCGCAGAGTGCCACCACCACCCCGGCCAGGAGGAGGGAGATTTTGGATAGGATCACGGAGCAGGTGAATTCATCGGGGGAGGGGGAGACACGGACCCGGTCTGGGATTGACAAAAAAATAAATGATCTCCGGCATCAGGTGAAAAAAAAACTGGCCGCAATGCATGCCCATGCCAGGGGCACAGGAGGGGGCCCACCATGCCGTATTAGGCTTACAACGACGGAGCATGTGGTGGCCCTGACCTTTCACCGGCATGAAGTGGAGGGCCTGCCAGGCTTTGACACAAGTCCGGTCCCCGTGGTGCCAGGTAAGGTTTTTTTTTCTATCAGGTGTGTAGCATGTGTGGGGGAGGGGGTGAAAGGGAATATGTGCCAAGTGTGTGGATCCTCCAACCTGTGAATGGTTTGTGTCATCCACAGATGTGCAGGAGGGTGCAGGGCCATCTGGCCTGACCGCTCCAACCCCAGGACAGCAGCCTAATGAGGCCCCCCCAACAAGGCCACAGTCCGCGGAGGAGGTTCAAGAGAAGGAGGACGATCATGAGGAGGAGGACGATCATGAGGAGGAGGATAATCATGAGGAGGAGGATCATGAGGAGGAGGAGTCAGGCACTGGACGAGTGGTTTGTGCGGACTCTTCCCCTCTGGCTGGCAGAAGCCTGCCCTCCCTAAGGGGGAGCCCCCCCCTCCTCCTCCCCCAACATGGCTCCCCTCACAAGGGCCTCCCCTTCTCCCCGCCCACAACCATCAGCTGGAGGCAGGATGTCATCCCAGAGCACCAGGGGGGCGCCCAATCTCCTGCCCGCCAGTCTGCGAAGGGACCAGGCCCTCCAGACCCGCCATCTGGGACAGCTCTGCCAGACTTTTGGGCGGGTGGAGGAGAGCCTGTCCTCCATGAAGGATACGCTGTGTAACCTGGACTCCCACTCCCGGGCTTTCACAACCTGCCTAAATGAACTGCAGACTACAGCAGCAGGCGTTGGGCAGGATGTGAGGGCCCTTACCCAGGCTATCCAGGCCAACACGGCAACACTTGGTGCTTCCCTGGACAGAATTGCCGTGGCCTTGGAGGGCAGGCCGCCAGGTGGGCAGATATCAGGGGCTGCTCCTCCTTCCCCGGGTTTGCCCCTCCCCCATGAGTCTCCCCTGAGGGGCCGGGGCCGTGGCCGGGGGCGCCCCAGGCGTGGCTCACGCAGAGGGCAATAATTTTTTTCCCCTTTTTTTTTTTTTGGCTGACATTTTTGGCATTTTTTTTTTTTTTTGCTGACATTTTTTGCATTTTTTTTTTTTTTTTGCTGACATTTTTTTTAAATTTTGGGTTGTGCATGCTGTTTGAATGTGGGGGTGACATTCCTGCTGGAAAAGGGGTGTCATCCTCAATTTTGGTGGAGAAGGGTTCCCCAGGACCAGGGAGAAGTGATTCCCAGGTCCGTGTGAATGGTGTATGAATGTACAGTGACATAATTGGAGCCTTGACGTGGCGTTACTGCTCACCAGTCGTGCATGGTGGACTGGTGCCAATCCAATTTGATGAGGATGTGGGGTGTGTGTGCTAGGGACCACAGTGGTGTGCATGCATGCATTCTCATTGTGCCATGATTAATGTGTGTGTTTAACGTGCAAAGATGCCCAATATGAGCTGTCTCCTGACTGCTCTTCCCTCAGAAGACAGGGTATCCTCGGTTAGGGGTTGATTGTCTGGTTGGGGGGTCAGGTCATCACGTAGCTCAACCTGCAGGCCCTTCCTCACTGCGAGATTGTGCAGCATGCAACATGCAACGATGATATGGCACACGAAGTTTGGGGAATACAACAGTGTACCCCCAGACTTATCCAGGCATCGGAAACGTGACTTCAGGAGGCCAAAGGTGCGCTCCACCACTGCTCGGGTTTTGATGTGTGCTTGATTGTATCTTTCCTCCCCTGGGGTTTGGGGTTCCGGATAGGAGTCATGAGATGGGGTCCCAGTGCATATGCAGAGTCACCTGGAAGGGAAAAGACAGGAGAATGTTAGTCATGCATGTGCCACTTGTGAGGTGTGCATCACGGGAGGGGATAGTCATGCCTGACTCCCATGTCACTCACCAACCAGCCAGGTGTTCCCATACACGTTCTGATAGAATTCCATTCGGATGTGGCATTGATTGTAGATGTAGCTGTCATGGGTGGATCCGGGTGTTTGGCACGGACGTGCCATATGAGTCCTTGGGCATCAACTATCACCTGTACGTTGATGGAGTGCCAATTCTTCCGATTGCGGTACATGTGCTCTGTCTCCAGGGGGGGCTGGAGTGCCACATGTGTGCAATCAATGGCCCCGATGGTGCGTGGGAATCTGGCAATTCTGTAGAAATCTGTCATTGCCTTCAGCCGCAGGTCCTCAGTGGTGGGTTTGATGATTAGGTTGGCCAAGCGTGTGAGGATTGCTGGGACAACCTGGTGCACACATCTGCTCATGGAGGACTGTGACATCCCAGCCACCACTCCACTTGTACGCTGAAAAGAGCCACTGGCAAGGAAATGGAGTGTTGCCAGTACCTTGACCAGTGGCTGCACTGGATGTGAGCGTTGTGTTGGGCTGGTGATGTCCTCCTGCAGGGTTGTGGTTAATTCCAGGATGGCATGAGGGGGGAATCTGAAGATGCGATACACCTCAGAATCACTCATGCCAAAGAGGTCTATGCGTGTGCGGTATACCCTCTCCCGTGCCATCCTCCGTGCCCTCCTCCTTCTTTGGTCATCTAAATTCACTAGTGCAGCTATGAGCGACGATGCCCCTGGCATGTTGGCAGTCAAATTGTAGTGCAACACGTGTGTGTGGTCTGCTCCTCAGTAACGGTGTTGCTTTCTGTGAGATGTAGACGTTTTTTCAAAATTTAGACCAGCTTTTATGTGCTCTAACTTTAGACAGGACATTTTGCTGTTGCGCACATCGCGTAGCCTGCGCAGCAACTGCGTTTTTTTGTGGATCCCCGCAACTCCCTCATTAGCATATTTGACTAGCAAATCAATGGTGTGTCTAGCGCATTTTTGCGCGGACGGATGCGTCTGTCTAACGAAATTACGCCGGACAAAAAAAAGTAGATTTCTGGCGTAAATCGTTTTCTGAATCGCGCGCATCTAAACGCACGCGCACATTTAGACTTATGCACGCGCAACACCAGTTGCGCAGGCGTAATCGCTCTGTGAATCTGGGCCAATGAACTCACAATTACTTGACTGAGTTCCCTAAGTACCCTCAGGTGCAAGCTATCTGGTCCAGGTGATTTATTAATGTTAAGTTTCCCAAGTATAATTCTAATTCTAATTCTGTCCTAGTTATGTAGGTGTTTCCTGTAATGTGTCACCAGGATAAACACTGCAGTTTTGGTTGTTGAAGCCCCCCGATTCCCTTGTGAAGACTGAAGAGAAGAATAAATTCAATACCTTTGCCATCTCCCCATCCTTTGTAACCAGATGACCTTCCTCATTCTTCATAGGGCCATATGGTCTGTCCTCCCTTTTTTACTGTTTATATACTTAAAGAATTTCTTGAGATTTGTTTTTGCTTTCCTCTGCTATATGTTTTTCGTGTTCTATCTTAGCTGCCCTAATTGCACCCTTTCATTTCTTGTTGTAATTTGTCATAAACATGTGTGACCAGAACCTTGTGGACTGCCACAGAGGAAACCAAATGCATGTAAAGTGAAATAATGTAGTTTATTTAAGATAAATGAATACAGATAAACCCACCTCCAATACCAAATAGTGTACAGCAATCCAACATCCAAACAGTGACCCACAAATAAAAACAGACTAAACAAGTAAGTACAAAAGAAGGGGAATTCCAGAATCGTAAATGTAGCCAGGCCAGGGTCATACATAGGAGATCAGCAGATGGGGGCAATGAGCAAGACAGGATAAGGAGAAGGTGGACAGGATCAGGCTGAAGGGCAGGGATGCAGGATAACAGGATCACAGGAGGCACAGGATCAGGTTCGAGGTTCACAGGTTCACAGGTTCAGGTCAGGGCTCAAGGACAATACCACACCTCCTGCAATTAGTCTCAGGTGATGCCTGATTGCAGGAGGTGATGTTGGCTCCAGACTGCTGGGAGACATAAGCTGGTGAACACCAGTACTGCGGCCCAAGGAACTGACAGTGCCACCAGCAGGTGAAAGCTTTCCTGACACATTCCTTATAGAGTCTGAATGCTGATGATGATCCCTCAACCTTGTATTTTTTGAAGGCCTTTATCCTTTGCTTTATATGCATTTTCACATTGGCGTTAAGCCATTCAGGACTTTTGTTTGACCCTTTAAATTGATTATCCAATGGGATGAATTGGCTAATGCCCTTATTTAATATGCTCTTAAAGCAACACCCACCTCCGTGTTCTTTGTTCCTAAGATTTTATCCCAGTTTATGCCTTCTAGCAAGGTTCGTAGTTTAGGAAAGTTGGCTCATTTGAAATTCAATGTCTTTGTATTCCCCTTGTGTTTTCTGTTTGTATGATTTATACTGAAGCCATTTGACCTGAGATAGCTGGTTTTAAAATTGCCCGCTTTATTTCTATACTTTGCAGTGAGTTTACATAGGTCACTTTGAAGAATTCCCATTTCTGTTCTGTGTCCATTGATGCTTATATTCCCCCCCAGTCTAAGTCCTGGAGAGCAGCGTCATCTTTGGAAAATGTGCTCTCTTAAAGTTACGTGTTTTTATCTTACCCATATGTATTTGTTGCTTACAGCTAACATTAAATGAAATCATGTGATGGTCACTGCTACCCAGATGCTCTTTTTTATGAATATTGGTAATTAAGCTCTGCATGGTTTGAGATTACCAGGTCCAGCAGAGCTTCATTCCAAGTTGGGGCCTCAATAAACAAGACCATAAAATTGTCTCGTAATAGGTTTATCATTTTTTTTACCAGTAAAATTACCAGCAGTGCCATTACTCCAGTAAATTTCCGGGTAATTAAAGTTCCCCATTATTATCACTATCACAGCCCTTGCAGCTCTTTCCATCAGTGCAAGCAGTTAAGTCTCCACCTCTTCGCTAGCACTGGAAGGTCTATAACAAACTCAAATGATAACCTTTGTAGTAAGCACACCCATGTACAGTTCTACCCATAATGCTTCTGACTCATCACACTCTCCATCAACTAGGTCCTCTTTCACACTCACTTTGAAATCACTTCTCACATAGAGACAGACACTACCACCCCTCTGTTTTACCCTGTCTTTCTAAAAGAGAGCATAGCCAGGAATATTAATAGCCCAGTCATCAGAAGAATGAAGCCAAGATTTAGCAATACCAATTAGATTATAGTTCTCCTTGTGTACCAGAGCTTCCAACTAACTGATTTTTCTTAACAGACTTCTGGCATTGGTGAAGAAACACTTTAATTCATTGTCACGTTTTGAAAAATGTATGTTGCTTATTTTTTATTTTAGTACAAATAGTACCATTTTGAATGGTTGTTTGTAAAATAGGAACAACGGGCCAGATTCACAAAGCACTTACTCCGGAGTATCACGAGTTAGGTCTAAAAATGCACACGCTTATCTATGCACCGTATCCCCAAAACGAGATACGCCTGAAAACCATTTTTTTCCGTCCTACCTAAAATAATTAAACGGGCGCTTCTTCGCACGCAAAATACGCTAGACACACCACTGTTTTGATAGGCAAAGATGCAAATGAGGGAGATAGGGCGATCCACAAAATTAAGTTTGGGCATCGTAGGTTACGCCCTGTGCACACCTGTTAGTTTCCAGGAGTAAAGTTACACTTTATAAAAGCAGCCTTAACTTTGCTCCAGCCGTGTAAAGGTCTGCTAAAGCAACACCATTAAGGAAGAGCTGAGCACACACACTTGCCGGACTACAATCTGTATGCCAACATGCCAGGGGCATCAATGCTCATAACTATACTAGTGACTTTAGAGGCGCAAAGAAGGAGGAGGGAACAGAGAAGGAAGGCACAGGAGAGGGTCTTCCGCAGACGCCTAGATGTCTTTGCCATGGGGGAAGCAGAGGTGTATCGCAACTTACGATTCAACCGGGAAGCCATCATGGAAAAAACCCGAACCCTGCAGGATGACCTTACCAGCCCCACACAACGCTCACATGCAGTGGATCCACTGGTGAAAGTCCTGGCAACACTGCTTTTCCTGGCCACTGGCTCTTTTCAGCGCACATGTGGAGTGGTGGCTGGGATGTCACAATCCTCCATTAGCAGGTGTGTGCACCAGGTTGTCCCTGAAATCCTGAGACGCATGGCCAACCAAATTATAAAACCCTCCCAGGAGGTCCAGCGAATGAAAACAGTGACTGATTTTTATAAAATTGCCAGATTCCCACGCACCATCAGGGCCATAGATTGCACCCATGTGGCACTGCAGCCCCCCCCCCCCCCCATGAGATAGAGCACATGTTCAGAAATCGGAAGCTTTGGCATTCAATTAATGACCTGGACATTAATTGAATGCCAAAGCTTCTGATTTCTGAACATGTGCTCTATCTCATGGGGGGGGCTGTAGTGCCACATTGGTGCAATATATGGCCCCGATGGTGCGTGGGGATCTGGCAATTTTATAAAAATCAGTCACTGTGTTCATTCGCTGGACCTCCTGGGGGGGTTTTATAATTTGGTTGGCCATGCCTCTCAGGATTGCAGGGACAACCTGATGCACACACCTGCTAATGAAGGATTGTGACATCCCAGCCATACCTCCACATGTGCGCTGAAAATCAGACAGAAAAAAAAGAAAATCACAAGCAGACAGCTAATACCAAATTCAAAAAAAAAAAACAGACACAAAAAACACTCCGAAAATACACACAGCTTCTACAACCTCCTACTACAATAAATCTTTAATATAACACTACACTCACCAACAAACAGCCACAGACAACAGAGCAAAAGACACTTGCTTTGGGAAGGGTGTTTGTCTGGGCTATTTAAGCACAGTGCGATTCTCAAACTAAGCATGCTTGGCCTACTTACTTCCCACTTGCAATAACCCCGCCTTACGCCTCGGGATTTACGTTGCGCTGGAGCAAATTTGGGCGCAAATGCGCTGTGGATACCGCACTTACGTCAAAAAATTAAGGCGACCTAACTTAAATTAGATACGTTTGGTGTAACTTAATTTGCTCCGCTCTACCTGAATCTGGCCCCAAGTATATGTAGGTTCTAGCAATACATTTTCCAGCTTTTACTTTTTTAGCACAGACGTCTCCTATGGCATTTATAGTAATGCATTGGCTATTTGTTATAGATCTCTTTTGGGACCAAGCCCAGACACAAAGGATTTCTTTACATCCTATGTAGTAGGCCTGGATTAGGTCATGTTTGATGAATGCAAAGTCAAACTATATTTATGTTTATGTTTCTTCTGTCTCACTTGTTGGCATGGTGTGATTAGCTTGCCTGCCACTAGATGACACTGTTACCATTATAACATGGTAAAGGGAAAGGTATAATTAGGTGTTAGTTCCACGTTCAGAAAAGTCATTCCATAGTGGGTGTAGTTAGTGCCCATATAAATGCCAGTGTGGAAGGAGCCTGGGTTGACAGGACATTGGAGTGAAATACTCCAGCGCTCCTAAGATGTAGTCTCTTGCAGAGATGACATAATGGGCCCTTTGCAGTGCTAAAATCCCAGACAAGGTACAGAACATGGCAGGAATTGCTATTGTCCTGCTATCTTCTCCAACCTTTTTCTTCAAGTCCTGCAGTGGCGTGGGAAAATCCTTGGAGGCCTGGACAGAGTCCTCTAATGTGAGTAGTGGTGAAGCCAATGGAGGGAGTGTGAAATTTGTGAGCATTGCTAAGCTGGGCAGAGCTATGGAGGAGACATAGTAAAGAAATGGTATACTAAGGAAAGCACCTTATCCCCCTGACCCCCAGTTGCAGGATCTGTGACTTGGTGATGGAAGCTTCATGTAGTATACTTAGTTTATGTAGGGAAGAGGTCCCAACTCTGTGATGTGTACCTGTGTTCTGCACTGAAATGACTGTTACAGAATGTCAAACCTTGTATGTTGCGTTCTTCAATAAAGATTCTGCTAGTATGTCAATGTGATATGATGTTACAGTAAATTGCTGAAAATACATTTGGGAGTAATCATTCATTTACTCTCAAACTTAAAGGCCCCTTGGGAGGGATTTCATGAGGGGGCCTCAGGCCATGAGTGTGACACAAAATGGGTCAGGCAGTGGCTCCCGTGTCCTCCATTTGTCTCTACTTCCTTCATGCTAGGCATGTAATCACAGCGCTTGTGCCTTCAGCCAATCAGGTGACGAGTATTAGACCTGTGCCTCCTGATTGACTGAGAGGCGGTTCATTGTTAGAAAAGTGAATGCAATGCATGAATCTATCCATCCTACACAGAGGGGGTGGTGTGACAGAGGGGGCGGCGGGGGGGTTGATACTTGCCACTTGAGTTGGAGCTTGCACACCGCAATGGTTACTATACAGTGTGTGGCTCCTGGGTGATGAATCTGGAAATGTCTGTTTTCCAAGAGAAGATTCCTCACAACGTAAACTATCCCCAGGAAGCTGCAATAAATGGTAACTTTGCTTTGACTGCAGCAAACAAGTCAGAGCTGTGTAAATCTCAGTACTAAATGGAGAGAAATGCAAATCCTTTGGCAGGCATAACAGTTCCTATCTACATATTTTATCTCAGTATTTAGCAGTTTGCCTGTGGTTTAACTTTAAAAATAAGAAGAATATACAGTAAGCACCATTCCTCATGTTCAGCGAGTGTTGCTTATTGTGTCTTTATTTGTGAAAGCACTTCAGGTATAATGATTTACCCACTTGGAATAAGCTAAGAATCGTATGCACCACTTTAGTAATCTGCCCCTTTGCTTTTTTACGACTTATTTTCTGGACTTGTAGCTATCCCTGATTTTAGAAAGTCCTGCTACTGACCAGTTTTACTCAGCTGCATCCTCTGTATTTTTTTTAATTCTTATGATAAAACCCCAACCTGTGCTCTTTGTCTCTGGTAACATTGGGCCTAAAATTACTATTTAAAATGGTCCTGCTGCTGGCCTAGAATCACTGCTGTATCCTCTGTGGTCTCTCCATTTTCATATTAAAACCACTACCGGTCTATAGTAACTTTGGGCCCAAAATCGCCAATTAAAAATGTCCTGCTACCAGCCAATTTTCTACAGCTGCATCTTTTGCGGTCTTTTATTTCTTAGGGCTCGTTTACACCAGACGCAGGTAAACACATTTGTAAACACAGCAAAAATGGATATGCAAGAAAAATTAATGTACAGTACAGGCATACCCCGCTTTACGGACACTCACTTTACATACACTCGCGAGTATGGACATACCCACGAATGTGCGTAAAGTGCCTCACAAGTACAAATATTCTGGCTCCATGGACCTGCACTATACGGAACTGAAGCTCTGAGCACGTAGCCTGCCCTGTTTCAGTGTGCTTTTCCTGTATCCTGGCCGCGTCCCCACCTCCAGTGACATAACATCCACTCAGTGGTTCTTCCGGCTTCCCTGTCAGCCACAGAATGCCATCCAGCCTCTCCACAGCACTGTCCTCTCTGCACAGCACATTGTCCGGGGGATGGATTGGAGCAGCCCCCCTTGCATTCGATGAGCTTATTTACAGGTGAGTGTTCCACTGACACCCCCAATACAGCCCCTGGCACCCACACTACAGCCCCTGGCGCCTGCTCTACAGCCCCTGATGCCCAAACTACAGCCCCTGGCGCCCACACTATAGCCCCTGGCGCCCACACTATAGCCCCTGGCACCCACACTAGAGCCTCTGGTACCCACATTATAGCCCCTGGCACCCACACTATAGCCTCTAGTACCCACAATATAGACACTGGCACCCACACTACAGCCTCTGGTACCCACACTACAGCCTCTGGTACCCACACTATAGCCCCTGGCACCCACACTACAGCCTCTGGTACCCACACTATAGCCCCTAGCACCCACACTACAGCCTAGAAGTGAAAAAATGTATTTCTTCACTTTAAGTACATTTTAGTTTTACATACATGCTCCAGTCCCATTGTGTACTTAAAAGTGGAGTATGCCTGTATTTCAATAAGCCTAGTTTACACTATATTGGTGTTATCATCTGCATTTAAAAAAAAGACTGCGAGATGAATTTTTTGCATATAAACTTACCGGATTGCAAGTAATCATAAATCATACATTTTGTCTAAAAAAATGCACTTCAAACACAATCAAAAATGCCCTGCAAATGTGACAAAAAAACACTGCAAACATATATCAAATGCTAGTAAACGTGTATGCAGAACCGCACAATAAATGTGGGGATTGAGATGTAAAGTTATTTACATCCACCAGCTAATGTCCTGAACCTTTTGAGTCCCGAAGCCATTTTCTTGCAAAAACTGACTGTTCTTTTCATTTACATCCATTTTTTATCCGATCTGTTTTTTTTTGTTTTTTTTAACGGAAGAAAGATAGGGCTTTGATCCATTCCAAAGAATGGATGTTGCCGTAAACGGATGTAAACAGATGTATATGGATGATAATCTGTTTACAACCGTTTTTTTCATAGAGGTGCATTGATGTCTGTTTTCCTTGATAATTTTTTTTTATATTTTCAGATATGGAAGAATGCTTCAGGAAGTGCTAACACTCAAAGCTCTTAAGTGAATAGTAACAGTTAAGAAATATGGCTCCACCTATTATAAAAATCACCTTTGTGTGGATTTACCATTTAAATGAACTTCCCTGAAAGTCATCACTGAAGTTCTGATCCAGTATTTGATTTTTTAACAGTCCAGGGACATTGCAGAGAAATGCTGATTTTTTTTTTTAAATAAACTATGCACCCCCTTTAATAGGAGCTAAGAACAATAGAAGGTACTCTTTTAAAATTAAGAATACATGCATGAACCTTTTAGGGATGTTAAGCCACGTACACATGACTATTTTTAATGTCCTAGAAAAAACAACGTTTTTCTCGTCATGATTCTTGTCAACCCTGCCTTGCATACACACGATCGTGAAAAAAAATCCTCAAGCAAAGCGTGGTGACGTACAACACGTACAACGGCACTATAAAGGGGAAGTTCCATTCAGATGGCGCCACCCTTTGGGCTGCTTTTTCTGATTTTGTGTAAGTAAAAGTTTGGTGAGAGACGATTCGCTCTTTTTTAGTCTTCGTGCTTTTCAGTCTGTTACAGCGTGACAAATGTGATATCTCCATTACAAACGCTAGTTTTAACTGAACGAGCGCTCCCGTCTCATAAGTTGCTTCTGAGCATGCACATTTTTTTTTTTCATCGTTAAAGCGTACACACGAGCATGTTCTAAATTTTTAATGCCCATTTTTCACGTCAAGAAAAATGCTCTGGAGCCTACACAAGATTGTTTTTAATGACTGTTTTAAAAAACGGCATTTTTTTCGTCACGAAAAACGGTTGTATGTACTATGCCAGGAAACTTGGAAAACCTGGATCATGGCAAAAGCCCATACCCCCTGCTGTTTCTGTTTCATCAATCATCAATAAGTCTTTATCATTCTATAAGGCAACATATACAAGTAGATGGGTTCCAAATAAATTTGACAGGTGGATTAATTACACGTCTACGGTGTCAGAGTAGAACACTCTTTTTCTGAGCTCTAAAAGACCTGCAGTGGGTTCTATGTATCGGAATGCGGACCGGTGATATAGCTTGTTTCCCGGGATGATATGTGTGGGTAACTAGCTGTTATTTATCCATTTGACATGTAGATTTGAATTGTCTCCCGTAGGTTCATTCTGGAGAGGGGGAGTCAAAAAATTATAATACCGTAATGACTGCTTTTGGAGCCTTGTAGTCTGTATGTCATATCTGAGGTAGATGAGCTTCATGTTAGCCTAGGAGTCATGCTGATAGCCTTATGCTGCTGTTTTGCCTTGCCTGACAGTTTTGGTTGCCTGGATACCAGGCTGTTGTTGTATATTTATCAATGTAAAAACAATAAAAAAAAAAAGTATACATGCTCAAACAGAATTTGTCTTTAAAACCAGAATTTACTGTCACTTTAACCTTTTTATGAAGTATTGGTTGATCCCCACTCAGAAAGTGGTGAATGATGTCCACTTGAAATTTACTACTGAGCAATGAATGCTCCATTTGCTAAACCTGCTGCCAAACAGAGCCTCCTGCCCTCCTAATCCTTCCAGGTCATCACATGAACCATGCAAACTTTAAACAGCAATCCAATTAACGGTTAACAGTGATCTAATTAAACAAATTAGTTAACGTAAACATAAACACATTCCACAATGGTTCGGTAATGAGGTAAAGTGGACACAATACTAATCATATCTCCAAGGATTAACAGACAGGCAGAAATAATATGTGACTTAATTAACAATGGGTTAGGGTAACTTGGTAATGTGTTAGGAATGAAAGGATGGCACATCATTTGATGGAAATGAAAATTATCCACCTACAGAGGGATGAATTCAAAGACACCCCAAAAATCAAAGTGAAAAAATTATGCAGCAAGCTAGTCCATTTTGCTGAAATTTCATTGCAACAACTCAAAATAGTCCTCAGTATTTTGTATGGCCCCAAGTGCTTGTATGCATGCCTGACAACATCAGGGCATGCTCCTAATGAGACGACTGATGGTGTCCTGGGGTATTTCCTCACAGATCTGGACCACAGCATCACTGAACTCCTGAACAGACTGAGGTGCAACCTGGCGACACCGGATGAACCGAAACATAATGTCCCAGGTGTTCTTTTGGATTTAGGTCAAGTAAGCTTGGGGGCCATTCAATGGTATAAATGTCTTCATTCTCCAGGAACTGGCTGCATGCTCTCGCCACATGAGGCCGGGCATTGTCGTGCACCAGGAGGAACCCAGGACCCACTGCACCAGCGTAGTGTCTGACAATGGGTCCAAGGATTTCATCCCGATACCTAATGGCAGTCAGGTTGCCATTGTATAGCCCCGTAGAGGTTTGTGCATCTCTCCATGGATATGCCTCCCCAGACCATCACTGACCCACCACCAAAGAGGTCATGCTGAACGATGTTACAGGCAGCATAAAGTTCTCTGCGGCTTCTCCAGACCCTTTCACGTCTGTCACATATGCTCAGGTTGAACCTGCTCTCATCTGTAAAAAGCATGGGGCACCAGTGGCGGACCTGCCAATTCTGGTGTTCAATGAAAAATGCCAATCGAGCTCCACAGTGTCTGGCAGTGAGTACAGAGCACAATAGAGGACGTCGGGCCCTCAGCCCACCCCCATGAAGTTTGTTTCTGATTGTTTGCTTAGAGACATTCACACCAGTGGCCTGCTGAAGATCATTTTGTAGGGCTCGGGCAGTGCTCATCCTGTTCCTCCTTGCACAAAGGAGCAGATACTGGTCCTGCTGATGGGTTAAGGACCTTCTACGGCTCTGTCCAGCTCTCCTAGAGTAACTGTCTGTCTCCTGGAATCTCCTCCATGCTCTTGAGACTCTGCTGGGAGACACGGTAAACCTATGTACCAGTATAGCGTTAATGTACTTTTTTTACAAGAATAAAACAGCTTTCAATTTACTCTACACAGACTTACCTCACTCTCTTTATAGCTGTTTAACTGCTTAAGATCCACCAGCTGTAGTTGTACTGCGGCAATATGGCTGGTTCCCACGAATCACCATCATTGTATGTTGGCTCGTACACATCGATTTGTGGGCTCCTGCATCCACTGGCCAGCAGGGGAGCCAATCAGTGGGTGGGGCAGACCTAATGTCGTTCCCCGCAATGACAGAACAGGGATCTGCCTGTGTAAACAAGGCAAATCTCCATTCTGACAGGGGAGATCTCTGTATTTATGCTGGTTTGCTCCCGACGTACAATGCTGGCGTTTTGTGCAAGGGAGCCAACCTACCGCAGTACAACTGCGGCGGGCGGTCCGTATCTAGTTAAACAGCTATGGATAGAGTGAGGTAATCCAGTGTAGAAAAAAATGGAAAGCCGTTTTAATTTTGCTAAATAAGTACATTAATGCTATTGTAGCGATGGCCCCGTGGGGTCACTGCATGTTTCAACATCCACATATTTCACCCTGCTGGTTAGACATCCATTTTGGCATACTTTCCCAGACAATGAATAGTCTCTTGCTTGATTTTGTTGTTTTTATTAAGGGATTAACTTGGGAAAAGGGACATGGGATGCCAAGATAATGAACAGTAGTTGATCTAACAGACTGTTCCTCAAATTAGCACATGGCTAGGCCTTACTCTGAATAAATTCTAGTGTTTTCCTGATAGCCCATTACAGGCAGAGGTCTGCAGTCTCCTCTGAGGTAGCAACCATTTTAGAAGAGTAGAATAAATGTGCTAAATGATACCTGGCTGCAGTGACTTGACTTCACAACAACCACACAGTCTCTCCCTTTGGCCCCACATCCAACACCTGGCATGTCTTGTCCAGAGCTTTTCACTGTGCTTTTTACTCATTGACCCCGGCATGGATTCCTACCAAAAATGACTTTCTCCGGATGTGCTTCCCAACTGTCCTCTTTCCTGCTCCTGTTCCAGGACACCTCTCAATAACCGTGTAGAGAGAGGCTCCCTCCCAGCTCCTGAGCTCCTGGTCTGTCCCCCCTCCCAGAAAGGGGGATCCCTCTGACTACAACAGTCTAACACTTCATCATTCAGTTCATCCACCTGACAACTCCTCCCACAGCAGGCTGACCATGGGTTAATGTAGGAGGCCTGCCCCCTGCCAATCCTAGTTGGGGATTGGTCAGGACTCCCACATGCACCCCATGTCACTCCAGCTCTCTGCCCTGCTCCTTTTCCAGAACCTTCTCTCTGGAAACAGAGGAGGCGCCCAAGAACTGAAACATGTCAGTCACCCGCTGCTACACTAAAACCACTCTCATGCTCCCAGGTCAAAACAAACAGGCCTAGCTCACAACAAAGGCCTGCCTAAATGTTTCTGTGCTGGTAGCTTACACAAAAACCCTAACACTTAGCACCCACCTACCTAAGGTAGAGGATGTTACACTAAATTGGTACATAGGGGAGCTGGAATTTAGCAAAAATAAATAAAAAAGTGAACTTAGCCTTTAACCACTTAAGGACCCCTTCACACCGATATACGTTGGCAGAATGGCACGTCTAGGCACAAGCACGTACCTGTACGTCCTCTTAAAGAGCCCAGCCACGGGGTCGCAACCGGCTTGCGACCCGGTCCGAAGCTCCGTGACCGCGCATACGGGACCCATGGACCCGATCGCGGCCGGTGTCCCACGATCAGTCACAGGAGCTGAAAAACGGTGTGGGGAACCTTCCCTGTTCTTCATTGTGGCAGTGATTGTCTGTTCCCTGATATAGGGAAATACGATCACCGATGTCAGACGTCCAGCCCCGCCCTCCTACAGTTAGAAACACACATGAGGTCCCACTTAACCCATTCAGCGCCCCCTAGTGGTTAACTTCAAAACTGCAAATGACATTTTCACAGTAATCAGTGCATTTTTATAGCACTTTTCGCTGTGAAAATGACAATGGTTCCAAAAATGTGTCAAAATTGTCCGATGTGTCCGCCATAATGTCGCAGTCACAAAAAAAATCGATGATCGCCGCCATTAGTAGTAAAAAATAAATATTAATAAAAATGCCATAAAACTATCCCCTATTTTGTAAACGCTATTGTCAGGTCACCTGTGGATAGGTGACAAATGCACTCCGTTGGAGACAGGGGTGCACCGCAAGGTAGTGAACCCAATAGCAGACTGCTGCAGATAGACAGGAGACATGAGCCCAAGATTTCCCAGAGCGCGGAATCTAAGGTCCAGCAGGTGTTCACCAGAGCCTCTAGTGGTGAGGATGGCCTTCACTGCAACAAAAACCCAGGTCGCAGCCCCTGGGGTCCTCCAGTCATGCTCTGTAGGGAGAGTAGGGAAGCAGCCACTTAGGACACAAGGGATAGTGATAGGTAAGCCAAGGTTAGGGCAACAGGCAGACGAGGGTAACCAATGGATAGGCCAAAGGTCAGGGTAACAGGCAAACAGGAGTAGTCAGAGACGAGCCAAAATCAGTACACAGAAAGAATAACGTAGCACACGGCAAAACAGGAACAAGCTAACAAACAAAATTGAACAGCAAAGCAGACCTGCAGTGCAACATATAATATAGACTTCCTGGGATGGCCTGGGGTGGGGCCATACTGGGAAGAAAGATGATAAAAAGGCAGCCCGAAGAGAGTCAGGCCTTTAATGGACACATGAGGAGAAGGTAAGCTGCCAGACATTATTGTATGTCCATGACAGCTATAAATGTTTTACCAAAAATAGGTAGAAGAATACGTATCAGCCTAAACTGAGGGAAAACATTTTTTATATATCTTTTTGGGGATATTAATTACAGCAAAAAGTTAAAAATATTGCATATTTTTCAAAATTGTCGCTCTATTTTTGTTTATTTTTATTTATTTATTAAAATGCTTATAAAACAACAGCGCAGTCTTAGGCCTTGTACACACAAGGGAATAAATCCGCTGAACATGGTCCGACGGACCATTTCAGCCGAAAAATCTGCTCGAGTGTATGGGCAAACGGACCGTTCTGGCCGGATTCCTCCTGCGGAAAAATTTCAAAGCATGCCTGTCAGATATGTCTGCTGGTTAGTACGTCAAACCAGCGGACATATCTGCCCGCACATGCGTCGTTTCCTGTGATTGGATCCGACGCATGCGCGCGGAAGTGTTTACTTCCTGGTGCGGTGACGTGGCGGCGTCAACATCACCGCCGAGTCACCGCGCTGTCCGCAGGCGGTAAATTTGATCCGATGGTGTGTACAGCCATCGGATCAAAACATCCCGGCGTAAATATGCGCTGTAAACGGTCCGGGGACCGTTTACAGCGGATAAATCCCATCGTGTGTACAAGGCCTTACACGCGTGCCTCGATGCGCTGGCGGGAAAGAAACAGTATAGAAAAGGAGCAGAAACTGCATTGATCAAACAAGTAACAATAAAACAGTGACGAACAATAAAACATATGTAAAACATACGAAGTTAGAAATATAAAATATTTAAAGCAATTAGAATGTTTACGTCACTCCGAAAGCCTGGATATATAGCCATGTTTTTAAAAATCTCCTAAACTTCAGGAGATCATTCTCAAGTCTTATGTGAAGGGGCAAGGAGTTCCAAAACTGAGCTCCTTGTACTTCCAAGGTCCTCCCACCGCATTTATTTTTGGCAAATTTAGGGATGTTCAATAAAGCCAAATTCTCAGACCGCAACAATCTGGTAGGCACATGTCTGATGAATTTTTCTCTGAGATAGCCCAGCCCAAAACCATGGATGGCCTTATGCACAAGACACCCTGTCTTGAACTGGGCCCGTTGTACCACGGGCAGCCAGTGCAAGGCCTGTAGAGATGAAGTGATGTGGTCGTAACGACCCACACCCGTGAGTAGCCTTGCAGCGGCATTCTGAACAAGCTGGAGCTTGTGCAAGATGTTTTTAGACACACCCATATATAGAGCATTGCAATCAAGTTGACTATCAACCATTGCATTGACCATGGAGATTTTATCAGGGTCATCGATAAAGCGAAACGTAGATCTCAGGAGTCTCCAGTGGTCCCCGAACTTGGTGACTGGTACCGGGCTTGGTTTAAAAGAGTCAGGCCAGTCGGGCATCTTATTAGGGCAATCATGGTTGCTGAAGATCATATTTTCAGTTTTGGAGCCATTAACTTTAAGATAGTTGGCTCCCATCCATGTTCTAATCTCCTCCAAACAAGAGGCAAGATCCACTTGCCTCTCATTGGTCTTGGGAAGGCGAAAGTATATCTTTTATAGCACAAAAATTAAAAACTGCAGATGTGATCAAATACCACCAAAGGAAAGCTCTATTTGTGGGAAAAAAAGGACGCAATTTTGTTCAGGAGCCACGTTGCACGACCGTGCAATTGTCAGTTAAAGCGATGCAGTGCCAAATCGCAAAAAGGGGCAAGGTCGTCTTTAACCTGCATAATTGTCCGGGTCTTAAGTGGTTAAAGACACAGAATTGCCTCAAAGATGCAACACAATAATTACATGTGAAACATGATCAGCAATTTAATCCAAGATGGAAGAGGTCTTATCTACCTCCAGTTTCCTCATCACCGACATGGCGGTATTTCTTTACAAATGTGTTGCAACAATAGCGTCACACAGGAAAAGTATTGCAAACAAGAGTTACTTGAATTTGTTGTATACATTGGCCCGGATTCACGTAGCACTTACGCCAACGTATCTCGATATACACCACGTAAGTGTCAAGATGCGCCGTCGTATCTATGCGCCGTACTCAGCTAACTAAGATACGCCTAAAATCCGGCTTTAGTCAAGCGACGTAACTTGCCTACGCTGGTGTATCTTGGGCGCATAGTTACACTGGACGCCCCATTGCAAATATGCAAATGAGGGAGATACGTCGGTTCACGAACGTAGATGCGCCTGGCAGAAAATATACGTGGTTTGCGTAAGGCTTACATCCGGCGTAAAGTTTTTCCCTATATAGGATGCGCAACCCATGCAAAGGTATGGACCAGGGAACAGCCGTCATATTTTACGTTGTTTATGTAGTATTACGTGAATAGGGCTGGGCGTAGGTTATGTTCACGTCGTAGGCAGTCATTCAATGTACCTTAGGCAGTTATTACGACGTGGTTGTACGCATGCCCACGGAGATACGTCCAAGTTACGATGCATGCGCCGTTCCTTTTAAGTACTTGGATGACGCTCAGCCCACTTCCACCTACTTTGACTTACGTCGGCTTACGCCAACGAATATACGCTAAGCCGGCGCAACGTTGGGCGCCGGCGTAGCGTAAAGAAGATACGCAACCCTGCACAAAGATACGCCGAGGTACATGAATCTACCCCATTGTTACTAACAATCAAAATGTTTCAGGGTTTCATCAATTTGGTGCAAGGCTTCCAACTATGTGCACACCGCCAGAAATGTGTTGCAAATTCCTTGTTGAATACCCCCATCATGCTTAGTTGTCAGCAAGGTTTAATGTAAGAATGGTGGCACACTCTCGTCTAAACAGATTCTCAAACTTTAAGAGCTAGGGGGCAGATTCACGTAGATCGGCGCATTATCATTCCGGCGTAGCGCACCACTTTTCCGTTAGACTTGCGCAATCTAGCCGCGTAATCCGGCGATTCACGTAGCTTTTACGCAAGAGCTTGCGCAAACGTAAGGTTTTTTCCGTAGGCGTAAGGAGGAGTAATACAAATTGGGAGGGACGTGGGCGTGTTACATTGAAATGAGCCGTGACCCCATGCAAATGAAGGGCCGGCCGACTCGCGCATGCGCGCGTGAAGGAAACCATGTCAGCTCCGTTGTGCGCATGCTCACAACTCGGGAGCGGCGCAATCATTGAAATTGGAAATGGACTAGGGCAATGTTGTGAACTACGCAGACAGCATAAATAGACACACACAAACGCCCTTCCATTGCAAAAGTACATCCCTTTGTGTCCCTTCCCATTGAATCAAGTGCTTTTGCTCTGTTGTTCGTTAGAGTGTGTTTTGTAGTTGTCAGATTAGTGTTCTGTGTGATCTTGTGCTTGTTGGTAGTTTTGTGAAAGTGTATTTTGATAAGTGTTTGAGACTGTTTGTTTGATTGATAGATTTCTGAGCGTTTGTTCTCTGCTTTTTTTTGTTTTTTCGAAGCATTTTTTTTTTCCTATGCATTTTTTGTTTCTATGCATTTTTGTTTGTTTGACTTTTTTGGCATATTTTGGGTTGTGAATGATGTTTGAATGTGGGGGTGACATTCCTGCTGGAAAAGGGGTGTCACCCTCAATTTTGGTGGAGAAGGGTTCCCCAGGACCAGGGAGAAGTGATTCCCAGGTCCGTGTGAATGGTGTATGAATGTACAGTGACATAATTGGAGCCTTGACGTGGCGTTACTGCTCACCAGTCTTGCATGGTGGACTGGTGCCAATCCAATTTGATGAGGATGTGGGGTGTGTGTGCTAGGGACCATAGTGGTGTGCATGCATGCATTCTCATTGTGCCATGATTAATGTGTGTGTTTAACGTGCAAAGATGCATAATGTGAGCTGGCATGAGATGGGGTCATGAGATGGGGTTCCAGTTCATATGCAGAGTCACCTTGAAGGGAAAAGACAGGTGGATGTTAGTCATGCATGTGCCACTTGTGAGGTGTGCATCACGGGAGGGGATAGTCATGCCTGACTCCCATGTCACTCACCAACCAGCCAGCTGTCCCCATACATGTTCTGTTCGCAATCTGTGGGGATGGGGCTCTGATTGTATATGTAGCTGTCATGGGTGTCATGGGTAGTGCCATGTGTTGGGCTGCTGATGTCCTCCTGCAAGGTTGTGGTAATTCCACGATGGCATGAGGGGTGAATCTGAAGATGCGAGACACCTCAGAATCTCTCATGCCAAAGATGTCTATGCGTGTGTGATATATCAAGTGAAGAGTGAGGGGCTTGTATCAGATAAGAATATTGTATTAGATTAGATTAAATTGTAAATTTGATATAAGCCAAAAAAAAAAAAAAAAAAACCATCTCCCGTGCCCTCCTTAGTGCCATCCTCCGTGCCCTCATCCTTCTTTGTTCATCTAAAGTCAGTAGTATAGCTATGCGCGACGATGCCCCTGGCATGTTGGCATACAGATTGTTGGGCAACACGTGTGACTGCTGAACTCCTCACTAACAGTGTTGCTTTATCTGACAATTAGACTTTTTTTCTAAATTTAGACCAGCTTTTAGGTCCTCTAACTTTAGACAGAACATTTTGCAGTTGCGCACATCGCGTAGCCTGCGCAGCAACTGCGTTTTTTTGTGAATCCCCGTAACTCCCTCATTAGCATATTTGACTAGCAAATCAATGGTGTGTCTAGCGCAGTTTTGCGCGAAGGCAAGCGAAGGTCTAATTCAATTACGCCGGACCAAAAAACGTAGATTTCTGGCGTATATTGTTTTGTGAATCGCGTCCAACTATACGCACGCGCACATTTAGACTTACGCACGCGCAACAGCAGTTGCGCAGGCGTAATCGCTCTGTGAATCTGGGCCTAAGTGTCTAAGTGTATAGTCTGCTTGGAGGCCTTATCATTTACCTCTTAAGCCCTGTACACACGATCAGTTCTTCCGATGAGAACGGTCCGACGGACCGTTTTCATCGGTTCACCAATAAAGCTGACTGATGGACTGATGTGCCTACACACCATTGGTTCATGAACCGATCGTGTTAGAACACGGTGACGTAAAACACAATGATGTGATGAAAAAACGAAGTTGAATGCCTCCAAGCATGCGTCGACTTGATTCTGAGCATGTGTGGATTTTTAACCGATGCTCATGCGTACTAACGATTGGTTTTGACCTATCGGTTAGCCGTCCATCGGTTCAATTTTAAAGCAAGCCCTCTGTTTTTAGATCGAAGGATAACGGACAGACGGGGCCTACACACGATCGGTTTGGACCGATGAAAACTAACTTCAGTCCGTTTTTATCAGTTTGAACCGATCGTGTGTACGCGGCTTTACACCATTTTTAGGCATACTTAACTTTTCAGACAAAACTGTAATTTAACACTAATTTAAAATAGCTTATAGAAATTTGTAAGTGAATCTGACCTGGTTTAAAACTTTTCTAAGGTAACAATAATGCTGAAGCGCAGGTACCTTGTGGGTAATCTTCAAAGCAATTCTCTCTTTATCTGTAAAGAATCTTGGATCCTAGGCTCATATTGTACAAAAAGCTTCCACTTCTGAGAATATAGCTGAATTCTAGCCTAGCTTCAGGTTTGCACAGTTGTGCAGGCTCCTCTCCTGTAATAAAATCACTTAAGGCCCGTACACACAATCGGATTTTCTAACAGGAAAAGTGTGATGACAGGCTGTTGTTGGAAAATCCAACCGTTTGCATGCTCCATCGGACAATTGTTTTTGGATTTTCTGACAACAAATGTGTAATGTTGGATTTTCGATCGTGTGTACTCAAGTCCATCAGAAACAAATCCAAAGTACAAACACACATGCTCAGAAGCAATGCTCACCATAACACATTAGCAGAAGTTGCACAAAGGGTGGCTGAAAAAACACATAGGGCCAGATTCTCAGCGGCGCTACGACGGAGTATCTCATGTACCCCGTCGTATCGACGTTTTTTTTGCCTCGTATCTATGCGAGTGATGCTTAGCATCACTTTGGCATAGATACGCTTCAACATCCGACAAGTGTAATACCATTACACTTGCGGATCGTAGTTGTAATGACAACTCCGGCCACTAGGTGGCCTTTACTTTGTTTTTTCATTTGCATATGCAAATGAGGCTAGTACGCCGATTCCCGATCGCTTTTACGCCGCCCCGCCGTCACGTACGTCGTTTTCTTCCGCGTAAGGTTACCCCTGCTTCTATGAGGAGTAACCTTAAGAAGTTCCGTCGGATGCCATCGGGTGCCGTCGGATGCCAAGTTAAGTATGGCGTCGGGTCAGCGTCGGCTTTTTCCGTCGCTTACGTCGTTTTACTAACTCGTTCGCGAATAGGGCATTGCGTAAGTGATGATCACGTCGTTTTGACGTCGGTTTCAACAACGCTTTCCGACGTGAGCTGGAGCATGCGCACTGGGCCTTTTCCCCGGCCGGCGCATGCGCAGTTTGTTCGACGCGGGGGCGCGCTTAATTTAAATACAAGCCGCCCCATTTGAGTTACTCGGGCTTATGCTGGGCCATTTTCTTTACGCCAACGCAAACTACGGAGCAAATGGTTGGAGAATACGGCACTTGCTCTAGTACGATGCGGCGGCGTAGTGTAAATGGCTTACGATACGCAAGCGAAATTCTATGAGAATCTGGCCCATAGTTTTATGTTTGTTGGCAGACAATTCTTTACCATTTATATACAATACAAGTTCACGGCCAACGTCCTTCGGACAAAAGTCTACACCTGTGGTTTCCAGGCATGATATATATATTTGTAACAGTTTTAGAGATCTTACAATGTGGTACAAGGAGTATGGCATTTCAACATATAAAGATAAAGATAATTACATGTGTAAATGAGTGGGACATAACAAGAACATGGTATAGTCAGATTAAAAAGTTTTCCATCTTGGATGAACACCGTATATTTACTATACCTTACAAAATAATATAAAAAGTGGAACGTCAAAAAGTCTGAAAGACAACAGAGCTAATAGTTGACACCAGTAGGATCAGGAAACTCAAATGTCATCAGAAATATAACAGGTGGTATAAGTGAAACAAGGTATTCAGGATGTATTGTTTTTGATGGAATATTTAGAATCATCCCAAATTTTCCATATCTTATGAAAAGAGGGTAATGAGTATTCAATCATTGCAGTCAGATGTTCTATCCTTTGTATATCAGCCATTATAGAGAGAAATTGATGGAGTGTGGGGGGGGAGAAGTGGACATTATTTTATTATTATGGGATATATTGCCCGTTTGTATACAGCGAGTAATGTTTTTCTGTGCAATACTGGTTTTTAGGTGTAAGCAGTATAAAAAGGATATAGTATCCTAGTTTCTCACATTTACATAGGGGCTTCCACCACTATTTACACATGCAAGTTTTTTTTGACTACTTCAGCCCCGGACCATTTGGCTGGCCAAAGACCAGAGGACTTTTATGTGATTCGGCACTGCGTCGCTTTAATTTACAATTGCCCGGTCGTACGACGTGTCTCCCAGACACATTTTTTTCCCCACAAATAGAGCGTTCTTTTGGTGGTATTTGATCACCTTTGTGGTTTTTATTCTTTGCGCTATAAAAAAAATAGAGCGACAATTTTGAAAGAAAAAGCAATATTTTTCACCTTTTGCTATAATTAATATCCCCCAAAAATATATATAAAAAAAAATGTTTTCCTCCGTTTAGGCCGATACGTATTCTTCTACAAAAATTGCAATAAGTGTTTATTGATTGGTTTGCGCAAAAGGTATAGTGTCTATGAAATAGGGGATAGTTTTATTGCATTTTTATTATTATTATCTTTTTTACTAGAAATGGCAGTGTTCAGTGATTTTTATCGTGACTGCGACTTTATGGCGGACACATCGGATACTTTTGGTGCTATTTTGGGAAAAATGCACTGACTCCTGTGTAAATGTGACTGGCAGTGAAGGGGTTAACCACTAGGGGGCTAGGAGGGGGTTAAGTGTGTCCTAGGGAGTGATTCTAGCTGTTAGGGGGAGTGGCTACGAGTGACACATCATTGATTGCTGCTCCCAATGAGAGGGAGCAGACGATCAGTGACCTGTCACTATGAAGAATATGAAAGAAAATGTACCGCTCAGTAGTCTTCAAAGAACCTCCTCACTGAAACCAAACCATGGGTGCTGGCAATGCAATGGTGATGCAAAAATACGAAGATAAGTTGGACAGCCGCACTCCAAAAATGTTCTTTTAATTAAAATCGATCACAAAAATAAACATGCCACAACAAAAAAAATTGGAACAAAAGCTAATGTTTCGCAATGTAGCTTCAGTGCTTAGTCATAGCTAGTAGAATATGAAGAACGGGGAGAGGTTGTGTTTACACTGACACCTCACCGTTCTTCAGCTCCGTGACCCGATCGTGGGACATTGGTGGGTATTGAGTCTGCGGGTCCCACAAGCACTATCACTGAGCGGCGGCGCGCACGCGACCACACGGGGCAAATTTAAAGGAACATACATGTACGCCCATTTGCCTGTCCGTGCCATTCTGCCGATGTAAATGTGTGGCGATCGGCAAGCGGTTAAGGGGTTAGCGATACACTTTTTTGCTATTTAGTTCAGTTTGGTGTGGGAACACACTGGGGTTTGGTCTAACTAAATACAAATACACTCTGCAAGTGCAGTTCCTCCAGAGCTTAGTATATGAGGTAAAAATTACCTTTGCAAAGAATTCCCAATCACTTGCAAAGAAAATAAAAAAATCAGCAATTTTGCTTGCACATGATTGGATGATGGAAGTCAGCATAGCTTCTGATTAACATCAAACCCATTATTTCTTTTGGAAAGATGTTTTTATCATAAATAGTAGCGTAGTGGCATTTGCACATTATGCCGTGTACACACGATCATTTTTTGCGATGAAAAAAAACGACGTTTTTTAAAACGTCATTTAAATTGATCGTGTGTGGGCAAAACGTTGTTTTTTGTCTTAAAAAAAACGACCAAAAAAAAATTCCAACATGCTTGAATTTTTTGTGTCGTTTTTCAAAACGTAGTTTTTTGTGTCATAAAAAGTGATGGTGTGTGGGCAAAACGATGTTGAAAACGACGTGTATAAACTCGCGCATGCTCAGAAGCAAGTTATGAGACGGAGCTTCAATGTAAAAGAGTGCCGAACGTGGTGTACGTCATCACGCTTTGCTAGAGCTTTGTAGAAAAACGATGGTGTGTACGCAACGTCATTTTGGAAAATGAAGTTTGAAAAACGTTGTTTTTTTTCATGATTGAAAACGTCGTTTTTTTTCATCGCATCGTGTGTGTACGCGGCATAAGACTTATTTTGAAAGTGCAGTTGCACTCATTTAGTGAATGTAATGAAGCTTGTGCAAGTACAATAAAAAAAAAAATGATTTTTTTCTAGCAAATGATTGTATGATGAAAATCAGCAGAGCTTTACCACATTCACTAAGCTCTGGAGAAAATGAGTACAACTGCACTTGCAATGTGCACAGTATTTGTCTTTAGTAAATCCACCTCAATGTTTTTTTTAAATAAATAGTAAATCCTCTAACATGTGGTAGTGTATTCAGTAGATCAACTTGAGATGGATCAACCTCTGAAACATCTATAACATTTGGATAGTGTATCCATTTCTAATTATGTTTTTGCTACTGTTTTATGTCAGTTCATGTTTCCACTCGTAGTTTTCTCATTTTCAGTTTCTTTTGTTTGACAGTATAGGGACTTTAAATGAGAGCTCCAAAATAGTATCATATGAATGAATGATTTGGCTCCGTCACAAAATATACAATCTCTATATGAGTTTTTTTAGAACCTGACAAATGTGTGTTATATAAACTGTCAGTCATTTGAACATCCCTGATTTTCTTAAATAAAATTGTAGGGTAGGCACACAGCTCATATTAGTTATTTTATATTAGAATTCTAACTTGTATATATTCCTTTTTTATTGCTGTGCCTGCTTGCATAAATATGCTCATAGCCAAGCGTATGATTATTTAACAATTATTATATTGTCCAGCTATGCATTGATTATTCACACTTCCTTCAAAAGGAGAGATGTGATATTGCCATCCAACCTATGCATAGTAAGTAAATGGGAGCCTCTGGGATAAGATATATTGAGATTAGGATAAAATGTACCATCATCCTTGCACTAGAGATGTAGGGTACTTGGGTCTAAGGTCCCCGGACCAAAGAGTCAAGAACAGGGTTTTTTTTTGGGCCAATTAGGACTATTCCGGTACTTGTATACAGATAAACGATAGAGAAGAAAAATTAATTAAAAATGCTCAAAATTTTATTACAGAGTACAGACAAGACATATTAACATATTAAAATTATGACAATCATCCAGTAACATCACGACAAGGTCCCCGGAGGGGGAAACAGGCACGATGGATTTGAAGACTGTCACAAATTCTCTACTAGTTGCATAGTAAGGTCTTCATAATCAGCAATATGGGGCAAATAAAATGAATATGTGCAGTGTTGAATAGGAATATCTATTGAGAGTTCATAGACTGAAAGATTGTAAAGTCTTGTTTAAAAAAAATAAAAATAAAATATCAAACATGTTATAATTACATGCTCTATACAGTGGTTTTGCACAGAGCAGCCCTGATTCTCCTCTTCTGGGGTCCCTCATCGCTGCTCCTGGCACCTCCCTCCTGTCGAGTGCCCCCACAGCAAGCAGCTTGCTATGGGGGCACGCACCCAAGCCAAGCTGTAGCTCCATCAGTCCATTCAGACACAGAGCTACCATTCGGCCCTGCCCCTTTCTCTCCTGATTGGGTAACTGACTTTGATTGACAGCCATGGGAACCAATGGTACTATACACAAGTGGAAATGCGCAAAGAGTGAAAAACACAGGTTCCTCAGCAATACAAATAGTAAACTTAAAATTGGTAATAATAAAATGATAATGTACAAGAAGTTTGTACAGTATAAGTTAATTGGTTAAAATAAAAAATAAAAAAGTCCAAGGCTCAGGGGCATGTGAGTAGAGGAGAGTCCGAGGATGGGTGAAGAAATGTTTGTTGTAGGGGTCACACATAGTAGCTCAGGGCTGCCATCATGGGGGAACAGAAACCGTGTTACTGCTGCTGTGTCTCAGCCAATCAGGAAGGATAGATGGTCTAATGACCGAGGGACTCTTGGACATTGATGGACAGAGATGGGCTCAGGTAAGTATTATGCCGCGTACACACGATTGGAATTTCCAACAAGAAAAGTTTGATGTGATCGTTTGGCCGAAAATTCCGACCATGTGTAGGCTCCATCTGACTTTTTCTGTCGGAATTCAGCTGGTTCTCCAATTTTCTGACAAGAAAAGTCCTTGTCAGAAATTTTGATTGTCTGTATACAATTCCGACGCACCCAAAACCACGCATGCTTTGAATTGAAGCAAGTACGAGACAGAAGCGCTAGGTCTAGTAAAACTAGCATTCGTCACGCTGTAAATTTTTGCATCTTTAATGCAGCGCATTCTTTTCTTCTTTATAATGCTAGAATAATGAAGTTGTTATGCTGCTGATATTCACATCGTGATCTCCTGAATAATCTTTTTCTTTTTTAAAGCCAGATCTCCATAATAATGTTTAAAAAAATGTTTTCCTTTTTTATTTTAATCAAGAGCTCCTGTTTTTTTATTGTTTGAAAATTATTTTCTAGTGATCTAAAGACAGGTATTTGCACCCACTTCCGGCCACACAGTCTCGGGCAGACTGCGGGCATGACGTCACCTCCCGTCCCCGTCCCCCATTGTGTTCTGGGAACACTCGGCTCCCAGTACACAGCGGGAGCCAATCGGCAGGCATAGCGCAACTCGCGCATGCACCGCAGGGAACCGCTCGTCCTCTGCTGAGGACGGCGCTGGACTCCAGGACAGGTAAGTGTCCTAATATTAAAAGTCAGCAGCTGCAGTATTTGTAGCTGCTGACTTTTAATATTTGTTTTTTCAGCAGACATCCGCTTTAAGAAAAACACATAGGCAAGTATTTGCAGGAAAAAAAATCCATTTATTCTGGGTCATAACATAATAAGGAGGAAGGCAATGCTGGAGAAACTGCTGGAATTTGCGAAGCCTTTGGACCCCAGGGCAGACATCAACTATTTGCAAACCAAAAGGCTGTGGTCATACAACAGCCTGCGTCTTTTGTCAGACCAGACTGAACCCAGGCCATCACTTTCTTGTCTTCTTTACACACTTCCTTTCAGGGTTCCTTCCAGGCTGTGGCTCTGGTGGTGGAGTTGTGGCAGGAGGTGGAGGAGGAGAAGGGTGGTTGAGCTCACAAAAGTGGGGTTTTTGTGTCAGTTGGCCCCTCAACTCCTTATTTAGGGCCACCAAATTAGTTCCTCACAGATGAGGCGTTGTCTCTCCTCCATTTCCTGCAGAGTGCTGCCTCCTTCATGTTCCTCCCCTTCCAGGGCCTTTTGGATGGAAAGCGGAGGGGAGGCATCTGGAATTGTGTGAGGCTACTGGGCCCGCTGCCACATTCCAGAGCCTCCTCCTGGCTGAGGCTATCCTGTGTATAAAAAGGGACATAGTTTTAGTTTTTGGTTCATCAATCACACACAATTTTCAGCTCATTACTGTTGCAAATTGAATGTAGGTAAATAGAAAAGACTATCATTCTGACCGCAGCAGTTTTCATTCTTGTCCCAATCATTTTTGGCCACTACTGTCTATTAATATGTAAAACACCTTTTTTTGGTAAATCATTAATTTGTTATCATTAATAACATCTAGTTAACATCATTAATTTTAGGACAATAAATATGTAGAAAAATACTATACCTGGCTCAAGCTGGGCTCCTCAACTTCTTCATGGTTGGAAGGCCCAGGTTGGTCATCGGAAGCCGCAGCTGGGGTTGATGGAAGGGTGGAAGGAAGAGTTGAAAGTAATGGCCTGACTTCAATCTGGTTTTCCTGAAAACGCATTCTGTTATAGTACCACAGACTAGGTACATAGTTGCTTGTGCTCCTACATACATGCTTGTGCTCCTGATTTGAGGGAATCCAGGACCTTATTCGGCTCCTTCCTATATGTGCTTCTCAAACCACCAATTTTGGCTTGCAAAAAAGTGATGTCTGCCATGGGGACCTGCGTCTTTACAAATTCCAGCAATTTCTCCATTACTGCCTGCCTAACTGGTTTGTTTAAACTGCCACAAACAGGTAAGCTCCCTGTACATATCTATAAACTGACTCATAAACTGACTCATGAAAGTTGGGTCCTTGAACTTATTCATTTTCTCTGCAAGACAAAACACAAGACAAAAACACTAATGTCAGGCTAAACTCTCCTAATATTATCCCAATATAGACCTTAATCTAGAAGCAGTATAGGCCACTGATGCCCCAAGTTAAAATGTTACCTTTGTTAGAACAATCTGCGCTTCCGTTACTCATTTCTTCACTTACAGATCGTAGGTACGACACATGCATGTTAGCTTTATATACACTATGCATGCATGAAACTCCGCCCACATCGCCCATACCCTGAGGTTCCTTCTAGTATATTCCCCGCCCCTTCTCTTTCGTCGCAGTGGGAGAGCACATGGTGGAGACATAGCAGGTGCATGATAATAGCACTAACAAGGAGAAAAGCCTGGAGCCAGAAACGTCCCGATCCAGGAGGAGATATAAGGCCTCAAATATGTCCTTTGTAGAGATGGTGGAGATGGTGGACATCTTAAAGAGTACCAACTATGATTGGAAGTATGGACCGTACCCCAACCCAAATGTGAGAAAGGCCAAGATCATGTCCAAAGTTGTGAAAAGTCTGCACATGAATTTTGGGGTACAACGATCCAGTGAGCAATTGAGGAAACGCTGGTCAGACCTGAAATTGAGGGAGCACGATCAGTACAGAAGTATCAGGAAACTGCTTCTAAAAAGTAAGTATTTGTCCTGTGTTACTATTATTATTACTTGCATGTTGCTCTGTGTGCTTTTCTTTACTGTTGTACAGTCTAAAAATTGCAACTTTCAGGTACGTGGGCACAGTAATCGGTCGTTGTAAATAGGGTTGTCCCAATACCACTTTTTTAGGACCGAGTACAAGTACGGATACTTTTTTTCAAGTAGTCGCCGATACCAAATACCGATACTTTTTTTAAATGTGTCCCCAAATGCAGCCGTGTCCCCCCACAAATGCAGCCATGTCCCCCACATATTGCAGCCATGTCATGTCCCCCACATATTGCAGCCATGTATGTCCCCCCACATATGCAGTCATGTATGTCCCCCCACATATGCAGCCATGTATGTCCCCCCACATATGCAGCCATGTATGTCCCCCGCATATGCAGCCATGTATGTCCCCCACATATGCAGCCATGTATGTCCCCCACATATGCAGCCATGTATGTCCCCCCATATGCAGCCATGTATGTCCCCCATATGCAGTCATGTATGTCCCCCATATGCAGCCATGTATGTCCCCCATATGCAGTCATGTATGTCCCCCATATGCAGCCATGTATGTCCCCCATATGCAGCCATGTATGTCCCCCATATGCAGCCATGTATGTCGCCATGTATGTCCCCCATATGCAGCCATGTATGTCCCCCATATTGCAGCGATGCGTCCCTCATACCTTTTAGATATGCTGATGCTGCCTCTGCCGCATACCGCCGTATCCCCTGCACAATCACGTAGCGCATTACAAGCTTTCATTCTAAAAACGTGTAAATGGCCGCGCTCCGTGTATTAAAACTCCCCTTCTCCGAATGGAGGGATCCGTCCAATCCCACGCAAGGGGGAGTGTCTATACGCGGATTCATGCATAGACACTCCCCCTTGCTCGGGATTGGAGGGATCCCTCCAATCCGGAGAAGGGGAGTGTCAATACACGGCCATTTACAAGTATTCAGAATGAATGCTTGTAATGTAAGCTATGCGATTGTGCAGGGGGATACGGCGGTATGCGGCAGAGAGAGGCGGCGTCAGCATATCTAAAAAGGTATGAGGGACGCATCGCTGCCATATGGGGGGGGAAGTATTCTATTTCAGTATCGGGGGTATTTGCGGGAGTACAAGTACTCCTGCAAATACTCGGTATCGGTCCCGATACCGATACTAGTATCGGTATCGGGACAACCCTAGTTGTAAACATTGTTTGTTCGCCCACTAAATAAAACGTTTTTGGCAGATACAGGTTAACTACATTTGGTCAAGCCTATTTGTCTTAAAATAAGTTTATTACATTGTTGTCTAGATGTGTTTGTAACTAGAATTTAACGCAAACTTAATTCAGTGTAAGGAGAGGACACTCAGCAGCTGTTTACACATCTGGACTCAGGAGCACTAGTGTGGGACAACAGAACAACCTTTTTAGGGTGTCCCACACAGGTGCTCCAGGGGATACTTGGGGTGTCTCCCTAATGTGAATTTGTCTAAAAAAGGTAAGTATTCCAGCTGAGATAAGGGAAAAATCATGTCTTCAGCTTGGAACTCTGCCAAAACAGACAACTGTAGCACACTTCCAAGCAATGTTTCATATTCCTATTTCTGGCCTCAAATATCTGTGTGCTAAGTATACCTTTTGTTTCATTCTCATAGGGGAGAAAAGATTCGGGAAATATGATTTTTAAGGGTAAAAGTTTGATGCCATTCCACGAGCGGGCGCAATTTTGAAGGGTGACATGTTGGGTATCATTTTACTCGGCGTAACATTATCTTTCACAATATGAAAAAATTGGCCTAACTTTACTGTTGTCTTATTTTTTAATTATAAAAAAGTGTTTTTTTTCCCCAAAAAAAGTGTGCTTGTAAGACCGCTGCGCAAATACGGTGTGACAAAAAGTATTACAATGATGCCGTTTTATTCTCTAGGGTATTAGAAAAAATATATATATAATGTTTGGGGGTTCTAAGTAATTTTCTAGCAAAAAAACGTCTTTAAACTTGTAAACACAGAGTCTGAAAAACAGGCAAGGTCCTTAAGTGGTTAAGTACTGTCAACTAAACTTATTTTTGTCTGACTCATTAGACTTTTCAGGTTTAAACTTAGTTGTTTTAAGTAAAGCCTTCTCAATTTTTTTTTAACTTATAGACCATGGTGTTTTAATTTAGGAATATTTTTTATTAAGATAAAAAACCTTAACTTGTCTGGAACTATATTTTTAACGTCTAAAGAATGGGTCTTCAAACTATGGCCCTCCAGTTGTTCAGGAACTACAATTCCCATCATGCCTAGTCATGTCTGTGAATGTCAGTGTGTTACAATGCCTCATTGGATGTGTAGTTCTACAACATCTGGAGGGCCATAGTTTGAGGATCCCTGGTCTAAAGTCTGTCTAAAGTCTGTCTTTGAGTTAGATCAGCAAGAGATTAAGGGACTAGCTATTCTTACCTATTGAACATTTCCCTCATCCAAGATGGCCACTAGAGCTTCAGGGATTCTGGGAGCTCAGATGGGGGCGGTACCATTTGGGTTTGTTAGATATAAATTGCGGTGAGTCAGTACGCCGCTCGTGCCACAGGACGAAGTCTTAGCAGACGAAACGAAGTAGGGTAGCGGCGTGCTGACGTCCTAAACCGCATACTGTGTCCCGGAGTGAACGGGTTGTGCTATCCGGCCGGCTATATTTTCACAAGCGATTTTTATCTGCATTTTTGTAAGTGTGATTTTAATTTTTTACAATAAATTTGTTATATGGGTTCACACTATATGGCTTTTTTCCTTCTCCACGTCTAAACTACACCAACCATCGGTCTACTGTGAGAGAAGTCTTGGCTCCAGGATATCCTGCCACGCAAACCCCTTGGCTGGGAAGTAAGCCATCTGTTGTCAGAAGATCTCTGGTTGGGATCTTCTCCTCTGGTAAGGGGCATTGTGATTGAAAGGTGGAGGTGTCCTGTCTATCTATGCACTATTCTGAGGTTTTCTTGCATTTGATGTCACTATCTGCTTGAAGGAGAACGATATCTTACTGCTATCAATATCATCAGACGCATTTTTTTCATGGTTTTATGTGTTTGAACTATAGACTTTTTACCTCTGACATATATTTTTGTCACTTATGGAATTCATCATCTCATTCATAGTTCTAATTTCTTGTTCCTTTTAAATTAATGGTACTTTATCACTTTGTGTTATCATCACTATAGAGTTCACATGAGTTGCGCAGCTTGTTTTCTATTGTACTAGTCTGTTTGTGGGTATCTCACATTTTAAGCTGCTTGCATTATTTTATTTTATTTTATTGTATACATTTATCATCACCCAGACAGCGCAGTATTACCACATTTTTAACTAAATTTTTAGGTAAAGCCAACTCAATTTTCTTTTTTTTTTAAGTACTTACTCTGTTAATTTACAGAGTGCTTTACATATACATTCCTATCAGTCCCTGTTCTTTCAATCTAAGATCCCTAACTTGCATTCATACATACACATACTAGGGTCAATTTACACAGGAGCCAATTATCCTTCCAGCATGTCTTTGAAGCGTGGGAGGAAACCTACACAGGCACAGGGTAGAACATACAAACAGCAGGCAGGGATTAGTCAGGATTTGAACCAGAAAGCCTTTTGTTGCTAGATGAAAGTGCTAACCACTACACCACTGTGCTGCCCTATTCCTTAGTCACTTAGTTACTTAGTTTTAAGTGATACTAACTTGTAACATACTTTTTTTTTTTAAGTTGGTAAAACTTATTTTCCAAATGTATTTGATAAACTGTATTATTAAAGCAGCATCAACTGTAAACATTTAAAGAAAAAAAATGCCTCTTTCTCAGTTAACAAATTAAACTGAAACACATGTATATACAGTATATCTGTAAAGAACATAGAATACAGAATATATGAACTTTTTTTTAAGCCTTTTAGGAAAGTAATTTGCACTTTATCCACTTCAGCCCCGGAAGGATTTGACCCCGCGTTGCTTTAACTGACAATTGTGCGGTTGTGCGATGTTATACCCAAACAAAACTGACCTTCCTGTTTTTTTTCCACAAATGGAGATTTCTTTTGGTGATATGTGTTTACCTCTGCCGTTTTTATTTTTTGGGCTATGAACAAAAAAACACTGACAATTTTGACAATTTTGAAATAAACTATTTTTTTTTTTTTACTTTCTCCTATAATACATATCCCAAAAAGAAAAAAAAATATTCATCGCTTTAGGCTGATATATATTCTTCTACATATTTTTGGTAAAAAAAAAAAAAAAAAATCACAATAGGTGTATATTGATTGGTTTTGCGCAAAAGTTATCGCGCCTACAAACTATGGGATAGATTTAGGGACTTTTTTAAATTGTTTTGACGTTTAATGGCAGTGATCTGCGATTTTTAAAGGGACTGTAACTATGCGGCGGACAAATCTGACCCCAAATGACACTTTTTGGGGATCAGTAACATTATTACATTGATCAGTTCTAAAAAAAATGAACTGATGAATGTATACATGACACTGGCAGGGAAGGGGTTAACACTAGGGTTGATAAGTGTGTTCCCTGGGTATGTTCCAACTGTAGGGGGATGGGCTACTAGGGACATGACAGAGATAGCTGTTTCTGATCACTGAGAACCCGAAGATCACTGACATGTCATCTGGCAAAACAGGAATCACCTTGTTAACATCACCTCTGCATACCATGATCGTGGGTCACTGGCTGACATCGAGTTTCACGTACAAGTGGGCGGGGCTTTAGGTTACATAATCTAATGTTGAATCTCCAATATCTCAAAAACTGCACAAACAGAAATGTTTTTTTTTTTTGGTACAAATCAGCACAAAAGCAGTACAAATTGTATCATTGTTTTTAAAATATAATAACATTGGGTACAAAGTGGGAGAGGTTTCTTGAACTATAATGCGCAATATCTCTGAAACCAAACCTGCACATACGTTTGTTTTTTCAGCACAAATCGGCACAGAAGCCATGCAAATGGATGCTATCTTTGTTTTTAAATTTTAATAACAATGGGTGCAAAGTTGGTGGAGCTTGATGTTACATAATTTGAATTCCAATATCTCAAAAACCGAACAAAATTTTGGCACAAAATTAACTTTTAAGCTTAATATCTGGCGGTCCCTCACCCTGCATCTTGGTTGTGTTGTAGTAAGCGAGTTGTCTCAATCGATGTATACAACAGACATATGTCCATGTATTATAAATATATTAATCTGCAAATAAAATAAACATTTTGGTTGATATGTTAAGCAAGTGAATGATAATTTGTGAAGACAGTTGTGAGATAGTTGCATTAAGTGCAACAACTCACTTTTGCCCCCCCCCCCCAACATCTCACCTCTGCACCCCTCCAACCACAGCTTACAACCCCAGTCCACAACTCACCTCTGCACCCCCATCCACATTATTTCTGCCCCCCTTGGACATTTCACTTCTGCACTCCCATCTAAAGCTCACTCCAATCCACAACTCTTACCTCTGCCACCCCCATCTTTTACCAATGCATCCCCAGCTTCGCCTACAGCTATCACATATGCACAACTTGCTCTTCACTCTACAGCTTTTACTTTGCACAACCTGCCTTCTGCCCTTTGTAGCTCTCTCCTCTGCACAAGTCTCCCCCTTTCCCTGTTCTCCTCTCTGCACAAATCCCCCCTCCCTACAGTTCTCCTATCTGCACAAATCCCCTCAGCTCTCTTCTCTGCTGAAATCCCCCCAATTATCCTATCTGTACAAAGCTGCACCACTCAATGTAGTAAGCGCAGGCTGTGACAGACTCAGATTCTCCTATGTCTAGGGTCACCTTATGTCCAATAGGGCCATAGGGTGACGAAGAAATTATATCATGTATTGCAGAAGATGGGACATTACTGACAGTTCATTACAAGTGGCTTAATTTCTCCTAGGTCACTAGGACAATGACTCTTCAATGCTTAGCTCCGACTATTGAAATGCTAAGTGAAACCGGGCTTGTGAAATACCTTTCCATTGTGTTCTGCAGGTGAATAGATGATGCGGTGCCGAAATGCCTAGCTACTAGTGTTGCTCACGAATATTCTCATTGCGAATATTCGTTACGAATATTGCATATTCGAGTATTCGCAAATAAATCGAATATCGCGGTGAATATTCGCTATTGCGAATATTCGTATTTTTTCAAATTTATTTTTAAAACAGATCACATCCTAGTGATCTCCATCGATGTCTTAAAGCATTGCTGGTATGATTAGAGACCCTGGGCCGAGTAGCTGAGGCGATCCTTTTATGTTGCCGAATATTCGCAATGTGAATATTCGTATTACGAATATTCGCGAATACTTTCTCTGCCCTTCTGTGTTTTGTGTATAAAAAAAAAAAAAAATTAGCTTTAGTTTAGTCATATAAGTTTGTGTAAGTAGAGTTAGTGTTTAGTGCATATTAGTTTAGTAATCCAGGAAATGATCTCCGTTTTCGCGTGTTGACGAGAATTTCGCAATCAATTTCGCATTTGCATTAGCGAAATTTCGCAAAAATGTTTTTTTTAAAAATATCACGAATATTCGATATTAACGAATATTTCGCGAATATTCTTCTATATATTCGTGAAATATCGCAAAATCGAATATGGCGTATTCCGCTCATCACTACTAGCTACTGATAAGATTATCTGTGATTGAGTATTCTAAAGGTTAATTGGATTCTATTGATAAAGGAATGTGAATGCTAATGTCCAAACCACCAGCCATCTCTCACACTGTTCTTTGTGTTAATTGAATCCATTGTGTGTGTGAAAATGCGCTGTGTTTACACTTAAGAGATTGTGTATTGTTTAAGCAGATAGTGAGGAGCCGAAGCGACTGGTCTCCTGTCTGGAAGAAAGATTAGATAATTAGCTCATGTTGATTATTGTTCTGGTTACCTCCTCTTTGCTGTATAAAAGATTGTGTCGTTGGTCCATTAAAGCAGTCCATACTTGGCACACATACAAGTCTCGTCTCGTTGTGTGTTAGAGGTAGCTGCAATACCTGATACCTAGGTCCAGACTGATGAAAGCGGTATCTGATGGAAGCATTCGGTCCGGATGCGGGGACCTTCTGTGACACAGGCTTTTCTCTCTCTCAACACAGTACAATCTGATCGGGGAGCTCTGCCTATCAGAAATGTAGTACAGAGCCGAGGAGGAGTTTTAGAGCTCCTTACTGGGCTCTGTGCTACAATGTCTACAATGTGTTACAGAGACGGGGGGACAGAAGCTGCTTCTCAAATCACCACGGGCAGCTGCAGTTGCGACACAGAATCAGGGGCACTCACCAGGGCTTAAGGGTAGCAGTCCTGGGTGCCCAGTGTTAGTACAAAGAAGTCAGAAGATGAAATGAGCTGTGCAGGAAACATCCTCTACCAACTTCTGTGTTAAATTACAGGTTGGAGAGGCTGTCCTCCTGTCAAATCACAACAGCTTAGCAGGGGAGATCGCTGTATTAACGTTGGTTAGTACAGTGACTCCGACCGGAGCTGTCAGTTTTTTTTTTCGTTCAACCCAACAAAAATTATTTGTGTGTATCAGGCTTTATGCTGTAGGTTAATAGTCTTTTGAGGTAGTCAAGAATACAGAACACCAAAGTAAATTCACCATAAATAAATGAGTGCAGGGCATGTAAACCACAGCAGAGGAAGGTAGATAAAGAGAAAATTAAAATAGATGAGTATATATCCTCTTTTGTATATCACACATAAAAAAGACATTAATAAACTTTTTTTGTGAAAAGAAAATGAACAGAAAATTGATTAATTGAAAATTGTAAATTTTTATCCCAGAGGACAAGGTGTAATTATAATACTCAATTGAAAATTAATCGCATGTGATTTGGGACATATGAATTCATTTGAAAGCTGAAGAAGTTAATATATATGTAAATCAAAGAGGTTATAAAAATTGCAGGCTACATTATATGTGGTTACTGGTTAGTATAAAAAGCCAATCTAAATATGTGCTGGACAAAACAAAATGAGCTATGGCAGGAAGGTACGGATTACTAGCTTATATAGGAGCCAAAGACGTGCAAGCTTATTTATTAAAACAGTGCTAAGAGCTGTTTTGGGCATAATCCAGTAGAAACCAGAATGCAGCTTTTAGCAATTTTATATAGAAAATGGGACCAATTGAATATGAGGTGAGGGCTGCTAATGCTGTCTTACCCATAAAAAATCACTGGTCATGGGAGTGTTGACTAGGATTTTTCTAGGCACTGATAACACAACAGAGTACTGACATAAAAAATATTTATTAACATAAAAAGAACTATACAATGTTAAAAACATTTGGGCATGATAGTTCTTTTTATCTACATTTAACCACTTGCGGCCCGCATATCATCAATTGACGGCAGCTTAGGGGATCTGAATATCCAAGCTGCCGTCAATTGACGGCATCGTTTTCTCCGGCCACTGGGGGGCGCACGCGCGCACCCGGCGCGTCCCCGAGATGCCGATGCGCTTGCCTGGCTGATTGGCAGTTTTAGAGCAGGGACGTGAAGCTCTGTGTGTAAACACAGAGCTCCACGTCCTGTCAGTGAGAGGAGACAGATGCTGTTTCCCTTATACATAGGGAGACAGCATCGGTCACCTCCCCCAGTCACCCCCCTCCCCCCACACAGTTAGAACACACCCACACCCTTCCTCACCCCCTAGTGTTAACCCCTTCACTGCCAGTCACATTTATACAGTAATTAGTGTGTTTTTATAGCACTGATCGCTGTATAAATGTGAATGGTCCCAAAAATGTGTCAAAAGTGGCCGATGTGTCCGTCGCAATATCGCAGTCCTGACAAAATTCGCAGATCGCCGTATTACTCGTAAAAAAAATAAAAAATAAATGTCAGAATTCTATCCCTTATTTCTTAGCCACTATAACCTTTGCGCAAACCAATTACTATACGCTTATTGTGATTGTTTTTTTTACCAAAAATATGTAGAATACATATCGGCCTAAACTGAGAAAAAAATATATATATTTTTTTTTAAATTGGATTTTTATTATAGCAAAAAGTAAAAAATATTCTGTGTTTTTTTTCAAAATTGTCGCTCTTTTTTGTTTATAGCGCAAAAAAAAAAAAAACGCAGAGGCGATCAAATACCACCAAAAGAAAGCTCTATTTGTGGGGAAAAAAAGTACGTCAATTTTATTTGTAAGGCACATTGCACGACCGCGCAATTTTAATTTAAAGCGACGCAGTGCTGAAAGCTGAAATTTCGCCTGGGCAGGAAGGGGGTATATGTGCCCAGTAAGCAAGTGGTTAAACTGTATGTTCAGTGGCCCAAGTAAATACATGCTTAGCGCTATTAATGATTTCTTGGCCATTTTTCAGAGAATATGAATGATAACACAAAAACTTTTCTTTCACTCATGGTTAGACTTTACTCTTTTTTTTTTTTTATCAAAAAGGTTTTTATTTAACATATGTAAAAACAACAACTTATATGCACAAGTACATACAGGAATTTTCAACCAAAAACATATACACAATTATGTTAACCTTACCGTTACTACACATCAAGATACTTCATACACTTGCATGTCACCACTCCATCCCCCCACTGACACAAATCGCAGCATGCATGTTACATGTACATATTCACCCCTATTCACACTGAAGAAGTCGAGATATCACAAGTTCTCTAGGGCTTAGACCAGGTGTATCTAACCAGCGTAAACATATGCGTTCGAACCTGCCCCGGGCATCACCTGTGTTGGTAAATAGGGATAAGCTCTGTGCTCGATTCGAACGGCCCATAATTCACTGCGACATTGCACGCTGATGATTGGCCAAGCATGCACTATGAACCGCATGCTTAGCCAATCACACAAAACGGAGAGCCATAATTGGCCAAAGCCAGGGTGGCTTTGGCCAATTATGGCTCAGGGGGTTTAGTACATGAGCCACATTATAAAAGGCCGCCTGCAGGGCGGCCTTGTGTAGTGTGTTGCGGCAGTTAACAGAGAACAGAGAGAGACAGAGAGAGTGTCTTTTTTTGCAGGTAGATAGAGCAGGCAGGCAGGCAGTCTAGTCAGTTAATGTTACAGTGTGCAGAGGATATATATACATCCCAGGTGTTGTACATATATGTATACACTGTATAGCTTAGGTGATTGTGCTATTTAACCACTTAAGGACCCCCGCACGCACATTTACGGCCACAACATGGCTCGTACAGGCACAAGGGCGTAAATTTACGTCCTCGCCTTCGTGCGGTTCGGGGGTCCCATCGGGACCCCGTCCGCGGCGTGTGGCGGTCCCCCTGGCTCTGGGAGCGATCGCCGACGAGCGGGCGGATGTCCGTGATTTCCGCCCCCCCTGAGATCGCTCCCAGCCAATGGGAGCGCTCCCCCTTCGTGTCAGTTCCTCCTCCTGTGTTTACACAGGAAGGAGGAAATGATGTCACCTCTCATCGCAGCGGTGTTTCCCACCGCTGCTGATGAGAGAAGACATCCACAGTAAGTGTGCACCAACACAACACTGACACACACACACATAGGCACATTAACCCCTTGTGATCGCCCCCCACCCCCCTGTCACAGTGTCACTGAATGCAGTGATCTAATCACTGCATTTAGTGTCAGTGTGACAGGCAGTGTAAAAGTCAGTTAGTGTTAGGTCCAGGATAGCCCCCCACCCCCCCCCCCCCCAATAAAGTTTTAACCCCCTGATCACTGCCCTAGTTAACCCTTTTACTCCCTATTGCCAGCATCACTAAGCGATCATTTTTCTGATCGCTGTATTAGTGTCGCTGTTCCTGCTAGGTAGCTATTTTTTTATTGCAATTTTTTTTTTTACTAACTTAGTTTATTTGATTTTTTTTATAACAAAAAGTAAAAAAATAGTGATTTTTTTCAAAATTGTCGCTCTATTTTAGTTTATAGCGCAAAAAATAAAAATCGCAGAGGCGATCAAATACCACCGAAAGAAAGCTCTATTTGTAGGAAGAAAAGGACGCAAATTTTGTTTGGGAGCCACGTCGCACGACCGCGCAATTGTCTGTTAAAGCGACGCAGTGCCGAATTGTAAAAACACCTTGGGTCATTTAGCAGCGTATGTGTCCGGGTCTTAAGTGGTTAAAGACGTTATCACAGGCATAGACACCCAGCAGGTACAATATTTAAAGGATTTTTTTTATTATTTAAGCATCATTAAAATCACTGCTCCTGAGCAGTGATTTTAATGATGCTTAAATAAAATTAAAAAAATTAAAAATTCCTTTAAATATTGTACCTGCTGCGTGTCTATAGTTTGCCTGTGAAAACGTCTTTGAGAACCCAGATCTTGCCCGAGGGAACATGTATCAATGGAAAAAAAGTTTTAAAAACAACCGTTTTAAACTTTTTTCCATTGATACATGTTCCTTGGGGCAAGACCCGGGTTCTCAAAGACGTTTTACAACAATAACTTGCATATTAGGCTTTAAAATGAGCAATTTTGAATTCGAACGTTCGAGTCCCATAGACGTCAATGGGGTTCTAAATGCGAACCGAACAGGGGGGGGGGTGTTTGGCTCATCCCTATTGGTAAATATATTTTTCCATAATAAGAGTATTCCCCATGTGTGTTATTCAGAAGGTGATAGTGGGTGGCGAGGTTGATTTCCAGCCCATCATTTTCCTGGCCTGAAACAGCGCCCTAGAGAATGCAACCCTCATCAATTCCTCAGCGATCATCTCCTCCAGGACCCCCAGTATACAGCATATAGGGTCGGTAGGTAGCTTTGTTTGAAACACCCTATTGAATGTACCAACCACCTCGCTCCAATACCGATGGAGCTTTGGGCAGCGCCACAAGAGATGTATGAGATCCCCGTTGTGCTGCCGACAGCGACAGCACCAAGAGTCTGCCAGTCTGCCCATGTTATGTAGTTTTGTCTGGGTGTAGTGTACTCTTAGTATTATATACAGTTCGGAAACTTTTTGTGCCAAATTTAGAGAGCATGTGGTTATGGATTGCAGGGCTTCCTCCCACTGATCCCCCGTAAGTGACTAAGGTCCCTCTCCCACATTGACACTGCCTTACAGGGGTATGCCCGCAGGTATCGTGTAAGTAACATTTGATAGCATTGGAATATGATCCCTTTAGTTACAGTTCTGGAGTGCAGCACGTGGAATACCGGAGTGGGCGACGGTGTCCACTCTCCTGCATCCCCCTGTGCAGCAACAGCATGCCGGAGCTGAAGGTAAGAATAGAACACAGTAGCGGGTAAGTTGAATTTGGCTCGTAGTTCAGGGAAGGATAGCAACTTACTGTCACTAAATTTATGGGATAGCAGAGTCACACCATGAGCTCGCCACCTAGGCCTCTGCTGTAACTTAACCAGCTCCACATATGAGCGATTACCCCATATCAGGCTAAAATCCATGAATCCCTGCACCCCCCTGGAGTTATCTGCCCTATTTTTTGTATTAGCGAGAGCGTTGGAGTCTGTTTATTGGATTTCATGAACATTTGCGCCTCCAGTCCCATTGGGATGGTCTCAGCTCCAGAGGCAAACAGCATCAGCTGCGCCGCCGAGCCCATCGGATTCTGGGACATAGAGCCGACCAAATGCTGCAGCTGGGCTGCTATATAGTACAGCCAAGGGTTGGGAACTGCCAACCCTCCGCTATCCTTAGAAGGTTATAGCTGGTCCAACCTAATCCTAGGGGGCTTAGTATTCCATAAAAGAAAAAGGAAAAAATAGAGCTGCGCAACACAAAAAATTATAAAGTGTAATACCATGAGTGGCAAAGCTGACAAATCAATACCAATGTGATGTGAAACATAAAGAAAAAAACATATATAGCTAGATTCAGAAAGACTTACAACGGCGTATTAGTAGATACACCGTCGTTAGTCCGAATGCGCTCCGTCATATGTTTAAGCGTATTCTGGAAACCAGATACACTTAAATTTTGCCAAGACACGCCTGGCGTAAGTCTCCTACGCCGTCGTATCTTAGCTGCATATTTACGCTGGCCGCTAGAGGCTTGTACGTTGATTTATGCCTAGAATATGTAAATGAGCAATATACGCCTATTCACAAACGTACGCACGGCCATCGCAGTAAGCTACGTCGTTTACGTAAGGCGTTTTTCTGGCGTTAAGATAAACCACCAAAAAGATGGCGCAGCCAATGTTAAGTCTGGACGTCGGAACAGCCGTCGAATTTCACGTCGTTTACGTTGTTTGCGTAAGTCGATTCAGAATGGGGCTGGGCGTAGGTTACGTTCACGAATGCATTGACTATTTGCGACATGATTTTGAGCATGCACACTGGGATACGTCCACGGCCGGCGCATGCGCCGTTTGTGCGGCGCGTAATTTACGTGGGGTCACGATTCATTTACATGTATCACGCCCACCTTCCACCTACTTTGAATTACGCGGACTTACGCCGGCCCATCTACGCTACTCCGCCGTAACTTAGGGAGCAAGTGCTTTGTGAATACAGCACTTGCCTCTCTAACTTGCGGCGGCGTACCGTATATTCGCCGCCCTACCTGAATCTGGCTAATAATATATATAAATCAAAGTGCATATTATGTCCATATGTGAACCAACAAAAAAGGAAAAAGGGAGGTAGACGTGCTAAAGTCATTCCTCTGAACAGGAGATCGCATGCCGGCCGGCTCCTCATTGCTCTATACGGATGTTTGTTACTCTTTTAAACTGTAAGTTGCCATTTTGGTTACTAAATCTGATTCACCATACGATACACACTATGTGAGTCTCTCTTCATTTTGGGTATCCACGCTGAGCTTCGCGGCCTTTGTGCCCATGAGTTTTTTCCATCTGATCGCTTGCTTTCCCTGCCATTGGAGAGCCCTATCTATTGGGAACACGTCCAATACTCTTGGCCCATTACAGCTTACCTCTGGTAAGCATACAACTTTATAGGTGGTGGTGCACAGATGTGATTGGTGACACATTGTGGTTCTGCTGTTTCCTCGTACAGGATTTCTATTTGCTCACTGTGTATCTTACTATAGGACTACCATATCGATTCATCAGTGATTGGATATTTTTCCTTTTTTGTTGGTTCACATATGGACTATATATGCACTTTGATTTATATATATGATGTGTTTTTTTCTTTATGTTTCACATCACATTGGTATTGATTTGTCAGCTTTGGCACTCATGGTAATACACTTTATAATTTTTTGTGTTGCGCAGCTCTACTTTTTCTTTTTTGTATTTGTTTTAATGTATGGTCTTACATTATTAGCTGTGGTATTTAATTTTGATGTGTTTAGTAGCGCAGTATATCCCATTTTTCTCTCAGTATTCTATAGCAGCCACCGAAAAAGGGTGATTACCACTCTGAAATTTTTTAGGTGTATTACTATTGGCGAGTTGTGTAAGAAGTATAGCAACTGGGGCATTAAAATAATTTTGATTAAGTTGGCCTTGCCTGCCAGTGACATTTTAAGGTTGTTCCGTGTATTAATCTTATCCCAAAATGGGACAATAAGTGTTACACATTTAGGGAGCAATAATCACTGAGTCTGGGCGAGATCTGTACACCCAGATATTTGAAGCTGGTAACCACGGGGTTGGGACAAGAGCCGGGAAGTTCCACCTCCCGTTCCTCATCCAGCATCATCAGGGCTGATTTAGACCAGTTTATGGTCAGACCAGAGTAGTGGCCAAGCTGCAATATTATGAACATAACCCCCCATAAATGAGTGGTTGGGGTCCTCCAGGAAGAGTAACATGTCATCTGCATATAACATAATTTTTTCATGCAAAGCTTCACTCTGGAACCCACAGATCCGGGTGCTGGCCCTTACCAGGGCCACAAATGCTTCTATAGCAATTGCAAAGTGCAGGGGAGACAACTGCAAACCCTGCCGTGTTCCCCTGCCCAGAGCAAAAGCAGGTGACATTCTGTGTTTACTCTTTTTAAGTCATAATGTCAACAGAAACTATCCAAATTACCCTGATCAAAAGTTTACCTACCCTGGTGATTTTGGCTTGATAACATGCACAAAGGAATAGCTATTAAAGGTAACCATCCTCACTTGTGATCTGTACATTTAACTAGTTGCCGACCCGCTTACGCCGACATACCTTGGCAGAATGACACGACTGCCCTAGCAGCCTACCTGTACGTTGCTTTGAATTTGCCGACCGGCAGCAGGCGCCCGCCACGTGCTCTGTGACCGGGCTTGTGGGACCCACAGACTGGATGTCAACCGGGTGCCTGCGATCGTGTCACGGAGCTGCAGAACGAGGAGATGCCTATGTAAACAAGGTATTTCCCTGTTCTACCTAGTGACAGGACAGTGATCTACTGCTCCCTGTCATCGGGAGCAGTGATCATTGTGATGTCACTTGTAGCCCAGCCCCCCCACAGTTAGAGTCACCGCCTAGGACACAGTTAACCCCTTCATCGCCCCCTAGTGTTTAACCCCTTCCCTGCCAGTGTCATTTACACAATAATCCATTTCTCCAAGTAAATACATCCTCAGTGCTACTGGTAAAACAGGGGTTAACATAACCTTCAGAAAATGCAAGTCCTTCTCCATCCTGAGAACCTGGCCTACATGTTGCTCCATTTTACTCCCTCTAACAGGCCCTCTCATCTTTTTTAACCTTGTAGAGCATCACAGGTTACATAGCTTATCCATCTATAATTGAATACTCTGGTGTTAGTATTATGTAACCAGATCCACTAATTTGGTAACCATCAGAAAATAATCAGATGTTCCTATCCTGGTTTACCGCCTTTACAAAAATCCAACGTCCTACAAAAGAAGTGTTGACTTGCATGTGCATTAAGTCCCTTCAGCTGACACCGAAAATTGTGATCAAGGAAAACTGATATCACACACATAAGAGGAGAAAAATGAATAAAACATAACAGACCTAGCAGATGAACTTGATTAGAATATGTACATTTTCACAAAGAAAAAGTTTTTGATTATTAATGTCACAATGGATTACATAAAGACTGATGGCTAGTGCTGCACCAGAATTGCTATAGCACAACTTATTCAAGCAGAATATAATTTTGTTATATTGTTGATGTGTCATTATATTATATTATAGTTGTAGCACTTAAAGTAGATTTATGGTTAAATTATAAAATTAGTGATCACATACTGTATATGATATATAGTGCCCATACTAGAAAGACCAGGCTAACTAATTTTTCTAAATACTGCAGAACAGTCACCCTTGTTACTGCCATAGCTTTCTAGAGGAAAGCACCATTGATAGCCCTATCAGTAAATAGCGGCATCTAGTTACACCCACAACCATTTAGAATGACAGTGCATTGCTCTATTTGGAGAGCTTAGCAAAATTATGTAAAACATCTGCACAGTGCCTACGCCCCCCCTCCCTCCCATCCAAGAATTTATTTTATTTTATTCTTTATTTAAGGTATGCAATGAGACAATGTAGTATGACATGACATTCTGTTCTCAATGATAACCATCATTTAAAGATAACATTAAAGCAATAGACCAGATTCCTTCCGATAACATACAATGCCTAAAGGCTTATGGCCATGGAATCCACAGTAAGTATATCCTGTATTGTGGTGTATGTGACATAGGAGAACAAGACGGACATGTGCATACTGAGAAGATGGCAGAGACTTGTAGGCACATAGCTACTATGAGGTGGGTGGCTAAACAGAAACCTCATATGGTATAGGGCAATCATGTCTTGGCCTCAAAGCAGTTGCATCAAACGGTCAGCGCATACCAGGTACCCGATTTTGAGAGAGAGAAGTTGACACATTTGGTGTCTTGGAAAACAGGAGAAAGGGGAAGAAGAAAAAAGGAAAAGGAAAGGGAAGGTGGGGAGCACTTCTCAAGAAGTCTGAGTCCCAAAGAGGAGTAATCTCAGTTTAAATGTAGATCAAATATTCATCTGAAAAATAGAACAAATCCCAGTACAACCACCGTTTGTTGTGTACCTCCGTCTTGTCCCTGAGGGCAGCGGTCAAGTGTTGGATATTGCTCACTCTGGCAAACCATTGCGACACAGTAGGTGGGGATTGTTGTTTCTTAATGCTGGGGATGCAATCCCTGGTGGCATTCAGAAGATGTTTCAACAAAGACTTACGGTATCTCTTACTGGACATAGGAGTTAAGTTAGGGAGCACTGCAGCTGGGTTATCAAAAAGAGAGATGTCTGTAAGTCTGTGAATGATCTGCGGGACCTGTTGCCAGAAAGGGAGTAGCTTTGGACAGTGCCAGAAGGCATGGAGTCATGTGCCAGTCCGAAAACCACATTGCCAGCACAACAGGCTGTGTCTGGAAAAAAAAGTGACGCTAGTACTGGCAGGGTCGGATACCAGCACATCCAAATTTTACATTTTATTTCTAATGCTAATATTCATGCCCCCTTTTAAAATGTTAATTTACCTGTAGTACAGGCAGGCACTGCCTACATAGGAGAGGCAACTCTGCTCTGAATTTAGAACAGTGCAGCATCATTGCCAAACTATCACAGTGGACTTCAGTGGTGGAGATGTTGCGAACATAACATTTTCCGTTTGCGAACGGCAAACTCAAGTTTACGCAAATGTTCGTGAATCGGGCGAACCGCCATAGACTTCAATAGGCAGACGAATTTTAAAACCCACAGGGACTCTTTCTGGCCACAATAGTGATGGAAAAGTTGTTTTTAAGGGGGATAACACCTGGACTGTGGCATGCCGGAGGGGGATCCATGGCAAAACTCCCATTGGAAATTACGTAGTTGACGCAGAGACGGGTTTTAATCGATAAAGGGCATAAATCACCTAACATTCCTAAATTGTTTGGAATAACGTGCTTTAAAACATCAGGTATGATGTTGTATCGATCAGGTAGTGTAAGGGTTATGCCCACTTCACAGTGACAGACCAAACTCTGACAGACCAAACTCCCCGTTTAACGCACCACAAACAACCGCAAACAGTCCATTTGCACAACCGCAAACTCCCCATTTGCACAAGGTTGGATACCAAGCTAACCATGCCCCGTTCCTTGTCCTCACTGATGTCATTGTCATGGCTATGCAATAGTCTGGCAGCTTACCTGTCTCCATCTGTCCATTAAGAGGCCTGACCCTGTTCTGGTTACCTTCTTATTTCCTCTCCTTCCTGTATGGCCCCACCCAGGCCATTCCAGGAAGTCTATATTAACTGTTGCATTACAGGCCTGCAGTGCTGTTCAACAGTGTTGTTTGCTTAAGTTCCTATCTGCAGTGTGCTACGATTATCTTCCTGTGTACCGTTTTTGGCTCATCCCTGACTTCTCCTGTTTGCCTGTGCCCCTGACCTTTTGCCTGTCCCTCGGTTATCCCTGTCTACCTGTTGCCCTTGCCTCAGCTTACCTATCACTACTGTTTGTCCTGCATGCTGCTTCCCCTCTCTCTGCGGAGTGTGACCTAGGGGATCCCAGTGGTCGCGACCTGGATCCAGCTGCAGTGAAGGCCATCCTCACCACTAAAGGCTCTGGTGAACACAAAGATGGGTCTTAGACTCCGCGACCTGGGCGATCTTGGGTTCACGCTTCCTCTCTGATAGCAGCAGTCGGCTATAGGGTTCACTACCCTGTGGTGCATCCCTGACCCCCAACGGGGTGCACTTGTCACCTGGCCACAGGTGACCTGACAGTCATTGAATGTCTCTTCCTCCACACAGCCACGTACAACACTAAGGGTCCCTAAAGGTGACAACAAGCCCCCTGGGATGCCTGCTGTGGTTGGTCTTCCACCTCCTCAAAGCCACCTTTATCCTCTGACTCCTCTTCTTCAGACTCCTCTCTCTGTGTTGCTACAGATCCAGCAATCGACGACGACAAGGCTGCTTCTGGTGGTGATGGTGACCACAACTCTTCCTCTTCATGCACATCTACGGCCTGACCGAGGGACAGGCTTCGCAAGGCACGCTCCAGAAAAAACGCATATGGGATGAGGTCGATGATGTTGCCTTGGGTTTCACTGACCAGGTTTGTCACCTCTGCAAATAGACGCATTAGCCTACAGCCATTGTGCATGAGCGATTAGTAACGCGGCCAAAAAATACCCAGCTCCGCAGAGGCTGTCCTCTTTTTTTTTAAATAAAAAAAATCTGTTCTTAACAGTTTAATCTCTGTTTTGTTCCATATCAGGGGCCGGTGTATGGAATAGATTTTAGGAACCAGGAGATGGAAAAATATGCTTGGTCGGTCCTCTTACTTCCAATTTGGGGCACTGCGCGTACGGCTTGCAATGTACTGTGCCACCAGATATGAGTGGCGTGTTTAAGTAGTACTACTCCTATCAGTTTAATCCCTGTTACGTACCCTATCAGGGGCCGGTCTATGTAATAGATTTTAGGAACCGGAAATGGAAAAAGATGCTTGGTTGGTCCTCCTACTTCCAATTTGGGGCACTGCACGTGCGCCGTGCAATGTACTGTGCCACCAGATATGAGTGGTCTGTTAAGTAGTACTATTCCTATCAGTTTAATCCCTGTTATGTCCCCTATCAGGGGACGTGTATGGAATAGATTTTAGACAACCGCACAGAGTTGTCAATAGTTGACACACTCATGACATACATTTTATTCCTCTATGCGTCAATCTTGGTGTAGTGATGACTGTGCTCATGCCCACGTTTGGGAGATTGCCGGCGATGGGGTTTTTTCAAAGCCTATGGTCGTGCTGAGGTAGTTTAGTGACAGTTAAATGACCCAGAAAACAATGATTCTGCAGTGTGGGCCCATTGTTGGCCTAGTAGGCTTTAATGATCACCTTAGATGATCACAAAGAAAATGTATGTTTTTTCTATGCAAAATTATCCAGCCGATCGCTTTTGGTCTGTTCACAATGAAGCAATGACCTTATCATCTGGGGTGTGCATGTGCACCTCTATGAGTGCCAATACACTCATAGAGGTGGTCCCTTCATTGTGATACGCAAGCCCCTTCACTACAAGGTAACGATCACGAAGGGGAATCGACACATATATGTGCCTTTTTTTTGTTTTGTTTTTGCAGCCACAGTGCAGCACCAGAGGCCAGAAAAAAATAGGCATGTACACATGCCTGAAAAACTTGTGATTGTTCCAGCCGCTGCTGTAGCAGCCGCCAGAAAAATTGATGTTTCCCAGGCAGAAATTGCACTAAAACATTGCGGCTTGAACCCTAGTTGGTGGCGCAAGTCATCCGGCATGCAGAGATAAAATACAGCAGCGTGTGGACCATTTGTAGCCCAAGGCAGCTCATCTCATCAGGCCCTTTTTAGTCAAATGTATCGCCCATTGTCAGTCCCTTCGGGATCCATGCCTCATTCATCTAAATAAAGGTGAGGTAATCTAGACTTTTTTGACCTAGGCGACTTCTCTTCTCAGTGACAATACCTCCTGCTGCACTGAAGGTCCTTTCTGAAAGGACACTTGAAGCGGGGCAGGCCAGAAGTTCTATGGCAAATTGGGATAGCTCAGGCCACAGGTCAAGCCTGCACACCCAGTAGTCAAGGGGTTCATCGCTCCTCAGAGTGTCGATATCTGCAGTTAAGGCGAGGTAGTCTGCTACCTGTCGGTCGAGTCGTTCTCTGAGGGTGGACCCCGAAGGGCTGTGGCAATGCGTAGGACTTAAAAAGCTCTGCATGTCCTCCATCAACAACACGTCCCCCCCTGGCCCCTACCCCCTCTTTACAGGATTCAAAAACTCTATAATTCTATTGGTTTTAAAGTTTCCTTACCAACGGATTGGTTGAACCTCAAGCCTAGATATTCATTGGCTCGGAGTACCAATCAGAATCATATTGATCACATTTCAAGCTCATTTCTAGCATGGCTAAATCTAAAAAAAGACTTAGGACCAGATCCACAAAGCTGCTGCGCTTTGTGAGCCTAACTCATTTACTCTATGCCTCTGTAAGTAACAGCGGAGTATTACTTATCTTCAAAGAAATATCGCTGTTACTAACGGCGGCGTAGAGTAAATGGGTTGGCGTTCACGGGTGTAATTCAAAAGTGTTGTTGGTGGGTGTGTTTTATTAAAATTATCAATGACCCGACGCAAACAACGCTTTTTTTACACTGCGCATGCCCTGGCCGTGGACGTATCCTAGTGCGCATGCGTGAAATCACGTCGCAAATAGTCAATGAAATCTACGTGAACGTAACTTACGCCCAGGCCCATTCTGGATCGGCATACGCAAACGACGTAAACGACGTACAACACGACGCTGTCCCGACGTCCATACTTAACATTGGCTGCGCCTCCATATAGCAGGGGTAGCTTTACGCCGGAGAAATGCTTACGCAAAAGACATAAAGGCAACGCGCCGGACGCTCATACGTTTGTGGATTAGCGTAACTCGCTAATTTGCATATTCAACACGGAAATCCGACGGGAGCGCCCCTAGCGTCCAGCGTAACACTACAACTAAGAGACGACGGTGTAATACATTTACGCCAGTCGTTTCTTAGCGTTATTACGGTGTATCATGTTTTGTGGATACAAAACAATGATACGCTGGCGGGAAATTAGAATTATGCCGGTGTATCTGTAGATACACCGGCGTAATTCTTTGTGGATCTGGCCCTTAGTCTATGGTATGTCAAACGAGCTTCCCTTCAAGACAAAAGGATGATTTAGCTAATTTAATTAACACCTGACACCTTTAATTGGTTCCCAAGACAGGAGATTCTTATACAGTACAAGTGTGGCCCTGTCATCACAACCAGTCCATTACAACATATACATCCATCTTTTCAATAAGGAAAAAAGGGGGGGGACACCCGGAGGTGTTTGGGACTTTAAATGAGAATACCTCTGTGATGTATCTCCATCCTAGTGTGTGGACTTTATATGAGATTACATCCATATTATATCTCCATCCCATATGCGGAAAATTGCAACAAAGGGAATTTGGGACTTTAAATGAAACAGTGGGGTATATGGGGACAAAAAATTAGAAAACAAGCCATAAGCAAAATATTTGTGTATTGAAAGAATAGAACATATGGTAAACAAACAATTAGCTTGTACAAAAGTACAGAACATACATTTGATACCTAATACAATAGTTGGTATAAAAATACAAAGTGACAGTCAATGGCAACATATATAACCACATAGAGGCTGAGCATAGCCACGCAGTAAATAACATATAAAATATAAATAGATCATAAAAGTACTGAATTATCAGAATGGGTCCCATAGACGCGTATAGCTACATCTTTGTAAGCCCGACGCGGCGTTTCGTGTATATGAAAACACTCCTCAGGGGCTGATGTGGTGGGATATCTGAAATACAAATTTGATTAATGATCAAAGTATTAAAATTAAATCCACCAGAAAAGATAGTAAATCAATTCTGGTTACTTACATAGTATGCCAAAGTTCTACAGTAATTAAGACCAAACATATTCCCGTCCCGGGACAGAGGTGGCAGACCAGCAAGCAAACAACAGAGCACACAAAGCATCCTTCCCAGACAGCAGGCGACCATAAGTAATGAATTAAAATGTATCCTCATAGTGCAGGTGGATGTCTGTAATGAGTAAATAAATAGGTCCATCAAACCGTGACCCACATAGTAAGGGAGTAAAGGCATAAAAAAATACTTGGAGATTAACAAGGGATACCTGGAATGCGAGTTGGATGGTCACAGCTAGTAACGGCTGTAGGGACTGCATGGAAATGGCCACTGGCTGAATAGGTGGGAAGGTGCTTTATAATGCATCCAGCAATTGCACCAGTATGCCCCCAACGTCACGTCAGCTGGACAGTGTGGGGGGCGGGGCCCTCAATCAGACGGCACAATTGCCTGTTCTGAAGAGACACTGCACACACCCACTCAATCAGCATTCCAGGTATCCCTTGTTAATCTCCAAGTATTTTTTATGCCTTTACTCCCTTACTATGTGGGTCACGGTTTGATGGACCTATTTATTTACTCATTACAGACATCCACCTGCACTATGAGGATACATTTTAATTCATTACTTATGGTCGCCTGCTGTCTGGGAAGGATGCTTTGTGTGCTCTGTTGTTTGCTTGCTGGTCTGCCACCTCTGTCCCGTGACGGGAATATGTTTGGTCTTAATTACTGTAGAACTTTGGCATACTATGTAAGTAACCAGAATTGATTTACTATCTTTTCTGGTGGATTTAATTTTAACACTTTGATCATTAATCAAATCTGTATTCCAGATATCCCACCACATCAGCCCCTGAGGAGTGTTTTCATATACACGAAACGCCGCGTCGGGCTTACAAAGATGTAGCTATACGCGTTTATGGGACCCATTCTGATTAATCAGTACTTTTATGATCTATTTATATTTTATATGTTATTTACTGCGTGGCTATGCTCAGCCTCTATGTGGTTATATATGTTGCCATTGACTGTCACTTTGTATTTTTATACCAACTATTGTATTAGGTATCAAATGTATGTTCTGTACTTTTGTACAAGCTAATTGTTTGTTTACCATATGTTCTATTCTTTCAATACACAAATATTTTGCTTATGGCTTGTTTTCTCATTTGTTGTCCCCATATACCGCACTGTTTCATTTAAAGTCCCAAATTCCCTTTGTTGCAATTTTCCATCTTTTCAATGGTTCCCCTGGTATAAATATGAAATTAAATATTTCTACAACCAAGTGCCGAATCGCAAAAAATCCTCTGGTCAGGAAGGGGGTAAATTCTTCCAGGGCTGAAGTGGTTAACAAGCTCACAATTGTGATGTAAAACAGAGGAAATAGTGAGGCATGGATTGAACATTGTGGGGGTTATTAACGAAAGGCAAATCCACTTTGCAAGTTGGAAGTGCAGTCGCTGTAAATCTGAGGGGTAGATCTGAAATGAGGGGAAGCTCTGCTGATTTTATCATCCAATCATGTGCAAGCTAAAATGCTTGTTTTTGTTTTCCTTGCATGTCCCCCTCGGATCTACAGCTACTGTAGTTCCAAGTGCACTTTCAGTGCAATTTCAAGTGCACTTTGCACTTATAGGGCCAGATTCAGGTAGATGGGCGAATCTTACGTTTCTCATTTACGTTACTCCGCCGAAACTTTAGGAGCAAGTACTGTTATTCACATAGCACTTGCTCTAAAGTTGCGGCGGCGTAGCGAAAATGAGCCGGCGGAATTCAAATTGGGCGGGTAAGGGGCGTGTATTATTATAACTAGGCGCGATCCCGCGCCGAACGTACTGCGCATGCGTCGACTGTCAGTGCGCATGCTCCAAATTCTTTCAGGGAACGTCAATGACGTCAATCCCCATTCACAGACGTTTTACGCAAACGACTCAAATTTTTTTTTTTTTGACGCGATGACGACGGCCATACTTAACATAGGATACTCCACTAGGGGGCTGCTTTATCTTTACGCCGCGTATCTCTTACGGAAACGTCAGAAAGTCACTGCGTGGGGCCCGAATACGATCGTGAATTGCCGATTCTCGCTGATTAACATATTCTCGGCGTTAATCAGCGGGAACGCCCCCAGCGCCATTTTTAAAATTGCAGTTCCGATACGACGGCGTAATACAATTACGCCGCTCGTATAGGAACTCCAACCCGGCGTTTCTTGTTTTCTGACTACAGAAAACAGAAACGCCAGCTCAAAGTGAGAGTTAGGCTGGAGTATCACTGATACTCCAGAGTAACTCTACCTGAATCTGGCCCATAGTTTGCACTTGTAGTGCAAAGTGGATTTGCCTTTTGTAAATAACCCCCTGTGTGTCCTGAACAAGAAGCTGCCTGTCCCTGATGAATCACAAGCAAGCTGAAGCAACTGGTGGATAGAGGGGAATCAATTAGCTATACCACTACAAACATCAACCACAACATGGGAGCCCATCATTACAAAGTAAGACAAACAAGCAGCACAGGGAATATAACTATGCCAATACCTAGTTAAAACAACGAAAACTTTTGAAAGTGTGCAATGACTTTAAATTCATAGTCCCTTAAGAAAGAATTAAAGACAAGGCAACGGCATTTTATTGTTTGCAGATCCAGACGCTTACGCAAAGTATATAAGCGTGACCTGACCTAAGGGAAGCACTTGTTCTAAATTTGCAATAGCCCTCACAGTAATAAAGTATTGCCCCTTTCTGGGTAGAATTGTGTTCACTATATTCACAATTAAGTACAGTATAAGCATCATTTTCACCAAAACATGCCATACTTATTCTATGTATTTGGATTTTACAACTGACTTCGAAACCCACAAAATGTATTAATAATCAAATTCCAAAAGGTGGGAAGCATTTAGCACTGTTGCTATGACAACATAAGTTATGGGAAATGTGAGTTCCAAATTTAGAACACACCAAATCAATCATGATGCACAATGGAAAATGTCAGGAGTACAAACTGCCTGTCACTGGGCAGGAAATGCCCGTAAGGAAATATATTTAAATAATGTTTAAAAAGAAAAATTATAATGAGCCAGAACTTTTCAGGACTGGTTATTTGACATTTCCAGAACATGAAATATGTTATAGAAGTGCATGATGTGTGATTTTTGAAAGGTTTAGAGATAATTAAGTAAAGATGATCTCGTATTATGTATGACATTACTGATCTGTGTAGTGTTTGACATGTGCTGATATGATTCCTTTGCAAAATTCAAATATTTTCAAAGGGCACATCTAAGGATTTACAAAACTATGATTAAGTTGTGTTTCCCGTTAAAAGTTGACGTCCCAGGCTTGTAAAATAAATCGTATTGCCAGCACAGCATTTTTACATACCTGAGTATGTTGTGAACTGGAATATGGCCAACCTTACCAGAATCTATTTACGGAAATTGCACTCCACTACAGGCCGTGAGGTTGTGAGCTGCCGGATATCCAACGTATAAGTCCTTCAAGAAAGGGAAGTGAGAGCCAGTTACCACAAAATAAAATATACATTTATTGAAATCAAACGTATGCTGTTACAAAGTCCATCTGGTGCAGTAGTAGCTACCCTTAGGGTCTATCATTATCTTATTATTGGTACATTGGCTGCTTTAAAACTGAAATAGAACCAACAGAAGTTGAGCAAAGGCCCTGATGAAAAATTTAAACTCTTGTTCCCTGTCATAATACAGCATCCAACAGCCTTGTTTAGCCTTCTAGCTGCTGATTTGTGCTATAATGTCTGGTAAAACCAACATATACAGTAAGTCCTTCAAAGGGAAAAAAATGAGCCAGTCACCATAAAATTAGAAACTTATTTTATTGAAATCAAATGGATGCAGTTACTTAGTCCAACTTAGGCCACCTACTGCACCATGTGGACTTTGTAATTGGCTCCATTTGATTTCAATTAATGTATACTATAATGTCAAAAGTACTGGGACGCCTGCCTTTACACACACATACAGTATACTTAAATGGCATCCCAGTTGTAGTCCGTAGGGTTCAATATTGAGTTGGCCACCCTTTGTAGCTATTCTTCCAGAAGCACATTTGTGAGGTCAGGCACTGACGTTGGACAAGATGGCCTGGCTCGTAGTCTCTGCTGTAATACATCCCAAAGGTGTTCTATCAGGTTGAGGTCAGGACTCTGTGCAGGGCAGTCTAGTTCCTTCACCCCAAACTCGCTCATCCACAGTATATTGCCAAAAGTATTGGGCCACCCCTCCAAATGAATGAATGAATGAATGAATGAATGAATGAAAACTTATATAGCGCGGCACATGCGAACTGAATCGCCTCTGGGCGCTTGTTGTTCCTGTCTCCTTTGTTATCAAAAGAGAAAAGTCTTGACCTTTTTCCTAAATGCTAGGTGGTTCTCCTCCAACCGAATGCTGGTTGGTAAAGCGTTCCATAGTCTTGGACCCTGGATCGCAAATCTTCTTTCTCCTTTGGACTTGAAGTTGGCTTTCGGAACCTGGAGCAGGTTCTGATTCGTGGATCGCAAAACGCGATTTGGATTATGCGCTTTTATTAATTCGCATAAGTAAAGGGGGGCATTCTCATGGACACATCTATGTGTAAGACAGAGAGCTTTAAAAGCAATTCTGTCTTTAACTGGCAGCCAATGCAGGGCTCTCAGTGAAGGTGAGATGGATTCCCAGGGTTTTTTCCCAGTCACAAGTCTGGCGGCCGTATTTTGAACGACTTGCAGACGAGCGATTTGGTACTTGGGGAGGCCGAGGTAGAGGGCATTTGCATAATCCAGCCTGGAGTTTACAATAGCTCCCACCACGACCGCTAGATCTTCTTTAGGGATGAATGGAGTGAGTCTGCGTAGTAGGCGCAGTAGATGGTGAGATCCGCTGACCACTGATCCTATTTGTGCGTCCATTGTCATAAAGGAGTCAAAAATGACCCCTAGGCTTTTGACTTTGGCGCTTGGAGTGATGAGCTTACCCAAAATAGGCGGGGGAGTCCATGGTGTTGAAAGTTGATTCCTACGCTTGGCGTGAAACAGAAGAAGTTCTGTTTTCGCTCCATTGAGTTTAAGATAACTCTTAGTCATCCAGTCCTCTGTCAAAGAGAGAGATGTCTCTAGATTGAGGTGGTGATCCTGTCTGTTGCAGATGCGGAAATACAGTTGCGTATCATCTGCATAAGAGTGATAAAGCAGTTTTTGGCTGCTAATGATCTCAAAGAGAGGACGCAGATAGATGTTAAATAGCACTGGTGACAGAGGCGATCCTTGAGGGACTCCGCATGTTACTGTGCGTTTTTCAGACGTAAAAGGTCCTAACTTCACTGTTTGTGATCGGTTTTCCAAAAAAGAGGAGAACCAAGATAAATCACCTTCTGCGACCCTGGCTACTTCAGTAAGCCGCTTCAGTAACAGCTTGTGGTCTACAGTGTCGAAAGCTGCACTTAGGTCCAACAGAACCAGGAGACAAGATTCTCCTTCGTCTGCGGCCTTGAGAACATCATCCCATACTTTCAGCAATGCTGTTTCTGTCCCATGTCCGGGACGGAAGCCTGATTGCAATGGGTCAAGTAGCTTGTAGGTATCTAGATGCTGTTGCAGCTGTTGTACCACTACTTTTTCCATTATCTTAGAGAATACGTTGAGGCTTGTTATGGGACGGCGGTGGAGTGGGTCCTTGGGGTCCAGGGAGGGTTTCTTCATGATGGGTTGGATTATACCCTCTTTCAGCTGCGCGGGCACTATGCCCTCCAAGAAGGACTGGTTGATAAGCTGCGCGATGGGAGGAGCCAGGATGTCGGCGCATTCCTTCAGCAGTTTTGTGGGGATAATGTCATTTGGCGCTGCGCCATTGCGCAGAGTACAAATGACCTTCTTAGTGGACTCGATGGAGATGGGTTCTAGGGTGAACTTACCTGATCTCGGAGAAGTACTAAGGGTGCTGTGTGATAGGCTACAGGGGGGGCTGAGGGGAGAATAGTTTTGCTGAATGCTTTCACGGATTGCCTCGATTTTATTAACGAAGCAATCCGATAGTTCATTGCAAAATTCTTGTGTGTCCGAACTGGGTGCTTCAATGCATCCTGGTTTCATGGTCTGGGTGACCATCTTGAAGAGTTCGCGGGGGCGGTTTAGGGCACCGTTGATAGCCTCCGAAAAATAATTTTTCTTGGCTTGGAAAATTCCTTTGTGGTATTTTCTTGTGGTCGCCTTGTAGATGGATAGGTTTAGCTCTGAAGAGCATCTTTTCCATGAAGATTCTGCCCTTCTGCGTTCTTGCTTCAGTAACGACAGCTGGTTGTTAAACCAGCTGCGGTTGTTTTTCCGAATGCGGGTTATTCGTCTCGGCGCTACCAAGTCGGCTGACTGTAGCATGGCCGAGTTTATGGCTTCCAATGTTCCAACGGCCGTTTGCTGCGGCTGAGTTGTTTCTATTTTTTTCCTTAGAGTCACTTTGAAGAGTTCCGAGTGGAGCTTCTTCTGACATCTAGTCCAGTGTGTTGTCACCGGATTTGATGTTTTTGTTGCGGGGGGGATGGTGGAAATACTGAATATAATTGCATGGAGGTCTGTCCATGGCAATTTTTCAATTTCCCCAATTTTTATTTCCAGAGCTTGTCTGAAAATAAGATCAAGTGTGTGACCTGAAGCATGTGTGGGCCCACATACTAGTTGCTGTAATCCTAATCCTTCCAGGTGGTCAACACAGGCATCGGCAATGGGGTCTTGTGAGGAGTTTGCCCAGAGATTGAAATCCCCTAACAGCAAAAGTTGTTTACTGTTAAGGGTATAAGTGGAGAAGAAATCCGTCCATGGTGATAGCAGCTGCGATTTTGGGCCGGGCGGCCTATAGCAGAGCAGAATGTGGACAGTCTCCTTTGAACTTGCTTGCAGTTGCAGAGTAAGGGTTTCCATGAATGGCAGAGGGTTTTGGCGGACTGGTTTGGTGATCGTAAGATGGGTCTTGTGGATCACCGCCAGGCCGCCTCCTCTTTGTCCTATTCTGTTTTCCGTTATAATACGGTAATTTTCTGGCACCAGTTCTTCTAGAATGGTGTTACAGTCGGCTGTGAGCCAGCTTTCTGTAATAAAAAGACAATCTAGATCCTTTTGCTGAATGAAGTCGCGAATTTCTAGTCGGTGTTTTACCGCCGATCTAGTATTGATCAGAGCACATGATATGTGCTTAAGCTGGGGTAAATGACTGAAATGACTAACCGTCGATCTATGATTGATTCTCCATAGTCGCTCAGTTCTTAGGGCCTTTTTGGTGATGGCTGGCAGTATTGCGGCGTACTGCCTCAAACTCCAAATGGTATCGGCAGAATATTGCCTACATGCCATGATCGCCAATACACCAGAGGGGAGGTGGATTTTAGGGCAGTGGGGAGAGGAGTCAACCTAGTCTCCTCTCTCCTAGCTTGGTCCAGAGGAAGGCAAAAAACCCTGGCGGCGCTCGGCCAATGTGCTCCGGCAGGGAAAAAATTCCTTCCTGACCCCTGTAAGAGGCGATCGGGTAACCCCTGGATCGAGCTTCTGTATGCTAGGATGGACAGGGGGGGGGGGAGACTGGGGCTAGGAAGGTGACCCTGTTGCTGGCCTGGTGGGATAGCTGACTATACCAGCAGTGGGATGAGGGCTGACAGGGTGTTTCTTTGGATAACACTAGGGGCTGAGAGGGTGTCCAATATGGCCGGGTAACAGTCACTTCTGGGGTAAGAGGGGATTTGCTGGGGCTGGGTGAGGATCATTGAGGCATGGGGAGCGGCGCGCCGTTAGGCCGCAAGTGAAGCCGCGGTCTTTCCTAGACCGCGGCCCCGCGATTCAAGGCGGCCTGGCACGGTGCTCTCACAAAGAGCCCCGAATCTATGAAAAAAAAACTTTCCGTGTGGAGGATAGAGAGGGGGACCCTCGAGGGTGATGGAGGTGGAAGGTGGCAGATCAGGGGGACACCCCGATGGCTGAATGGCGATCCGTATTGCTGCTGCGGCTTTATCCTGAAAAGGACGGCCGTCAGCAGCTTGGGTGAAAGGCTCTTACCTGTAGAGAGCCAGGGAGCCAGGGAGCGGTGCTGGAGGAGGGGAGAGATCCGGGACACAGGAATTCTGGAGGAATTCTGGAGGAGAAGACTGGAGAGCTCCACGTCCCCGTCAGGGAGAGAGGAGACCGATTGTGTCCCTTGTACATAGGGACACAATCGGTCACCTCCCCAGTCACCCCCCCCCCACAGTTAGAACACAAACTAGAAGAAACATTTAACCCCCTCCTGGCCCCCTAGTGGTTAACCCCTTCCCTGCCAGTGACATTTATACAGTTATCAATGCATATTTATAGCATTGTTCACTGTATAAATGTAAATGGTCCCAAAAATGTGTCAAAAGTGTCCGATGTGTCCGCTATAATGCCCCAGTCACGAAAAAAAATCGCAGATCGCCGCCATTCCTAGTAAAAAAATAAATAAAAAAAATCATAATTATGTCCCGTATTTTGTAGGCAATATAACTTTTGCGCAAACCAGTCACTATACGGTTATTGCGATTTAATTTTTTACATTTTTTTACCAAAAATATGTAGAAGAATACGTATCGGCCTAAACTGAGATAAAAAATGTTTTTTTTTTTTTTAAATGGGATATTTATTGTAGCAAAATTGTCGCTCTTTTTTTGTTTAAAATCAAAATAAAAACCGCACGGGCGATTAAATACCACCAAAAGAAAGCTCTATTTGTGGGGAAAAAAATTACGTCAATTTTGTTTGGGAGCCACGTCGCATAACCGCGCAATTGTCAGTTAAAGCGACGCAGTGCCGGAAGCTAAAATTGTGTCTGGGCAGGAAGGGGGTGTAGGTGCACAGTAGGCAAGTGGTTAAAAACGATCGTTTGTAGGCTCCAGAGCATTTTTATCGACGTGAAAAGAGGCCATAAAAATTTAGAACATTTTTCTCATCGTTATTCACATGGTCGTTTTTCACGTCATGAAAAATGGTCGTGTTTAGGCTTTAACGATGGGAAAAAAACATGCATGCTCAGAAGCAAGTTATGAGACGGGAGCACTCGTTCTAGTAAAACTAGCATTTGTAATGGAGATAGCACATTCGTCACACTGTAACAGACTGAAAAGCATGAAAACTTTTACTAACACGAAATCAGCAAAAGCAGCCCAAAGGGTGGCGCCATCCGAATGGAACTTCCCCTTTATAGTGCCGTCATACGTGTTGTACGTCACCACGCTTTGCTCAAGCATTTTTTCAGAAAAGTCTGATGTGAGCTTTTGGTCGGAAATTCCGACTGTGTGTATGCTCCATCGGACTTTTTCTGTCGGACTTTACGGCAACAAAAATTTGAGAGCTGGGTCTCAAATTTCCAGACGGAGAAAATTCCAATCGGAAATTCAGATTGTCTGTAGCAATTCCGACGTGCAAAATTCTGACGTATTCTAGGAAACAATTCAACGCAATTCGGAAGCATTGAACTTAATTTTCTCGGCTTGTCCTAGTGTTGTACGTCACCGCGTTCTTGACGTTTGAAAGTTCAGAGAACTTTTGTGTGACCGTGTGTATGCAAGCCAAGCTTGAGCGGAATTCCAACGGAAAATCCAATCGTGTGTACGCGACATAAGTGTTCGGATTCTGCACCAGGGCCCTGGCTTAGCCTCTGCTGGTTGTAATTTATTAAGTTATAAAGCAACCAATGTACCAATAAGGAAATTATAGTCTCTTTTAATTCACATAGAACAAAATAGGTATAATCTGAGCACCTCAATGTAAATAATTTTATTATCATGGGTTGATGCCTTAAAGTAACCCTAACAGGGTTACCATTAGCCAGAGAGTCAAGGAAGCGTTTATATATCTACCTACAGTGGCCAGAGTGAAAGCAAGTATTTACAGGTGTGGAAGCATAGAATGCTAGTAGTCACTGGGAAAATTAAAAAAATTGCATTTTTGCTTGCACATGACTGGATGATGGAAGTCAGCATATCGTCTGCCCATTTACTAAGCTCTGGAGCAACTGGTCTTGCAGTGTATTTGTCTTTAGTAAACCAACCCTATACTGTCATTATAAACATGAAAGCCGGTACAAGAAGTAAATAGTGCTGAAGACTTTCTCTTCCAGCTTCCATCATTTCCTGGTTGAAAAAGCCCTGGGTATGCAGAGGCGTATCTAGTAAAAATGGCGCTTATGGCAAGCACTGAAACTGCGCCCCTGTCAAAACATTTGAAACCCATCTCTTAGATAACCTAAAGGGGGTGTTGTTAGAGTCTGAGATAAAAGAGGGAAAGAAAGAAGAATGTAAGGACAGCAGCCCCCGATCCTACACTACAATAGCAATATGTGTATTTCAGAAAGTTTAAAGAGGAAGTAAACCCAGATGGCGGATATATCTCTTGTCATGTTACTGCAGTCAGCTGACACCTGTGAGGGCGGGGTCTTCTGTACCACAGACACTGATTGGCTAGGACATGGTGCAGCCCCTGCTATCTCTGTAGCTGGCTGTAACATCCCTCCCAGCATTCTTTGAGGCGAGCCGGACTGGTTCATCTTTTTTTTTAAGGAGAGGGGGAATATCACAACTCAGTCCAGTCCATCCCTGCCTAGGACAAACATTTTTTGGGGGAAACTACCCAGGACGGCCATAGCCTGGGAATGTCCCAGCAGGGAATATCAGCCATACCCTAGATACGCCACTGTGGGTATGCTTTATGGTGTAAGTGTGAGTCTAATGGGAGAGACTTTTGGCAGTGTGATTATCTACTACTGTGTAACTCTTTATATGTCTGATTTAACTTAATATGGTCACTATTACTGGGATGCATACAGACAAGTGCTTAACACTCCCAGAAGCACAATATGAAGAATTGTGCGTTGGGCATACACACTCAGTCAATCGTTCTCTGCAAGCTGCACCCATTTGAAATGCTGCATGTGTTTTCACCATTGGTCTATATTAATGCAACTACCTGTACTGTATTACAGTTCTATGACACTCAGTGGGTGACCAGGGTTTCTTTCTGCAGCAGTTCTACTGACTTAGTATAGAGCAGGGGTGTCAAACTCAATTTCATCATGGGCCGCATCAGCATTATGGTTGCCCTCAAAAGGGCCAGTTGTATATGTAAGATTAAATGTCCAGGGCATCCCTTCCCCTTACATTAGATGTCAAGAGCCCCCCCACCATCGGACGTTGAGTCCCCCCTCTCCCTTACATCACAGTGCACCCCCTTTCCTCATGCTGCTGCTGGAAAAAAGTTGGATGCATTGCTTGAAAGCAGAAAGTAAGGGTCTGGAGGCTGACTGGAGAGGTGTGAGGGCCGCATGAAATGGCCTGGAGAGCCGCATTCGGCCCGCGGGCCTTGTGTTTGCCACCTCTGGTATAGAGTGTCTTATTGCAGGTGTATACTTACTGTGAAATAATAAAATGTAAAAAAAGTTTATAATTCTAACTTATATGTTGATTTTCCTTCCTCTTTAATTGTTATCAATCATTATTGAATGCTAAAATCTGACTTTTTGCTGTAAGATGTATTCCTGGAAGAAACTGTTGTTGGCATTAAAATATAATGATTTGATGTCATTAGCAGAGTGATTCTGATTGAGCATAGGTGCTATGCATTCCCCCAGACCATTAGCAAATTTAATCAACTTATCTCAGCAGTCGATTGGGAAATAGTACAGCACGAACATGTTGTCTTTTGATATATTGATAAGAAATTAACCAATGGACTGAAGTGCTACTGTGTCTGGCAAAACATTTCACTTTTGCTTTCCTAATTTGTGGCATATCCGTGAGATATAAACATTAAAGTGTCACTAAAGGCAAAACTTTATTTTTAATTTTGGATAGAGTTAGGCCTCGTACACACGATCGGTTAAACCGATGAGAGCGGTCTGATGGACCGTTTTCATTGGTCCAAACCAATCGTGTGTGGGCGCCATCGGTTATTTATCCATCGGTTAAAAAAAAGCAAACTTGTTTTAAATTTAACTGATGGATACCTAACCCATAGCAAAAAAACGATCGTCTGTAGGCACGACCATCGGTTAAAAATCCACGCATGCTCAGAATCAAGTCAACGCATGCTTGGAAGCATTGAACTTCATTTTTTTCTGCACGTCGTTGTGTTTTACGTCACCACGTTCTGACACGATCGTTTTTTTTAACCGATGGTGTGTAGGCACGACTGACCATCAGTCAGCTTCATCGGTTAACTGATGAAAACGGTCCATCAGACCGTTCTCATCAGATGGACCGATCGTGTGTACAAGGCTTTGGGGAGGATAATAACCTCTGTCTGTTTTTTTGCAATCTGTGTACCATTAGGGAGATTTTCTTCTACTTCCTCTTTCAAAGTATAAACAGGAAGTGAGAGAATATCCCTCCAAATTTAGGGAACCCCAGTGTGTCAAACAAGCATTCTACTGCACTCACAATGGTAAACCCAGAGATATATAATGTCAATTCCTTTTTAATGTCGATGGTCTTGCTACCCTCTCAGGACACTGGGTATCTTGAGACTGAAAAACAACAATAAAAGAAAAGGGCACACCGACTTAGTGCATTACCTCAATAAAGTTTAATAAAGGATAAAAACAGCAATAAATATACTCACAAAATGCATATTGTATAAACACATATCATAGCAAGTTGGATCAACTTCAAGGTCTAATCAAGTCCATCGGTACTGAAGGAAGTCCAGACAGTGTCCAAAATGGCTGACGCGTTTCAAGGGCGAACCCTCTTCATCAGAGAGTCAAGGTAGTGAATGACCCACTGGCATCTTCAATGTTTATAATAATATCCAGCCACTATGTCCCCGCATCCCCAGTTAATTAGGATCTTGTTATTCATCATCGTTCTGTAAGAGCATTTGCCAGTATTAATAGGGTCAGGGCTCATACAAAGCGATGATGAATAACAAAATCATCCCCTCATAGTAAGCAATATCAGGTATGGTACTTATGCTGGCATTTTTCTCTTTTTATAATGTGCTACATTTGATCTACTTTCTACATCAAAATATGGATGTGTATGGGATTTTTTAATATTTATCAATCATTTATTGTTTGTATATCCTTTACATCTATGGTATGAGCATAAGACGGATCAATCCTCCTAATTAATTAAGGGGCAGGGACATTGTGGCTGGATATGTATATATGAACATTGAAGAGGTTAGTGCAGGGATCCTCAAACTACGGCCCTCCAGCTGTTGTGGAACTACACATCCCATGAGGCATTGTAAAACTCTGACATTCACAGACATGACTAGGCATGATGGGAATTGTAGTTCCTGAACAACTGGAGGGCCGTAGTTTGAAGACCCATGGGTTAGTGGGTCATTCATTTATTGCTGTTTTAATCCCAACGAGTCACCAGAATTAGTGTCCCCATTGGAAGATCTCCCCTTTATGATTTAATTGATCTTGACCCAAAATGTGAGATTTTCTTTTACTTTTACTTTCAATTAAAACAGTAAACATAAACAGCAATAAAACCCGACCAAGGTTCTAATCTCTCTCCACTTTATCCAAATCTAAAAAAAAAAAAAAAGATTTGCCCTTAGTGACGCTTCTAAAGAGAAATGCGTGCTTCCACTTTTTTCCTTAGATGGGTTGTATATAGAACATTGCCAGACCTTGTCTCCTATGTTCTACTGTTCATGTGGATAGATTCCAAACCTCCCAGTGTCTCCAATGATCTAGAGTAAAGTTTTCAGAATTTTACAGACCTGGCCTTCCTAGCTACTATCATGAACTGGTTGGAGTAATCCTAAAGAACATTCCCATTAGGATGGCTAATATAAAAACAGGAACACAGTACTCATGACTACACTCTCCACCGCAGTGACCGCATATTGCAAAATCATAAGGCACAGTTAATTGGTAAAATGAAGGCCACACTCTGATATCCACTGTTTACACCTGCCAGACTCCCTCTGTTATGCGTTTCACCCTGAAACAAAGCAATGTGAAATGCGTAAGTCTAAGGAGTTTTGCAGGATATTAAGGCCCGGATTCACATACATCGACGCATATTTATGCTGCGGTAGTGTATCTTCTTAACGCTACGCCGGCACTGCGCAGAGAGGCAAGCATGGAATTCACAAAGCCATACTCCCAACGTTGCACCAGCGTGGCGTATATTTTATCGGCGTAAGCCGGTGTAGGTGGAAGTGGGCGTGAGCCAGGAGAATGAGGCGTGACCCCATGCAAATGATGGGCCGAGTGCCAGAAAAGTACCTAAAACAATTGGCGCATGCGCCGTCCCGTGGACGTATCCCAGTGTGCATGCTCACAATCACGTCGAAACAACTGCCTACGTCATGAACGTAACCTACGCCCAGCCCTATTCACGTACAACGTAAACTACGTAAAATTTGACGGCATTCTTTAAGCCGGACGTACGACTTACGCAAACCGCGTATATTATGCGACGGGCGCAAGTACGTTCGTGAATCGCCATATTTGCCTCATTTGCATATTTGAATCGCAAATCAATGGGAGCGCCACATGCGTCCAGCGTAAATATGCGCCCACTATACGTCGGCGTAGGAAAATTACGTCGGGCAGCTGAAGCCTATTTTTCAACGTATCTTGGTTTGTGGGTTGGCGCATTGATACGACGGCGCACATTTGTACTTACGTCGGCGTATCTGGACATACATCGGCATAAGTGCTTTGTGAATCCGGGTGGGCAAGTATATAGATTTTTATCTACAGCCTCTAGTACGTAGTATGCCTTCATACGTCAAAGACACTAGGCACATTATTAATATGTTGGCTGACATTACCCCTTCGGCAAACCTCTTGATGGTTACCGCGGATGTCACTTCGCTCTACACCATAATTCCTCATCAATTAGGTTTAGAAGCAGTTTCTTACTTTTTAAGGAAAGATTCAGGTTTGCCCACAAAACAGGTTTTATATATCATGGAACTATTAGAGTATCCCGCTATGCATAATTTTTTTTGGTTTAATGGGTGTTTTTTTAGACAAGACCGTGGAGTGGCAATGGGCGCTAAATACGCCCCTAGTTTAGCTAACCTTTTTATGGCCAAATGGGAGGAGGATGTCGTCTGTGCTAGTACCAGGCCTCAGGTCATATTATGGGCAAGGTACATTGACGACATCCTCCTCCTATGGGATGGCACTGAGTCGGATTTGAACCACTTTATGACCTCCCTTAATATCAATGATAGGGGGATACATTTAAGTCATGAGATGAGCTGCAATAATATAAACTTCTTAGACTTAACGATTTCTGTTAATAATGGCCATTTCGTCACATCCACTTTTTTTAAGGCCACTGATAGGAATGGCTTCATTCCAAAGAGTAGTTGCCATCATCCTTCATGGCTCAAGTCCGTTCCCAAGAGTCAGTATCTCCGTTTGAAACGTAACTGCACGGAGGACAGAACCTTTGTGGAACAGGCTGGGGTTTTGACCTCACGATTTATAGAAAAAGGTTACTCCAAGGATTTTTTGACCAATACTATGGCATTAGTTCGAGGGGTGGATAGATCTGATTTACTGTCGGTGAAAACAGATAGAGTTATCAATAATAACTTCAAAAATCTATTCATAACCAACTATTCTTGCCAATATGCTAACATCAAACATATAATAAATAAGCATTGGCACATTTTAAAAAATGATAGGGTTCTGGGTAATTTGCTTCCTATCAAACCACAGGTTGTCTTTCGTGGAGCATTGTCTCTAAAAGACAAAATCACCCCTAATATTCTAAATCCGCCCAGCATGGAGTCCAGGTTTCTATCGGACCTCACGGACTACTATAAATGTGGCAGGTGCCAAGTTTGTAGCCTTAACGTTCGTAGCTCAAGGAGAAACACTAATTTTAGTTCCTCCTGTACTTCCAAGGATTATCCTATTAAACCTTTTATCACGTGTTGTACCAAGGGGGTGGTCTACATGTTGCAGTGCCCGTGTGGTCTGCAATATGTAGGCAGGACGAAGTGCCCTCTACAGGTACGTTTAAATGAACACATAAATAACATCAGGTTGGGATATACCAAACACTCTGTGTCAAAACATTATTTAACAGCCCATAGTATGGACCCTAAGAATACCATCTTCTTAGGTATTGATAAATTCAATCCCCATTGGAGAGGTAGCCATCTTGTAAGGACCATCTCCAAACTAGAAATGTCATGGGTCCATAAACTAAAATGTTACACCCCCTTTGGCCTTAACATAGAGGTGGATGTGAACTGTTTCATAGCCAACTCTTGAAAAACAGGTTCACCAATTACTGATCATTTTTTGGTGTGTTTTTTACAAAATCAGGATTATGAATGTGAGTTTTATTTATTTGAAACCTTATATACACACAAATGTACATAAACAACGCGCTGCTAGAAAATACCAAAGATTAGCTGCCAGCACCACAAAACTAGATCAATTTTGCAGGATAAATTATAAAAACAAATAAGGTGCGGCGCTACAAATAATGATAGACTCAATAACTGAATATCTATAAAAAAAGGCAATCAACATAAGAGGAAAAAAAGTCCATAAAGATACTTCTGTCCACCCAGTGAAAGGAAAACCATCAGTGATTGATAGAAGCTCCGTCACCAGAAATATGTAATTGAGCTTACCAGAAGGTGAGACCTAACTGAGTGTATACTCATCAGGTCATTAGGGCTTAAAGAAAACACAAATCAGCAAAACATCCAGTAGTCACTTGTATGTCCCGCAGAGCAGCTTGATGTAGTCTTCACATAGGACCCACAGATTTTCAAACACCAGTATCAATTGTGCCAGAAAAAATAAAATGCACATAGCGTGATACTGTATACAAATTATGATAATTTATTAAAAATTAGGTTTACACTCACATGACAGTAGAGTAAAATGAAGCGCTTTTGTGAAACAGGCAGTAAAGTCAGCGTGTACTCCCGACGCGTTTCGTTCCAATGAACATCGTCTGGGGACGCTGACCATCTGCCTACATATCCTATATATAGATTATAAGGTCCCCTACCTCGATTGATTACAGTAGAGGGACCGAGCAGCTCGCGGTCACCACTTCCGGGTTACCGCCAGCATGGAGTCGTCGGCGTGCGCTCCAGCCCTCGTATCGAAAACGAGGCCGGAACACAACGCCGCGACGTAAACATGGAGTCGCCGGCGTGCGTTCCAACCCTCGCAACGAAAACGAGGCTGGAACGCAAATCCGCGACATAAATATTCGGCGTGCGCTCCAAACATTACATTGACAGGATGCTGGAACGCAACGTCGAGTACTTCCTCTAGTGGCAGACGTGCCTTTATAAGAGAACCGTCTATCCGCTATGTTAGTGAATACAAAATACACACTGGGGACCTCTAGTGGATAGAACAAGAATGACATTCAACAATGTTAAAATTACAGCTATCACAGTGAGAGGAAATATTAATAATTGTACATACATTGCATATTAGATGTATTTTAAAATAGAGTATAAATGACTGGAATAACCACAACTTGGAACAAAAACAGGCTTAGTGGTCTGGATCATTCAATAAAAGTAAAATAAATTAAAATTAAACCCAAATTTAAAATGGAAATATTAAAGTTAATTAATGTAAATAACGACTTAGAACAATCATTAAAACCTGTGAAATTAATAATCTCTTTCTTTTCTAAATTATATAGTCCTCTCCTCTTTTTTTAAAAAAAATTTTTGACAAATAAAATCAAAGAGGGAAGAAGAAAAAAAGAAAGAAGAGATATTTTTTGGAGAAAATCAACATTACAATAATTCAACATACATTAGGCTTGACTAATAAAAGCATTAATGTCCCATTCGACATTGAGTCCTTGGGGTATGTGTGTCTGTAACTCGTATATCCAATACGTTTCGAGTCTAGACACACCTCTAGTTTTTGCTCCCCCTCTCCATGGTGCTACGTATTTATCTATAATGAGAAACTGGGTGCCCTTAGGATCTCGATTATGATATTGTCTGTAATGACGTGGCACAGTATGCTTAGTGTCACCCCCAATGATCTTCGCAACATGTTCACCTACCCGTACGGAAAAAGGCCTAATAGTACGGCCTACATATTGCTTTCCGCACGGGCAGTTTTATTTATTTATTTATTATTTTTTGTGTAAACCACAACCATATGTTTTATTTATGTATAGCAGTATATATGGGTGACATGTCAATTTTTCATATACTCGTTTGTAGTGTATTGATGTGCGGGCTGAGCAGACTCAATGTGAGCTCTAACCATGTTTGGATAAGATACGCTGTGCTTGCCCTTAAATGGTGTAGTGCTGTTTTGCGTTTTTCTTTTTCCTTTTTAATTTTAGTAAAAATTATTATTGTTCCTAATATTGATTTTTAAGATCCCGGTGGTATGATATTTTTAAAACATAATGTTTGCCTTGGTAAGGGAACCAATTTCATTTACCACCAATAGCTATTTACTTTTTCCAGTATCCAAGATGGCGGGCGTGTGGCCCGGTGTGACTGACATCGAGGCTGCGCGTCACGCAGTCGGTATTTATTTATTTTTTGTGTAAACCACAATCATATGTTTTATTTATGTATAGCAGTATATATGGGTGACATGTCAATTTTTCATATATTCGTTTGTAGTGTATGGATGTGCGGGCTGAGCAGACTTGATGTGAGCTCTAACCATGTTTGGATAAGATACGCTGTGCTTGCCCTAAATGGGGTAGTGCTGTTTTGCGTTTTTCTTTCTCCTTTTAAATTTAGTAAAAATTATTATTGTCGCTAATATTGATTTTTATGATCCTGGTGGTATGATATTTTTAAAACATAATGTCTGCCTTGGTAAGGGAACCAATTTCTTTTACCACCAATAGCAATTTACTTTTTCCAGTATCCAAGATGGCGGGCGTGTGGCCTGGTGTGACTGACATCGAGGCTGCGTGCCACGCTTTGTGTACATATGTGGTGATTCAGCACGCCACCTGTATCCCGTGAACACGTCCCTCTAGTGACGAAACGTAGGGAGGCGACGTGCTGACGTCACCACGCAAACTTCTCTCTACCCGGAAGACACGGGCGGAATGTGCTAGCCGGCTGGCTTATTTTATATTGGATGCCTGTCTTTGACCATTGTCTTGTAAGTGCATACCTTTTTCTTTTTACATTAAACCTGACGATTTTACACTATGCGAGCCTTTTTGTCCTTTTATACATCCTGACGCATACCGACGATACCGAGGACGGTCCCCATATAGGAGATCAGGACGTTGGAGCTGTTCATGCGGACTTTTGGGTTTTGACATAAGGCTTATTTTCATTGTGTATCTGGTAAGAGGCCATTCGTATCTATGGTGGAGGTGTTTACTCTCAACACTTTTTTTTCAAAGTCTGTCATCAGTGTTTACACCCGGGTGATCCTTAATATGAACTTTTACCTTACAATTGAACTTTGAAACCACATCTGATCCTGTGTATTCACTCTTCATTCTTATGGACTAAACTTTATTGTTTATTTTCTTATTGTTATACTGCTTAGTTTTATTTGCAGTTTGTTTTTTAGCGCTATTTTGTTTTTCATATACTGTGTTTTGAGGTTGTATAACCTTTTTATTTAAATGTAAATGTGAATTGCGCTAAATATACAACTGATTAAGTGATAAACATACAGTGATCAAAATTTATATTGGTGAGGCCAAAGTGAAATAAAATTAATAATATTAATAATATGATGTGTGTCCAACTAGATGTGCTCTGAATAGTGACACCTTAATTAGACCTTAAATGTTGTATTCCATCCATGGGACTAATAGCCCTTTAAAAAGGAATCAAACCAATTTAAAACAATGGATGCGTCAAAAACAGTCCAACCACATAAATTAATGTAAAAAACAATACCAATCAATGCTAAGACAATAAATTCATGGATAGCTTGCACCCAGGATGAAATGACTCCCGAAATCATATACAGTCAATCAGGCATTGCTGGGGCAATAACAATCATGGATAACTTGCACCCAGGGTGAGTAGACTCCTGAACCACATGCAGTCTCAATGGATAAAGTTCATACGATTCCCGATACATGTAAGGAAAAGAGGACAAAAAACATACATAGCATAATACTGTTGGTGACACCGTTACAATGTAACTCTAGTGTTAGTATCACTCACGGATCCCCAGTATCAATAAGCGTTCAAACGAAAGTTCCAAGCCGCTCAGTACTCGCTGAGATGCGTAAGGGAAACCCTCTCCTCAGGTCTCAGTACGCTAGGCTCCTCCCTACGCGTTGCGTCACCGCCAACGTGACTTACTCATGGGAAATGTTCCTGGAACGCATCGTGCGGGTCATTTAACTGAGAAAACCCGGAAGTGTGCCGAATGGAGGGAGCTCGAAGCGAAACATCATTTGCGGCAAACAATTCTCATTGACACTGGATATCCATAACGATACATACATAAAGACTTTAATTACATCCATATTCATAAGTAAAAAGGATAAAATATATACCGTTAAAACCAATGGTACACATACAGCTACTCCCCCTCTGGTCAGATAAAATATTGCACGTTTTAGCACTGCTTACAGCTAACAATAACCTACAATACCTAGGGAGCTTGATGACTAAAAACCATCATTAAAAAACGAAAAACGATTTTTTTTTTTATTATCAAACGATGCTGAATTTCCACATAATGGGAAGCATCCTTGATGTAGAAAAATAAATAAATTAAGTATACAAAAAAATATAAATTAAGTATACAAAAAAAGGGGGGGAAAAATTAAAACTCAATAATCTGAAATAAAACAATTTAAATCAAAATCGATATTTAGGCCATTAGGCTCTAAAGATTTTAATTCATATATCCATCGGGATTCTGATTTGCTCAACTCACGGACTTTGTTACTACCTCTCCAATGAGGGTTATATTTTTGTATTGCCCAGAATTTGAGGCCATGCGGATTTTTGTTGTGGCATAATTTAAAATGACGTGATACACTGTGTTTTCTAAAACCTTTTTCTATATTCTGGACATGTTCTCTTAAGCGTTTCCACAGTGGTCTTTTTGTCCTGCCTATATATTGTAACGAACATGGGCATTCCAGCATGTAAACTGCCCCCTCTGTTCGGCATGTAATAAGGTCGTCTATTAGGTATTCCTTTTTGGTGACGTTAGATGAAAATTTGGAACACTTTTGACCCATAAAATTAGTGTGTTTACACGCAAAACACCTCTTGCAGGGAAAAAAACCCTTTCCCTGGAAGAAAGTTAGGAGGTTCTTTCCACCAGGGGGATTTGGAACATTTTTTGCAATCAGATCTCTGAGGGTGTGGGCTCGACGATATATAACCCTCGGCCGATCAGATAGAATGCCTTGAAGTTGACGATCCGCCTGGAGAATATGCCAATGTTTTTGAAAAATTGCCTCCAACTGTTTATGTTGAGCCGTATAGTTTACAATAATCGGTAATTCATTTTTCCTTAATGGTTGTTTAGATTTATCCTGTATAAACGTATCTCTTGGAGTATCATATATTTTATTAATGTGGTCCTGAATAAAGTCATTGTTGTACCCTTTCTTCACAAACCTGCTCCCCATTTGTTGATCTTGTTCAAAAAATACCTCAGAATCGGTACAATTTCTGCGAATACGCATCAATTGCCCTTTCGGGATGTTTATTAGCCATGGTTCAAAATGGCAACTGTCGACAGAAATATAACTATTCCTGTCCACCGGCTTAAAATAGGTTTTAGTAGTGATCTTATGATTTCCACATTCATTTCTAGATCCAAAAACTGAATAGTGTTGGCACTTATTACGTGGGACAGTTTGATATTTTTCTGGTTCAAGTTTAGTTTATCAAAAAACTCAATAAGGGATGTCTGGTCTCCCTCCCAGATAAGTATACAGTCATCTATAAATCTTCTGTATAATATCAACTGGTTGGGTTTATTCGTATAAATAGCTAATTCTTCCCACTCGGCCATAAAAATGTTCGCCACACTGGGCGCATATTTGGCCCCCATCCCGATACCATTAAGCTGTCTATAGTATTCTGACTGGTGCCAAAAATAGCTGTGTTGTAAACCATATGCTAAACATCTAAGTACAAAAAGTAAAAATAACCTTTTTATTATTGCAGCTTCTAATCTTTTATTTTTTTTTTCATAACGAGCGCTATGTAATCTTTACCCTTTGTGAATCCGGGCCTGTGACTTCATCGAACAATGTGCAGAGTGATTGACTACATTTTTCTAATAATGGTTCAGACTTTAAAATGCTTAAGACTCTAATGACTCTAGTGTTGATTAATATGCATAGGCAAAACTGAATAGATAAAGATTTAACACTATATTCTATTTGAAAAAAACATTGAAGATTAATTATGATCACATTAACCCCTCGTCTTTAACATAAGGGGTCTTTTGGAGTTTCTAAAGAGATAAGGGTGGTGGGATCAGAGTAGACACTTCATCTCAATTTTATGAAGAGTACATATGAAGAGGAAAACTACAGGACTTTAAAGGTGTCAAATAAATAGGTAGTTGAATTTTATAGAAAAATATATACATTTTATTATTATCATTAAAAATTCATAAACATTACTTGTTGTGCTATTTGGTCAATTCATACACAGATACAGACACTACCACTCTACATGTTTCACTATGAATGAGCTTCTTTGGGAGACTTTTAAGTGCTGTATAAATTGAGTGCTAAAAAATATAACAAAAGAACAACGAGATGGGAATAATTATATAAAGCTTTAGACAGAAAATACATTTATCATATCGTAGGTATACGCAAGTACACATTTCCTTAATTTAGAATATTGTTGAATAACAAAGTATTTAAACATTATACAAAACGAGACATACATGGACTTTCTAAAAAATATTTATATGTATGGACCAAAATAAATCGAGAGAATAGTGAATTTCTGATTGCTAACAACAGATGCCCAGAGGAAGGATCCAACAATATTGCTTATATCCCATGACAAAATATAGATATAAATATATATATATATGAGAAAAATATATATAGTTGCGCGAATATCAGGAAACCTTTACGGAAAAAGTGACCAAAAATGTGGAAGTTACACAAATGAACATGAACCATAAATTAAATTAAAGTGCCTGTCTGCATAAACAGTACACAAATTCTCCAACGTGAAATTGACAAATCATAACTAGGACATAGTAAAAACCTTTGTGCAAAAAACAAATAAGGATCATAGGTTGTTATGAACAAAACATGAACTATGAGCCCTGCAATGGGCTATAACATATAAACACAGTGAATTAAGAAAAGAAAGTCCATATGGTTGCTAAGTGACAGCTGCTCTTTCTTCTCAAGATCCGCAACTTTAAGTGAATTCCATCACCCTAGTGTAAGTGAAACTGCTTACCAGAGCCAAAGGTCCCTTATGATATAGGACCAAAATATGCATAAGTGTTATACCGAGCAAACACGACAGTATACTGCATCCATTGCGATGATACGATGTAATTATACGACAAACTCCTCAGCATAAACGTCAATTGGTATGGTATCAACCAAAGAAAGCAGATGCCTCGATAGTGTAAAACCAATTACTTTTATTAAAATATAAAACAAACAGTAAAAAACTCACATTTCGTAAGTGTAGAAACAGCCTTAAACCTGTTGCGCCAGCCAGACGCAAACAAGAAAACCTGTCCGTATGGGAAACCGAGCAGATGAGGGTGATGACATCAGCAAGCCGCTCATTCCACCGGACGCGTTTCGTGATAGGTCACATCGTCTTGGGGCACGGGCAGCGTACTGCGTCATCCCCTCTAATAGTGACAACAATTAAAACCAAGCCTTTTGTTCCGAGGGTTTGCACCTCTGGATTCGTCAGGCTTACGACCACCCCCATTCTACGTTTATACATTTTGATTGGGAGACGAGTCGTGCCCAGCCAGCGCTTACGGATGAGGCGTGGAATCCCCGAGAGGGATACGTGCATGCGCCACTTCGGAATAAAGCTTGGTTTTAATTGTTGTCACTATTTGAGGGGATGACGCATTTCCTTCCCCTACGAAACGCGTCAAGCGGAACAAGCGGCTTGCTGATGTCATCACCCTCATCTACTCGGTTTACCATACGGACAGGTTTTCTTGTTTGCGTCCGGCCGGCGCAACAGGTTTAAGGCTGTTCCTACACTTACGAAATGTGAGTTTTTTACTGTTTGTTTTATATTTTAATAAAAGTCATTGGTTTTACACTATCGGGGCATCTGCTTTCTTTGCATGATACCATACCAATTGACGTTTATGCTGAGAAGTTTGTCGTATCATTACATCGTATCATCGCCATGGATGCAGTGTTCTGTTGTGTTTGCTGGGTATAACACTTATGCTGATTTTGGTCCTATGTCATAAGGGACCTTTGGCTCTGGTAAGCAGTCTCACTTACACTAGGGTGGTAGAATTCACTTAAAGCAGGGGTGGCAAACACAAGGCCCGCGGGCCGAATCCGGCCCGCCAGGCCTTGCCATGTGGCCCGCGCGGCCGTTGCAACAGATTGTCACCGATCTGTGACACCATGCGATGCGCTCCGCAGCCTCGGCAATAGGAAAGTCCCCGGCTTCGGCCTAGCTCCGGAGCGGCGGCCATCTTGATACACCCGGCGGCGGCTGTCTCGTCAGGAAGTGACGTTTTGCCGCCGCCATCTTGCTCCACCAGAGTCGGCTTGCCTAGTAACCAGTGCACGGCGTGACAGTCTGCACCGCCTCAGCTCACTGATTACAGACACGGGACATGAGGATAACTGCGAGATCTGCACCTGCAGGTAGGAGAGACCATCACCCGGGGAGCATGGCTGTCTGTACTTAGCGGAGGAGGGGGACACCTGTGACACCAGAGAGGAGAGGAGGGGGACCAGTGTCACTGGGGTCCCCCTCCTCTCTGGTGTCACTGGGGTCCCCCTCCTCTCCTCCCTGGGGTCCCCAACCTCTCTGGGGTCCCTCTCCTCTCTGGTGTCACTGGGGTTCCTCTTCTCTCTGGTGTCACTGGGGTCCCCCTCCTCTCTGGTGTCACTGGGGTCCCCCTCCTCTCTGGTGTCACTGGGGTCCCCCTCCTCTCCTCTCTGGTGTCACTGGGGCCCCCCTACTCTCCTCTCTGGGGTCACTGGGGTCCCCCTCCTCTCCTCTCTGGGGTCACTGGGGTCCCCAACCTCTCTGGGGTCCCTCTTCTCTCTGGTGTCACTGGGGTCCCCCTCCTCTCCTCTCTGGTGTCCCTAACCTCTCTGGGGTCCCTCTCCTCTCTGGTGTCACTGGGGTCCCCCTCCTCCCCTCTCTGGTGTCACTGGGGTCCCCCTCCTCTCCTCTCTGGTGTTACTGGGGTCCCCCTCCTCTCCTCTCTGGTGTCCCTGGGGTCCCCCTCCTCTCTGTTGTCACTGGGGTCCCCCTCCTCTCTGGTGTCACTGGGGTCCCCCTCCTCTCTGGTGTCACTGGGGTACCTCTCCTCTCTGGTGTCACTGGGGTCCCTCTCCTCTCTGGTGTCACTGGGGTCCCTCTCCTCTCTGGTGTCACTGGGGTCCCCCTCCTCTCTGGTGTCACTGGGGTCACCGAGGAGAGGAGGGTGACACCAGAGAGGAGAGGAGGGTGACACCAGAGAGGAGAGGAGGAGGACCCCAATGACACCAGAGAGAAGAGGAGGGGGGGACACCAGAGAGGAGGGGGGAACACCAGGGACACCAGAGAGGAGGGGGGAACACCAGGGACACCAGAGAGGAGGGGGGACACCAGGGACACCAGAGAGGAGGGGGGACACCAGGGACACCAGAGAGGAGGGCAGGACACCAGTGACACCAGAGAGGAGGGGGTGACACCAGTGACACCAGAGAGGAGGGGGGGGACACCAGTGACACCAGAGAGGAGGGGGGACACCAGTAAAACCAGAGAGGAGGGGGGGACACTCCTGAACCCTGCGCTCCCTATGCAGCGCACTCCTGAACCCTGCGCTCCCTACGCAGCGCACTCCTGAACCCTGCGCTCCCTATGCAGCGCACTCCTGAACCCTGCGCTCCCTACGCAGCACACTCCTGAACCCTGCGCTCCCTACGCAGCGCAAGAAAACTGGAGTGCAGATATAACCGGCCCTTTGAGGGCAACCAAACTGCTGATGCGGCCCCCGATGAATTTGAGTTTGCCACCCCTGACTTAAAGTTACGGATCTTGAGAAGAAAGAGCAGCTGTCACTTTGATCATCACTGGGTATTTCCTCATATTGCAACCATATGGACTTTCTTTTTCTAATTTACTGTGTTTATATTTTGTAGCCCATTGCAGGGCTCATAGTTCATGTTTTGTTCATAACAATCTATGATCCTAATTTGGTTTTCGCACATAGGTTTATACTATGTCCTATTTATGATTTGTCAATTTCACGTTTGAGAATTTGTGTACTGTTTATGCAGACAGGCACTTTAATTTAATTTATGGTTCATGTTCATTTGTGTAACTTCCACATTTATGGTCACTTTTTCCGTAAAGGTTGATATTAGCACAACTATATATATATTTTCTCACTTTTTTCCGCTGTTATGTTTTCAGGTTAGTTGCTACTTACCTCTGTAGAGCTTCAGGCCATCATTATTTGTAGTTATCCTAGCACAGTTTCTTTTTACCATTTTCAAATATATATATATATATATATATATATATATATATCTCAAAAATGGAATTCCGTTCTTTGATTGTTTGATTGTAGTAATTGAATAAATTACCTATTTATCATTTATGTCTATATATAGACAAATATAGTATGGGTTACCTTAATCAAGTTAATATGATAAGATCAATTGATTTGATACCCTTTGGGGAAAAGATACCAAGGTAGGCACTGAAATGAGGGGAGGAGAGGCCACAGAAAAAGATGTTGCTGTAGAGAATCCCTTAGGTTGACAGAGTGATATTAATTCACCAGGATATATTTCCACTTGATAGCCCTGATGATATCACCTCCTTTGCAGATCAATCTGAATAGAGCCTATAAAACAATCCCAGTGATAACGAAACCTTTATCACTGGGATAGTTTTATAGGCATGAACCACATATTTTTCTGCCCCCCCCCCCCCTATTTTCCTTGTCATATGTACTCTTCATAAGAGCCTTTTGTCTTTCTGGCTTTCTGGAGCTCCAGAATGCTGAGATACAGGCTCACAATGTACCAGGTAACCATGGGACATGGGACATTTCCCCTTTATTAAAAATATGACCTGACCCAGTTTCAACACTGTTACTAATGCTTACTAGCAAAGTATAAAATACTTAGAACATCATTTGTTCCATTTGCTCCTACATTAGCCTTTACCTAATTGCCATCATAGTAAGATAAATCAGAGTGACAAGCCCTCTTTCTTTTTATACGCCCAGCTAAGTGTTGTGACTCATTGCTTAGGAGCTGCCTACATGTCTTTAAATGAGCTTATTCATATTTTGCGGCATACATTACAGAATGGCATAGCTTCCATATAGAGGTCTTCCTCGCACTCTGCACAAGGATGCCTCATTTATTATAGCCATATCCAGGACTAGATAATGTTGTATTTAATGTCTACATTTCCTTACCAGTATGAATTCTACAGGAGACCTTTAATATGAAAGGTTTATATGGAATATCTGCATATTGTGAACAAGTGGCAGACAAATGGATTTCTGATTTTCTGCATTGATTTGGTGAAAGAAGCACCTATTTTTTTTATTAATTTGTCTTGTCCAGGACTGCAGTACTGTTTTCATAACTGTACTTTATAAAATAAATGTTATACTGTATTTGTGTCTCATAATAGGCTAGGAGCTACAAGAATTCCATTATTATATTTACATACCGGTAATTATATTTACATTGTCCTTTTTCTTAATTTTTCTACAGTTAAAGGGAAACTATACTGTTCCCCTTTAAATTCTTACATTTTTTGGATCAGATTTAAATATAGCTTGCCCCTGTGACAAAAGAATGTACCGAGCATTGTAGGTCTACCAAAGAGGTGAACAGCAGAAGATGTTTCATTTTAGACACACAATGTTTTACATTATTATTTTAGTTAGCCCTGAACCTAATACATAAATAATACATAAACCATTCAATATGTATCTGCCATTATATATCTTTATTGTTATTATTCTTTTTAATTCCATAATGTGAGGCTCTATTCTACACTTGAACTTGAATCCTTTTAGAACACTGCTACAACTCACATGTCACAAAGCAAAAAATGGGAAATACTAATTTCAATTTCCAATCTTATTTAAAATCAGATTGGATTTTTGGATCTTATTACTATGGCCTGGAATCTGCATAGCCAATATAGGCCATAACCCAGTCCTGACAGCCTGCCAAGGGTGATATCCAGCCAACTAAACATCTTGATGACAATTATTTGTAACACATTACTTTTAATAATGTACGGTTCAAGACTAACAGCCTGCCTTTTGTTAAGTTGTTGCTGCACTGGACATTTTTTTCATTTTATTTGATGGAATAGTGTACATCTCTAGTAGTGTAAAAGTCAACAGTGTTAAGATGGGGGCATCATAAGGCAGTTGGCCTAGGGGCCAGTAATGTAAATCAAGTCTTGATTGTTACACAACAGAAAATACTAACTCTTTCACTGTATCCAGTATATTATATAGTCTCAGCACTGAAGTTTTCATTTGTGTAATTTTTTATTTATTTTTTAACTTTTAGAGAATGTGTAATGGGTTGCTGTTTATCTCTATCCAAAGAACCTCAAAACTGAGATATTCTATGTAAGTCTCAATTATAAATTTTATTTAGGCCAAAAGCCAACTTCTTCAATATAAAATGGAGTTAATTGATAAACAGAATTGCAAAATAATGTTCCATGGGTTCCCAGTATCCTATGAAAAAAAACAGTCCCTACTATTTTCTGGGCATCAATCAACCACGAAGATGAGCAGTGCTGGACCTCAAAGCACAAAAGAGGAGGTGAGTATTACAACTTTTTCCTTTTTTTTTTTGTAAATTACTTTTTTATAAAGTTTCATGAAATACAAACAACAATGACCCACATATAGCGTAAACAACCACTGGTTACAGAGAAAAAAACATACCAGCGTAGAAAAACAAAAGACATAGAAAAACAACATAAACAGCAAGGAAAAAAAATCAATAACACAACCCTGGTATAGCTTTCCTAAACACATATGTATATCATATTGCCCTCCTGCCGGAGGTGTGTTTCATAGCGATTTAGTGCAGTGACCCCCTTGCTCAATACTACAGGAGAATGTCTGCTAATGCGTTCTCCTCCTTCCCAATTCCTCCACCAGGAGAAACTGAAGTTTTTAAGTATATGAAAAGACCCCCCACCAAGAATATCCTTACATTAACCTTGAGTTAGCCAGTACTCCTCCAGCATTTCCATTTTCGTTTCTTTTTTCTTTTTAATATATTAATCAAAGTGGGCATTTTAATTAACATGTTGTAGGCTTTGCACTTTGATCACACAGTCTGATTCCTTTTATTTTTTTGCTATTCCTGATGGTATATTATTAATGCTTAGGAAACACTGGCATATTATGATAAGAAAATAGGAATGTAAATAATGTACAGCGATTTCCAATGATTTCTTGTTCCGAGTGGTGAAGATGACCAGACTGGGTCACTCTGTTGCTCACTGCACAAAGCAACATGGCAGTGAATGCACAGCTTTTGACAGGTAGGCAGGGGAGGGATGGGGGTTCAAGAAGGTACCTATACAAAAGAAAATATGCAACTATAGAAAAAAAGCAACACTCATCAAGGCAGCGCTACATAATATAAGGCCCTGTACACACGAGGAGACATGTCCGATGAAAACGGTCCGCGGACCGTTTTCATCTGACATGTCTTCTGGGATATTTTGGTCTGATGTGTGTACACACCATCAGACCAAAATCCCCCCGGACAGAGAACGCGGTGATGTAGAAGACACCGATGTCCTCTAACCAGGAAGTTCAATGCTTCCACGCATGCGTCAAATCAATTCGACGCATGCGCGGGATTTCGGTCCGCTGGTTAGACGTACTAACCAGCAGACATGTCCGACGGACAGGTTTCCAGCGGACAAGTTTCTAAGCATGCTTAGAAACTTTTGTCCGCTGGAAACCTGTCCGCTAGGCCGTACACACGATCGGACATGTCCGCGGAAACTGGTCTGCGGACCAGTTTTAGCGGACATGTCTCCTCGTGTGAACGCGGCCTAACACATTCCCATTGTTCAAGGTGTGCTATCATAGATAATGCATATAGGTTAAAGTCCAAATATAAGCTGCAAACATAGAATGTATTCACCCCACATAAGTGTATTGGTAAAGTTAAAAAAAACAGTGTTTAATTCCCACACTGGATATAGCACTGTCACCATCACCTCTACACGTGAAAAGTCGAGGGGTAAAGAGTCCCCCTATGTATCAGACTCTTACCAGAATATACTGGGTAACAGGCAAAACACATCAGATCTTAGTTCCAATACTCCCTCTGGATGGTTAATCCCAGATCCTGTTGCAGCCGGGAAAACGGGTCACACACTAATGGGCTGACACCCTAATGTGAATTTACTGATCTCAGATGGACATCCAAAAACAACATGCCTAAGGGGAAAAACAACTCTAGACTCAATGAAATTATTTATTACTTTCATGCTGAGAACATACAACTCTCTTTAAAGACAGTGCAGCATTAATTTAGCATAGTGTGCAAATCTCCCAATCTGGTTATTCTGCAGATACTACAAAACTCCTTTCACTGCCATGTCAAATCAAAGGAAACTTTCAGTAAAAAGATAAACATTTTACAGTGAATTTCTCAACATGCGCATTGCTCAAAGTAGCATTTAAAACTTGTCATTAACGTCTCCCAGCTGGGATATTTCATTTATAATTGTTATCGTAAAATGGTCCAATTCTTACAAAGTGCCATTGCATATTTCTAAATGTTGTTTACTATATAATTGGTTTATATATTGTCTTGGCACTTTGCAGTTTAATGGGAGTTCATGAATCTTAGTAATGTGCATTTATAAACATTAATTGTCTCCTATCAAGAAGACAGGTCAGGTAAAGTTACTAAATGGAACCAAATAAATGTAACAAAGGCACATAATAAATAAAAATAGTATCATTAATATAAAATCTCCAGACGATAAGAAATGGCAAAAGCCATGTGTGTGATTGATTGCGCTGTGTTATCCTTGAAAGTAATGAATGTGCTCGTTACTTATTTATTTAAATATTGTACACAACAGGAAAACACATTGCTTTTTATAGAACAGCTATGCAAAATGCAATTAAGTAAGAAACATTTTAGTGCATTCTAATGTTAATGTGCAGCATATTGACTGGATAATATTGACATTATCTACTGTGTGGTTTAAAATAATTGCACATTCAGAACAGATCCTTCTGTTTTCTCAATATAGACCTGTTTCAATATTCTATAGTTTTCTGTATGTAGTCCCTTGTGGAGTGCCTGGAACACTTTTTGCAGTTCACATTTCAGAATTATATGGGTACTGTCCCAACTGCTGTTACTGTCATTTAGACATTCTGTCTGCCACAGAAGCTGTCAAGTATATACTATATATATATATATATATATATATATATATATATATATATACTGTATATAATATATAAAAATGTGTGTGTATAAACAATAAAAACTAATAATAATTTAAATAAACGAGTAACAACAACATTTTTTTCATCTATAAAGAAGCGAATGGCGAATACAACATTATTTTGGTAACTTGTCGCATGAAAAATCACCTCTGGGTGAGCAGTGTACATTACAAGGATTTTTAACAAACTTTGTTTCCTGTCTGCTTCTGCTCTGAAGGATAAGGCCCCTTTCACACAGGCTTGTCCACTGATCCCTGCTGAGCAGGTGGATGACAGGTCCATCTCCGTTCACTGTGCAGAGATGGACCTGTCAAAGTCCCGATGGATCAGGATCGCCTGTTCATTTTTATCCGATCCGATTCTCCAGACGGATGGAAAATAGGGTCTCCATCCATCTGGAATTAACGGACAAGATTGGATTGGATAGTGGCGGATGCCCGCTGACATCCTCTTCTCAACAGACAGGCATGGAGCGTCCAATCAGGTCTAACTAAAAAACTGACAGGAAAGCCCTTGTGAAAAGGGCCTTGGCCTTTTGTTAGACAATGTCCTGTGATTCTGAATGGGAGTGACTAAATCACTTCAATCAGCTTATGCACTTTGTGTGCTCTCATGATAAAACATGCAGTGTCTGCCCCCTTTAGAAGTGATTAACCCATAGGGAGTATCTTACCAAAAATTACATTTTTGTTGCAGAGGATGCCTAAAGCCAAGTAGGAAATTATATTGTCGGAGGTGTTTTGTACACCAACAGTGTACAGAAGTCTCCAGGTTGCAATAGCACATTGAAGTTTATAGAAATTGACACCACTGCAGTCTGAAAAGGCAAGGTAATTGTTCTACATTCCATTACAATATGGCTTGTGTAAGAATGGTAAATGCTATATTATTATTATTATTATTTTTTTCACAAAAGCAAAGTTACCCTTAAAGTGACACGAAAGCTTTGTTTAAAAAAAAAAATAACAAACATGTCATACTTACCTCCACTGTGCAGCTCGTTTTGCACATATTGGCCGTGAACATCCTCTTCTAGGGTCCCTAGATAGCTCCTCCCCGCATTAGATAACCACCTAGGAGAAGCATTTTCCCGAGGGGATTACCTTGTGCTTGTGTTCCTGGGTCATTAATTTGGCGTCCATAGACGCTGAATGTATGACTCGGCCCTGCCCCTCGTCGCCCGCGTCATTGGATTTGAGATTTGATTGACAGCAGCGGGAGCCAATGGCTGTGCTACTATCAATTTATCCATTAAAAGCTGTTATAGCTGCAAAGAGTGGGCCAACTCAATATTGAACCCTACGGACTAAGACTGGAATGCCATTAAGGGTTCATGTGCATGGAAAGGCAGGCGTCCCAATACTTTTGTCAATATATTGTATGTTCTTATAGCCTTTGAAACACAACGTCCCTTATGAAAGGTTAACTTTAGAGTTTTAGTTTGATGCACACAGATCCACACATACAGATCGGAAAACAGGTAGTTTTATCGGCTGTGTGTGGTCACACAGTATTGCTTTCTGCATGGTTAATCAAGGCTAATTGCAACTACACACAACCTCACTATAAATGTCAATCGTCACATTCTAAGTTATTCAAAGCGGGATTCAGAGATCAATTTGGGGTGATTAATGGTCGCACAAGCTGAATAATTAAAATGCCTGCGGTATGGCCCACCTTAAATAAGGCCCTTAAATTCAAGTTACTAATAACTTGTATTTGAAGTGTTAACTATTCTGAATCAAAGCAAGTGTACAGTGTAATTCACTTTTACTGCTAGATAAATATTTAATGCTAATTTCAATACTCATTAGATAGCAATTTCAGTAAATGTGCCCTCACTGCTATTGTGGATTGCAGCAGTAATCTGTTTACAGATAAGTGAATTATTAGTATTTTTATGCAGTAAATAGTTTTAGCTGATATTTAAGACACATTCATTGAATGTTACCCTAAATTGTTTTGCTAGGTCTTTTACACAAATTGTGGACATTCCACACTGAAGATTTCAGTGTCAGTAAATATATTGGTATTTATAAATTTAGATGCATAACATATCTGCATGAGCATAAGAACCTTTTAATATGACATAAATGTCTGGTTTGTAGATTTTGCAGTTTAGCATTATACTGTAGCTTGTGTTATCTCTGATAGGAAAACTTGCCTAATGCCGCGTACACACGATCACTTTTTGTGATGAAAAAAAACGAAATTTTCAAAAAGTCATTTAAAATGATCGTGTGTGGGCAAAACGTCATTTTATGTCTTCAAAAAAACGACCAAAAAAAAATTTCGAACATGCTTGAATTTTTTGTTTCGTTTTTCAAAATGTCATTTTTTGTGTCATAAAAAGTGATGGTGTGTGGGCAAAACGACGTTGAAAACAACGTTTTTAAACCCGCACATGCTCAGAAGCAAGTTATGAGACGGAGCTTCAATGGAACAGAGTGCCGTCGAACGTGGTGTACGTCACCACGCTTTGCTAGGGCATTTTGGGAAAACGATGGTGTGTATGCAACGTCGTTTTGGAAAATGAAGTTTGAAAAACTTTGTTTTGTTTCGTCTCATAAAACGTCATTTTTTTTTCATCACAAAAAGTGATCGTATGTACGCGGCATAAGAATTTTTACCCAGGTAAACCAGGTATATAAAAAAGAATAAAACCTTCTCTTTATAAACAGAACATACTGTATTTAAACTGGGATATATAAAATGACATATATTACTTTTTAAATGAACTAGTGAATGTATGCCTGTCCATAAACAGGTTAACATGGCCATAATGGTTTTTGACATCTACCCAATACAAATCTACCTGAATAATTAGGATTTGTCAAGTGTACCAAAAAACCCTTAGGCCTCTTTCACACAGGGCGGATCTGTGATGATCCTCCCCGTGAACCTCTGCTTGCTCATCGGGAATCACTCCACTCATCCCCGCTGAACCGGCGAATGACAGGGCGGTCTCCGCACACTGCAGGGACCGCCCTGTCTTTTCTCCGCTCTCCTCTATGGGGGGGATCGGATGAACACGGACTGTCTGTCCTTGTTCATCCGATCTGCTCTGCAGACGGATGGAAAAATAGGGTTTTCCTCCGTCTGCAGAATCGGAGGATTGCGGAACTGGGTGAGATCGGGTGTCAGCAGATGTTCATTCGCTGACACCCACAATCTCATAGGGACCAATGTATGTCCCTTTTTCATCCGTACACGGATGGATGAAAAAGCGGACATACGTTCCGCCCATGTGAAAGAGCCCCTACACAACAAGTAAAAAAAAAAACAATGGCCCAGATTCACGTACATCGGCGCATTATTGGACCGGCGTAGCGCACCGCCTTTACGTTAGACTTGCGCAATGTAGCCGCGTAATCACCCGATTCTCGTAGCTTTTGCGCAGGAAATTGCGCAAGCGTAACGTTTTTTCCGAGGCGTAAGGAGGAGTAATACAAATTGGGAAGGACGTGGGCGTGTTACATTGAAATGAGCCGTGACCCCATGCAAATGAAGGGCCGGCCGGCTCGCGCATGCGCGCTTGAAGGAGACCATGGTCAGCTCCGCTGTGCGCATGCTCACAACTCGGGAGCGGCGCAATCAATGAAATTGGAAATGGACTAGGGCAACTTTGTGAACTACGCAGACAGCATAAATAGACAGACACAAATGCACTTCCTTTGCAAAAGTACATCCCTTTGTATCCCTCCCTCTACAGCAAGGTGCTTTTGTTTGTTTGTGACGTGTCTTTGAGATATTTGGGGACTGTTTTGCAGAGTGATTTTTGTCTTTTATGGGTTTTCTTTGTTGTTATTTTGTTTAAATTATATTTTTGCTGGGCATTTTTTTTTTTTGCTCGTCATTTTTTTTTTTTTTTTGGTTCTGTTTGTGTATGATTTTGGAATGTGGGGATGATATTCCTGCGGGAAAAGGGGTGTCACCCTCATTTGTGGTGGAGAAGTGATCCCCAGGTCTGTGTGAATGGTGTATGAATGTACAGTGACATAATTGGAGCCGTGGCATGGCGTTGCAGCTCACAAGTCCTGCATGGTGGACTGGTGCCAATCCAATGTGATGACGATGTGGTGTGTGTGTGCTAGGGACCACAGTGGTGTGCATGCATGCATTCTCATTGTGCCATGATTAATGTGTGTGTTTAACGTGCAAAGATGCATAATGTGAGCTGGCATGAGATGGGGTCATGAGATGGGGTACCAGTGCATATGCAGAGTCACCTTGAAGGGAAAAGACAGGAGGATGTTAGTCATGCATGTGCCACTTGTGAGGTGTGCATCACGGGAGGGGATAGTCATGCCTGCCACCCATGTCACTCACCAACCAGCCAGCTGTCCCCATACATGTTCTGTTCGAAATCTGTGGGGATGGGGCTCTGATTGTATATGTAGCTGTCATGGGTGTCATGGGTAGTGCCATGTGTTGGGCTGCTGATGTCCTCCTGCAAGGTTGTGGTAATTCCAGGATGGCATGAGGGGTGAATCTGAAGATGCGAGACACCTCAGAATCACTCATGCCAAAGATGTCTATGCGTGTGTGATATATCAAGTGAAGAGTGAGGGGCTTGTATCAGATAAGAATATTGTATTAGATTAGATTAAATTGTAAATTTTATATAAGCAAATAAAAATAAAAAATAGAACATCTCCCGTGCCCTCCTTAGTGCCATCCTCCGTGCCCTCCTCCTTCTTTGTTCATCTAAAGTCAGTAGTATAGCTATGCGCGACGATGCCCCTGGCATGTTGGCATACAGATTGTTGAGCAACACGTGTGACTGCTGAACTCCTCACTAACAGTGTTGCTTTATCTGACAATTAGACTTTTTTTCTTTTTTTAGACCAGCTTTTATCAGCTCTAATTTTAGACAGGACATTTTGCTGTTGCGCACACTGCGTCGCCTGCGCTGCCCCAACGTTGTTTTGTGGATCCCCGTAAGTCCCTCATTAGCATATTTGACTAGCAAATCAATGGTGTGTCTATCGCACTTTTGCGCGGACGGATGCGCCAGTCTAACGAAATTACGCGGGACAAAAAAAAGTAGATTTTTTGCGTATCTCGTTCTGGGGATGCCGTGCAACGAAACGCACGCGCACATTTAGACTTACGCACGCGCATCTCCTGTTGCGCAGGCGTAATCGCTCTGTGAATCTGGGCCTATGTTTTTATTTCAGTGAATTTACATTTTTCAAGTAGTAGCCCATCATTGGATTGTGTAGCGTCGCTCCAAACTGTATGAATCAGGAGGTCTATGCTGTGCACGTAGAACAGCTCAAATACATTTTTTGTGTGCAACCTGTTCTTTTTAACAGCAACTGGCCAAAACAAGAAGTACAGACAATTAGGGAATAATATTCTTAGACATGGATGGTGTTATGTATGCTGGCTCACACACCTTTTTTCTGTGTTATGAATGCCGATGAATACAGAAAGGATATCATGGCATCATCAGGTGTCTTGCAAATCACAACTGCATGTTAACACAGTATTCATGGAAAGTACTAAAATCATTCATTATGTCATTTTTATGCAAGGGGTTGCAAAATATTATGTCATTCAGTAGGTTGACAATGTATACAGTAGATTTATTATATAGTAGGTGTACATGCTAAACATGACTGAAACGTGACTGAAATATTTCACGGACGTCCAGATTTCCTGATTCTGACATCCATAGGACTGGTCAGTTTTTTCAGAGAATCTATATTGGTTTTGTACATATTTTACTTACGGTATTTATCTATCATAAAAAGGTCTTCAAAATGCAATCGTTTTTTGGGGGTAAATGTTAAATATTGATTTGAACATTCATTTTTGATATGCAGCCAGCAGGTGGAGCTTTTCACTCTGTTTCACATGTCGTGCAAACTTTACTGTTAAAAAAGAATTCTGTAGCACAAGCAGGGCTGGTGCAAGGATCTTTGACACCCTAGGCAAATCCTAATTTTGCCGCCCCCGCCCCCCCGCTGCACCCCTGACTTCACTTTACTCTGCCCTTGCAACACATGTGACCTATCTGACCCCTACACTGACACATACACTGACCCACCTGACCCCTACACTGACCTGACACATACACTTACCCCCCTTACCTGACAAATACACTGACCCCCCTTACCTGACATACACTGACCCCCCCTTACCTGACACATACACTGACCCCCCTTACCTGACACATACACTGACCCCCCCACCTGACACATACACTGACCCCCCCTTACCTGACACATACACTAACCCCCCTTACCTGACACATACACTGACCCCCCCTTACCTGACACATACACTGACCCCCCTTACCTGACACACTGACCCCCCTTACCTGACACATACACTGACCCCCCCTTACCTGACACATACACTGACCCCCCTTACCTGACACAACACTGACCCCTCTTACCTGACACACACACTGACCCCCCCTTGACAGACCCCCTTTACCTGACACATACACTGACCTGTACACTGACCCCCCTTACCTGTTACCTGACTACACTGAGACACATACACTGATTGTTGAACCTGATACACTGTTAGACACATACACTGACTTACCTGACACATACACTGACACACTACACTGAGACACATACACTGACACCTGACACATACACTGTGACACATACACTGACCCCCCCTTACCTGACACATACACTGACCCCCCTTACCTGACACATGACACATACACTGACCCCCCTTACCTGAGACCCCCCTTACCTGACACACTTGACACATACACTGACCCCCCCACCTGACACATACACTGACCTCCCTACCTGACACATACACTGACCCCTTACCTGACACATACACTGACCCCTCCATCTGACACATACACTGATGACACATACACTGACCCCCACCTGACACATATACTGACCCCCCCACCTGACACATACACCACCCCCACTCCACATACAGCTTAATCTAGAGGATCCGTCCCCCCTTAACACACTGACCCCCCTTACCTGACACATACACTGACTTTACCTGACTCCCCCTTACCTGACACATACACTGACCCCCCTTACCTGACACATACATTGACCCCCCCCCCCTTACCTGACACATACACTGACCCCTCCTTACCTGACACACTGACCCCCCTTACCTGACACATACACTGACCCCTCCTTACCTGACACACTGACCCCCCCTTACCTGACACATACACTGACCCCCCTTACCTGACACATACACTGACCCCTCCTTACCTGACACACTGGACACATACACTGGACACATACACTGACCCCCCTTACCTGACACATGCACTGACCCCCCTTCCTGACATACACTGACCCCCCTCACCTGACACATACACTGACCCCCCTTACCTGACACACACTGACCCCCCCCTACCTGACACATACACTGACCCCCCCCATCTGACACATACACGGACCCCCCCCCCACCTGACACATACACTGACCCCCCACCTGACACATATACTGACCCCCCCCCACCTGACACATACACCACCCCCACTCCACATACAGCTTAATCTAGTTCGGGGAGGTTCCGTCCTCCTCATTTACCTCCGGGAGGATCCGTCCTCCACCGAGACCAAGCCAGCGCCATCTATCCGCTCCACGGTGTCCCCGCCCGGGCCAGGCCAGCGCCGTCCATCCACCCGCGGCTCCACGTGTTCCGGCCAAGCCAGCGCCATCCATCCACCCGCGGCTCCGCCTCCACGTGTCCCGGTCAGGCCAGCGCCATCCATCCACCCGCGGCTCCGCCTCCACGTGTCCCGGCCAGGCCAGCGCCATCCATCCACCCGCGGCTCCGCCTCCACGTGTCCCGGCCAGGCCAGCGCCATCCATCCACCCGCGGCTCCGCCTCCACCTGTCCCGGCCAGGCCAGCGCCATCCATCCACCCCCTCCTGGGCGGGAGGTCAGCTGTGCCTCTCAATGCTCCCATCTTCGTTGATCCTCGCCCCTCCGCTGCACACAGACACACAGCGCTGCACAAGAGGGACAGGCTGGAGCAAAGGAGTCCCGGAGCAGCGCTATGTGATGCAACAACAGTGCAGCGGGCCGCTCAATGAGACACATGGGGGGATTGGTGGCGGCCACGGCACACAACGAGCGATCAGGAGAGGAGAGCCGAGCTCACACAGGACAGGGGCTGTGGTTGCGCTCTAGGTGGTAGTGCGCCCTAGGCGGCTGCCTACTTCGCCTAGTGGTAGCGCCGGCCCTGAGCACAAGCTGAAGTTTATCCAACAGAACTGAATGAGAGATTTAGGTTCCAATTAGAGAGAGGGGATCCAAAAATCAAACAGCTTCTGTTGTGCTCTTTCTTTAAAAAAGAAACAAAGTGCTTGCAGAATCCTGTGTTGTTGTTATCTTGGAAGTTGATTGTTAAATGTAGGCTTTGTGCACACTTGAGTTCAAAAACAGTGTCTTTACAGGTGTTTAAGCTTTTTTTTTCTGCCTTTAAATGCCCCTCTATGTTAACCTATGTGTCTATGCACACACAGGACTTTAATCACCTGCCGACTGGCTTGCACCGATATACGTTGGCAGAATGTACCCTTTAAGAGCCACTGGGGGGGGGGGGCGCACACGCGCTGCTGCACGGCTAGAGACCCTATGCACGTGGCTGGCTAGCACGATTACCACCGGCTACCAGCGATTGCAGGCACAAGCACCAGCATGGGGATTTGTGTGTGTCAGGGGAGAGGAGACATATCATTTGTTCCTAGGAGCAACGATATGTCTCCTCCCCAGTCAGTCCTATCCCCATACATTTAGAAACACTAACTAGGGAACACAGATAATCCCTTGATAGCCCCCTAGTGTTAACCCCTTACCTGCCAGTAAACCTTTACACAGTAATCGGTGCATTTTTATAACAGTGATTGCTGTATAAATGTCAATGATCCCAAAAATGTGTCAAAAGTGTCTTATTTGTCAGCCGCACTACCGCTAAAAATCTCTGTCATTACTAGTAGAAAAAATGCCATCAATCTTTCCTATTTGTAGACGCTATAGTACAAAAAAATAGAGAGCTGGTGTGAGATGGGTAGACGTGATATTCAGTCCCCAATAATATGCACACAACAAAAAACTAAATTGCCCATGGGACTTTTAGGCCGCGTACACAGGATCGAATCTATCTGCTGAAAACTGTCCGACAGACCGTTTCAGCAGACAAATTTGATCGTGTGTACGGGCGGACAGACGGGTTTTTCCAGCAGACAGATTTTAAAGCATGCTTTAAAATCTGTCTGCTGGGAACCCGTCCGTCCGACATGTCTGCTCGTTAGTACGCTAAACAGCAGACATATCTGCCCGCGCATGCGTCGAATGGATTCGAAGCATGCACGGAAGTGTTTTGCTTCCTGGTGACGGTGACGTGGCGGCGTCAACGTCCCTGCCACGTCACCGCGCTGTCGGTCGACGGGGATTTTGTTTTGATCGTGTGTACGCGATCAAACCAATATGCCCCAGCAGACAAATCCGATCAAAACGGTCTGTCAGCTCGATTTGATCGGATTTATTTGGTCGTGTGTACGCGGCCTTAGACTTCCTGTTCTCTTTATAGCTAACCACATATATGGCGCCAGTAGGCCAGGATTTTTTTATCAATTGCATTTCTCTGTGCTTCTACTGAAATGTGTCGAGACCCAGACTGTTGGCAGTCACTTTCATGACATATCGAGATGTTATGGAAAGGTTTAGTACATGAATTTACTAATATATTAATGTATTGATGTCTATCATATATTTTGTGTCTGCTGTATTATGTGCTGTTTTTTAAATTTTGTTAATAAACTGTTTACAAATTTTACCCGGTAGGTCTGACTCTTTAAAAGTCCCATGGGCAATTTTGTTTTTTGTTGTGCGCATTGTAGATGCTAAAAGCCTTTGCGCAAACCAATCAATATACGCTTATTGTGATTTTTTTTACCAAAAATATGTAGAGGAATATATATATTGGCCTAAACCGATGAAGAAATTTGTTTTGAAAAACATATTTGGGGATATTTTTTATAGCAAAAAGTTATCACTTTTTTTGTTTATAGCGGAAAAAAAAATGCAGAGGTGATCAAATATCACAAAAAGAAAGCTCTATTTGTGGGCAAATTTTGTTTGGGTAAAGCTTTGCATGACTGCTCAATTGTCAGTTAAAGCGACGCAATGCCAAATTGTAAAAAGTGCTCTGGTCAGGAAGGGGGTAAAATCTTCTGGGGCTGAAGCGGATAAAGGTATTCAGAGGCAGAAAACAAATGGCACTTGTATGTGCAGGAGTGGAGCTTTTGAGCATGAAAATTTTGTAAACAAGCTTTAACATTAGTCACGTTTAGCGGTGTTCTAGCGTTAACGATTATAATGGCCAGATAATGGTCCATAGAACCAGATACAGGGACAACAAGAACACGCATGCAACATTTTTACTTTTGACCATGCTTTTGCTGCTGTTTAACTCCTGTAGGAGAAAAAAGCAGCAATAGAATACAGTGTGCTTGAAGCCAAAAAAATCACATAAATATAAATCAAGTAAAAACACAGATTAAAAAACATCAGTTTCAAATCTTCAAATTTTAACAGTAGACCCAGAACCATTTTACTTACCTCTTTAAAAATGTATGCATCTAATCCAGGGGAGGGCTGGCAGCCTTAGGCCTGGGAGGCAAGTCCAGTCAAGTGGTCCATAGAGCGTGGAAAAGTGATGAATCGAGGAAACAAATTTTTCATGATCACAAGAGTCCGCACAGAGCCTCCCCTTACATCAGAGTCCGCACAGAGGCCCCCTTACATCAGAGTCCGCACAGAGGCCCCCCTTACATCAGAGTCTGCACAGAGGCCCCCCTTACATCAGAGTCCACACAGAGCCTCCCCTTACATCAGAGTCCGCACAGAGCCTCCCCTTACATCAGAGTCCGCACAGAGCCTCCTCTTACATCAGAGTCCACACAGAGGCCCCCCTTACATCAGAGTCCGCACAGAGCCTTCCCTTACATCAGAGTCTGCACAGAGGCCCCACTTACATCAGAGTCCACACAGAGGCCCCATTTACATCAGAGACCGCACAGAGCCTCCCCTTACATCAGAGGCTGCACAGAGCCTTCTTTTACACCAGAGTCCACACAGAGACTCCCCTTACATCAGAGTCCGCACAGACCCCATATACATCAGAGTCCGCACAGACCCCATTTACATCAGATCTGATGTAAGGGGTGTTCTGGGAAACTTGATTTAAGTGTGCCTGCTGTGGACTAATGTGTAAAGAGGGTCTCTTCTCACCAAAGCCTGCCCCCCTCCCCTTTAACAAAGTCCACAGAGCACCCCTTTTTATACACTGGGAGGCAGAAGAGACTAGAGAGGGTGTGCAGAGAGAGAAGGGGGTGTCAGCGCTGGTGTGCTCTGAGGCTGAGCTATGTGTGAGACGAGACATAGCTCAGCTCTGCAGCCATCTACCTTGAAGCTGACACACACACGGCTGCACAGTGGGAGGTGAGCAGCGGCAGTGACCTGTGTTAACAGAGCTCCAGCAGGCATATTCCTACTTTGCAAAAACAGCATTGGGTAGTGGCGACCGGTGGCTGTGCATAGTGTCACCAGCCCGCGGGGAGATTTCCACTCTGCCCCCCCTGCCAGCCCTCCCCTGATCTAATCTAAAGTCCAACTCAGGTATACTTGGTCATTGTAGGCAATAATTCCATTTTATTTTCTCTGGTTTTTAAAAACCAAACGCTCAGAACAATGGAAGATGTGAACATAAAACTCACAAGAGTTCCTGCAGTAGCGTTATGACATCACAAAGAGTAGTGGCAACAGGACCAATTGGTGGTGGGCCAGGGCTGCAGTGCCGGATCCACCGGTCCAGTTAGAGTCTTCTGTGAGGGACATGTGACAGCAGATTTAGATGAGTAAGAAACAGCTTTGCAATCTTTTTTTTTTTTACAAAACATATTATTCATTAATTGGAACCAAGGGGAGGGATGAGGAAGTAATATTTTCCCAGAGATGGACTTTAACTAGCATGCTGCCATCATCTGTTTTGCTGCAGCGTCTTGATTGCTGGTGTTTGCATAATAGATTTTGACAACATAATAAGTGGTGTGACTTGTATACAAGGGCACCGTTATTTATTTGTGCTTAGGGCAGCAACCTCACTGCTCAACATTACAATATTTGATTTTCTGCTATACTTGTAATAAAAATATGACAGGAGCAGTAATCCAAAGATATTTAGCTGAAGAAATGAGGGAAACAATTCAATTCCGTTCATTTTAAGCCAATACACACGAGTGCACTGCCAGAAGACACAAAATCGCAATGTTTAAAAAATGCCAGCGCTTTGCTTTTTGTATTCATTTTGATCATACAAGATCACAATAATGTGATGGGTAGGCAACCTTTGAAGAGAAATCATCCATGAATGATTTATCCTTTCCTCTTTTGTGTTTCCTATTCTAATTATTTCCATTGGGTATTTCAATTTTTTTTTAAATGCATATAAACAGATAAAAAACACACATTTATTTACATGTATTAAAATGTGTGCATGTTCCACTGTGTATAGTGTAACCTAGTCCTCAATTACATTGTGCTAAAAAATAAACATAAATAAGCTATTTTCAGATTAAATATTTTGTGGTCCATATTAAAAACATTTCTAAGGGAAAAATAAGGCATGGGGGGGGGGATTTTCTTAAGTTTTGTTTTGTATGTGTTGCCCTTCCTTGCTGTGAAGGCCAGTAAAGCCTCGTACACGCGATCAGTCCATCCTTCGGACCGTTCTCATCGGTTACCTGATGAAGCTGACTGATGGTCTGATGTGCCTACACACAATTGGTTAAAAAAACGATCATGTTAGAACGGGGTGACATAAAACACAAGTACGTGACGGGCACACGCGATCGCTCGTTACAGAGCTGGGACCGGGAGCTATGTGTGTAGACACACAGCTCTCGGTCCTGTCAGCGGGGGAAACGCTTGATCTTCTGTTCATACAATGTATGAACAGAAGATCAGTGATTTCCCCTAGTAAGGCCACCCCCATACAGTTAAAACACACCCAGGAACACACTTAACCCCTTCCTTGCCCCCTAGTGTTAACCCCTTCACTGCCAATGGCATTTTTATAGTAATACAATGCATTTTTATAGCATTGATCGCTATAAAAATGCCAAAGGCCCCAAATATGTGTCAAAAGTGTCTGAAGTGCCCGCCATAATGTCGCAGTACTGAAAAAAAATGCTGATCGCCGCCATTACTAGTAAAAAAAAAATATTACCAACCAATCAATAAACGCTTATTGCGATTTTTTTTTATGAAAAATATGTAGAAGAATACGTATCGGCCTAAACTGAGGAAAAAAAATGTTTTTTATATATTTTTGGGGGATACTTATTATAGCAAAAAGTAAAAAATATTGCATTTTTTTTTAAATTGTCGCTCTATTTTTGTTTATAGCACAAAAAATTAAAACCACAAAGGTGATTAAATACCACCAAAAGAAAGCTCTATTTGTGGGAAAAAAAGGACGCCAATTTTGTTTGGGAGCCACGTCGCATGACCGCTCAATTGTCAGTTAAAGCGACGCAGTGCCGAATCTCAAAAAGTGCTCTGGTCTTTGGGCAGCAATATGGTCCGGGGGTTAAGTAGTTAAGGCCCCCTGGTTTCAGGCTTTGATAAATTCATCCCAGAGGGTAGCTGGTTAAATTGATGAAGGAGAGGGTTTGCGCTCCGAAATGCACTTCCTATTATTCTTTGCACACAGACACAAGAAGGGAGAGTCCCGAACTGTATTCCAGTGCAGAGTCACCCAATATAGTTGACAGTGTCAGCGTTACTTCACAGCGGCAGTGGCCAATTACCCAGTGGTGGCTGCAGCCGACTCTGCGTGATCCATTTGAGGAGGGACTTTCTCTAGTACTAGAGATCTCCCAATTAACTTGGGTACATTGTGTATAACCAGCCTGCCATATTGTACTTGATAGCTTCCCCCACCCCCCAGCCGGATGAATACAATGTCTCGGCAGAAGGGATTCCCCTGTTAGCACTGTCTGTGTTGATGGGGGAATCTTGTGAATTTCTTTCCTGCAACCTATGGTTGCAGGAAACACATTGGCACTGCCTATGGCCTGCCTTAGTCAAGATGATTGACTCTCTTTGAACAAAACATCACTGTATACAACAACTTATTGAAGTATATTAAATAGGTTTTATACCTGGAGATCCTGCCACTAACAGTACTTCATTTTGCAGGCTTATGTGGTTCCACTGCCTCTCAATTACCAGTGTTGTCAGCCTGCAATGTACGTTCCTAAATTGGCCTTTAGGCTGCTTATCAGATCTAGAATGAAGCACCCTCTAGGGTGCTAGATTAGGTAGTGATATTTTTTTTTAGTGTAGGTAAAATGTTTGGCTTGGCTGGCAGCCAAGCCTGTGTTTGAATCTGGGTCAGGGTGAGTGACTCAGGGAGGCTGGTTTTAATCAGAAGGCAGCATCTCTGGTACCTCCCACTACTTCTATAACTTATTTGAAACTTCTAGAAAAAATAGAAGGGAGGTTAGGAGGAGCTGCTTGGAGTATTCATGAGGGCCCTAACCAATCCCCAACACATGGGTTGGCAGAGGGCAGGCCACCTCATAAATACTCAGGGTCAGCCCAGCAGAGGGGCAGGAGAGTTTGGGTGGAAGTTGGAGATGAAGTGCTAAGGAGGCTGTCTGAGACCCTTGAGGGTAGCCCCCTAGTCTGGGGCTCGGGTGCTTGAGGGACCCTCTACAACTCATGGACGAATCCTTCCTGGATGCATGGGAGCAAGTGTGAGGACAGAAGGAGCTAGTGCATGTGAAGATGCAACGTGCCTGGCTGTGCAGGGTGTGGGATCCCTTTCTAGTTGCAGTTCTTTAGGGGGTGCGTTACCAACAGATAGGTAGTCCAATAGTCAATTGAAGGCAGGAGGCTGACATGCATATAAATTGTAATAATATACTGTATTTACATGTAAGCAGAAGTTTGGCACCTTTTGGGGAAGGAGGGAGCGGATACCTGTCTTTGACAGGTATCCTGTCCCCACTTCCGGGAGTCTGGGCCTCAGCAAATTACTGGCTCGGCTCCCTCCTCCTGCCACCTCCGCCGGGCTAGTAGGAGAGCTCAGCAGTGCCTCGCGCATGCACAGTAGGGACATGGCATGAAGCCATAATGCTGCACTGCCGGGTTCCCTTATGGCAATGGCAGCAGCAGCACCCGACAGCTGAGTGAAACTTCAGCTGCTGTGCTAACATCTCACAGGTAAGTGTCCAATTATTAAAAGTCAGCAGCTGTAGTTATGTGTAGCTGCTGGTTTTTAATTTTTGCAGCAGTGGGCAGACCTCCACTTGAATGCATAGTTGGGAATCTTTTCCTACAATGTAAATTTTAGAAGCATTGCACATTGGTTGTGACTTGCTATTCTTTTCTCAAAGACTGCCATTCAGTCTGTTAAAGGAAATTGAAAAATATCAGACTTACTGTCTGGATCACCAGGTGAAATAAAGGTGGAAAAAAGAAAACTAATGCAACCACCCTTCTAAAAAATTGATAAGCGATATTATAATACATTTTTTAATACATTTTTGTCTTTGAATTTATTACCACTTTAAATAAACTTGATAAAATAATTTAGATGTATTCTGTTTTAAAAACAAGAAAGAAGATATTCTGTATTTTTATGTCTGAACAGTATATTTTACATGCTGCCTTTTTACGAAAATCACTTCCTTTGCAGGAAGATGAACTCATGAATCCATGTCTGAACAATACATATTTATATCATGTATAATACAAACAGATTTGCTTTGATTGTGAGAAGCGGCCCTAGTGTGTAATCGGAGAGGAGATGGTTTGAAGGTGAATTTGGTCTCAGAAGCCCTGCTCAAAGCCAAAGTGGTGAGTGGAAGGTAGAACTCTGTGACTTGCGACATGAAAACATATCCGTATTATGGGGTAATAGAGACTGAAGCATGGTCTCTAGGGAGGAATTCAGAGCAGGAAGTTCTGTCGGGCAAATAGTCCTGTGGCACGGACTATCTATCTTGACTATTAAAGTGCTGATCCTAAGTAAAAAGGCCCTTGTTTCAATATTTGTTATGTTGTGAATGACACTTTTCTATGAATATTTGAAGGAATATGTAAACAGCTGAATACAGTATGTAAATCAGATTTTGTCTTTTACATGTACTAAAGTAGTGCTGTGTGCTTATCAGGTGTGTGTTGTGAAGCCTGGTGGCCTGCATCTATTTTGCCTCGTACACACGACCAGTTTTCCCGCCGGAAAACCTGCGATGAGAGCCTTTCTCCGGGAATCCTGGCCGTGTGTATGCTCCATCGCAGTTTTTCCGATGGGGTAGATTGCCAGACAAAAAATGAGAACAGGATCTCTTTTTTTCCGGTCAGGAAAAAATCCTGGCGGGAAAACCGTTTGTCTGTATGCTTTTCCGACGGTAAAAAAAACGTGCAAACAATTTGACGCATGCTCGGAAGCATAGAAACTTCATTTTGTCATGGCTCGTTGTAGTCTTTTACGTCACCGCGTTTCTTGGCAGTCAAAAGTTCACAGGACTTTTGTGTGACCGTGTGTTTGCAAGGCAGGCTTAAGAGGAATTCCATTGGGAAAACCATTGTTTTTTTTATCTGACAGAAAAAACTGTCATGTGTACGAGGCATTTGACACTGGTAAGCCTCCTTTATACTACGGGGACAGTTAAAACTCCTTGTGGACCTTTAGATCAAAAATTAAAGTATGTCTTTTCTTATTCACCGATGTATTGAATGCCACCTTATGAAAAAAGTGTGTATCTATCTATCTATCTATCTATATAAAAAAATATAGATATCTATATCTATATCTATGTCACTTAATCATAATTGCTTGATCCTACATATTGGTTTCTTTTGCCCTTTGTTGGACACTGGACAATGGTAATTTACCCAATTACATGTACTTTTATAGTCTACTATGAAGAATTTTACATATACTTCTTTCATTTCTACATCTTTCTGACATATGATATCAACTTACCCACAAGGTGTAATAACGTCCTGGTTCACCCTACTTAGACTATAAACCATAGTAATGAAAAACATGCTACAGGGTATTTATTGGCGTATAACAAGCACAGACGTATACCACAAACCCTAATGCCTTGTACACACGATCGGAATTTCCGATGAAAAAAGTCAGATGGACTTTTTTCATTAAAAAAATTCCGATCGTGTTTGGGCCCCATCGGACTTTTTTCCCGTCAGTGTTTAGAAATAGAACATGTTTTTTTTTTTTTTCGATGGGAAAAAAAAAAAACTATAGGAAATTCCTATCTTCTGTGTGGAACTCTGACGGAGAAAAAACCCACTCATGCTCAGAATCAAGTCGACGCATGCTCAGAAGCATTGAACTTCATCGGAATTTGGTCTGACAGTGTGTATGCAAGACAGCTTGAACGGAATTCCGACGGAAAATTCCATCAAATTTTATCCCATCGGAAATTCCGATTCTGTGTACAGGGCATAACTTTAAGAGGGAAGTTTCAGGAAAAAAACTTTTCACAGCCTCCTGCATATAACACACAGGCACAGTTTACCCTCTGTTTTCAGGGTAAAAAGTGAGTGTTATACGCCAATAAATACAGTACTTTTTTTTTCTAAGGGCATTTTTTTATGACTTTTACAGCTATTTGTCTAAATTTGAATCTTGTGCCATCTGGCTTTGCACACATTTTTTATTCCCCACAGCCTCCCTTAGGCCCCTTTCACATTGAGGAGTTTTTCAGGTGGCACAGCGCTAAAAATAGCGCTGCTATACCACCTGAAAAACTCCTGCCAAGCCCGAGGGCTTTCACACTGAGGCGATGCGCTGGTGGGAGAGAAAAAAAATCTCCTGTCAGCAGCATCTTTGGAGCGGTGAGAGGAGCGGCGTGTATACCGCCCCTTTACCGCTCCTTCCCATTGAAAACAATGGGAAACCGCGCCAATACTGCCCACAATGCGCCTTTATAGACGCGCATTGCGGGCGGTATTAACCCTTTCATGGTTGCTAGCAGGGGTTAACCTCCCTCGCTAAATGATTCTGTCTGGAATTACGTACCAAAAGCGGTACAATTTTTTGCATGGAAATTTGCCGTTTTATACTGTAGGCCTGCAATTCTTAGGAATAACTCACTTAAATCTGTCCAAACCAGAGTCTAGTAGACATCCCGGGTATGATAAAGTTTGAAAAAAAAATCATAAATTATAATATAATAAATAACTATAAACAATTATAACAAATGATAATGTAATTATAATAAAAATTATTCAATAATGTAATCAAATCAAAAACACTGAAATTTGCTCAGTTGCAGAATTGTCGCTGTCATTACTTTTATTTTTTAACTTTCCCGACAAATCGCTATTATGTAAGGCCTTACATCCGCTGATATGGATTTCAGCAGACCTCCGCTCGTGTGTATGGAAGATTTCTCCAAAGATTTCAAAGCATGCTTTGATCTATCCGGTGGAATCTGTCCGCCCGATGCCTGGTTATATTCAGCAGACATGTCGTCCCCCAAAAAATAAAATTGATGTTTTATTGATCATATATCTTCTTTTAATGACTTTGACACCTTAAAAGTATCATGGTACAATATTTATTTTCTTTGTTTGCCTTGCTGTGAATTTTGTGGTGCATCAGCTGTTTTTACCAGTTTTTTGGATGCGATTCCATCCCTTGAAATTCCTGATGGACAGTAGTGCAGGGAGAAAGAACAGATTTTATTATATAAAAGTACATGCAGGGCACTGACCCATTATTTTTTTACAGTCTAATCTATAGGATTACAATACTGTTTAAAGTGTTTGTTTATTTTTTGATTTGGCGCCGTCCACACTGTGTGAGACATGCTGGTAGGTTAATAACTGGTGGATGCTGCGAGAAGGTAAGCCGTGCCTAAAATTGGCAGTTGCTTAGCGATATAGCATGAAGGTGAGTAAGGAGGTAATACCGGGCTGCCTCGCGGAAAATAGATTGTAAGCTCCTTGAGGGTAGGGACTGATGTGAATGTATACATTGTATACAGATGCATACCCCGCTTTTAAGTACACAATATAAATTATATAATTATTATTATTGGGTTTATTTACTAAAGCTGGAAATCGCATGGATATCAGGCTAATTTCTGCTTTGATAGAATGGTACCAATGAGCTTCTAACTCCAAAGCTTGTAGGTTAATTGGCTTCTGCCTAATTGGCCTTAAGAAGGTGAGTTAGGGGCCTGGTAATAAAATGTGAATGTACATTGTATACTACCCCGCTTTTAAGAACAATAGGGTTTATTTACTAAAGCATCGCAATATCAGGTTTCTGTGCAGAGCTTCTAACTCCAGCTTGTTCAATTAAGCCTGGTAATAAAACCTGGAAGCTCATTGGTTTCTGTGCAGAAGGGAGCCTTATTTTGCGCTTTCGCGCTTTGTGTACTTAAAAGTGGGGTATGCCTGTATGTAAAGCGCTGTGTAAATTGACGGCGCTACAAAGGAACCTAAATAATAATAATAAATAATTATTCTGTGACTAAAGTTACTGAAACCTCTTTGGTCTTATAGGTGCATTGACTCCCATTAATTAATTGTTTTGGTTCAGGGCTCTCCCACTGAGTTCCTTTAAAAACCAGACAGCTTGTTAAATTGTCCTTAAATTGTTACAAAGTGACCCTAATGCTAAAGAACCTACTTCCTCTGCTTGAACCCTTATCACCATCCCTCCTAATAGCATTTGCTTTCACATTAAGTCCTTAAAGCAGATCCTACTCTGTAATCTACGTTAACTCCTCTTCACCTTCTCCTCTCCTCCATTACACAAATAGCACTTTTTTTAATGAAATCGCTCAGTCCAGCCCCCTCCCTTCCATACACATCACTCACCTAGGTGCACCTAGGCGCACTGTTCTCACTGTGCATCCTGGGATATGCACCGTGCAAAGCTCTCTGACATCATGCCATACAATGACGAAACAGCAGTCCTGCATTGTACATAAGGTTATCAAGGGCCTGCCCACAGCCCAGTATATCAGACAGTGGTGGACAGCCAAGGAAGCAAAGGATCGTGCAAATATAATAGCTTATTCATCATCCCCTAGGCAAAACAATTACCCCATGTATTGATGAGAGGGACTTGCCGCTGATGTAAAGTTTTTTTTTTCCGTTCAGCGTTAAATCTTTGAACTTAAAGTGAAAATTACACTGTCAAAGAAAAGAAAAAGAAAGGCGCACCAGCCTAGTGCATTACCACTTAACACTTTATTCAATAGTAATAATATTAAAAACTACTCACAAACAGCATATTGAACAGGCTTGTCAACAAAATTGAGGTAAGTTCCCTTCGGACCACTCTCCACAGTGGGGGGATACGGGGAATATGCTACATCCGGCTGACGCGTTTCGAGGCGTCTGGGGCCTCTTCATCAGAGCTCGACAGTAAAGACCCCTCCGTGTCCACTGCCTATATACTACTACATTCAATGAATGAATTGAATTGGATTGAATTGAATTGGAGGGGACCACACCCACTGCTGACCTCAATGATCCCACCCCTAGGGGCTCGCACCAAAGGATTGGTAAACACAGAGATTTATATACACGCTTGTATGTGAAATATGCATACTGTATATGCAAAAACACATACACAGCTCTCTCCAAACCATCAGAAGAATAATGATAGAAAAATAAATAAATGAATAAATAGATGAATAAAAAAATAATATAATAATAAATAAGTAAATGAATATCTAAACAGTACTGTGCTATATAGAAAATATACACTATGGATAAGCGCATATATACGTGTGCAAAATACCAGCCCTCCAGCAGATGGACTACAGAAAAGATGGACTCGGCAGATAAGGGGAAGTGTATTGTAGCTCTCCAATAAAAATACAAATACAGATACTCCCAGCCATAAACCTCACTGGTGTCATGGAGCAATAGAAGGGGGAAGGGGGGGGGGAAGAATAGTGTGGTATTTGTTTCCGCTTTTGTTTTTGTTTGCGTGTTTTCTGTTGTACTTGAAAATTACACTGTATCTGAGCACCACAAACCAAAAGCACTATTTAATTCATTTTTATTATTCATAGCAAACTCTCCCATCCATACATGTCTTCATGCTTTATTTTGTTGAGAAATCAATTTCAAAAACAGCTCCATAGCATTTCTGGCCATGACTGTCTTGAGAAAGGGCAAATGATTCATGTAGCATTTTCTTCCTGGAATCTATTTGCTCAGGTATGCAGGCAGGAGGGTGTGCTTAGCTGATAAAACCCCTCCTCCTCTCCTGAAGGCTCCTGGGAGTTATGACAAAATTTGCCTAGGCATGGAAACTAGTTAGTAATTAAAGAAATGTAAAAAAAAAAAAAAAATTTAAAACAAGAAATTATGATATACCTTCCTATCAATTTACTAATGCTAGCAGTACAAGTATTCAAAAAAGTCAATGTTGATTGAGAGTGTGAAGTTCCACTTTTATCAGTGTGCTGTCCCCCTGTGAAGCTTATAATATACAGAGTAGGGATGAACCGAACATCCCCCTGTTCGGTTCGCACCAGAACTAGCGAACACACCAAATGTTCGTGTGAACTTTAGAACCCTGTTAAAATCTATGGGACTCGAACATTTGAAATCTAAAGTGCTAATTTTAAAGGCTAATATGCAAGTTATTGTCCTAAAAAGTGTTTGGGGACCTGGGTCCTGTCCCAGGGGACATGTATCAATGCAAAAAAAAGTTTTAAAAACTGCAGTTTTTTCAGGAGCAGTGATTTTAATAATGCTTAAAGTGAAACAATAAAAGTGAAATATTACTTTAAATTTAAATTTCGTACATAGGGGGTGTGTAAAGTTAGCATGTGTAATATCGTATGTTTCCCGTACTGCACAAAGTGTCATTTCTGAAAGGAAAAAAAGTCATTTAAACAGGACTTGCGGCTATAATGAATTGTCAGCTCTAGGAAATTCAAGGAGAAAATCATTCATAAAAAAAAAAAAAAAAAAAAAGAGCATGGGGGTCTCCCCAAATTCAATTACCAGGCCCTTCAGGTCTGGTATGGATATTAAGGGGAACCCCGCCAAAAAATCAATTTAAAAAAAAAATGACGTGGGGTTCCCCCAAATATCCATTCCAGACCCTTCAGGTCTGGTGTGGATTTTAAGGGGAACTCCACCCCAAATTTAAAAAAAAAATTGGCTGAGTTCCCCCAAAAATCCACACCAGACCTTTATCCGAGCACGTTAACCTGGCCGGCCACAGAAAAAAGGGGGGGGGACAGAGTGCAGCCCCCCCTCTCCTGAACCGTACCAGGCCACATACCCTCAACGATGATGATGGGGACAAGAACCTCATCTCCACAACCCTTGCCTGGTGTTTGTGGGGGTCTGCGGGCGGGGGGCTTATCAGAATCTGGAAGACCCCTTTAACAAAGGGCCCCCCAGATCATGGCCACCCCCTATGTGAATTGGTAATGGGGTACATTGTACCCCTACCTTTTTACGAAGGAAGTGTAAATAGTTTGAAAAAACACACACACACACACCGTAGAAAAAAGTCCTTAATTAATAAAAATAAATAAAAATCCAGCGGTGATAGTCCACTCGGTCCCAGCTCCCTGCTCCAACGTTGTCTTCTATCCAGCAACGGGTGATCTCCTCTCCGGTCCAGCGATGAGAAGATCCATCCATCCAGAGCGCAGTGGAAATAGTTTGAAAAAACACACACAGACACCATAGAAAAAAGTCCTTTATTAATAAAAATTTTTTTTTTTTTAAAGTGTATTTTGTGCGTGCACTCGAGAGAGAGGAGCCGGACTGCAGGAGTTGGGAGTAGGCAACCCTCCCCCCGGAGGCAATCCATCCTTCTCCATGCCCCCGGTGGCATGGTGGGTGTGAGGGGGGGCCTCCCATCACCCCGCCCTCCTGCTCCACTTGGGAGCCCAACTGGGGCCCACAGGACCCCATCGGGGCAGAGGGACCCCCCTATGAGGGAGTAAGGGGGCTGACCACCAAGCCAGCCCCGTGTCCTTCGCCTCTCTTTAGGAGACCGCATGGCCAAAGTCGTGCGTATTAAACCAATTTTGTGTGCGTGCAAGTGTGGTGGTTTTTGTGGGGGGGGGGGGGTGGGCATACTAAGCACAGGCGTACCTTGATAGCACTCCCACCGGGAGCCGGGCTGAGACCCCAAACTCAATTCACATGTAGCCAGCGATCCGAACCCTTGGCTGCAAGAACGGCTTGTCAGCGCAGTGTCAATCACGTTGAGCCACCACAGCTCCAATAAAAAATTAATTTAAAAAATCCAGCGGTGATAATTCACTTGGTCACAGCTCCCCACTCCAATGTTGTCTGTATCCAGCGACAGGTGATCTCTCCCGTCCAGCGATGAGAAGATCCATCCATCCAGAGCGCAGCAGCCGACCTCCTCTCTATGCTGGACACAGCCCAGCGGAATGACGCGCTGGAGCTTTGACATTTCTTATATAGGGGAGGCGGGGCCACCCGTCACGTGACCCCGCCCCCTCTGACGCACCCTCTGCTACGTCACTGGGAAAGCCCAGTCTCCCCCTTGCGTCAGTGGTGTATTTAACTCCACGCCATTTTTTTTTTAATTTCACATCAGACCTAAAGGGCCTGGAAATGGAATTTGGGGGGACCACCACGCTTTTTTTTTTTTATGAATTCTCTCTGAATTGCCAGAGACGACAATTCATTATAGCCCCAAGTCCGGTTTAAATGACTTTTTTTCCTTTCAGAAATGACACTTTGTGCAGGGACAGTTCTAAGTACAGGAAACATGCGCTTTTTCACATGCTAGCTTTACACCCCCTCTAGGTACGAAGTAATATTACACTTTTATTGTTTCACTTTTAGCATTATTAAATTCACTGCTCCTGAAAAAACGGCCATTTTTAAAACTTTTTTTTGCATTGATACATGTCCACTGGGACAGGACCCAGGTCCCCAAACACTTTTTACACAATAACTTGCATATTAGCCTTTAAAATGAGCACTTTAGATTTCTCCCATAGACTTTAACAGGGTGTTCCGTGGCTTTTCGAATTTGCCGCGAACACCCCTAATTGTTCGTTGTTCGCCGAACAGGCGAACAAACAATGTTCGAGTCGAACATGAGTTTGACTCGAACTCGAAGCTCATCCCTAATACAGAGCTCATCCTACTGAAGTTAGGCCAGCACAGTATTAATCTGATCGGTTGCTATGGGATACTATGAATTAGCTTTAGTTTCTTGTGACATAAGGCTAATTGTTTGTCATTTTAGTACATAGTGCCCAGTTTTTTTGTGGATGTACGTTATAATAAATGTACCAGTTCAGACACACGACCTCTTCCAAACTCTATAAAATCTGTGACACCTGAATACTCTCCTCCTCTAGCAGCAAATAGCAGCAACCTCTGCCTAGTTAGGGACCTCCATTAAGCATTGTATGCTGGATGGAGATTTCCAGTGGGAGTTACTAGAGCTGTGACTGGATGTCTCCTCCCCTGTCTGAAGGTGTGCGGCAGTGAAATTGAGCATGCTCGCTAGGAATGGCTGATGATCACTAGGTCATCTCGCTAATATATCTCATTCCGGTCAGCCTAAAGAAGAAAGTTCTCCTTTGTCTGACTCCTCCCAATGCCTCTGTTTGCAGCTTAGACACAGCCATGTGGGCGGGGTCAACAACAGCAGCCAGCAGAAAGCACTAGAGGCTGTTCTTACTGATTCATTGAATACTAGTGCACAGGGCTACAATAACATGGTGGCAATATTTACCTTATTTTAACTATTTAATAGTCAAAGAATAAAACAAAATACTGTTCCTTTTCAAACTGGACAGAATGGCAGAATGGCAACGCTAACCTTCAACACACCTTACAAGCTTCTGTTCAGCTTATCAGTAGATGGATAATGCAGTCAGATCCATAGTTGCAAGAACCTCGGGATCATGGTTGGTTGAGAGCGCGGGGGAGGGACTGGTATTTTCAACAACAGGCGATGACAGTTGTCTAATAACTGCTATTTGGAGACTGGCTAGAGAAGGCATTGTCTTGCTCAGAGCGATTAATGTACTTTCCAATAGCTTAATGGGACTCTTCATCTAAGGATTCACGTGTGAATTTCATCCATATAGTTTGGATAAGCAGGTAAGAAATATTATAATTTTATGTTAATTTAAAGTGATTTAAAGTGTGTATTTTGTGGGTAGAAGGACTTCAATATATACGTGGGAAGTGTATACCAGCAGACTGTTGTTAACTGTAAGACCAGGCCAAAATTTCTGCACAATTTAGGTCCTTTTTTTGCCACAGCAAAATTAGTAACCCACAGACACCAATGACTTTTAAGTCCCCACTGACCACCAACTTAAAGCAGAACTAAACCCATTAATTTTGACTGTTTCCCAAAACTGTTACATTCAAGACATGCTGTGAATGATAATTCACAGTTGCTTGTGTTTCCATTAAATTATCAAGCCATAATGTGGCTGGTATCATAACTGTTTACATGTGCAGCACCATAGCAACTGCAGATCAAACAGAGACTAAGATGACAGCTTCCTTGGCTGCACAAGTTAGGACGGTATAGTTATGCTTAAGGGGTCACCAAATCCACTGAAAACCCATATAATATTAAAAACCACTGTTTACCATCTGCCGACTGCAATGTGTATATATACATTGCAGTTTACCAGCTGAAAACATCGGCCATAACCCCGATACCATCTTTTTCAGCAAGCATCTCGAGTGGCTCATGAGCAGCTGGGGGGGGGGGGGGGGATTTTTCCGCCAGTTTGTCTGAGAAATGATCCGGCGGTGCGTCCAGCTTCTCTCATAGGCGATCAAAGAATAGATACTCTTTGATCGACTCTATGTCCTTGGAGAACCGGAGCAATGTCATGATGTCATGATGTCACTTGCAGTCCAGGCTTAAAGTTATAATTGTTTTATTTATTTTTTAAAGCAAAGGGCCAAAAACCATGTGGTATAAAAATTGCAACAATCACCATTTTATTTCCTAAAAAAATTAGAATGTTTGTGGGTTCTAAGTAATTTTCTAACAAAAAAAATATTTAAAATTGTAAACAAAAAAATGCCAGAAAAAGCAAGTGGTTAAAACCCACTGACCACAATGTGAGGAGGACTAAAACTATGCCCATTTGGGCAGGTAATTTGTTGCCCCTTTGGCAAAAAAGAGGATATCTCTCCAGTAGGTACACATGCAGCAAACAATAGTAGAAAATAATGGGATGTGGAACACACACACAGACCAAAAACTTCAGAGATGTTCTAGTTTCCTAATTTTCTTCAAAAAATGTTTTGGCAGGAGTGTATATGTCATTCTGACCTAGAGTAGTTATACTGTCCCTTATATTATTATCCTTACAGTGTTTATCTTTAGGACCAGGAACGACTAAAGAAGACCGGAAGAGATTCAAAAGAATACCAGAGGAATCAAAAAGACCAGAAGGGAATATCTTGAAAAATAACACTGGGAGAAAAAGTAAGGAGATTTTTTTTTTTTTTGTTCTCACACTCCTTTACAAAAAAAAAAAAGTCAGCACAAGAGGTGGTACAGTATTAACATTTAAAGCAACGTGCCCTCTGCTCCCCCCCCCCCCCATACCCTCTTAGTTGAAATCTTCCAGTGCTGCAGAGGCTAACTACTTGCCATCTAATATACATATATGTACATCCTGATGGAAAGTGGTTAATACCAGGATAATGGCTGCAGCCACAATCCTAGTACCATTTTTCCAGCCAGCGATGGGCTATTATGTAAAAATTATCTGAATGGTTTTACAGTACTGGAAATTACTCTGCCCCCGCTTTACAACTACCTACCGTGGTTCCCAGGCTCTCCTGTTCCTTCAGAGAACCTGGGACCACAATAAGCAGTCAGGACGGCTGTCAGTAGGGGAGATAGAGGAACAGTCACTCCCAGTGGCGGCTGGTGCTCCAATTTTTTGGGGTGGCGCAAACAAACTTAAAATGTTTTGAAAAATAAAAAACACATCATTTGGAGCCACTGTACCATCAAACACAGCCACTGTGCCCATCAAACGGAGCTACTGTGCCCATCAAACACTGCCACTGTGCCATCAAATGCAGCCACTGTGCCAATCAATAGCAGCCACTGTGACATCAAACACTGCCACTGTGCCATCAAATGCAGCCAATGTGCCCATCAAACGCAGCCACTGTGCCCATCAATAGCAGCCACTGTGCCATTAAACACTGTCACTGTGCCATCAAATGCTGCCACTGTGCCCATCAAACGCTGCTAGTGTGCCCATCATATGCTGCCAGTGTGCCAAATGCTGCCAGTTTGCCCATCAAATGCTGCCAGTGTGCCCATTAAATGTTGCCAGTGTGCCCATCATATGCTGCCAGTGTGGAAAAGGCTGCCAAAGTGCCCATCAAATACTGCCAGTGTGCCCATTAAATTCTTCCAGTGTGCCCATCATATGCTGCCAGTGTGCCCATCAAATTCGGCCAGTATGCCCATCAAATGCTGCCAGTGTGCCAATTAAATGCTGCCAGTGTGCCCATCATATGCTACCAGTGTGTCCATCAAATGCTGCCAGTGTACCCATCATATGCTGCCAGTGTGTTAAATGCTGCCAGTGTGCCAATCAAATGCTACCAGTGTGCCCAATAACTGTGTGTACCCATCATATGCTGCCAGTGTTCCCAGTAAATACTGCCAGTGTTCCCATTAAATGCTGCCAATGTGCCCATCATATGCTGCCAGTGTGCCCATTAAATGCTGCCAGTGTGCCCATCATATGCTGCCAGTGTGCCCATCAAATAATGCCAGTGTACTCATCAAATGCTGCCAGTGTGACCCCTGCCCACTCACCATCTGCTCGGCACTTACCCTGTCTTGGTGGGGCAGCAGGTGACGGTAACGAGCAGGGTCATTCCTGCGTCTCCTGTGGAAACTTCCTGACAGAACACCATCCTCATCTCAGGTTCTCTCCTCCCGTTAGGCGTCTAATAGTGGCGCCTGTCGTTTCAGCCAATCAGGTGACAGGTAATCAGACCCAAGCACCTGATTGGCTGAGAGGCGGGTCAGTGTTAGGAAAGCGAAAAAATCGATTTTCTAACACAACACTGAGTAAACAGCGAATGCACAGCATTGCGCCCACTGTTTACCATTTTGGAAGCCTATTAGAGCCGACAGCTCTAATCAGGATGCCTATTAGAGCCTAAGGCTTTAATCAGGCGCTTCCAAAAACACCCCCGCTGCTTTAATTCAGGTGCCCGGCGCCCGACAAGGGGATGGACACCTGAATAGGGGGTGGAAGCGGCTCTCTTATAGCTTTGAAACACCGTTCCTGCTCCCGCTTAACCCCCTGCCCGCATGGACCTAGAGCACTCATCCACCACAGGATATACTCTTTGCAGGGCACTGATCCCTAATGTTTTCTCCCTCCCTGCAACGATGGCTAGTATATCAACTGGCCTGACTATGCACTGGAAGGACTGCCTGTCCTGGGACCGAACACTGCTCTTAGAATATTTAACTAACCCAAACAGAAGGTCTTTGTGTCTTTGCGCCTTTTTGTTTCCACTGGTGCTTCCCCACTGTCCTGATCTACAGCAAGGATTCATTGTTACTTAATTTGTTTAGTGTCTTATTATATGTTCCACTATGATGAATGCAAAGTACTTGAAATGATAGCCACATCATGTGGGATTGCCACAAAGATTGCTGGTGAGAGGATAGCTCCCCCTAGCCTCTCCCTCCTCAGAGTTTACCCGGGACATGGAGGGGAGATGTGTGGACACTAGAGATGGGCTGAACACACCCATGTTCAGTTCACACCAGAACTTGCGAACACACCAAATGTTCGTGTGAACTTTAGAACCCCGTTAAAGTCTATGGGACTCGAACATTTGAGATCTTAAGTGCTCATTTTAAAGGCTAATATGCAAGTTATTGTCCTAAAACGTGTTTAGGGACCTGGGTCCTGTCCCAGGGGACATGTATCAATGCAAAAAAAAAAAAGTTTTCAAAACTGCCAGGAGCAGTGGTTTTAATAATGCTAAAAGTGAAACAATAAAAGTGAAATATTACTTTAAATTTCGTAGCATGTGAAATATTGCATGTTTCCCATACATAGGACTGTCCCTGCACAAAGTGTCATTTCTGGCTATAATGAATTGTCGGCTTCGGCAATTCAAAGATGATTCATTCATAATAAAAAAATTCAATTACCAGGCCCTTCAGGTCTGGTATGGATATTAAGGGAAACCCCGCCATCAATTAAAAAAAAATGACGTGGGGTTCCCCCCAAATATCCATTCCAAAACCCATCAGGTCTAGTGTGTAAATTAAGGGGAACTTCACCCCATTTAAAAAAAAATGGGGTGGAGTTCCCCCCAAAAATCCACACCAGACCCCTTATCCGAGCACGTTAACCTAACCGGCCTCAGAAAAGAGGGGGGGACAGAGTGCGCCCCCCTCTCCTGAACCGTACCAGGCCACATGCCCTGTTGATGGGGACAAGGGCCGCATCCCCACAACCCTTGCCCAGTGGTTGTGGGGGTCTTCGGGGGGATTATCAGAATCTGAAGGACCCCTTTTACAAAGGGGACCCCTAGATCCTGGCCCCCCCTATGTGAATTGGTAATGGGGTACAATGTACCTCTACCATTTCACCAAGGAAGTGTATATAGTTGTAAAAAACACACACAGACACCGTAGAAAAAAGTCATTTATTAATAAAAAAAATAAAAAAAATCCAGCGGTGGTAATCCACTCGGTCCCGGCTCCCTGCTCCAACGTTGTCTGTATCCAGGGACGGGTGATCTCCTCTGCGGTCCAGCGATGAGAAGATCATCTGGGATCCAGAGCGCAGCATCGCCGGCCTCCTCTCTCCGCCGGACACAGCCCAGCGAATGAGCGGCTGGAGCTTTGACATTTCTTATATTTGTGAGGGAAAGCCTGGACTTCCCCAGTGACGTAGCAGAGGGTACGTCAGAGGGGGACGGGGTCACATGACCGTGGCCCCGCCTCACAAATATAACAAATGTCAAAGCTCCAGCCACTCATTCGCCAGGCGGTGTCCGGCAGAGAGAGAAGGCCGGGGGTGCTGCTCTGGATCCCATGCTGGACATCCTCCCCATGTTGAGGGCATGTGGCAAGGTACGGTTCAGGAGAGGGGGGCGCACTTTGTCCCCCCCTCTTTTCTGCGGCCGGCCAGGTTAACGTGCTCGGATAAAGGGTCTGGTGTGGATTTTTGGTTCTCCTTAATATCCATACCAGACCCGAAGGGCCTGGTAATTGAATTTGGGGGGACCCCCACGCTTTTTTTTTTTATAAATGAATTCTCTCTGAATTGCCGGAGCCGACAATTCATTATAGCCGCAAGTCCGGTTTTAAATGCCTTTTTTTCCTTTCAGAAATGACACTTTGTGCAGAGACAGTTCTAGATATGGGAAACATGCGATATTTCACATGTTAAATTTATACACCCCCTAGGTACGAAATTTAAAGTAATATTTCACTTTTATTGTTTCACTTTAAGCATTATTGAATTCACTGCTCCTGAAAAAACGGACGTTTTTAAAACTTTTTTTTTGCATTGATACATGTCCCCTGGGACAGGTCCCAGGTCCCCAAACACTTTTTAGGACAATAACATGCATATTAGCCTTTAAAATTATCACTTTAGATTTCTCCCATAAACTTTAAGAGGGTGTTCCACAGCTTTTCGAATTTGCCGCGAACACCCCTAATTGTTCGTTGTTCGCCAAATAGGCGAACGGGCAATGTTCGAGTCGAACATGAGTTCGACTCGAACTCGAAGCTCATCCCTAGTGGACACATACACATTGCAGTAGTTGCAGTGGACACAGAATTCCCATACACTACAGGATGTCACTTCTCCCCCTGGGGGGTTCGGTTTTAGGGGATTCTTCCTGCATGGCATTCTGGCCACCCCGGGCCTCTGCTTGGTCACCCACCCATTACCCCACCCATGATGCTCTGTGGCGTTGTGGGGCAGGCACGGGGCGCCATGTACGGGAACACTCATGAGGCTTATATTTGACTGGATATATATTATGCTGTTTATGCTATACTTATGCCTGACATACTAGCTTGCTACGAGCGACAGATGTTTTGTGTATTGTAATATATCTGGACTTGTACGAATTATTGTGTATTGTAATATATCCGAATATTCTGAGGAGTCTCCTTCCGCACGGATTAGTGTATTGTAATATATCAAGCCTGGCCTTGTGTCCTTATTGTGGATTGTAATATATCTAGGGTGCTATGTGTCATGTGCGGTCTGCTCCTTTTCATTTCGAAAATATATCAGTACGTATTTAGCTTTTGGTTTCGAGATATATCATTTGAATATGGCGCTCAACACTAGAAAAAAAGGGAACATATATATTATGTTCTCTATCTAACTCCGAGCGACAGATCAAAATTTCAGCCTGGCCTTGTGTCCTCTTTACGATGTGCGGTCTGCTCCTTGGTACCTTTTGGTTTCCAAAAGTCATCTAACTCCGATAGGAAAAAAGCACACACACGGTTGGAATATCCGATGAAAAAATTCTGTCTGACTTTTTTCCTCTGAAATTTCAACCGTGTGTACGAGGATATTTGAACCTTCACTCAAAAATTCACAGAATATAAGATATCTGATGATCCAGCATTTTTCTTGTTACGTGTATCAAATATCCCTGCTTAAACATATAAAAAGTCCATTGTGCGACATTTGTTGAATGCCGCTAAGTCCTGCATTCCTTTTCACTGGAAACAACAACACCCACCAACCACCGCAAACTGGCTGCAAAAAAATGGAAGACAGCGCATACACACGACAATTTTTCATGGCGAGAAAAATACCATTTGTTAAATTGGTAGTTAAAAATGGTCATGTGTAGGCACCAAAGCAATTTTCTCGACGAGAAAAATGGCCATTAAAAATTTAGAACATGTTCTATTTTTTATCGTAATTTTTCTCGTCATGAAAAACGGTTGTGTGTTCGCTTTAACGACAGGGAAAAAAACATGCATGCTCAGAAGCAAGTTATGAGATGGGAAATGAGCATAATCAGCCCAAAGGGTGGCGCCATTCGAATAGAACTTCCCCTTTATAGTGGCGTTGTACTTGTTATATGTCGCAGCGCTTTGCTCAAGCATTTTTTATCACGATCGTGTGTATGCAAGGCAGGCTTGAGAGGAATCACGTTGAGAATTTTTTTTTCCATGACATGAAAAATGGTCGTGTGTACGCGGCTTAAGACCTGGGGACTTTTGAATCTGTTTGTTCTCTCTGATGAGGGAACATAGGTATCTCAAGGGTGTAGGTGGCTAACTACCTCTGTTGTCCTGTGCCATCTTCATCTCTCCCTATCCATTCCTGCCCACCCCAGTCTGTTCTTTCCTATTCTATATTTTTCTCTCTCGTTCTCTCTGCTATCAATAACGAAAATTGGAAATTGAGTTTGGGCAGCCTTATTCACTCTTAGTAATCACACTTTAGTCACTGCCATGATAATTGTCAATGAGCATGTCGATTTGAAGTATTTTTTACTGATGCCTACTTACATTTACTGTACCTACATCCTTTGCATGCCTGTTGAACGTGTTTTATGTTATGTGATTGAAGTCTCAATTATCTTCATGTCATTGCTGTAATAATTGGGTTTTTCTCTTTTTTGGAGTTCAATATGAGTTATATTTGAAAGAAAACAGACAGAAAGGGTAAATCTCCCCAGCAGGGTTACAGATAAAAAGTCAAACCTGACTGAAGTTCTACCTTTTCCAAACCCTATTCAAAGCTACAAATATATATATATATTGTAATATTGGGGTTGTTGAGCTCTCGTGGAATGGGAAGTATGTTTAAGGGCATGGTAGCCCATTTTTATTAAAAAGGCAAAATAAAAGTCCAAACAAAGGTTTCCAACGCAGGGGGTTCTTCTCCATCAAACATACAACAGAAAATGCTAGCCCACCTGGCTCTCTGTAGCAGTACTTCTGCAGCAATACTTTGCACGTTTTCCTGGTCGCCCAGACCAGCGGAATCCTCAACATAGATGCTTCCCGTCAGCATCTACAACTCTGCCTCTTGCAGTCACTGTTCTGGCTGTCTCCTACAGCCTCAGACTTGTGGAGACCTGCTGTCTCCAACTGGGAGCCGTCTCCAACTGGGAGCCATGAGATCTTCCTACACAATGATTATAAAGGGCTGTGCTCACCTGAGCACAGACCCTGCTGGTCATCCACAAGATCTGGAGACAGGATTGGAGATTCCGTCCCACCCAAGACACTATGGAATCTCCATACTACAGAGCCCCATGACAAAGTACCAAAAACTGGAGAAAGTTGCAAAAGCAATCTTCTCCAGTCCACATCTACGCTCTGTAGTCTTGCACCTCTAAAGTGTGCAAACCCTGTGTCCAGTTTACAGTGACAGTAGCTCCTACTGTTACAATAGATATATATATATATATATATATATATATATATATATATATATATATATATAAATATATATATATATATATACATACATACAATGTATCTAATGACAATTTTATTTTTTTCTAATTTGGAGAGTAGAGTTAAAAATGTTTAAAACATTTTTTGGTTTTTGTTGCTGTCTGTTGTCCTACTGGGAAGATTTCCCCTTCTCTATGTGACAGTGGTCACCAAGACAGAAAATTTAAGGAACAAAAAAAAAAAGTGACATGGGATTGTTACCCCTCCCTACTCTCTCCAAAACAAGAGAACAAGTTCTGATATTAAATCTGATAAAAAACAGTGCAATAATATGTGAGCTTTTAAAAAACAAATTAAAATAGGTAAAATAAGTGAACTGGATAGAATATCTAAATCTGGGGGGCGTGACCAACTTCCGGTATGTGAGGACGCTTCTTTTCAGAGCTCCGGCCGTATTATTATCCTTCACTATCCTGACGGTCCCTGGACTTGAACTTTTGCGCCAAACTATTACCTACCGATTGGGGAATTCTTTGTGAACCCGATCATGGTAAAATACGGTCCCAGCGGGTTCCCCATGCCCGCGGAGAAGCTGGCTCAGTATGCGCACGAGGACTCCCAAGATGGCGCTCGGCGGTCGCGACGGGCCTCTTCTGTTCCCCGAGCTCGCAGAGGCGCTGAGGGGGAGGACGACTGGCCAGATCCGACAGCTTCTCTGGCGTCTCCCCTGCCCTCTCCCCGATCGGACGACGGGGAGGGAGGCTCCGGCGCAGGCACGAAGGAACCGACGCTGCTACAGATCATGGACACCATTAAAGGCTGCCACGCGGCCTTAACGACGCAGATTGAATCCATCCGGGTTGATTTCGCCATCCTTAAGGATGATGTGCAGAAGATCAGGCAGAGGGTCTCGCAGACTGAACAGCGCATCAGCGCTGTGGAAGATGACGTTAACCCCATCATGGTGCAGGTGAGGGATATGGCGGCGGACCACAAGGCCCAGGAAGCCAAGCTGGGAGACATTGAGGACAGACTCAGGAGGAACAATCTGAGGTTCCTGGGGTTCCCGGAGGGGTCGGAGGGGAAGGATCCGGAGGGATTCCTGCTGACATGGCTAAAGCAGGCATTTGGCGAGGAGGATTTCTCTCACCTGTTTGCCATTGAGAGAGCGCACAGGGTCCCCTTGCGTGCACCCCCCCCCGGGCAGGTTTCCTAGACCCATGCTGGCTCGTTTCTTATATTTCAGAGATAAGGAGACTATCTTGCGCAAGGCCCGCACTATGCCAGATTTGCTTTACAACAACAACCGTATCTCGATTTTCCCGGATTTTCTCGGCGCCACACAGAAGCAGAGAGCGGCTTTCCAGAGTGTCAAACAATGCCTGAGGGAGCGCAGCCTCCCTTACAGCATGCTGTACCCAGCGAAACTTCGGGTGGTGTACAAGGGACAGACGCAGTTTTTCATGTCACCTAAGGAAGCGAACCGCTGGCTGGAATCGCTGGGTCATGGGTAAGATCTACACACTTCCTATCCATTGATTGTGCCTCTGGAGGATCTGGGGGGACCCCCCGGAAGACTCTACTAGCGCTAGCTTGTGACCCCTGTACACAAGTCACCTCAGGATTAATGTATTCAGACTGTTTCTCTCCAATCGGGACAGATCCTGACCAGTTCAAGTTGTGCCAGGACGCCATGCAGGGCCCTGATCCTTAGGGGCTGCAGGCAGGGAGGGGGGTGGGGAAGTTAGGATCCACTGTTTGGGATCCGCCTCAGTTCTGTTGTTCTGTGTGTTCTTTTTTGTTCTTTTTTTTTTTCTATTTTAGTGCTGACCATCATTTCCAATGTTCCAGACCTCCAAGGATAGGGGACATCTCGTCCTGTGTGTATGTTTAGGCTGTGTTGCACCCGAATGCAGGTACCTCTGATTTTAGTAAATGTATGCCTGATGCCCTCTTGCCCATGCCTACGCGGCTGTTTGTAATGTGTATCTACCTAGGGGCCCCTTGGCTATCAAGCGGCTCTGGCCCTTCTAACACCTGTGCCCACATGACTTATAGCTCTCACGATGCAGACCCTGGATTTGTTGTCCTGGATGTGAGAGGGCTTAATTCTAAGATCAAGAGGGCCTTAGTCTTTAAATACATCCTGAAACGCAAGCCCCATGTCATTTTTCTCCAGGAGACTCATCTGGTAGGCTCTAGGACCCTGGCGCTCCATAAAGCTTTTGTTAGTAGGGCATTTCACTCTACATACTCTACGCCAGAGGGGTGTCAATTCTTATATCTAGGTCCTTATTATTTACAACAAAAACAGTGAAGTTGGACCCTTGGGCAGATTTATTATCCTGGTACTGGTCATTAATAGCCTACCATACACTTTTGTGGCAGCATATGTCCCGCCGCCATTCACGGTGGGGATGTGGGAAGAGATTTAAACGGGCGTTATTCAGGTGGCGGAGGGACCTGTCATACTGGCTGGGGATCTGAATGCAGTGCTGTCCCCCATAAAGGGACCGTTTTGGTATGGCACCCATTAGCGGGTCCCCGTTGGAGGCTTGTGTACAACAGTATGATCTGGTGGAAGCTTGGAGGTGGAAACATCCAGACACCAGGGCATACTCCTGTTACTCCTCCACGTTTAACACGTTATCTAGGCTGGACATGTGTTTTGTGTCCAGCGCTCTTCTTCCGAGGGTGGTGAATGTACAATATTTACCCAGGGCTGTCTCAGATCACTCCCCTCTGCTTGTCTCCATTGATTTGGCGAAACCCAGAGGATGTACTCTGTGGAGGCTGAGCCCACTGTGGCTAAAGGAGGAATGTTTTGAGCGGTCCACTGCCAGGTCTATTAGTAACTACTGGCTGGAAAACAGAGGTGAGATACCGACAGGGACCACTTGGGACGCATTCAAGGCCACGCTTAGAGGGGTGGTCAGGGCAGAAGTTAAGCAGGTCCAATCAGATAGGGACTGGAAGGTCAGGGAGTCGGAACGGACTGCCACAGATGCTGAGGTTGATTATATCAGGGACCCTACTCCTGTCACCCATAAGATCTGGAGAGAGAGTGTGCGACAGCTGGACCTGGTACTTGTTGAAAAAACACAGAAAAAATTACTATATCAAGCCCAGCGTATTTTTGAATTTGGTGATAAGAATAGTAGGTTGTTGGCTTATTTAGCTCACTCACGACAGGCACCTACCTCTATCCCTCGCATATATGATGCCCAAATGCACCTCTGCCTATCACAAACGGATATAGCCCAGGCCTTTGTAGAGTTTTACTCTGATTTATATACCTCAAAGGTTAATTACGGAGAGGAGGCGGTTCGGGAATACCTGGCCTCCATACCCCTCCGGGAGATGCCAGGAGGGAGAGCGGAGGAGTTAGACCTTCCTCTTACAACGGAGGAGGTGGTTTCGGCAATAAGGTCCCTTACTCCCAATAAGACCCCGGGTATGGATGGGTTCCCGGTTGAATGGTATGCCACCTATGAGGAAAGCTTGGCTCCCAATTGCTCAAGATGTATATGGATGCTTATAGGGGGGGGAGACTCCCTGACTCCTTAAGGGAAGCACTGATAGTCCTGATCCCCAAGCCGCACAAGGACCATGATCTCTGCGAATCATACAGGCCAATATCCCTGATTAACGTCGATGCCAAAATTTTGGCTAAATTGCTTGCCAAACGCCTAAACAAAGTGATTTCCTCACTTATTCATCCAGACCAAACAGGGTTTATACCCGAAAGATCGACGGCTATAAATTTGCGGCGTTTATTTACTATCCTGCAATCCAAGGGGCCCACCCCAGATACCCGGGTGGTCCTCTCCCTTGATACGCATAAAGCGTTTGATTCTATTGAATGGCCTTATCTTCTGGCGGTCCTTGGGCGGTTGGGGTTCGGCCCCAGATTCATACGGTGGGTTCAGATACTGTATGCTGAACCTTGCGCACGAATTAGAGTCAATAATACCATTTTGGATTCCTTTCGGATAGCGCGGGGCACGCGACAGCGGTGCCCATTGTCGCCCCTCTTGTTTGCCCTGGCCATAGAGCCACTAGCGGCCCTATTAAGGGCTGATGGCACAATTAGGGGATGCATGGTTAATGAGCTAGAGGAAAAAACATCCTTATACGCTGATGACATGCTCCTGTATTTGGAAGAGGCGGGGAGCTCACTTTCCTCGGCCTTGGACACAGTTGCCACATTTGGCAACTTCTCGGGATTCAAAGTAAACTGGGATAAATCCATTATTTTCCCTTTTGATTCTAACCATACTCTGAGTTTGCCCCCGGGGGTCCCCCTGAAGGTGGTCTCTAGATTCCGATACTTGGGGGTTGAAGTTCAATTACCAATCAATACCTATGTGGTCAACAACTTAACTCCTATGAAGGTTAGATTGCGGGACAGCCTCCAGACGTGGGCGAAACTACCATTAGGACTTCTTGGTAGGATTAATATATTCAAAATGGTTTATTTGCCCAGGTTCTTGTACCTGCTGTGGCACGCACCAGTATATATCCCTAAGGCCGCGTACACACGAGGGGATATGTCCGCTGAAAACGGTCCGATGGACCGTTTCAGCAGACATCTCCGCTCGTGTGTATGGGCTAGCGGACAGATTTCTCCACCCGACAGATTTCAAAGCAAGCTTTGAAATCTATCCGGTGGGAATCTGTCCGCCCGACATGTCTGCTGGTTAGTACACTTACCAGCAGACATGTCGGCTCCCACCACCGCCGCGCCGCTGCCGAATGGATTCGGCGCATGCGCGGAAGTGTTTTACTTCCTGGTGCGGTGACGTGGCGGTGACGCGGCGGCGTCAACGTCACCGCCGCGTCACCACTACGTCACCGCGCCGTCCGGCGGCGGGGAATTTGATCCGATGGTGTGTACACGCCATCGGATCAAACTCCCGATCGGACATATCCGATGGAAATGGTCCGCGGACCGTTTTCATCGGATATATCCGATCGTGTGTACGGGGCCTAAGAGTTGGTTCGCGAGCATTAATACACTGCTTTCGGCATTTCTCTGGGGACCTAGACCTGCTAGGGTATCCCTGGACACACTCCACCTGCCAGTCAAGTTGGGAGGTTTAGCATTACCGAATCTGTGGTGTTATTATCTGGCAGCCCAATTGACGCATGTACACTGGTGGGGCTTTCCAAATTTGAACATCGCATCGGTAGCAACGCAGACAGCTCTGATGGGGTCTTATGAAGGACTGCTCAATGTCCTGTATAGGAATGGACCTTACCCTGACAAAGGAGCAGGACTGCTGAAGCTGTCCTATAGGATATTCCATATATGTAATGCCAGAGGGGGAGGGTCCAGACTAATTAACTCCCCCAACACCCCACTGTGGCACAACCCCCAGTTGCAAGAAATTGTGAAAATCCCGGAGGGTTCATGCTGGGCGGCTTATGGGCTCAAAACTGATATCTAGATATTACTTCATGATATTGTCGTCCTCCTCCCCCAGAATGGAGAAGGTGGCGACGCAGTGGCGGACTGACATACCGTCTCTGTCAGAAGAGACTTGGTCGGAGGCTTTAGACACGTTAGTGCCATCGGTAATTTCAGCTAGGGATAAACTGACTCAATTTAATTCTTGCACAGAATATACTATACCCCTTGAGATTACATAGAATGGGCAAAAGGGACTCGGCAGAATGCCCTCGCTGCCACGCTGTTGTAGCTAACTTTTTCCATATGGTATGGCAGTGTCCCCGAGTCGAGGGCTTCTGGAGAGAGATCTTGACATTTCTTGAAAACACCCTGGACCTCCCAAATATATACTCCCCAGCCAGATGCCTACTGGGGGATCTGGAATAGGAAGATATACCCAATTCACAGAAAACAATGCTTCGGATACTGTTCTGTTATGCTAAAAAAGCCCTGGCTCTTAAATGGCGGAATCCATTGCCCCCGACTCTACAGGGGTGGTTGAAGTTAGTGAATACTGCTTTACCGCTGTACAAACTGACCTATATAGCTAGAGGATGTCCTAATAAATTTGAGAGGGTGTGGGCGGAGTGGCTGGAGAAGGTGTCGGGTGAAGTAGAGGTGTGATGGAAGCACAGTGAAATGAGAGGAATGGGTTTTACTGGTTGATAGGTGGGGTGATGGTTAGCTTTTGAGTATTGAACCTTGGTGAATGTAATTGAACGATTTGGAGGTTGTTTCATTATGACTGTTTCTTGTTATTAGACTATGTTCATGCGATTGGTTGTACGTACTGTAACTGTTTCATGTTGATCTTCACTGCTAATGTAGCTTGATTATAATGTATACTAATGTGTACTGTACTACTCCTTTGTGTATTGTTGCTGATATGTACAATAAAATTTACCCTTTTAAAAAAAAAAAAAGAATATCTAAATCTATACTGGTTTTTATCACTGTCAGATAGTAGCGGAGCAATAGGAATAATGATTATATCATGTGTACACTTTCTGTTTTAATCTTCCTGAAGAAATTGTTGGCAATGTAATGTGAAACATTCTGTTGTACCTCTTCCAGTGGCAGATCACAATGAGGAGGGCCAAACATCCAGGACTTCTGGAGAAAGTAACAAGGAGAATGGCTCCAACACCGATGTGCAAAATCGGGATGTCAGAGGTACCTCCTCCAATGAATTTGGTACGTCTATCTATCTATCTATCTATCTATCTATCTATCTATCTATCTATCTATCTATCTATCTATCTATCTATCTATCTATCTATCTATCTATCTGTCTGTCTATCTGTCTGCCTGTCTGTCTGTCTGTCTGTCTGTCTGTATTTAGTAATTCAGATCAAGGGGGCAAATATCCTATACTTAGTAGAGCAACTAAAGCAACCATTTAGAATATGATTTGCTAAATTCAAATAAGTTAAGATATTATTCTGATTGCAATGGGTTGCTGCACTTTTCTTACAGGTTGGACATGTTTGGAAAAAAGTCTGAAAGTCTGAATGTTTATCTCAACTATCCTCAATTGTGCTAATCTTATAAAACATGTATACGTTTTGGTTAAAGTCACTTTAAGACTGCGAGCATGCTGATCAGCACGATTGTAGTCCATTGACAAGTCCAGAAGGAATGGGCAGAAATGTGAACGATGTGTCCTGCAGGAGCCTGACATTGTGTCTGCAATCCACTGCAATCTTTGTAGGCTCCTGCGTTCGAAAAATAATAAATTCACTTTTTTCTACAAAAATATGTGCATTTACCATTTTTTCATCAAAGGTGAGCTTATCCTTTAAAATCTAAAAAAAAAAACGTAATTGTTTTTTTTTACTGTAATTTGGAGTAGACTTAGGAATTGTTGTAACTCCTTTTAGATAATTTTTTCTGCTGGGCAGATCTTTCCCTCTCTATGTAACAGTGGTCACCAAGACAGGAAGTGATGTGATACCCAAATTTCACTATAGTCTGTGAACAGAAGGTGAGGGGAAATATTTCATTGGGACACCTGTAAGGGGACAGCTGTGTAGGGGGAGACTTCCACTTATTTTGGAGTGATTTCCTTTCATTTCCTGTTATGTCTCTGAAATATCTCTCAGATGAGACACAGACAGAAAACAAAGCGTCATGGATCCTACCATTCAGTGGCGGCTAGTGCTCAACATTTTTGGGGGGTGCAAACAAATTGAAAAATTCTAAAAAAAACATCAATTGCAGCCTCAATGTGCCATCAAATATCGCCACTGTGCCATCAAATATCGCCACTGTGCTCATCAATTGCAGCCACTGTGCCCATCAAATGCTGCCACTGTGCCCAATCAAATGCTGCCACTGTGCCATCAAATGATGCCACTGTGCCCAATCAAATGCTGCCACTGTGCCCATCAAATGCTGCCACTGTGCCATCAAATGCTGCCACTGTGTCATCAAATGTTTCCAATGCTGCCACTGTGCTATCCTAAGCTGCTACTGTGCCTTCCAAAACTGCCACTGTGCCGTCCAATGCTGCCACTGTGTCATCCAATGCTCCCAATGCTTCCACTATGCCATCAAATGCTCCCACTGTGCCATCCAATGCTGCCACTGTGCCATCAAATGCTCCCAATGCTGCTACTGTGCTATCTGAAGCTGCCACTGTGCCTTCCAATACTGCCACTGTGCCATCTAATGCTCCCAATGCAGCCACTGTGCCATCAAATGCTCCCACTGTGCCATCAAATGCTGCCACTGCAATGCATGAATTTATCTATGGCAATTAGAGAGTGACAGGAGAGGGGGGGGGCAGCGCTCCTGCGCCCTTAAGGATGCACCGCCACTGCTACAATTCCTTACTCAATCCAAAAACAAAACAATTCTGACTTTAAATTTGGTAAATATCAATGCTAATGTGTAGGCTTTTCAAGATAAATTAAAATAAATGAACTGGATAGAATAGCTTAATCCATATTGTTTTTTTACCATTGTCGGGTAGTAGGTGAGCTATAGGAGCAATGGTTATATGTGTACAATTTTTTTTTAAATACAAGAAATCAATGAAAATGTAATTTACTGTAAAACAATCTATCTATCTGTCCGTCTGTCTGTCTGTCTATCTATCTGTATATCTATCTAAATCGTATACTGCAGAAACTCAATCAGATTAAAATTTACTATGTACAAATCAGTTATGAATTCAATCTGATTACTGGGTTACTGCACTTTGATTATTTTTTTTTTACAGAATGTTTAGCAGTGGCGTAGCATGGGGGGTGCGAGGGGTGCCGTGTCAGTGTGTGTCTCCGGCTTCTTCCTCCTAATTTTCATTTACAGTGTGCTTCAGCCGCCATGGTTCCGTCGCAGGATGGACCCTGGCGCCCTATGATTGGGCAAATGGGGTCATCTGCAGCGGCCAGGCTGGCCTGTCCTCAATCGCTGGTGGTAAGCGGGGCTGGCCTCCGCTTAGCTGTGAGCCACCGCAGTCTTCCCCCATCTCCCCTCCTCCTTCTCTCCTCCGGAGTGTGAACCAGAACCTTTTTCCCTTATGGCAGGCAGTGTGACAGACCGCAGAGGCAGAGTAGAGCACATGGAAGAAAAGCAGGAGAGTGAGACTGAGACTCCCTCGTGAGACGCGTTGCTGGCTGGGGGGAGTGGACATGGTCTGGGGAGAGGGAGCAGCCAGTAAGTCAGTTTAGTGTAGTGTGTAGTGCAGTGTGTAGTATGTAATGTGTAATGTAGCGTGTAGTGTGTAGTGTAATGTGTAGTGTGTATTGTAATGTGTAATGTAGTTTGTAGTGTAGTGTGTAGTGCAGTGTGTAGTGTAATGTGCAGTGTGTAGTGTAATGTGTAGTGCAGTTTGTAGTGTAGTGTTTTGTGTGCAATGTTTAGTGTAGTGTACAGTGTGTAATGTGTAGTGTGTAGTGTTTTGTGTGTAGTGTTAAGTGTAGTGTGCAGAGTTTAGTGCAGTGGCGGTGCGTCCATAAAGGTTGCAGGAATCCTGCCCCCCCTCTTCTATCACTCTCTAATCACCATAGATAGCATGCATTGCATGCATCTATCTATGGTCGCCGCTTCCACCCCCTATTCCTGTGCCCGGCCCCTTGTCGGGCGCCGGGCATATGAATTACAGCGCCGGGGGGGGTGTTTTGAATGTGCCTGATTAGCCTAATAGGCTTCCGAAAGGGTTAACAGGTGGGGGCACACTCACACTGGCAGCATTTGGTGGGCACTGGAAGCATTTGATGGGCAGTTTGGGCATAGTTGTAGCATTTGATGGGCACAGTTGCAGCATGTGATGGCACAGTGGCTGCAATTGAGGGGCACAGTGGCTGCAATTAAGGGGCACAGTGACTGCAATTGAGGGGTACATTCACAGTATTTGAGGGGCACAGTCACAGTATTTGAGGGGCACAGTCACAGCATTTGATGTCAGTCTCAGTGTTTGATGGCACAGTGGCTGCGTTTGATGACACAGTGGCTGCGTTTAATGGCACAGTGGCTGCGTTTGATGGCACAGTGGCAGCATTTGATGTCAGTCTCAGTATTTGATGGCACAGTGGCTGCTATTGATGGCACAGTGGCTGCGTTTGGTGGGCAAAGTGGCTGCAATTTATGTTTGTTTTTTTTCTTTTAGTTTGTTTGCTTCCACCCATTTTTTTTTTTTTTATTTAGCACCAGACACCACTGGTGTAGTGTAGTGTTTAGTGTGTAGTGTAGTTTAGTGTAGTGTGCAGTGTAGTGGACAGTGTAGAGTGTAGTGGCTGCAATTGATGGGCACAGTCGCAATATTTGAGGGGCACAGTGGCTGCGTTTGATGGGCACAGTGGCTGTGTTTGATGGGCACAGTGGCTGCGCTTGATAGGCACAGTCGCAGTGTTTGATGGGCACAGTCGCAGCATTTGATGGGCACAGTCGCAGCATTTGATGGGCACAGTCACAGCATTTGATGGGCACAGTGTCAGTGTTTGACGGTGTGGTGGAGAGATTGATCTTCATACTTATATCCTGAATTCAACTATCATGCCCCTGATTAATGTGTGTATGTGTATGTATATGTATATGTGTATATATCTATCTATATATATATGTATATATATATATGTATGTATACGTGTATATATATATCTGTATGTATCTCTGCATCTTTGTACCCCTATATTTGTAATATACGTGGTCAGACGATAGCGGCATACCATTTCATAGTAACAATTTCTTTCCTGATAGAAGATGTCCCCTCATTGTATTAACAGAATTTCCTGTCTTTTGATGTCTGATTGAACAAAACACATTAGGTTAATTAGACAATAGTATGTGTTTACAGAATTTCCTGCCATCCTCCTGTCTGATTGAACAAAACACATTACTGTGTTAATTAGACAATAGGCTGGCCAGGTGTCATATGCAAGTATGGGAACACACAGGTAAATGAGTGATCACAAGGAAAGTTGGTAGGGGTCAATTAATGCATGGATATGTAAACTCCTAAACATCCCTTGGCATAGATATGTGACAGCAGGAAATTACCGGTTGGGGGTCCTTATGATCAAATCCTCGGGAACTTGAGTTTTTTGGAGGGAAAGATTATAGGCTCAGGGGTATAAAAGACAGGCAAGTCAGTCCTGATAGAGGGATCAGCAGTGTAGGATGTCCTGATTTAGACCACAGCCTGGTAAAGTACCCTCTCCCCCTCTCACCCTGTCTCCCTGTCTCTCTCCCCCTCTATCTGTCTCTCCCTCCCTCTGTCTCTCTGTCTCTCTGCCCCTATGCCTCTCTCTTCCCCTTTCCCTTTCTCTCTCTCTCTCTCTCATACTTTCCTTCTATCTTAAGATTTTGCCTAAGAGTATATTAGGAGTCCATGAATGTCCGTAGTAACCATATCTGAGTTAGGCCTTAGTTATCTTTGTAATCTGGCAACACTATTCCTGTAACCTCACCTAGGGACATTGGGTAATTTCTAATCATTACTTCTCTTCATCTCTATGATTTTTCCTTTCCTATAAATACTGATGTGTCCATTGAAGCAATATTTTATCATTTGTATAATTGTGTAACATTGAAACCATCTTGGTTTTAGAGGTGATATCTGTTATGTTAATAGTTACAAATATCAGATTGAGATAAGCTTCTTCTATGTATCAATAAATGTAATCCTTTTTCCCCTTTTCACACCCCTATCGTTTGCTTTAATTTCTATATAGACAAGAAGGTTTTTATAGCTAATATTAATTATGTACGTGCAAAATTAATATTTCTAAGACAACGGGCACAGTGTCAGCGTGTGATGGGCACAGTTTTGATGGGGACAGTGTCAGCGTTTGATGGGCACAGTTTGATGGGCACAGTGTCAGCGTTTGATGGGCACATTGTCAGCATTTGATGTCAGTGTCAGCGTTTGATGTCAGTGTCAGCGTTTGATGGGCACAATTGCAGCATTTGATGTCAGTGTCAGCGTTTGATGTCAGTTTTAGCGTTTGATGTCAGTGTCAGCGTTTGATGGGCACAGTCGCAGCATTTGATGCACAGTTGCTGCTATTGATGGCCCAGTGGCAGGATTTAATGGGCACAGTGGCAGCTTCTGATGTCACAGTGTCAGGTTTTGATGTCACAGTGTCAGCTTTTGATGTCACGGTGTCAGCTTTTGATATCACAGTGGCAGTGTTTGATGGGCACAATGTCAGCATTTGATGGGCACAGTGGCTGCTATTGACGGGCACAGTGACTTCTATTGATGGGCACAGTGGCTGCTATTGATGGTACAGTGGCAGTGTTTGATGGGCAAAGTGGCTGCAATTGATGGGGGTTTTTTCAATTTTTTTTTAGTTTGTTTGCATCCCCCCAATTTTTTTAGCACCAGACACCACTGGTGTAGTGTGCAGTGTAGTGTTTGGTGTGTAGTGATTAGTGTGTAGTTTAGTGTAGTGTAGTGAACTGTGTAGAGCAGGGGTGCCCAACATTTTGAAGAGTGAGGGCTACTTAAGCAACTTGGTAACCAGTCGGGGGCCACAATGAGATCCGCCCAGATGAAAGGGGACAAATTCCCTTCTGTTTTTCGAATTGGAAGTAGGCAGGCATAAATGGACATCTGTCACTCTGAGGTGAATTGAGGGCCCCATTTGGAAGGGCCGATGGCGTGAAAAGGGCCTAAGACTTTTCACACTGATGTTCTGTGGTTTACCCACACCGCGGGTGCAGCGTAGTGCATCTGTGTCTATCCAGCGGGTTAGCTGAACTTTGCCATAGACTACACCTGTGTTAAATTTGGCGCTGGAATTTCACAGTGAGTCCTCTGGCTGTTAGACGTTTCACAGATAAGAGTCCTCCTTCTAGATTAGGAACATAAAGCACATCTTTCACTGGTATGGTTAAATTGTGTCCCGCATCATCAGGGCATACAAGGGTTCCATGCCCACATCCTTCTGCATGTATTTTGCTTCCATCTGCAAGGTAAATAATTTCTTTGTTGTTCGGATCAAGTTCTGTGAAGAAACTTCTATCACTCGTCATGTGACTGGTTGCCCCTGAAGCGATGCACCAGTCTTGGCATTTATTGTTGCCTGTCACTTTAAATGTGGCATTCCAGTTGCCTTCCCTTGGGTCATTGATTGTGGTTTTGACCTTTTGTTTAGCATAAGAGGGACGTTGTCTCATTTGATCTGCCTTCCATATAGTACAGTCTTTCTTTATGTGTCCCTGTTTCTGGCATCTGAAACACACTCTGGTTTCTTTCCTGTGTAACCTTGCGTCTGTAGCTTTAAGAGCGGTGCTGTGAAGTCAGGCATTAATTCCTTTCTTCTTTGATACTCATCTATGAGCCTGGTTTTTACAAATGCTACTGTCAGATCTGTCTCAGGTTGTGTCTCCAGTGAATTGATTAGTCCAGTATATGTATCGGACAAACTGCTTAACAACATGGCTGCAATGTGACTGTCTGTTATATTCTCCCCAATTGATCTGAGTTGCGTAATCACTTCCAGCATTGCATTTATATGCTACTGCATGTGCTGCCCTCTGCCAAGTCTAATTTTGTAAAGTTTCCGCAGCATAAACAGCTTGTTGTTTAAACTGGATCTTTAATGCAGTCTTTCAGTACATCCCACATGCCTTTCGCTGTGTCCTCATTGCGTATATGAATGAGCTGATCATCTTCTACTAGTAAACTTGTAGTGGCACATGCTTGTCTGTTTTTCTTGTCCCAGTCCTGATTATTATTCTGTAGCCTGTCTGTAGTGGTAACCTCCCACAAGTCATCTCTGGATAAAAGAATTTCCACTTTAAACTTCCATAGCTGATAATTGTCATTGTTCAGCTTGGCCACTGAGAGTTTAAGCTCTGAGTTTCTGGCTATCTTATCCCTCCTTTATATATAAACAGTCTTACTTGTCTATAGGAGATGTCACTGGAAAGCTTCCTTATGTTGATCTCTGCATCAGCCACGCTGTGTTCCGTTCAAGGCTTTGTTCTGCTTAGGCCGCACCTGGTCATAAGACTTTATCCAGACATCTGGGCCCATAATCTGTTGCAGAGTACGATTGATAGGTGCAGCAGAGTCAGTTGAGATCAGACTTTGTGTAGTAACAGGAACTGGCTTCTTTATTGGAACATCATCACACACAGGCAAAGATGTCTCCACATCATGGTAAGAAGAACAACACACAGACAACCAGGCAGGAAAAAGAAACCAACGGGTACAGTACTGGGATAGAGAATACAACATATCATAAAGAACACATAGCATAGCATATTATTGAGCATTAGCAACCTCCTGTGTCCTTTTTGTAAACTGCATCTGCATATATTGCATATACTGCAAACTGCATATACAGTAGGCTAAGCTGTAGGTTTGTTGCATCTCCAACAGAAATCAGTTAGGTCAGTGTAGGAATCAGGTAGGTCAGTACTATTGTAGGAAGGTGAAAAGTCTGCAGGTTAGGGGGCGCAAATTTCTTGCCTTGCCCTGGGCGCTGACAACCCACGCTACTCCACTGATGTTTAGTAGGAAGTCTGTAGTATGTTTATGTCAACTATACTTAGTTTGAAAACAGGGAGGGAGGACCGACTAGATAGAGACAGCAAAGCTGCTTGACACTAAACTGGTCTATACTATATCGATCGGTATGGGTTTGGTTGGGATTTTCAAGGTCCTTATAGAGAGACGTGTATCATATAAAAATAGGTTTATTACAAAAAGAACACTACATCAATAATAAAAAGATGGGACAGGCCCCACAATTCGGACACAGTAAGGTGTTTGTTAAGATAACACAACATTTTTGTGTTATCTTAACAAACACCTTACTGTGTCCGAATTGTGGGGCCTGTCCCATCTTTTTATTATTGATGTAGTGTTCTTTTTGTAATAAACCTATTTTTATATGATACACGTCTCTCTATAAGTACCTTGAAAATCCCAACCAAACCCATACCGATCGATATAGTATAGACCAGTTTAGTGTCAAGCAGCTTTGCTGTCTCTATTTAGGTCGGTCCTCCCCCCCTGTTTTCAAACATTCCGGGATGCTGGTACATTTTAAATGTATTGTTCTAAATTGAATAACTGAGACTATACTCTCCCCTTTTTCAACTATACTTAGTTGTTTGTTTTAATGAACCTTAGGATTGGAGGAAACCAACAGTGACACATCTAGTGATACTGAAGGTTCTGAAGAAGACAACACAGATCCATTTGACTCTTTATGGGACAGTCTTTTGTTGTACTTGGCCCAAGCACCAACAGTAAGGAAAATTATTTTTAATGTCCTTAGTTATAGAGTTGAGCACCTTGACTCATTTGCAGAGAATTAATCTCACTGGTCAATTCTCTAGCTGTGCCCTCCAATGATCAGAATGTGATCACTTATAAAAAAAGATGTAAAAAAAGATATTGATAATGATTTTTAATACCTATACACAAATGTTTTGCTTTTTATTTTGTATTTTAAACTGAAACGATTGTCTTATAAGGTGGTCATTTACAATCACTTTAAGGGCTCATGAACACTGCAGCTCAAAGAAGCTCAAAGAAGTGGATCCTAAAGGCTTTTGAGCTTTATTGAGCTTTTATTTTTTCTGCCACCCCTCCATATTAGCCAATGTGTCCATCCACAATATGGGCCAGAATCAGAAAGACTTATGTCGATATGCGCCACGTAAGTGTAAAGATGGGCCGTCGGATCTATGCGCCGTACCCACAAAACTAGATACGCCTGAAAAAAGGCTTCGTCCGACCGACCTAACTTAGCTGGTTTATCTTTACACCTGACGTGCACAGTTCAGCTGGAGAGCAGCTACAGCAGCACCGTTAGCACAAATTAGCAAACTGAGCAACCCCACTTGCTGGACAACACATCTGTCTGCCAACATGCCAGGGGCAGCCGTGGTCCTAGCACTACTAATGGGTCCACCGGTACGGAGGAGGAGGGCACATGAGAGGATATACCGCACGCTAATGAGCCTCTTTGGCATGGGTGATGAGGAGGTGTATCGCATCATCAGATTCGGCCCTGCTGCCATCCTGGAAATAACCACAGCCCTAAAAGATGACATCACCAGCAAGACACACCACTTACAAGCAGTGCAGCCACTGATCAAGGTACTGGCAACACTCCATTTCCTTGCCAGTGGCTCGTTCCAGCGTATAAGTGGAGTCGTGGCTGGGATGTCACAATCCACCATGAGCAGATGTGTGCACCAGGTTGTCCCCGCAATCCTCAGACGCATGTCCCACCACATCATCAGACCCACCAATGAGCATCTGCGGCAGAAGGCAATGCAGGATTTCTACAGCATTACAGGATTCCCATGCACCATCGGGGCTATTGATTGCACACATGTGGCACTACAGCCCCCCGTGCCACAGAGCACATATATCGCAATCAGAAGAACTGGCATTCCATCAACGTACAGGTGATAGCCAATGCCCAATGCCTCATATGGCACGTCCGTGCCAAACACCCCGAGTTCAGCCATGATAGCTTCATATACCGTCAAAGCCCCATCCCAGCAGAATTTGAACAGAACGTGTACAGGGACAGCTGGTTGGTTGGTGAGTGACATGGGAGTCAGGCATGACTGTCCGACCCCATGATGCAGACATGACGAGGGGCACATGCATGACTACCATCCTCCTGTCTTTTCCCTTCCAGGTGACTCGGCATATGCACTTGGGCCCCATCTCATGACTCCATACCGGAATCCCCAAACCAGATAAGAGAGAAAATACAATGAAGCACACATACGTACCCGTGCAGTGGTGGAACAAACATTTGGCCTCCTGAAGTCCCGTTTCCGATGCCTGTATTCCCCAAACTTTGTGTGTCAGATCATCGGTGCATGTTGCATGCTGCACAACTACACCATGAGAATGGGCCTGCAGATTAACATACATGATGACCTGACCCCCGACCCACACAGTCCCCACCTGCCCGAGGCTACCCCATCTGCTGAGGGAAGAGCAGTCAGGAGAGTCCTCACGGTAGGCATCTTTGGACATTAAACACACACATTCATTATGGCACATGGACAATGCACGCATTCACACTGCTGTGGTCCCTAGATCACACACACCACATCCACATCACACTGGATTAGCCCAAGTCCAAAATGTAGGACTTGGGAGCAGCAATGCCGCGCCAAGGCCCCAATGATGTCGTTGTCCATTCATACGACATTCACGCGGTCGTGGGGATAACTTCTCCCCAACGAGGGTGACACCCCTTACTGACAGGAGTGCCACCCCCACATTCACACACCACAGTGTTTGGTAAATACTGTACTTGCCACACTAGTTCGCGCTGGCGGAACGTATATGCGCTGCGCTACGCCGACACAAAAATGCGCTCATCTACCTGAATCTAGCCCTTTAGCTTTTTAGGAGTTCACAGACATATGCTCTTACAAGCAGAAATCCCTCCACCAAATGTGAGTTTTTGAGAAGAGCAATCGAGCAGAAAAGACGCCTAAGTGCCCACAAATGCACCTAAAAGCACAAAAGAGCATGAAAAGCTCAAAGAAGCATGAAAACACAAAAAGGGATGGGTTTGTAAGAAAAGACACTTATACTGAAAAAAGCTTGAAGGAGCTCAAAGAAGCTTAATAAAAGCGTGCAAAAGAGCCCAAAAAAGTACAAGCTTCTTTAAGCTGAAATAAAGGCTTAAATGCCTGTAAAACCAGATTTTTTTGAGCTGCAGTGTGCATGAACCCTTATAGTATATAGGAAACAAAGAGCTGCATTATATTACTCTTTTTTATCCATAACAAATATATCATTTTTGGGTGAGATCATGCATTTTTAAATCATGAGCTTTATGGGACTGCTCAGTTTGTAACACTTTATCCCACTTTTTTTTTTCTTAGAAAGTCTATTTTAAAATATGAATAAAGAGAATAACTAATACATACATTTGTGTTTATTTCCTGAGACAGTTTTATTTTTTCTTTATTTTACAGAGCGAATGGTCGCACCACCAAGACCACCAAGACACAGAGCAGCATTCCTCCAGTACAGACGGTGAGGCCTCTGAAGATCGTACATACATACATACAATTTATCTAAAGATTTTTTTTTTTTTGTCTAATTTGGAAAGTAGAGTGGAAAATTTTTAAAACAGCTTTTTGTTTTTCTTGTTGTCTGTTTTCTTACTGGGCAGATTTCCCCCTGTCTATGTGACAGTGGTCACCAGGACAGAAAATTATGGGATATCTAAATTTTATAGCTAAAATCAGCAACAAAAACGTGACATGGGATTTTTACCACTTCCTACTCTCTCCAACACAAGAGAACAAGTTCTGATATTAAATCTAGTAAATAACAGTGCAATAATATGTGGGCTTTTAAAAAAAACAAATTAAAATAAGTAAAATAGGTGAACTGGATAGAATATCTAAATCTATACTGTTTTTTATCACTGTCAGATAGTAGCTGAGCAATAGGAATAATGGTTATATCATGTGTAAACTTTGGGCCAGATTCAGAAAGGCTGCGTAACTTTTCTTATTTACGTTACGCCGCCGAAACTTTACTCGCAAGTGCTGTATTCAGAAAGCACTTGCGTCTAAAGTTCCAGCGGCGTAGCATAAACTGGGCGGCCTAATTCAAGTTTGGCGGGTAGGGGGCGTCTCGTCTTTAAATTAGGAGCGTCCACGTGCCGAACGTACTGCGCATGGGTCGACCATTGTAAAATCCCAGTGCGCATGCTCCAAATTATGACGGTGTTTTCGACGTGAACGTAATCAACGTAAATCCCCATTCACGGACGAGTTACGCAAACAACGTAAACATTTTCAAATTTCCCGCGGTCACGACCTCCATACTTAACATAGGATGCGCCTGCTATGGGCAGCTTTATCTTTACGCCGGGAAAACCCTTACGTAAACGGCGTAAAGTGATTGCGTCGGGCCAGCTTACATTTTTGAATTGGCGTATCTCGCTGATTTACATATTCTCGGCGTAAATCAGCAGGAACGCCTCCGGCGGCCATTTTAAAAATACATTTAAGATCCGACGGCGTAATACAATTACGCCTGTCGGAACTTCAATGCAAACCGGCGTATCTTGTTTTCTGAATACAGAAAACAAGATAAGCCGGCGCAAAGTGTGAGTTATGCCGGCGTATCACTGATACGCCGGCATAACTCTTTCTGAATCTGGCCCTTTCTGTTTTAATCTTCCTGAAGAAATTGTTGGCAATGTAATGTGAAACATTCTGTTATACCTCTTCCAGTGGCAGATCACAATGAGGAGGGCCAAACATCCAGGACTTCTGGAGAAAGTAACGAGGAGAATGGCTCCAACACCGATGTGCAAAATCAGGATGTCAGAGGTACCTCCTCCAGTGAATTTGGTATGTCTATCTATCTATCTATCTATCTATCTATCTATCTATCTATCTATCTATCTATCTATCTATCTATCTATCTATCTATCTATCTATCTATCTATCTATATTAAGTAATTCAGATCAAGGGGGCCAATATCCTAAAAAGATCATTAAAGGAAAAAAATTTTTTTTGCTGAAATGACTGTTTACAGGGTATAGAGACATAATAGTTAACTGATTCCTTTTAAAAATGATTAAAAATAGATAAAAATCAATCATATTATGTGCCTGCAGTTTAGTTTAGTTTTTAAACTGGTTTCATGTTTCTGTGAAGTAAAGAGACACACAGAACAAAAACAAACAAATACAGGGCAGTGTTTGTTTTTAAAATGAATCTGATTGGTTCTGAGGAATTTTCAGACACACAGTAATGACAGCTTGGACCACAGTGAAAAGCTGCCATGAGTTTTTTCATAAGGAGCCAGACAAGCAGGAAGTGTGGAGATCAGAGCAGAATTACAGCAACTTCAAAGCAAAAACGAACAATGAGGACATGAAACCAGGACTGCAGTAAGGTAAAGGAAGCTATTTAGCTAAAAAAAAAAAAAAAAATCCTTTAGTGACTCAAGCAACCAATCAGAATATAATTTGCTCAATTCAAATAAGTTAAGATATTATTCTGATTGCTATGGGTTGATGCACTTTTCTTACAGGTTGGACGTGTTTGGAAAAAAGTCTGTAGAATGTTTATCTCAACTATCCTCAATTGTGCTAATCTTATAAAACATGTATATGTTTTGGTTAAAGTCACTTTAAGACTGCGAGCATGCTGATCAGCACGATTGTAGTCCATTGACAAGTCCTCAAGGAATGGGCAGAAAGGTAAAGGATGTGTCCTGCAGGAGCCTGACATTGTGCCTGCAATCCACTGCAATGCTTTGTAGGCTCCTGTGTTCAAAAAATTACACAAATTTCTGCAAAAATATGTGCATTTACCATTTTTTTAATCAAAGGTGAGCTTATCCTTTAAAATCTAAAAAAAAAATGAATTGTTTTTTTTTTAAATTTGGAGTAGACTTAGGAATTGTTGTAACTCCTTTTAGATTATTTTTTTCTGCTGGGCAGATCGTTCCCTCTCTATGTAACAGTGGTCACCAAGACAGAAAGTGATGTGATACCCAAATTTCACTATAGTCTGTGAACAGAAGGTGAGGGGAAATATTTCATTGGGACACCTGTAAGGGGACAGCTGTGTAGGGGGAGACTTCCACTTATTTTGGAGTGATTTCCTTTTATTTCCTGTTATGTCTCTGAAATATCTCTCAGGCCGCGTACACACGAGGGGATATGTCCGCTGAAAACGGTCCGATGGACCGTTTCAGCAGACATCTCCGCTCGTGTGTATGGGCTAGCGGACAGATTTCTCCACCCGACAGATTTCAAAGCATGCTTTGAAATCTATCCGGTGGGAATCTGTCCGCCCGACATGTCTGCTGGTTAGTACACTTACCAGCAGACATGTCGGCCCCCACCGCCGCCGCGCTGCTGCCGAATGGATTCGGCGCATGCGCGGAAGTGTTTTATTTCCTGGTGCGGTGACGTGGCGGTGACGCGGCGGCGTCAACGTCACCGCCGCGTCACCACTACGTCACCGCGCCGTCCGGCGGCGGGGAATTTGATCCGATGGTGTGTACACGCCATCGGATCAAACTCCCGATCGGACATATCCGATGAAAATGGTCCGCGGACCGTTTTCATCGGATATGTCCGATCGTCTGTACGCCGCCTCAGATGAGACACAGACAGAAAACAAAGTGTCATGGGGTCCTACCATTCAGTGGCGGCTAGTGCTCAACATTTTTGGTGGGCGCAAACAAATTGAAAAATTATAAAAAAAAACATAAATTGCAGCCTCACTGTGCCATCAAACACAGCCACTGTGACATCAAATATCGCCATTGTGCTCATCAATTGCAGCCACTGTGCCCATCAAACACTGCCACTGTGCCATCAAATGCTGCCACTGTGCCATCAAATGTTTCCAATGCTGCCACTGTGCCATCATAAGCTGCTACTGTGCCTTCCAAAACTGCCACCGTGCCGTCCAATGCTGCCACTGTGTCATCCAATGCTCCCAATGCTGCCACTGTGCCATCAAATGCTCCCACTGTGCCATCCAATGCTGCCAATGTGCCATCAAATGCTCCCAATGCTGCTACTGTGCCATCAAATGCTCCCACTGTGCCATCCAATGCTGCCACTGCAACACATGAATTTATCTATGGTAATTAGCTGCTTGCCAACCTGCCGCCGTCATTTTACAGCGGCAGGTCAGCTCTCCTCGGCGAGAGCCCGTAGCTATACATCCGCCTTTTTTTCGGCCACTAGGGGGCGAATGTATGAACGGAAGATCAGTAATTTCCCCTAGTGAGGCCACCCCCCATACAGTTAGAACACACCCAGGAACATACTTAACCCCTTCCCTGCCCCCTACTGTTAACCCCTTCACTGCCAATGGCATTTTTATAGTAATCCAATGCATTTTTATAGCACTGATCGCTATAAAAATGCCAATGGTCCCAAATGTGTCAAAAGTGTCCAAAGTGTCAGCCATAATGTCGCAGTACTGAAAAAAAAAACGCCGCCATTACTAGTAAAAAAAAAATATTAAAATAAAAATGCCATAAAACTACCCCCTATTTTTTAAATGCTATAACTTTTGTGCAAACCAATCAATAAATGCTAATTGAGATTTTTTTTACGAAAAAGTTGTAGAAGAATACGTATCGGCCTAAACTGAGGAAAAAAAATGTTTTTTTTTTAATATATTTTTTGGGGATATGTATTATAGCAAAATATAAAAAATATTTTTTTCAAAAAAGTCGCTCTATTTTTGTTTATAGCGCAAAAAAATTAAATCCGCAGAGATGATAAAATACCACCAAAAGAAAGCTCTATTTTTGGGAAAAAAAGGACTCCAATTTTGTTTCGGAGCCACGTCACACGACCACTCTGGTAATGAGTCAGCAATATGGTCCGGGGGTTAAGTGGTTAGAGAGTGACAGGAGAGGGGGGGAGTGCTCCTGTGCCCTTAAGGACGCACCGCCACTGCTACCATTCCTTACTCAATCCAAAAACAAAACAATTCTGACTTTAAATCAGGTAAATATCAATGCTAATGTGTAGGCTTTACAAGATAAATTAAAATAAATGAACTGGATAGAATAGCTTAATCCATATTGTTTTTTTTACCATTGTCGGGTAGTAGGTGAGCTATAGGAGCAATGGTTATATGTGTACAATTTCTTTTTAACCTCCCTGGCGGTCTTCCCGTGTGTGGCACGGGGTGAGATTTTAAAGCTACGATCGGTAACCCCGTGCCACACACGGACTTGCCTCGCTGGATGCAGAAAAAAGTTTACTTACCTTTTCTCTGCGATCCAGCGATGAATCCCCGCAGTACACGGCGGCCGGATGTCCGCCTGATGCTGTGTGTTCCGCCGATTCCCTTCCCTGCGAGCGTCGCGACGTAGGGGGGGGAACGGCGCCAAATTTAAAAATGTAAACAAACACTATACATACAGTACACTGTAATCTTATAGATTACAGTACTGTATGTAAAAAATACACACCCCCCCATGTCCCTAGTGGTCTGCCCTGTACACTACATGTCCTTTTATATAATAAAAACTGTTCTTTCTCCCTGCAAACTGTAGATTGCCCATAGCAACCAAAAGTGTCCCTTTATGGCAAAAATTGTTTTAGAGCAGCTAAAAAACAGCGATAATAAATCAGAATCACTTGCAGAATTTAGCGATAGCGATTAGTGGGGAAATTCGTCATAAAAAAAAAAAAATAATGACAGCAAAAATTCTGCAACTGAGAAAATTTCAGTGATTTTGATTTGATTACATTGTTGAATAATTTTTACTATAATTATATTATTATTTGTTATAATTTTTTATAATTATTTATTATATTATAATTTTTAATAAGAAAAAAAAAAAATCATACCCAGGATGCCTATTAGACTCTTGTTTGGATAGATTTCAGTGAGTTATTCCTAAGAATTACAAGCCTACAGTATAAAACGCCAAATTCCCTTGCAAATAATGGTACCGCTTTCAGCACCTAGAATCTTAAAGAATCATACCGCCAGGGAGGTTAAATACAAAAAAATCAATGATAATTGTAATTTAAAACAATCTATCTATCTATCCGTCTGTCTGTCTGTTTATCTGATTACTATGGATTACTGCACTTTGATTTTTTTTGTTACACAATGTTTAGTAGAAAGTCTGTAGTATGTTTATTTCAACTATCCTCAGTTGTTTGTTTTAATAAACCCTAGGATTGGAGGAAACCTACAGTGAGTCATCCATAAACACATCTAGTGACACTGAAAGTTCTGCAGAAGACAACACAGATTGGATTGACTCTGAATGGGTCATACATATGTTGCCCTTGGCCCAAGTACTAATAGTAAGGAAAATTGGTTTTAATGTTCCTAGTTGTAGAGTTGAGCACTTGGACTCCTTTGCAGAGAATTCATCTCACTAAAACCCCTTTCACACTGAGCCGTCCATAGCGTCGGCGGTAAAACTCTGCTATTTTTACCGCCGATGCTATGGGCGGATTTGCGGCGCATAACCCCCGCTAGTGGCCGAGAAAGGGTTAAAGCCCTTGGAGCAGTATAATTCAATTGGCAACAGTGGTGGAGGAGCAGTAAACACAGCGCTCCCTCACCACTCCCTCTGGGCTTTCACACTGGAAACAATGGAGCAGCTGTTTGAGGGTGGATTGCAGACACTATTTTTAACGCTATAGCGCCTGCAATATGTCCTCAATGTGAAAGGGGTCTAAATGTGACTATGATAACAGTTCCAGCTTTCTTTGCTCCTGTAGGAGATTTTCCTTCACTTTCTTATTGGTAACACAATTGACCCAGTGCCAGCAAGTAAGAGTAATCTCTCTAATGGCGCCCTGGACATCAGTAAGAACAGGGGTTCCAATGCTGCGTACACACGATCACTTTTTGTGATGTAAAAAAACGTTGTTTTATCTCACGAAACAAAACAATGTTTTTCAAACTTCATTTTAAAAAAAGACGTTGTCTACACACCATCGTTTTCTGAAAAGGCTTTTGCAAAGCGTGGTTACATACACAACGTTCGACAGCACCCTGTTCCATTCAAGCTTGCGTCATAACTTGCTTCTGAGAATGCGCGGGTTTAAAAACGTTGTTTTAAACGTCGTTTTAGCCCACACATGATAATTTTTTATAAAACAAAAACGACATTTTGAAAAATTGAAGCATGTTCGAATTTTTTTTTTTTGGTCGTTTTTTAGAAGACATAAAACAAAGTTTTGCCCACACACGATCATTTTAAATGACGTTTTTTAAAACATTGTTTTATTTTATCACAAAAAACGACCGCGTGTACGCGGCATTATACTTCCCTGGTCCTACCTTAAACCGTTCGGTTTGTTCCCCCGACATTTCTTATACTTGTATGAAAAAGTATCCTGTCCTCTTTGTATCGCTTCCTTTGTGTGAAAACCCTGGTATTATTGCCAGTCTCCCTTTGCTTTACTATAAACTAGGGACCACACTCAGGCCCCGTACACACAACCGGTTTCCTCGGCAGAATTCAGCAAGAAACACGATGGTAAACGTATTCTGCCGAGGAAACCGGTCGTGTGTACACTTTTCGCTGAGAAAACTGTCGAGGAACTGGTCGAGCCAAAAAGAGAGCATGTTCTCTATTTCCTCGATGGGCAATGGGAAAATTTGGCTCGCCGATTTTTTTGACAGCCGAACAAGGAGCTAGACGGGAAAAATGATGATGTGTTTCGCCTGTCGAGTTTCTCGGTCGTGTGTACGCCGCCTAAGCAAGAAAACACACCATGGTCAGTTCTCTAGCTGTGCCCTCAAATGATCAGACTTGTCGTGACACGCCCCTCCCCTCACAGCCTTTCACTGTGAGGTTCAGTGTACTGTTGCTTCTCCTCCCCCCAGCTCTTATGCAGCTGAGAACTTATTAAAAAAGGTTAAAAAAAAAAAAAGATATTGATAATGATTTTTAATACTTATACACGTAGTTACATAGTTACATAGATACATAGATCAGGTTTAAAAAAGACACACGTCCATCAAGTCCAGTGTTTCTCAACTCCAGTCCTCAAGGCCCCCCAACAGGTCATGTTTTCAGGATTTCCATTATTTTGCACAGGTGATTTGATCAGTTTCACTGCCTTAGTAATTCCCACAGCCTTTTCATCTGAGGGAAATCCTGAAAACATGACCTGTTGGGGGGCTTAAGGAATGGAGTGGAGAAACACTGATCAAGTCCAACCTGTGTGTGTGATTATATGTCAGTATTACATTGTATACCCCTGTAGGTTGTGGTCGTTCAGGTGCTTATCTAATCGTTTTTTAAAACTATCAATGCTCACATCACCACCTGTGGAAAGTAATTACACATCCTTGCTGCTCTTATGCGCTGTACACACGATTGACTATTTGATTGAATCTAATCCGATGGATTTTTTCGTTGGATATCCGATGAAGCTGACTTTCATCAGTCTTGCCTACACACCATCAGTCAAAAATCTGACCGTTTCCAATGCAGTGACGTAAAACACTACGACGTGCTGAGAAAAATTAAGTTCAATGCTTCCGTGTCGACTTGATTCTTAGCATGGTTGGATTTTTCTCCGATGGAGTTCCACATAGACAATCGTTTTTTTCTATCAGGTTTTTTATCCATAGAAAGATTTTAAAACATGTTCTATTTTTTTCACCGATGGAAAAAAAAAAACTTTTTCATCAGACAAACCAGTCGTGTGTACAGGGCTTTACAGTAAAGAACCCTCTATGTCGTTTAAGGTAAACCTATTTTCTTTTAATTTTAATGAGTGGCCACGTGTCTTGTTAAGCTCCCTCCCAAAAAAGTTTTATTTCTATTGTGGGGCTTCGGGCTTCGATCCGAGAGGCTTACGTCTTTGTAAGCCTTCGGATCTACGCTGCGATATTTTTGCGGCCGCTGGGAGGAGTTTGCGTCGTTTTCATGCGTCGGGATATGCAAATGTGTTTTTACGGCGATCCACGAAGATACGTGTCACGTGTCTTGTTAAGCTCCCTCCCAAAAAAGTTTTATTTCTATTGTGGGGCTTCGGGCTTCGATCCGAGAGGCTTACGTCTTTGTAAGCCTTCGGATCTACGCTGCGATATTTTTGCGGCCGCTGGGAGGAGTTTGCGTCGTTTTCATGCGTCGGGATATGCAAATGTGTTTTTACGGCGATCCACGAAGATATGAGCGGTCTTCGCAATCGCTTACGTCTGTTTTTTTTTACGTACTGTTAGACCAGCTTTTTGCTGGTCTAACGGTGCGTAGCCCATGTTAAGTATGGCCGTCGTTCCCGCGTCAAATTGAAATTTTTTTTTTTTTCGTAACTCGTTCGGGAATAGAAATGTCCGTAAACGACGCTACTCAAACAACGAATGACGTAACGACGTGATTTCGCGCAATGCACGGCGGGAAATTTGCGAACGGAGCATGCGCAGTTCGATCGCCGCAGGAACGCGCCTATTTTAAATCCTTCACGCCCCCTACTCGTCTAGATGGATTGCGACGGGAGAAATACACTACGCCGCCGTCGTTTACTGGACAAAATCTACCTGGATTCCACGTAGAGCCAGGTAAAAAACGGCGGCGTAGTGTATTTCTGATACGCTACGAGAATCCAATTCTCTCTGAATCTGGGCCAATAAGTTCAGTGCTTGCAACCTTTCTTCATACACAAATGTTTTGCCTTTCATTATTTATTTTAAACTGAATAGATTGATTTACAGGGTGGTCATTTACAATCACTTTAAGGGCTCATGCACACTGCAGCTCAAAGAAGCTGTTGAGCTTTTTTGAGCTTTTATTTTTTTCTGCTTCCCCTCCATATTAGCCAATGTGTCTATGCACACTATAGCTTTTTCAGGAGTTTACAGATATATGCTTTTACAAGCAGAAGCCCCCCCCCCCCCCCACCAAACTCAAGTTTTTGAGAGGAACTTTTAAGCAAAAAAGTCTCCTAAGTGCCCACAAACACACGAAAAAGCGTGAAAGAGCATGAAAAAGCTCAATAAAAACGTGCAAAAGAGCCCAAAAAAGTACAAGCGTCTTTAACCACTTAAGGACTGCCGCACGACTATATACATCCTTAGTTTGAAATCCATCTCTTCAGACGACGGTCCTGTAAATGATAATGGTTGTCTCTTTGGCAGATTCGCAGTGAGATCACCGTTATCGCTGACGGGAGAGGGGCCTCCCGCTCTCCTGCGCCCTCTGCCGCTTACCAAAGTCGTCGGCAGCGGCAGAGAAAAGCGGTTCTTTCTCATGCTGGGCATGGATAGGAGTGAGGGCAAGATGGCCCCCACATGTATCCATACCATAGCAGGGCAGAGGCAACGTCAAAACATCACTTCCGCCCATACGTCTTAAAGGGCCAATTTATTTTTGTCATTTTTTCAATTGACAATTTTTTTTGTCTAAATATGAGATCTAAGGTCTTTTTGACCCCAGGTCTCATATTTAAGAGGACCTGTCATTCTTTTTTCTATTACAAGGGATGTTTACTTTCCTTGTAATAGGAATAAAAGTGACCCAATTCGTTTTTTTACTGTAAAGCGAACGCATATGTGAGTAGCGCCGGCATATGAAAATGGTGTTCAAACCACACATGTGAGATATCGCCGCGACCATTAGAGCGAGAGCAATAATTCTAGCCCTAGACCTCCTCTGTAACTCAAGATATACAACCTGTAGAATTTTTTAAACGCAGCCTATGGAGATTTTTAAGGGTAAAAGTTTGATGACATTCCATGAACAGGTTCAATTTTGAAGCGTGACATGTTGGGTATCAATTTACTCGGCGTAACATTATCTTTCACAATAAAAAAAAATTGGACTAACTTTACAATGTATAATGTTTGGGAGTTCTATGAAATTTTCTAGCAAAAAAAATCGTTTTTAACATGTTAACACTGAATCTGAAAAACAGGCTTGGTCCTTAAGTGGTTAAGCTGAAATAAAAGCTCAAATGCCTGTAAAAGTAGATTGTTTTTGAGCTGCAGTGTGCATGATCTCTAATAGTATATAGGAAACAAAGAGCTGCATTATCTTACTCTTTTCTATCCATAACAAAGATAACATTTTTGGGTGAGCCGACTTTTTAAACCATGAGCTTTATGGGACTGTAACCCTTTATCCCATTTTTTTTCTTAGAAAGTCACTTTTAAAATATAAGTAAAGAGTATAACTAATACATACATTTGTGTTTCCTGAGACAGTTTTATTTTTTCTTTGTTTTACAGGATGAATGGATGCACTATCAAGACAACCAAGACACAGAGCAGCATTCCTCCAGTACAGACGGTGAGACCTCTGAAGATCGTACATACATACAATTTATCTAAAGACAATTTTTTTTTCTAATTTGGAAAGTAGAGTTGAAAATGTTTAAAACTGTTTTTGGTTTTTGTCGCTGTCTGTTTTTCTACTGGGCAGATTTCACCCTCTCTATGTGACAGTGGTCACCAAGACAGAAAATTATGGGATATATACATTTTATAGCTAAAAACAGCAAAAAAAGTGACGTGGGATTGTTACCACTCCCTACTGTCTCCAAAACAAGAGAACACATTCTGATATTAAATCTAGTAAATAACAGTGCAATAATATGTGAGCTTTTAAAAAACAAATTAAATAAGTAAAATAAGTTAACTGGATAGAATATCTAAATCTATACTGGTTTTCATCACTGTCGGATAGTAGCTGAGCAATAGGAATAATGATTAATCATGTGTACATTTTTTGTTTTAAACTTCCTAAAGAAATCGGTGACAATGTAATGTCAAACATTCTGTTGTACCTCTTCCAGTGGCAGATCACAATCAGGAGGGCCAAACATCCAGGACTTCTGGAGAAAGTAACAAGGAGAATGGCTCCAACACCGATGTGCAAAATCGGGATGTCAGAGGTACCTCCTCCAATGAATTTGGTACGTCTATCTATCTATCTATCTATCTATCTATCTATCTATCTATCTGGATCTATCTATCCAAATCAGTTTTTCTGTTTTTATTTAGTAACGCAGTTCAAGGGGGCAAAGATCATACACTTAGCGCAGAAACTCAAACAAGAAATTAGATTAAAATGTACTATATACAAATCAGTTAGGAATTCAATTTGATTACTATGGGTTACTGCACTTTGAATTTTTTTCCAAAATGTTTAGCTGTGGCGTAGCGTGGGGGGTGCGAGGGGTGCCGTGGCCCCAGGCGCAACATTTGGGGGGGCGCCAGTCAGTGTGTGTGTGTCTCCGGCTCCTTCCTCCTAATTTTCATTTACAGTGTGCTTCGGCCGCCATAGTCCATCGCAGGATGGACCCTGGCGCCCTGTGATTGGGCGAATAGGGTCATGTGCAGCGGCGAGGCTGGCTTAATCACTGGTGGTGAGCGGGGATGGCCTCCTCTTAGCTGTGAGTCACCGCCGTCTTCCCCCGTCTCCCCCTCCTCCTTCTCTCCTCCGGAGTCCGGACCAGATCGTTTCCCCTTGTGGCAAGCAGTGTGACAGACCGCAGAGGCAGAGCAGAGCACATGAAAGAAAAGCAGGTGAGTGAGACTGAGACTCCCTCGTGAGACGCGTTGCTGGCTGGGGGGAGTGGACATGGTCGGGGGAGAGGGAGCAGCCAGTAAGTCAGTTTAGTGTAGTGTGTAGTGCAGTGTGTAGTATGTAATGTGTAGTGTGTAGTGCAGTGTGTAGTGTAATGTGCACGGTGTAGTATAATGTAGTGTAGTATAATGTAGTATAATGTAGTGTGTAGTGTGTAGTGTAGTGTGTATTGTAATGTGTAATGTAGTGTGTAGTGTAATGTGTAGTGTAATGTGTAGTGTGTAGTGCAGTGTGTAGTGTAATGTGCTCGGTGTAGTATAATGTGTAGTGCAGTGTGTAGTGTAGTGTTTTGTGTGCAGTGTTTAGTGTTGTGTGCAGTGTGTAATGTGTAGTGTGTAGTGTTTTGTGTGCAGTGTTAAGTGTAGTGTGCAGAGTTTAGTGCAGTGGCGGTGCGTCCATAAAGGTTGCAGGAGCGCTGCCCCCCCTCTCCTGTCACTCTCTAATCACCATAGATAGCATGTATTGCATGCATCTATCTATGGTCGCCGCTTCCACCCCTATTCCTGTGCCCTATAAGGAAAGAAAAATGGACAGCCGCACTTACAATGGATGAAAAGACTTAAAAATAGTGCCTGTTTATTCCGGTCAAAAAACGAAAACAGCAAAAACAGCAAACAGTGGGGTAACAAAAGCTGACGCATTTCACCTCGACAACCGATGCTTAGTCATAGCCCTATTCCTGTGCCCGGCCCCTTGTCAGGCGCCGGGCATATGAATTACAGAGGCGGGGGGTGTTTTGGAAGCGCCTGATTAGAGCCATAGGCTCTAATAGGCTTCCAAACGGATAAACAGGTGGGGGACACTCACACTGGCAGCATTTGGTGGGCACTGGAAGCATTTGATGGGCAGTTTGGGCACAGTTGCATCATTTGATGGGCACAGTTGCAACATGTGATGGCACAGTGGCTTGAGGGGCACAGTGGCTGCAATTGATGGGCACAGTCGCAGTATTTAAGGGGCACAGTCGCAGTATTTGAGGGGCACAGTCGCAGCATTTGATGTCAGTCTCAGTGTTTGATGGCACAGTGGCTGCATTTGATGGCACAGTGGCTGCATTTGATGGCACAGTGGCTGCGTTTGATGGCACAGTGGCTGCGTTTCATGGCACAGTGGCAGCGTTTGATGGCACAGTGGCAGTGTTTGATGGCACAGTGGCAGCGTTTGATGTCAGTGTCAGTATTTGATGGCACGGTGGCTGCTATTGATGGCACAGTGGCAGCGTTTGATGGGCAAAGTGGCTGCAATTGATGTTTTTAAAAAAAATATATATTTTAGTTTGTTTGCGTCCCCCCAATTTTTTTTTTTAGCACCATACACCACTGGTGTAGTGTAGTGATTAGTGTGTAGTGTAGTTTAGTGTAGTGTGCAGTGTAGTGGACATTGTAGAGTGTAGTGGCTGCAATTGATGGGCACAGTCGCAATATTTGAGGGGCACAGTCGCAGTATTTGACGGGCACAGTTGCAGCATTTGATGGCAGTCAGCGTTTGATGTCAGTGTCAGCGTTTGATGGGCACAGTAGCAGCATTTGATGTCACAGTCGCAGCTTTTGATGTCACAGTGTCAGCTTTTGATGGCACAGTGGCAGTGTTTGATGGGCACAATGTCAGTGTTTGATGGGCACAGTGGCTGCTATTGATGGGCACAGTGGCTGCTATTGATGGGCACAGTGGCTGCTATTGATGGGCACAGTGGCTGCTATTGATGGTACAGTGGCAGCATTTGATGGGCACAGTGACTGCAATTGATGGGGGTTTTTTCATTTTTTTTTAGTTTGTTTGCATCCCCCCATTTTTTTTTTTAGCACCAGACACCACTGGTGTAGTGTGCAGTGTAGTGTTTGTTTAGTGTGTAGTTTAGTGTAGTGTGCAGTGTAGTGAACAGTGTAGAGTGTAATGGCTGCAATTGAGGGGCACAGTCGCAGCATTTGATGTCAGTCTCAGTGTTTGATGGCACAGTGGCTGCGTTTCATGGCACAGTGGCTGCGTTTAATGGCGCAGTGGCAGAGATTGATGGGCAAAGTGGCTGCAATTGATGGGGTTTTTATCAATTTTTTTTTTTTAGTTTGTTTGCGTCTCCCCAATTATTATTTTTTTTTAGCACCATACAACACTGGTGTAGTGTGCAGTGCAGTGTTTAGTGTGTAGTTTAGTGTGATGTGCAGTTTAGTGTGTAGTTTAGTGTAGTGTTTAGTGTGTAGTGGACAGTGTAGAGTGTAATGGTTAGTGTAGTGTAGTATAGTGATGTAGAAATCAGGTAGGTCAGTGTAGGAATCAGGTAGGTCAGTACTATTGTAGGAAGGGAAGGGATTTGGGGAGTGTGAAAAAGCTGCAGGTTAGGGGATGCAAATTTCTTGCCTTGCTGGGCGCTGACAACCCACGCTACACCACTGATGTTTAGTAGGAAGTCTGTAGTATGTTTATTTAAACTATACTCAGTTGTTTGTTTTAATGAACCCTAGGATTGGAGGAAACCTACAGTGAGTTGACACCTATAACATCCATAAACACATCTAGTGATACTGAAGGTTCTGCAGAAGACAACACAGATCCAATTGACTCTTTATGGAACAGTCTTATGTTGTACTTGGCCCAAGAACTAACAGTAAGGATTTTTTTTTTATGTTCTTAGTTATAGAGTTGAGCACCTTGATTCCTTTGCAGAGAATTAATCTCACTGGTCAGTTCTCTAGCTGTGCCCTCCAATGATCAGAATGTGATCACTTATTAAAAAAAAGGTGTAAAAAAAGATATTGATAATGATTTTTAATACCTATACACAAATGACTGAATAGATTGTCTTATAAGGTGGTCATTTACAATCACTTTAAGGGCTCATGAACACTGCAGCTCAAAGAAGCTCAAAGAAGTGGATCCTAAAGGCTTTTGAGCTTTATTGAGCTTTTATTTTTTCTGCCACCCCTCCATATTAGCCAATGTGTCCATGCACACTATAGCTTTTTCAGGAGTTCACAGACATATTCTCTTAGGCCGCGTACACATGATCAAATCTATCTGCTAGAAACAGTCGGCCCGACCGTCTCAGCAGACAGATTCGACCGTGTGTACAGACGAGCCGACGGATTTGGCCACCCGACAGATTTCAAAGCATGCTTTGAAATCTGTCGCCTGGGAACCCGTCCGCCCGACATGTCTGCTGGTTAGTACGCTAACCAGCAGACATGTCTTCTCGCACACGCGCCGAATGGTTTCGACGCATGCGCGGAAGTGTTTTACTTCCTGGTGCGGTGACGTGGCGGCTTCAACGTCACCGCCACGTCACCGCCATGTCCCCAGCAGACAGATTTGTTCAAATCGGTCCGCCCGACCGATTTGAACAAATCTGTCTGCTCGTGTGTACGCGACCTAACAAGCAGAAATCCCTCCACCAAATGAGAGTTTTTGAGAAGAGCAATCGAGCAGAAAAAGATGCCTAAGTGCCCACAAATGCACCTAAAAGCACGAAAGAGCATGAAAAGCTCAAAGAAGCACGAAAACACAAAAAGGGATGAGTTTGTAAGAAAAGACGCTTATACTAAAAAAAGCTTGAAGGAGCTCAAAGAAGCTTAATAAAAGCATGCAAAAGAGCCCAAAAAAGTACAAGCTTCTTTAAGCTGAAATAAAACCAGTAAAACCTGATTTTTTTGAACTGCAGTGTGCATGAGCCCTAATAGTATATAGGAAACAAAGAGCTGCATTATCTTTCTTTTTTTTATCCATAACAAAGATAACATTTTTTGGTAAGCCGCATTTTTAAATCATAAGCTTTATGGGACTGCTCAGTTTGTAACCCTTTATCACACTTTTTTTTTCTTAGAAAGTCTATTTTAAAATATGAATAAAGAGAATAACTAATACATACATTTGTGTTTATTTCCTAAGACAGTTTTATTTTTTCTTTGTTTTACAGAGCGAATGGTTGCACCACCAAGACACAGAGCAGCATTCCTCCACCAGTACAGACGGTGAGGCCTCTGAAGATCGTACATACATACACACAATTTATCTAAAGACAATTATTTTTTTCTAATTTGGAAAGTAGAGTGAAAAAATGTTTTTAATTGCTTTTTGTTTTTCTTGTTGTCTGGTGAACTGGATAGAATATCTAAATCTATACTGGTTTTTATCACTGTCAGATAGTAGCTGAGCAATAGGAATAATGGTTATATCATGTGTATTGGTAAACACTATCAGTTTTTGCTGCAATCTTAGCAATATTTATTCGTTTCACTATTTATTATTTTAGCGCAAAGGATTTTCCATTATATATCATGTGTACACTTTCTGTTTTAATCTTCCTGAAGAAATTGTTGGCAATGTACCGGTAATGTGAAACATTCTGTTGTACCTCTTCCAGTGGCAGATCACAATGAGGAGGGCCAAACATCCAGGACTTCTGGAGAAAGTTCCAATGAATTTGGTACATCCATCTATCTATCTATCTATCTATCTATCTATCTATCTATCTATCTATCTATCTATCTATCTATCTATCTATCTATCTATCTATCTATCTATCTATCTATCTATCTATCTATCTATCTATCTATCGTAATGCAGATCAAGGGGGCAAATATACTATAGTTTGTACAGAAACTCAAGCAACCCATTAGAATATAATTTGCTATATTCAGATGAGTTAAGAATTTATTCTGATTGCTATGGGTTGCTGCATTTTTCTTACAGGTTGGACATGTTTGTAAAAAAGTCTGTAATATGTTTATCTCAACTATCCTCAATTGTGCTAATCTTATAAAACATGTATAAGTTTTGGTTAAAGTCACTTTAAGACTGCGAGCATGCTGATCAGCACGATTGTAGTCCATTGACAAGTCCTTAAGGAATGGGCAGAAAGGTGAAGGATGTGTCCTGCAGGAGCCTGACATTGTACCTGCAATCCACTGCAATGCTGTGTAGGCTTCTGTGTTCAGAAAATATTAAATTCACTTTTTTTCCTGCACAAATATGTGCATTTACAATTTTTCCATCAAAGATGAGCTTATCCTTTAAAATGTATTTAAAGGCAATGCGGGAGGAAGCACTAGAAGCTCATATTGCTCTGATAGTGAAGGAAGATAAAGATCTGTCTTTATGTGCCAGCTATAGGCCTATCTCTTTGATCAACATTGACATAAAGATCTATACGAAAATTTTGGCTGTAGTGTAGTAAACAAAGTTCGGGGATTGGAACTCGGGGTTCTGGAGGAGGAGCCAGCATCATCAGGGTCGCTGGGGCTGGTCCTTGGACGGATGCTGGGGAGTAGGTAGAAGATGGTGCTGGTTCCATAGGAGCAGATGGCTCTGTCATGTGTTGGAAACGACCTTCAAGCTGAAGTTGTGCCTCCTGCAGTATCTGGACTTCATGGGCCAAAGCTGCGGCTTGTTGGCACAGAGCCTCTAATGGGGACGCACCTCTGCCGACCTCAGACATGGCTGGATTGTACTATCAAGTCTCTGGTGTGAGGCCGGATTGCTGAGAGGGCGCCCCTTGCGGCTAAGTGCACCGCACCCCTGGGAATGAGACAGGGAGTGCGGGGCCCAAAGATGCACGGGTTGCCAGTACTGCTGCTGACTAGGTAGATGCAGGCAAGGTAGCTGGGGTGTGCTGGAAGAGCGGACTCTGTAGCCGTGCAGGGTAGGGATTCAGGTGCGGTACCCGAAGTAAGACAAGAACAAAGTCGGGAGCCAGGCCAAGGGTCATACACAGGAATCAGTCCAAAGGAATGTACTAGAACAAGCCGGGTCATACACAGGAGCAAAAGATACAGAGTAGTCAGCCAAGTCAGGGTCAGATGCGAGGAGACAAACAGGTTCAGACGTAAGCCAGGGGTCAGCCAGAGATTCAGGATAAACAGGATACAGGAGACACTGGAGACACAGAAAACCTGAAGACAATCCAGCAGTTTGTATCAGACAATGGCAGCCTTTTATAGACCAGCAGGAAGATCCACCTGTCACATGATGTGCCTCTGGTGGCCATTTCTTCTACTGGCAAGATTGCCAGTACTTCCACAGCCATTTCCATGACACAGCCTTCGGCCATTTCTTCTACTGGCAAGATTGCCAGTACTTCCACGGCCATTTCTCTGACAGTGCCCCCCCCCCAAGGGGCAGCCTCCGGATGCCCAGCCGGGCCCATCTTTCAGGGTATCGGGCACGGAACCCCTGCAGAAGTCTAGGGGCATGTATATTGCCTTCGGGTTCCCAGGAATTCTCTTCTACCGGATAACCTTTCCATTTTATGAGAAATTGAATAGTCACGGCCATTTCCCTGACACAGAGAAGGGGGGCGTCATTTTGTGCGGGCGTAGCGTATGCTCTTTACACTACGCCTCCACAACTGTTATAGGTAAGTGCCTTATTCAGAAAGCACTTGCTCCATAAGTTGCTGCGGCGTAGCGTAAAGTGGCTGGTGTAAGGGCACCTAACTCAAATTAGTAATGTGGGGGCGTGATTCATGTAAATGAATCATGACCCCACGTAATTTACCCACGTAATTCACGTTTTTTTCTGGATGGCGCACGAATGCGTGAAATCACGTTGCAAGTTGTCAATGTAAACGACGTGAATGTAAATTACGTCCAGCCCCATTCCCGAACGATTTACGCAAACGACGTAAACTACGCAAACGACGTACAATTCGACGCTGTCCCGACGTCCGTACTTAACATTGGCTGCGCCTCATATAGCAGGGGTAACTTTACGCCGGACTAACGCTTATGCAAACAACGTAAACTACGACGCCCGGCTAAAGGAACGTTCGTGAATCGGCGTATCTAGATCATTTGCATATTTTACGTGTAAAACGACGGAAGCGCCACCTAGCGGCCAGCGTAAATATGCAACTAAGATACGACGGTGTAAGTGACTTACGCCGCTCGTATCTCAGCAGAAATTCAACGTATCTTGTTTTATAAATACAGAAAACAGATACGCCGGCGCTGCTTAGAAGTTACGCGGTGTATTTATAGATACGCCGACGTAACTGGTTACTGAATCTGGCCCATAGTGCGTGGAGCAACAGGAAGACAGGGGATCTCAAATATATATAGAATATTGAAATCTAATGGAGAGTTTGGTACAATGAAAATACTGGAAGGTTGGGAACAAGAACTAAATCAAAATATCTCTGAAGATAGGAAGAGACAGGTATTCGATTTGGTCCATTCTACATCAACGGATGCAAAAGTAAAAGAGATGAATTATAAACTTTTTACCAAATGGTACTATGTCCCAACAAAACTTTATACAATTAATAGTGAAACATCATCCCTTTGCTGGAGAGAGTGCAGGATAGAGAGAACACATGCCCATATTTGGTGGCAATGCCCCCTGATTCAGGCATATTGAGTAGAGATTCTAAAAATGATTAAGAAGATAAGCGGTTGGGAGGTGAAACAGGATCCCTAGCATTGCCTGTTCCATGGTATGGGAATGGCTAGTAAAAAATATAGAAGGTCTCTGGTCCCTTACCTACTGAATGGAGCTAAAGCATTAATTCCAAAGAATTGTATAGAAAGGAAAGCCCCATCAGTAGGAGAATGGATACAAGAAATAGATAGGATGAGTAGGATGGAGGAATTAATATCAATTTATAACGATAGTAGGATAGAATATGATAGGATATGGAGCAAATGGAAAGAATTTAAGGAGTTGGATGTTTAATTTGATTTGGAAGAAGATAGGAATCTTGAGTCCCTATACCCGTGTATATGGAAATAGAGAGGGATGAAAATATCTGGGGATATTCCTGCCCAATATAGAGAACTATCTCTCCCCTCATTCTCTCCAAAAGAGGGGAAGGAGGGGTGGGGGGGGGGGGGGGTTAAGAGGGAGGAGAATTTTTTTTTCTTTTCTTCTTCTTTTTTCTACATGTGTGGGTACACTTAGGCTTGGATGGAAAGCCTTCTTAAGGAAAGCCTTTTTAGGATTAATCTTCTAAATTCACCTCCCTCTTTTTTTTTTTTTTACATTTTGTGGTTATATTTCTACATATACATAGGGGTGGGGGGAGTGGGGAAGTTTTTTTTATTTTTTTAAGATAAATTCACTAAATTCGCTTTTTTTTTTCCTCTTATTCCTCTCTCCCTTTTCTCTCTTGGGGGATAGCGTTTTCCTCCCCGGATTTCTGCCATCCAGCTCCTTCTTTCCATAATGCCCTAATCTTGTTTTGCCCTTTTCTATTCCAGACTTGTTACCTCTGGATAGCTGGTTTAAACTAGAATAAAAAGGCGGAGGGTTTAGGACATGGAGGATGTATTTGAGATTTGGGGAAATTTTAACTATAATTTATAATTAACATAGACACTAGCCGGATTCTATGAGGCAATTATCCTGAGACTATGTATGTATGTATGTATAATGTGTATTTATTTGTTTGTAATGTTGGAGAATTTTTTTTTAATAAAGAAATTTGGAAAAAAAAATGTATCTAAAGCTTAAACAAGTTATCTAATTTGGAGAAGAGTTAGGCCCCTTTCAGACGTGCGGACCGTATGTCCGCTTTTTCATCCATCCGTTTGCGGATGAAAAAGGGACATACATTGGTCCCTATGTGATTGCGGGTGTCAGTGGATAAACATCTGCTGACACCCGTAATCGTCTGCAAACATCCGATTCTGCAGATGGAAGAATGTCCTATCTTTTCTTCTGTCTGCAGAGCGGATCGGATGAACACGGTCCTTGTTCATCTGCTCCCCCATAGGGGAGAGCGGAGAAAAGACAGTGCGGTCCCTGCACAGTGTGCGGAGACCGCCCTGTCATCCGCCGACTCAGCGGGGATCAACGGAGCGATCCCCGCTCAGCTTGCGGACACACGGAGGTGGATCATTACTGATCCACCCCGTGTGAAAGGGCCCTTTTCGATTTTTTTATTCTGCTGGACAGATTTTCCCCTCTCTATGTAACAGTGGTCACCAAGACAGAAAGTGATGTGATACCCAAATTGTACTATAGTCTGTGAACAGTGCGGTCCCTGCACAGTGTGCGGAGACCGCCCTGTCATCCGCCGACTCAGCGGGGATCAACTGAGCGATCCCCGCTCAGCTTGCGGACACACGGAGGTGGATCATTACTGATCCACCCCGTGTGAAAGGGCCCTTTTCGATTTTTTTATTCTGCTAGACAGATTTTCCCCTCTCTATGTAACATGGCCAGTCTAACTATAGACCAGATAATAGCAGCTTTAACTTTACGCCGGAAAAACCTGACTAGCGACGACGTTAGAGAATGCGACGGCCGATCGTAACTTCATGGATCGCCGTAAAAATCTAATTTGCATACTCTAATTTGCATACTCTTATTTAGTAACGCAGTTGAAGGGGGCAAAGATTGTACACTTAGTGCAGAAACTCAAAAAAGCAATCAGTTTAAAATTGACTACATACAAATGAGTAATGCCGCGTACACGCGGTCGTTTTTTGTCTTGTAAATAAACAAAGTTTTTTTTCAAACTTCATTTTACTGTAAAAAACTACGTTGCATACACACCATCGTTTTCTTAAAATGCTCTTACAAAGCGCGGTTACGTACAACGCGTACGACGGCAATCTGTTCCATTCAAGCTTGCGTCATAACTTGCTTCTGAGCATGCGCGGATTTAAAAACAAAGTTTTAAACGTCGTTTTGCCCACACACGATCCTTTTTTATGACACAAAAAACGACATTCTGAAAAAAAACATAAAAAATTGAAGCATAAAACGACGTTTTGCCCACACACGATCATTTTACAGTAAATTACATTTTTTAAAACGTTTTATTTCATCACAAAAAACGACTGTGTGTACGCGGCATTAGGAATTCAATCTGATTACTATGGGTTACTGCACTTTGAATACAAATTGTTTTGTTTAGTAGGAAGTCTGTAGTATGTTTTTTGCAACTATCCTTGGTTGTTTGTTTTACTGTAATAAACCCTAGGTTCTGCAGAAGACAACACAGATCCGATTGCCTCTTCATGGGTCCAATTTATGTTGTACTTGGCCCAAGTACTAACGGTAAGAAAAATTCACTAAATGTGACTATGATAACAGTTCCAGCTTTCTTTCATCCTGTAGGAGATTTTCCTTCACTGTCTTTTTTGTAACACAATTGTCCCAGTGCCAGCAAGTAAGGTTAATTTCTCTCAAGGTGCCCTGGACAGCAGTAAGAACAGAGGGCCAGATCCACAGAGCCAGTACGCCGGTGTATCTCCTGATACGCCGGCGTACTTTCAAATTACCTGCGTCATATCATTAGTTTGAATCCCCAAACCATGATACGACGGCTTCGGGCTTTGATCCAACAGGCTTACGTCTTCGTACGCCTTCGGATCTACGCTGCAATCTTTTTCCCCCCGCTGGGTGGAGTTTGCGTTGTTTTCCGCGTCGAGTATGCAAATTAGATTTTTACGGCGATCCATGAAGTTACGATCGGCCGTCGCATTCTCTAACGTCGTCGCTAGTCAGGTTTTTCCGGCGTAAAGTTAAAGCTGCTATTATCTGGTCTATAGTTAGACTGGCCATGTTAAGTATGGCCGTCGTTCCCGCGTCGAATTTTCAAAAAATGACGTTTCGATGTAATTTCGCTCAATGCACGGCGGGAAATTTCAGAACGGAGCATGCGCAGTTCGATCGCCGCGGGGACGCGCCTAATTTAAATGCTTCACGCCCCCTAATTGCGTATTTCGATGTAGCCGCGAGAAATACACTACGCCGCTGTATCTTACGGGCCGAAATCTTCCTGGATTCGACTTAGAGCCAGGTAAAATACGACGGCGTAGTGTATCTCTGATACTCTACACCAATCTATTTGTATGTGGATCTGGCCCAGAGGTTCTAATTCTTCCCTGGTCCTACCTGAAAGTGTTTGTTACCCCGACATTTCATATTCCTAATATGTGCCTGCTGTACCATATACTTGTGTGAAAAAGTATCCTGTCCTCTTTGTATCACTTCCTTTGTGTGAAATCCCTGGTGTTATTGCCAGTCCCCTTCTGCTTTACTATAAACTACGGACCACACTAAGCAGGAGAACATACCGTGGTCAGTTCTCTAGCGGTGCCCTCCAATGATCAGACTTGTCATGACACGCTCTTCTCTGTGCACAGCCTTTTACTGGAAGGTTAAGTGTACTGTTGCCTCCCCCAGCTCTAATGCAGCTGAGAACAGAAGGACCAGAGGGAATGTGATCACTTGTAAAAAAAGGTGAAAAAAAGATATTATTAATGTTTTTAATACCTATAAACAAATGTTTTGCCTTTCATTTTTTAGAATAGATTGTTTTACAAGGTGGTCATTTACAATCACTTTAAGGGCTCATGCACACTGCACCTCAAAGAAGCTCAAATAAGTGGTTCCTAAGGCTACTTTCACATCGAGGCGTTGGGGACGTTGGCAGGGTGCTTTTTCGGCCAACAGCGGGGCGATTTTAACCCCCGCTAGCGGGCAAAAAAGGGTTAAAATCGCCCGCAAAATCCTGCCCAAAGATGTGGCTTGCAGGACTTTTTTACCATCCTGCCAGCACTCCACTCCAGTGTAAAAGCCCTCTGGCTTTCACATTGGAGTGAGAGGAGAGGCTCTTTACAGGGGCTATGCAGGCGCTGTTTTTAGCACTATAGTGCTTATAAAGTGACTCAGTGTGAAAGCAGCATAAAGGCTTTTGAGCTTTTTTAAGCTTTTACTTTTTCTGACCCCCTCCATATTAGCCAATGTGTCCATGCACACTATGGCTTTTCAGAAGTTTTTTGCAAACAGAAACCCCTCCATCAAAGTTTTTGATAAGAGCATTTAAGCAGAAAAGACGCCTTAGTGCCCAAAAACACACATAAAAGCACAAAAGAGCATGATAAAGCTCAAAGAAGCTTGAATACACAGAAAAAAAAAAGGAAAAATTAGACAAGGGATGGGTTTGTAAGAAAAGACGCTTATGCTGAAAAAAGCTCGAAGGAGCTCAAAGAAGCTCAATAAAAATGTGCAAAAGAGCCCAAAAAAGTACAAGCTTCTTTAACCACTTGCTTACTGGGCACATATACCCCCCTCCTGCCCAGGCGAAATTTCAGCTTCCAGCACTGCGTCGCTATAACTGACAATTGCGTGCGACCTGGCTCCCAAACAAAATAGACGTCCTTTTTTCCCCACAAATATAACTTTCTTTTGGTGGTATTTGATTACCTCTGCGGTTTTTATTTTTTGCGCTATAAACAAAAAAAGAGCGACAATTTTGAAAAAAAAATCTATATTTTTTACTTTTTGCTATAATAAATATCCAATTTTTTTTCTCAGTTTAGGCCGATGTGTATTCTTCTACGTATTTTTGGTTAAAAAAAAATCGCAATAAGCGACTGGTTTGCGCAAAAGTTATAGCGCCTACAAAATAGGGGACAGAATTATTATTTTTATTATTATTTGTTTTTACTAGTAATGGCGGCGATCTGCGATTTTTATTGGGACTGCGACATTATGGTGGACACATCGGACACTTTTGACACATTTTTGGGACCATTCACATTTATACAGCGAACAGTGCTATAAATATGCACTAATTACTGTATAAATGTGACTGGCAGGGAAGGTGTTAACACTATGGGGCGAGGAAGGGGTTAAATGTGTACCCTGCATAGTGTTTCTAACTGTGGGGGAAGGGGACTGACTGGGGGAGGTGACCGATCTGTGCCCCTATGTTAAGGTGACCAGATTTTTAAAATGAAATCCGGGACATTTTTTTTCTTTACTAGTAATGACAACAATCAGCGACTCTCTGCCCATTGCCGCCCGCCTCACAGCCTCTCAAGTCTTACTCTTCGTGCCCCGGCTACTACTGGGTGGGGAGCGGAGGAAGATAACTCCCCCAGGGAAGGCAAGGAGATAAGCAGGTGGCTGGCCAAGATTTGTGCCAAGGCAGAAGAACATATGAGCGAAGCTAAATGGGCATGCGCCCGAAACTGAAGAAATATTCCCTCCACTCCGACCAGCACATGATCATCAGAAAGGGGCACAGTGCTAGTAGGCACGGCAAAGTGGGGGGTGTAATTCTAATTTATTTATTTTAATTCTGCACTGACTGTCTTTGAAATTGCCCCTGCCCCTGCCCTCTATTAACTCCAATCTGGGGACAAAACCAGGGACAGACTTGGTCCAGGGACAGTGTCCTCAATCAGGGGACTGTCCCCTGAAACTGGGGATGTCTGGTCACCCTACCCTATGTACAAGGGACACAGCATCGGTCTCCTCTCTCCCTGACAGGACGTGGATCTGTGTGTTTACACACACAGATCCACGTCCTTGCTGTGTAACCGCCGATCGCTGGTGCCTGGAGGACATCGTGGCCACCAGGCATGCGCATTGGCATCTCAGTGATGCGGCGGGCGCGCGCGTCGCCGCCGGCGGCGCTCACGCGCCCCCCAGTGGCCGGAGGCCAATTAGGATCCACATTGCAGCCGTAGAAAATCGTATGGTCGTCAGGAATTGGTTAAGCTGAAATAAAAGCTCAAATGCCTGTAAAAGCAGATTGTTTTTGAGCTGCAGTGTGCATGAGCCCTAATAGTATATAGGAAACAAAGAGCTGCATTATCTTACTCTTTTCTATTCATAACAAAGATATCATTTTTGGGTGAGCTTAAATCATGAGCTTTATGGGACTGCTCAGTATGTAACCCTTTATCCCATCCCATCCTAGTCTTTTTTAAATATAAATAAAAAGTATAACTAATACATACATTTGTGTTTATTTCCTGAGACAGTTTTGTTTTTTCTTTGTTTTACAGGACGAATCGATGCACCACCAAGACCACCAAGACACAGAGCAGCACTCCTCCAGCTCAGATGGTGAGGCCTCTGAAGATCTTATCAACAGTTGTACTCAGCAAAACGTATTCAGGAAACAGGTAAACTAGTTTCTTCCAGAGAATAACATTTATATAAATATGTGGTTGGTCACCGACGCAAAAGGGATTTTTTGTGTATAAAAGATCTGCTGCAGTAATATATATGCCTCAGAATGAAGTGTAGAAAATATAAATAAATGAATTTGTTACTGCGCCAATCCTTCAATGTTATCTCAAGTGATAGTGAACCCAATATATTTAAAAAAACTAAGGAAACAACAAAAAACAAGTTCAAAATACTCTAAACCAAATGCTCCACGTATGAATTATAAATTAAAAAACAAAAATGCAATCTAATCTCATAAAACACGTCCAGTGTTACAAAAAGTCCAATGAAAGTCCAAAATAATGATAGTGCTCTTTAATATGAAAGAATATGTGACTGCTGCTCCACCAGAAAAAAACGTGCCACCGTCACTAACTTCTGAAATGGACATTCACCAGACCTAGGTTTAAAATGCGCCTGTAATATCAAAGTGGATCTCTCCCCTACTCACAGCCAATGCGCAATCCTCCTCCACATAAACATGTGTGTCCTGGTGGTAACTGGTTATTCTAAAACAATGTACTAGTCATAGAGCAGTATATTCAAATTGTTTTATTGAAAAATGGGTAAAACAAGGTCTCACTCACAAATTGTGGTGCCTCCAGACCGGCACCAAGTCCTTCCAGCAATGCTGAGTGACAGAGCGCTCACCATTGTGTTGATCCCCTCGGTTTGCGTGCGCTCCACGCCTCCGTCTCAGTGCAGCTCAGCGGCAGGAGGTGACATGTGACGTAATTCCGCCCAACGTGCTACCCAAAAGCCTCTACGCGTTTCACAATCAGCCTTATATCATTCCTGATGACGCAAGGCCTCCTGCTGCTGAGCCGCACTGGGACAAAGGCATGGAGCACACGCAAACCGAGGGGATTCACACGTTGGTGATCGCTCTGTCGCTTGGCATTGCTGGAAGGACTTGGTGCCGGTCTGGAGGCACCGCAATTTGTGAGTGAGACTGCACTATGATTAGTACCTTGTTTTAGAATAACCAGTTACCACCAGGACACACATGTTTATGTGGAGGAGGATTGCGCATTGGCTGTAATGAGGGGAGAGATCCACTTTGATATTACAGGCGCATTTTAAACCTAGGTCTGGTGAGTGTCCATTTCAGAAGTTGGTGACGTTGGCACGTTTTTTCTGGTGGAGCAGCAGTCACATATTCTTTCATATTAAGGAGCAGTATCATTATTTTGGACTTTCATTGGACTTTTTGCAACACTGGACTTGTTTTGGGAGGTTATATTGCATTTTTGTTTTTTAATTTATAATTCATAAGTGGGATATTTGGTTTAGAGTATTTTGGACTTGTTTTTTGTTGTTTCCTTATTTTTTTAATTATATTGGGTTCACTTTCACTGGAGATAACATTGCAGGATTGGCACAGAGAATAAAATGTGCCTTTCCACATCTGTTCCACTGTTGCTCCCCTAGTTGTTGAGCTGTTACATTTCTAGCTTCAATTCTCTGAGTTTCTGACCCAATACAAGTATGCAGATAAGGAGTTCTGACCACACTTTACTGGCTGTACCAGGTGCTTGTTGTATGAGGCTTATTTTTAAAAGGTCCATTTTATAGTTTGATATTTTTTAATAGGACTATTTATCTATTTAAAAAGCTGCTCTGGGCAATTTTCATATTTTAAAACAGAAAAATAGTTAAGAAATTTCTTTACTTTAGAAAGCCATCCTTTTATCTGTGATTTGAATGATAAATGAATGCACCTATAAACTATCATTTTCAGTGGAACAACTGGAGGATGAGGACGGTGTATTTAACAGTATTTTTCTGCTTTTGCCAAATTTTGCAATGATTACTTTTCACCAAATTTGAATGTCACTACTACAACAACTTCTTTTGTCTAAGTATACATTTTGTGGGCGAAGGGGGTTCGGGGGAGGGGGGCGTGGGAGTTGGGAAACCAGTTAAAGATTTTGTGTTATGCGTCCTAAAACTAAAAACCAAAAGCGTGGGGCTGATCACTGTACCAGCCCGCTGCCGGTACCATGTGACTGCTGTAACCAATCACAGAAGGTTACATGACAGTTGTAAATAATTGATGGATTATTTTTAAGCCGTCCATTGTGTACAATTGTGTTGCTAGCTGTGAATGTTCACAGTGATCACATGGTACAGACTGGGCCAATCACAGCCAATCTGTGCCATGTTATCAGATGTAGCCTATCCCAGCTAATCACAACAAAACAAACTAAATTATTTGAATTTCATTCAATAAAATGCTTGCATATAGCAAGAAATTCTATGCAATAAGTAAACGCAATATGTAAAAAAAAATACTGATCACTTCCCCAGATTAGTAGAATGTTACTATTATATTGCTCTAGTCAAAAAAGGTAAAACAAAATTATTTATTTATTTCTTTTTCATACTGTCAACAGGCAGTGTCCCATACTACACCAGTTATATGATGATGCTGTACTAAACTGTTAATAATATGTAAAAAAAATATGTATTTCTTAATTTTCCAAAATATTATGACTAAAAATTACAACTTAAAAAAACTTGCCATGCCTCTTACTAAATACCTTGGACTGTCTACATTTTAAAAAGGGGTGATTTGGGTGCTATCTGTACTGTCCTGATATTTTTGGGCCTCAAGAAATGAGATTGTGGACTGTGTAACTTTCCTACAGGCTAAATAATATACACTGATTTGGGTTATTTTCACCAAAGAAATGTAGCAGAATACATTTTGGCGTAAAGATTTTTTATTTGCAAAATTGTATTACAGAAACAAAAAAAACATGTGTTTTTCAAAATATTTGGCCTTTTTTTGTTTATTTAGTAAAAAAATAAAAATAAAACAGCAGTGATTAACCACTTAAGGACCGAGGGTGTTTTTCAGATTTCGTGTTTACGAGACTAAAACATTTTTTTTTGCTAGAAAATTACTTAAAACACCCAAACATTATATATTTTGTTTCTAACACCCTAGAGAATAAAATGGCAGTCATTGCACTACTTTTTGTTACACCGTATTTGCGCAGCGGTCTTACAAGCGCACTTTTTTTGGAAAGAATTCACTTGTTTTAATTAAAAAATAAGACAACAATAAATTTGGCCCAATTTTTTTACATATTGTGAAAGATAATGTTATGCCGAGTAAAATGATACCCAACATGTCACGCTTAAAAATTGCACCCGCTCGTGGCATGGCGTCAAACTTTTACCCTTAAAAATCTCCATAGGCGACGTTTAAAAAATTCTATAGGTTGCATTTTTTGAGATACAGAGGAGATCTAGGGCTACAGTTATTGCTCTCACTCTAACGATCGCGGTGATACCTCACTTGTGTGGTTTGAACGCCATTTTCATAATTTTCATACTGCGCGCAAGCTCGTCGGGACTGGGGGGCTTTTAAAAAAAATTTTTTGGGTTTCGGATTTATTTTTATTTATTTTATCATTTTTAACACTGAAATAAAAAAGAAATTATTATCACTTTTATTCCTATTACAAGGAATGTAAACATCCCTTGTAATAGAAAAAAGCATGACAGGTCCTCTTAAATATGAGATCTGGGGTCAAAAAGACCTCAGATCTCATATTTAGGCTTAAATAAAAAAGAAAAAAAAAAAGAAAAAAAAAGGTAAACAAAAAAATGTCTCTTTAAGACGCTGGATGGGACTGACGTTTTGACGTCACTTCCGCCCAGCAGAGCTATGGGGACGGGTGAGGGACATTTTTCCCTCACAAGCATCCCCGGACAGCAGACGAGCAGACCCGATCGCCTCCGCCACTGCCGACGGCTACGGTAAGCGGCGGGAGGGGGGCCCTCTCCCGCCACCGATAACGGTGATCTCGCGGCAAATCCGCCGCGGAGGCCGCCGTTATCCTGTGCAGGCCCGCCCACTGTAAAGATGGATATGTCGGTTGTGGCAGCAGCTGCTGCCGTTACCGAGATATCCATCTTTAAAAATAGGACGTATATATACAGTGGGCGGGCGTTAAGTGGTTAAATACCACCAAATAAAAGCTCTGGCCCAGATTCACAGAGCGATTACGCCTGCGCAACAGGAGATGCGCGTGCGTAAGGCTAAATGTGCGCGTGCGTTTCGATGCACGGCATCCCCAAAACGAGATACGCAAGAAATCTACTTTTTTTTGTCCAGCGTAATTCCGTTAGACAGGCGCATCCGTCCGCGCAAAACTGCGCTAGACAGACCATTGATTTCCTAGTCAAATATGCTAATGAGGGACTTACGGGGATCCACAAAAGAACGTTGGGGCAGCGCAGGCTACGCAGTGTGCGCAACAGCAAAATGTCCTGTCTAAAATTAGACCATATAAAAGCTGGTCTAAAAAGAGAAAAATCGTCTACATGTCAGAGAAAGCAACACTGTTAGTGAGGAGCTCAGCAGTCACACGTGTTGCTCAACAAACTGTATGCCAACATGCCAGTGGCATCCATGCTCATAGCTATACTACTGACTTTAGATGAGCAAAGAAGGAGGAGGGCACTGAGGAGGGCACGGGAGATGTTTTTTTTTTTTTTTTTTTTTTTAACTTTTTATTTGCTTATATAAACTTTACAATTTAATCTAATCTAATACAATATTCTTATCTGATACAAGCCCCTCACTCTTCACTCTTCACAGGAGAGGATATATCACACACGCATAGACATCTATGGCATGAGTGATTCTGAGGTGTCTCGCACCTTTAGATTCACCCCTCATGCCATCATGGAATTAACCACAACCTTGCAGGAGGACATCAGCAGCCCAACACATGGCACTACCCATGACACCCATGACAGCTACATATACAATCATAGCCCCATCCCCACAGATTTCGAACAGAACATGTATGGGGACAGCTGGCTGGTTGGTGAGTGACATGGGTGGCAGGCATGACTGTCCCCCCCCATGATGCACACATCACAAGGGGCACATGCACTACTAACATCCTCCTGTCTTTTCCCTTCAAGGTGACTCTGCATATGCACTGGGACCCCATCTCATGACCCCATCTCATGCCAGCTCACATATGCATCTTTGCACGTTAAACACACACATTAATCATGGCACAATGAGAATGCATGCATGCACACCACTGTGGTCCCTAGCACACACACACACCACATCATCATCACATTGGATTGGCACAAGCCCACCATGCAGGGCACAACGCCATGCCACGGCTCCAATTATGTCACTGTACATTCATACACCATTCACACAGACCTGGGTTTCACTTCTCCACCACAAATGAGGGTGACACCCCTTTTCCCGCAGGAATATCACCCCCACATTCCAAAATCATACACAAACAGAACCAAAAAAATAAAATAAATGACGTGCAAAAATAAAAAATGCCCAGCAAAAATATAATTTAAACAAAATAACAACAAAGAAAACACATAAAAGACAAAAATCACTCTGCAAAACAGTCCCCAAATATCTCAAAGTCACGTCACGTCACAAACAAACAAACAAACAAACAAACAAACAAACACATGCTAATAAACAAAAGCACCTTGCTGTATAGGGAGGGATACAAAGGGATGTACTTTTGCAAAGGAAGTGCGTTTGTGTCTGTCTATTTATGCTGTCTGCGTAGTTCACTAAGTTGCCCTAGTCCACTTCCAATTTCACTGATTGCGCCGTTCCCGAGTTGTGAGCATGCGCACAGAGGTGCTGACCATGGTCTGCTTCAAGCGCGCATGCGCGAGCCGGCCGGCCCTTCATTTGCATGGGGTCACGGCTCATTTCAATGTAACACGCCCACGTCAGCCATGAATAAGCACTGATCCAGTGCGAAACGCGTCGGCTGTTCCTTGTTTCCACTGCTGTGACCCTATTTTTGTACATGCTGTCTATTGAATAAAAGACCACCCATCAGGTTTTGGAGTGCGGCTATCCATTTTTCTTTGTCTTCATTTTGCTTAGTGCACCGCCAGCACCCTCGGTATCCTGCACCACCTGTAACCATTTAGTGATCCCACCTGGAGCGGTGGCTCCTTTCTCTCTAACACGCCCACGTCCTTCCCAATTTGTAATACTCTGCCTTACGCCTCTGAAATAACGTTACGCATGCGCAATTTTGTGCGTAAAAGCGTCGAGAATAGGGTGATTGCGCGGCTACATTGCGCAAGTCTAACGTAAAGGCGGTGCGCTACGCCGGTCCAATAATGCGCAGATGTACCTAAATCTGGCCCTCTATTTGTGTAAAAGAAATTATAAAAAATTACTATTTGTACAGTATTGCATGAATGCGCAATTGTCATTCAAAGTGCGACAGCAATGAAAGATGAAAATTGGCCTGGACAAGAAGGGGGTAAAGTGACTGGTATTGAACTCGTTAAAAAAATAACAAAGATTTTCACTTACGTCCCCTGAAATTTTTAAATTACAGTCACATGGCTGAAAATAAAAAATGGACTGGTGTTTGTGAATTTCGCATATTGACATATAAAATGTGAGTTTATATAGTAGTAGCACATGATATATATATATTTTACATAGAACATGTCTAATCTGTCTACAGGGGAAGCTGGATAAAAGTGACTCATCAAATAAGGCCTGCAGCATTTGTATTTCTGACATAGAAGACAACCAGACTGTCAGGTAATGTGTTAACTTGCTTATACGTTTAATCTGTATTTAACTAGTTTAGTTGGATTTCTTGTAATTTATAACGACAGCAAAAGGGTACTTATCTTTTTTTTCTGATTTACTTTCCACAGATGTCTACCGTGCAGCCATTTATTCCATCAGATATGCATAGACCAGTGGTTGCAATCCAGCAGAAGGTGCCCCCTTTGTAGACATGACCTGGGTGCACCCTTATGACAACTGAGCAGTACATGGTGGCTGGCTTTCCTCTCATAAAGTACTTTCTTTGAATAAATTATTATTTTTATTATACAGGATTTATATAGCGCCAACAGTTTGCTCAGCGCTTTACAAAATGAAAGCAGACTTTACAGTTACAATACAATTAAATATACTTTAACCTGCATATGCATGTTTTTGAGCATATATATTTCTTGGTGTAGCATATACTGTATTTCTTTATAAATTACTGTATTTATCGGCGTATAACATGCGCTTTTTTCCCCTGAAAGTCAGGGGCAAAGCAGGGGAGCGTGTTTGATGCTGATAGTGTATCGCACAAGTCGATGCCGACAACGTACCTCACCGCGACGTCATTTCCTCTCCACACGGCTCCTCGGCTCTCACGTCACACACACAGTCCCGCCACCGACATTGGACCAGTCTTCTGCCTATCACAGTTGCTAGTCCAATGCCGATGGCGGAGGCGGGGCTGTGCATGTGTAACGTTAGAGTAGAGTGGAGAGGAGATAACGGCTCTGTGATTTCCTGATTCAGACTGCTGGTGTGGGAGATGGTGAGGCTGCAAATGACGGTAGTTTAAAAAAGGCATTTATCAGGCTGCATTGAGGACAATAATCAGGCTGCATTGATCAGGCTGCATTGAGGACTTTATTTAGGCTGCATTGAGGACAATAACCAGGCTGCATTGATCAGGCTGCATTGAGGACTTTATTTAGGCTGCATTGAGGACAATAACCAGGCTGCATTGATCAGGCTGCATTGAGGACTTTATGTAGGCTGCATTAAGGACAATAACCAGGCTGCATTGATCAGGCTGCATTGAGGACTTTATTTAGGCCGCATTGATGCATTGATCAGGCTGCATTGAGGACTTTATTTGGGCTGCACTGAGCACATTAATCAGGCTGCAGATGGATCGTGATGGGCACTGACCCTGATGCCCCGTACACACAATCGTTTTTCGGTATGAAAAAAAAACGATTTTTTTCATCATGGAAAAAAACAATGTTTTTCCAACTTCATCATTAAAAACGACGTTGCCCACACACCATCGTTTTTTTTAAATGCTCTAGCAAAGCGCGGTTACGTAACAGCACGTACGACGGCACTATAAAGGGCCATTTCCATGCAGAAGACGGCCTCTTTTGCTGATATCGTGTTGCTGCGTGTTAGTAAAAGTTTGGTGAGAGACGATTCGCGCTTATCAGTCTTCGTGCTTTAAAGATCGTTTTCTGTCATACAGTTTGTTCTTTTGGGTTCATATCTGTCTTACAGTGCTTGTATTCAGTTCGTATCTGTTTTTGCAGTGCGTTCTTGTCTGCTTGTTCCTGTTTTGCAGGTCCGTTCTTCAGAGGGCTTTCTGTTCTTCAGGGCGTTCTTTTTTAGTCCGATCTGATTAGACGACCATTTACGAGCCATGTTGCGGGTACGTTCTTGTCGCCGAGATCGTGTTGTGCTTGGTGTTGGGATTTGTGCTTTATCCTGACTCCGGTCCATGAGGAGGGTGAGGAGGAGTTTGTGGGCCAAGAACTAGTTTCTCTGCAGGGACCAGTTCTCTCATATGCCTCTGCTGCGGTAGATCCAAGAAAACAACCCTGATGATTTCAGGAATTTTCTTTTGGCTTCGGTTTCGCCATATATCACCAGGCAGGACACTGTTATGCGGAAAGCCATCACTGCTGAGCAGCGGCTAGTTGCTACGTTGCGCTACCTTGCAACAGGGAGAAGTCTGCAGGACTTGAAGTTCTCGACGGGCATCTCCCCCCAGGTTCTGGGCGTCATAATCCCGGATACCTGTTCGGCCATAATCCAGGTTCTACAGGAGGACTATATTAAGGTAAGTTGTGTCTCACAAACTATGTATTTATTGCTTGCTTTTTTTTTTTGGAAATCATTCCCTAATTAACCTGTTTGTAAAATGCTGTGGATGTTACCTTTGTCCCCATGCATGCTGTAAGGTTTTTTTTATTTTTTTCAGGCCTACATGTATATTTACAATAGCCAACCTCTCCAGCATTCTATTCTGGGCCCAAACACACCTAGCCTAGTCACTTCACCCTTTTTTTGCCTCCATTGTAGTGCTCCATTAGGTGTGTTCCTATATCCCCCATGTATTTTTGCCTCCATTGTAGTGCTCCATTAGCTGTGTCCCTATATCCCCCTTTTTTTCTGGCCTCCATTGTAGTGCTCCATTAGGTGTGTCCCTATATCCACCATGTATGTTTGCCTCCATTGTAGTGCTCAATTAGGTGTGTCCCTATATCCCCCTTTTTTTCTGGCCTCCATTTTAGTGCTCCATTAGGTGTGTCCCTATATCCCCCATGTATTTTTGCCTCCATTGTAGTGCTCCATTACAAAAAATATACAAAAAAAACATGCATATTAAAAAAAACATAAAACAATAAAAATAATTAAAAATAAACCCTCCCCAATACATCCATCACATTTTTGGATTTGTCTTTAATTTGTTGTAAACTGATGCGGATGTTTTCAAGGTCAGCCCTGCAGGCCAACACCTCTCCAATCAACAGCTGGGCGCTGTAGGTGTCCAACCCGTCACCAGCACGAACAGGAACAGCTCCTGAAATTTTGAACCAAGCCATGTATTACTATTCTGCTGGCCTACATCTATTACTTGAAGCTGTGGTATATGACACTTACCTGATGTGGTGGCATTTTCCATGTCCTCCACATCCTGCGGGGGTGCGGCTTGTGTGGTGTTTCGCTGCTCCTGCCTTGCAGCTTGATTGCGCCCTACAAGATTGAAGAAAAGGGAAACATGTTTTAAAAAGATTAGATGCCTGAAAGAGAAGATTCTGAATCATTTTTTATAAAAATAGTGTAAATATTGATGTTTTAACAACCCTTCTTCTAAGCTGAACACAGGATTCTATCCATTCACAAAGATCATTCAATTCTATTATCTTTGGTCAAGTTTTCTACATGGAAGCAAACCAAGTATCCCCTGGATCACCTGTGTGTGACATCAGAAATAGGTTGTTCTTGTGGCCAACACTTGTGCTACTGAGTCCACATGTGTATAGCCTACTGCTGAGCATACTCTCCTTTTACTGAATATTGACTTAATAGTGCTGACTAAAATCCAAATAAGAACACATCTACATTAATTCCACAATTGATCTCACATAAATATTAAAACAAGATGTTGCAAGTTTCATGTTTGTAATTGGTCGTAGGAGTCGTCGTTCATTCGTTCACTAATAAAAAAAGACGATATTTTTGTCTGAAACAATGTATATAAAAAATATTCCATTTGGCCATGCCTAGAACTAGACATTTCCTTAAACATTGTTTCAGACAAAAAGATCGTCTTTTATTATTTAAGTGATCGAATGAACAACGACTCCTACGACCATTTACTGTGCCCACAAACATGAAATACATACAGTAGTACAACCTGAAAGAAAAAGCACATGGCGCCAAAAAAAAAAAAAACATGATTACACAGGGAAATTACTTACTTCTTCTAATGATTCTTTTTAATTCAGCCATCTGCTCCGGCTCCCTTAATTTCAGGTCAGACCATATTTTTCTTAGTTCTTTTGACCTGCGCTGCCCAAATTTCTGGTATAGACTCCTCACCACCTTCTCCATGATTTGGGCCTTGACCTTGTTGGGATACCTGTATGGGCCATGTTTGACATCGTAGTCCTCCCTTAAGATGGCAACCATCTTCACCATCTCCTCCAAGGACATACTTGTGGCCTTGTACCTCCTTCTGGTTCTTGCTTCCGCCTGGCCTGCCTCCTGGCTTAAAGTGAAAACGGCGTTCACAATCTGTGGAAGAAGGCAGAAGTAATGATCGTGTCATACGACTTGATTTTGGACGTTATATTATTAGTGATCAGTGGATGACTTTGTTGTAGGTTAAAAAGATATGGGTAGAAAGCTTATTAGTAGTAGTGGCTTGACTGACATTAGGTTTGTTATTTTAATTTTGACTTGCAGAAATAATGGAGGCCTTCAAAGACCCAGAATTCTGTAGTGAATTTATTCAAAGATGGAAGGAACTGCCTGTACTATGGCAAAGTAAAAGCAAACTTAATAAAAACAAAGAGGCCAGGAATAAAGCACGGGAGAGCCTGCTTGCATTTGTAAAGACAAGGGTCCCCAACGCCACAATCACGACTGTGATCAAAAGAAGCTGCAGTTCCTGGACGACCACATCGAGTCCAGGCTATCCCTGTCTACCCTTCCCCCAAGAGGTAGCTCCAGTCTTCCCTGCAGTCAATCCCCCAGTCTTCCCTGCAGACAAGAGCAGGCAACCTCTGAGGAAGAGCCAGAGTTCCTGGAGGACCCAGATTGTGACCCATGGAGCCAGGTATTGTTTTTTGCAATCAATTTTGGGTAATCCAATGTGACAGGAAGTCAGGTAAATCTGTGGGTGTTTCTGCCTTTTTTAGACAATTCACCAATTACTATCAGGTGTCGGCTGCAGAAATAGCCAGAAAGGTTTAGGGCGTTGGAAAACTTTAACTGTTCAGAATTAGGCAATAAGGCCTCTATAAGTCATTCCAGAGGATGACTACTGATTGCTGCATCCTGAGGCCTTTGAGTTAAGGAGAGCAGTGGGCTGAGAAAGACTTCTGAAGGTGAGGTCGTATCAGTATTTCTGTGTGATAAATATCAAGAGACTTTTTGTTTTCTGCTGTGACCAGCAGTGTCTTCCCAGCAGTAGGCTGTGCCAGATTCCATAGGTAGGTTCCTGTGTTCTGAAGGTAGACGCCCCAAGTGGCCAGGGTTTATTTTATGTTTTGTTTAAGCTGTTTTGATGCTTGCAGTTGTATCCAGCAATATGGAAGTATAAACCATACCCTTTGTTTTCAACCATCCTCAACTGCCTTTCTGTATAGTTCAGCGTGTAGTAAACCCATCCAGGGGGTCACACACATCCGCTACCGAGGCAATCCCTCACACCAAGTATATAATAATGATGTCAAATTGATGTTACTAGTGCTCCAAAATTAAAAGGATTGAACAAAAAGTGGTGAACATACTGTATCAATAGACAGTAGTGACAAAACATGATGGGGACAAGAATGAAAAAAGCTGGGGTCAGAATGATTGTGTGTAATTTTCTGGTAGGCCATCAGGGGGGTACAGGCAGTAAACCTGTAAGGGGCCCCAGATGACAACCCCCCTTTTTTGGCATAATGAAATTAGAGAAATATATTATATTTTTAGTTTAAATTTTGTATTTTGGGTAAAGGCCCCCCGCTTTAAAATTTCAAGTGGCAGCACCCCCCCCCCCCGGTTCTCTGCTCCAGGGGGGCCATGTATGAAGCTGGGTAAGGGGCCCCATAATTCAGGATGGCGGCCCTGTGTGTAATAGTATTTTAGCATCCAATCGTGCATGATCATATGTATGATCACTGCAGTTAGTGTCAGTGTGACAGGCAGTTAGTGTTAGGTCCAGGGTAGCCCCCGTACCCCCCCTAATAAAGTTTTGACCCCTTGATCACCGCCCTAGTTAACCCTCTCACTCCCTATTGCCAGCGTCACTAAGCGATCATTTTTCTGATCGCTGTATTAGTGTCGCTGTTCCCGCTAGGTAGCTATTTTTTTTTATTCCGATTTTTTTTTTTACTAATGACATGTGCCTAAATAAATTTTGGCCTAAATGTTTGACTAAAATTTAGTTTATTTGATTTTTCTTATAACAGGTCTCCTGAGGAAGTCACGTGGAGTGACGAATGCGCGTATGAGGTACCAGAGGTGACGTTGGCGGACGCCCTGTGTTTTTATGCCTGTTTTTTATTTCAACTTTGTGAGTACCCATTTATTGTTTTAATAAAACCCCCCTGTTTTAATGGTACTACACTATTGGCATTTTTTTGTTTTCCTGGATGTGAGCGACTATTATCGTTTGGAGGTGATTACCAGGAAGGATCCATTCTCACCACATTTACCTATTTGGATGACACCACAAGTGGACTCAACCTGAAAAGTGCTCCTGGGCTTTGTTTTCTGCTGTTACCTTACAGCAGTAAGGTAAGGGGACATCTTTACTTATTTTGGAAATAGCATCTGCAACTGGTCATCACGGCATTTTGGCTTTCACATCAGCAATCTTTTTGAACTTTATATCCATATTGCATGTATACATTGCATTGACTCATTGTTACCTGTTGTATGGACATTCACCCTGAATAACACTGTTGTGTGCGATTTCTGGCACTTTGTGCACCAGATTGTTATAAGGAAGTTACACTTTATATGTTATTTTGCACTGTCATTGGTTTGGCAGCCGGCTTAGGCTGCATTTAGCACGTTTAATATATATTTCTTATATACACCACTGTCATTTTCTGACATTACTATGTATAATAGTTAGGTTATTCCTTTTTTCTTTTTTCCACGTATCTAGTTTTTTGCCACACTTCCTCTTCATTTTATCCCATCCCCACATTCTTCGTTACAGCGCAGCACTACACCCCCCCCCATTTTTATCTGCCTTGGTTGATACACCATTCAGTGCAGCAGCTGTATCCACCCACTCCCCTCTCCCCCCCCACCCACTCCCCTCTTCCCCCCCCTCCCCCCGTTTATGGTAAGCGCGGTAATATTCACCCCAACAACACCCTCTTGTATTCCCCAAACTTTGTGTGCCACATCATCTGTGCATGTTGCATGCTGCACAACTTCGCAGTAAGAAAGGGCCTGCAGATTGACCTACGTGATGACCTGACCCCTGAACCAGACAATCCCCCCCTAACAGAGGCTACCCCGTCTTCTGAGGGAAGAGCAGCCAGGAGACAACTCACATTGGGCATCTTTGCACGTTAAACACACACATTAATCATGGCACAATGAGAATGCATGCATGCACACCACTGTGGTCCCTAGCACACACACCCCACATCCACATCAAATTGGATTGGCACCAGTCCACCATGCAGGACTTGTGAGCAGCAACGCCACGCCAAGGCTCCAATTATGTCACTGTACATTCATACACCATTCACAAGGACCTGGGGATCACTTCTCCCTGGTCCTGGGGAACCCTTCTCCACCAAAATTGAGGGTGACACCCCTTTTCCGGCAGGAATGTCACCCCCACATTCAAACAGCATTCACAACCCCAAAAAAAAATGACCAGCAAAATCAAAAAAATTCCAGCAAAAAAAAATGGGGGAAAAAAAAATATTGCCCTTTACGTGAGCCACGCCTGGGGCGCCCCCGGCCACGGCCCCGGCTCCTCAGGGGAGACTCGAGAACCTCGGTCGTGTGTACGCCGCCAGTCTCTCAAACACTTATCAAAAAACACTTTCAAAGATCTACTAACAAACACTTGATCACACAGAACACTAATCTGACAACTACAAAACACAACGCAACGAACAACAGGACAAAAGCACTTGGTTAAATGGGAAGGGACAAAGGGATGTACTTTTGCAATGCAAGTGCGTTTGTGTCTGTCTATTTATGCTGTTTGCGTAGTTCACAAAGTTGCCCTAGTCCATTTCCAATTTCACTGATTGCGCCACTCCCGAGTTGTGAGCATGCGCACAGCGGAGCTGACCATGGTCTTCTTCAAGCGCGCATGCGCGAGCCAGCCGGCCCTTCATTTGCATGGGGTCACGGCTCATTTCAATGTAACACGCCCACGTCCTTCCCAATTTGTATTACTCCGCCTTACGCCTCTGAAATAACGTTACGCATGCGCAATTTTCTGCGCAAAAGCTACGAGAATAGGGTGATTACGCAGCAAAATTGCGCAAGTCTAACGTAAAGGCGGTGCGCTACGCCGATCCAATAATGCGCAGATGTACCTGAATCTGGGCCACAGTTTTTACTAAACAAAATCAAACAAAAATAAATCCTTTTTCCAACAAAAAATTAAACCCTCCCCAAAACATCTATTAAATTTTTTAGCTGTCGTTCCTGCACGACAACACCTCTGCGATCAAGAGCTGGGCACTATATGTGTCAAGTCCCTCACCAGCACGACTTGTTCCTGAAATGTGGGACCAAAACATGTATTAAAATTATGTAGGCCTACATCTACATTACCTGAAGCTGTGGTATATGATACTTTACCGGATGTTGTGGCGGGTTCCCCTTCGTCAACATCCCTCGGGGGTGTGCCTTGGGTTTGTTGGGCCTCCTGCCTTGCTGCTTCATTGTGCCCTACGAGATTGAAGAAAAGGTAAAAATGAGCTTAAAAGATTATAGAGGGCTGCAAGAAATTTAACAAATATTTTTAAATAAAAAGATGGGACGATAGTTGGTCCAATAATTGGTCGTATGAGTCGTCGTTCATTCCATCAAAACTAATAAAAAGACAAACTATTTGTCTGATACATTTTTTAAATCCCATTAGCTCATGCGAAATAAGCACAATGCCATTTCTCACAAAGATCAAATTTAATTAGTTAAAATCAGCGAATGAACGACGACTCCGACGACCAAATATTGTGCCCGCCAATCAACACATTTCACTTCTCCCTGAATGAAAACCACATGGCACAAAGAACGCACCCAAATAATGAATCCACATGAAAATTATTTACTTCTTCTTCTAATCACTCTTTTTATTTTCTCAAGTTGCTGGGGCTCTCTCAACTTGAGGTCTGACCACCTTTTTCGCAGTTGCTCTCTGCTCCTGCGTTCCCCAAACTTCTTATGGAACCTCCTGATCACCTTCTCCATTATTACGGCCTTCACTATATTGGGATGCCTGTGCGGGCCATGGTTGGCATCATAGTCCTCCCTCCTTAAGATGCTGACCATCTCCACCATTTCCTGGAAGGTCATGTTGGAGGCTTTGCACCTCCGCCTTGTCCTGAAAGTCATCCATAATTCTTCCTCACAAAACAAGAGAGAAGGGTCTGTGGCAAGATTTGAAAATGTATAATAGAATATGCAATCAGCGCAAAAATATGTATAAACCCCCCAAAAATTGCAAGCTGAACACTAAAAGACGTTCACAAAAATCTGTAACAAATAATAAAAAATATAAAGGGCCAGATTCAGATACAAAAATGTATCTTTCCGGCGGTGTAGCGTTTCCTCTTTACACTACGCCGCCGCAAATATTATGGGCAAGTGCCTTATTCAGAAAGCACTTGCTCCATTATATGCGGCGGCGTAGCGTAAAGTGCACGGCGTAAGGCCGCGCAATTCAAATTGCTGAAGTGGGGGCGTGATTCATGTAAATGAATCATGACCCCACGTAATTGACATTTTTTTTGGACGGCGCATGCACCGTCCGTGGACGTTCCCAGTGCGCATGCGCAAAATCACGTCGCTTTTTCTCAATGTAAACGACATGAACGTAACTAACGTCGAGCCCCATTCCCGAACGATTTACGCAAACGACGTAACCGACGTTCAATTCGACGCTGTCCTGACGTCCATACTTAACATTGGCTACGCCTCCTATAGCAGGGGTAACCTTACGCCGCTCTAACGCTTACGCAAACGGCGTAAAATACGCCACGCCGCCGCAAGTACGTTCGGGAATCGCCGTAAATAGCTAATTTGCATATTTTACACGTAAACCGCCCCAAGCGCCACCTAGCGGCCAGTGTAAATATGTAACTAAGATACGACGGTGTAAGCGAATTACGCCACTCGTATCTTAGAAGAAAGCTGGCGTATCTTCTTTTCTGAATAGCAAAAAAAGATACGCCGGCTATTCTTAGTATTTACGCGGCGTATTTATTGATACGCTGCTGTAAATACTATCTGAATCTGGCCCAAAAAGTTCAGTTCAATAAAATACAGTTCAATAAGCTGGTGAACTACAAGTCCCAGAAGATAAGATGACTCCACTAGTGAGGATCAACAGTATCAAGTAAATGATGACAGACCCTCCACCTCCAATCTATGTTCTACGCTCACCTCAGAGCATGGACCCCTGAGCTAACAGGTAGTCATGTATGCAGGTCCCACTCAACAGGTGGCAGCAGACATAAGTCAGTTTAAACTTCTCCTCCAGATCGGTATTATTAATGGGGGCATCAGAATGTAACAAGACAAATACAGGCATATATCACAACACCATGCTGAATGATAGCAAAGGATGGTAGCGGGTGACGTCATCTGTGCGTGGCTTCTCCCCCGTGGGGTAGTTTTTTGCGACAGGAGTGAATGTTTCATCGTAATCTATACCGAATGTCTAGGAGAAACCCTTGGCAACTAGACTATCTTTGTATTTGTATTACCTTCTTCATCTGACTTTACTTTGAAAGTCCACTTACCACCTAAAGTTCCGCAATTAGGAGGGAGCTCTGTGAGTGTCCAGGTTTTATTTTCTTCTGCCGCCTTTCTCCATTTATTGGCTTCTTGTTTTGGCAGTTTTTCTATGTCTTACCAGGAGGTTCAAGAGCGGAATTCTGTCGGAAAAAGCGGTTTAGTTTGTTTGCTGTAGCCTACTAGAAAGCCCTCTATGGCTCTGTTCTCCAGCTTGGGTTGCTTTTTACTTGGAATATAGGCATATGCTTGACATCCAAACACTCTGCCCTATGCTAGGCTTAGATCCATGACACATTTTGAATGGAGTATTTTTAATGACTCTTGAGGGTAGTCTGTTCTGTAGGTAGCTTGCAGTCATGACTGCTTCTCCCCAGTACTTGTGAAGTAGGATGGAATCCAACACCATGCACCTGGCCATTTCTATAAGGGTGCGATTTTTTCCTTTCTGCTATACCCAGTGCTGTTTCTTGGCCTAGGTAGACAAGGCATAGGCCTAGGGCGGCACTTTGCAAAGGGGCAGCAAAAAAGCCACCCCCCTGCACCAAACCCCCCAACCTGTCCTCCCACGGCCGCCTCCTGTACAAATACAGAAACACCTGCCTAATGTAGGGTGGCACTTGCTAATAGGAAGTCTGTTGGCATACTTGGCTGGGGGAGGGGAGTGACTTGCACCCCCATCAGATGGCCGATAACTGGCCATACCAGGTGTAAGTAACTTCTGGTGGGCAGAGCCTAATGCTCCGCCCACCTTCCTCTGCATGGCATCAACACCATCTTCTCCCTGGCAGGGGGTCTGTCATCTCCCCATCCCCCTCTGCAATCGCAAATTGTTGCCCTCTGTCATCTCACCTGTCCCCCTCTGATATCGCACACCGTCCCCCTCTGTCATCGCACCACGTCCCCCTCTGTCACTGCACCGCGTCCCCCTGTCATTGCACCACGTCCCCCTCTGTCATCGCACTACATCCCCCTCTGTCATCGCACTGTGACCCTCTGTCATCGCACTGTGACCCTCTCTGCCCTCATTACACTGCATCCCTCTCTGCCCTCATCACACTGTGTCCCTATCTGCCCCCACTGCATCTCTCTCTTTCCCCTGTGTCCCTCTCTGTCCTCATTACACTGCATCCGTCTCTGTCTGTCCCCAGCGTCCCTCTGCCCCCCCGTCCTCGTCACACTGCGTCCCTCTCTGTCCCCCCCTGTCCTCATCGCACTGCGTCTCTCTCTGTCACCGGTGTCCCTCTCTGTCTCTGTCGCACCGTGTCACTCTCTATCCTTTGCAGAGTGAGGCTGCACTAATGGGCACTAAAAGGGTGCACTGATGGGCTTTATGTTGATATTGTTCAAAAAATTGTATTTAATTTTTAAACTTAATTCTGCATAAAACATTTTACAGTGTTATTTCATAAGATAATTTATGAGGGCTTGTTTAGGGGTGGGGCAGGGTAGGGTTGTATTTAAATTAGGGGGTGCATTTATTTAGTCAGGCCTAGGGCAGCACATAACCTAAATACACCACTAGCCACACCGTTTTGTTCAGGAGTTTATGGTGCGGTTGTCTGGTGTATTATTCCTTGTCTCTTCAGGTATGAGGCCACTTCTTTGCTTTTGTATTCTCTGCCATTGTCAGTGTGTATTATTCCTGGTTTTTGTTGGAATTTGTTGCTAGACATGGCAACAAACTCTTGAAGTTTATCTAATCTTGTGTTTCATCAGGTAAACAGTTGTGTACCTGGAATAGTCATCAATGAAAGTCTGTAGATATCTGTTCCCACCTGGTATGGGCTTTTTTTACCTGCAGGGGAAGGATCGTTTTTCTTTGAGATGCCTGTGGACCCTTGTGGCTTTTGCTTCAATACAGCACTTTGCAAGGCATTATTGACAAATCTTCTGATAAACCTCTTTTTCTAATGTTCTGTATAGCTTCTGGACTTCTGTGCCCCAGTTGTCTTGCCATAAGTGAATACCATTTCTGTGTAGGTTATTAGAGACTATATTGGCTGATGGTCTGTGGTGATGAGCCTGTATAGGTGGTCATCCCGTTTTCCTTTCGTGAGGAAGTGCTTATTATTGTGAATTGTGCATTCATCAGTGAAAACAGGCTCTGCTTTCTTTGTTGTGCATTTTACCTTTGTACATCTTAAGAGCTTTGTCATAACGGTGCAAATTTTCTTTCCTTCTGTCATATTCATTGATTAATTTATTTTTGACATATTCCAGTGTCAGCTCCTGCTCTGGTCTGGTTTCTAAAGTGTTAATGAGAGCAGTATATGTCTCTGTAAGGCTGCAGAGGAGTAGGGCAACAATATGATTATCTTTTACAAGGGTTTTTATTGACAGAAAGAAAAAACACAAAAAAATTAAAACTTACAGACCATAACAATCATCCAGAATGCATAGCATAATTCAGAATTAGCTCTGGGATACATTAAGATAAATGACAGTTCCTTGAAATGCCCAGATTGGAGATCATTCCCTTACCAGGGTCCTCACTCGAGGGCCCAGGAATAGGGATCTCTCCATTGGAGTAGGTAGACTCCTGTTAGAGAAGCACATGATAGATATTCAATAGATCTATACGGAATAGAGCGGTATAACTGAATTGTTTACTCAAACTCATGTGAGTTCATAGCTTATTTGTTGGAAATACATGATGATAGAAAAATATCTTGTCAATGCTCCAGTAAGAAGAACAAATTTAAAAAGGAGTTACCCCATAGGAATATGGATAATTCTAATGACATCCTTAGCAAAGACCCCATATTGTAAGAACATACCTCAAAAATTGATTCTCAAGCCCTATACACACGATCAGTTTTCCTGTAGGTTTTTCTCTTCAGGTTTACCGAAACCATCTAATATGAGGTCAAACCTTGAGGCCTTGTACACACGGTCAAATAAATCCGATCAAATCGGTCTGACAGACCGTTTTGATCGGATTTGTCTGCTGAGGCATATTGGTTTGATCGTGTACACGCGATCAAACCAAAATCCCCGCTGGCAGACAGCGCGGTGACGTGGCGGTGACGTTGATGCCGCCACGTCACCAGGAAGTAAAACACTTCCGCGCATGCGTCAAATCCATTCGACGCATGCGCGGGCAGATATGTCTGCTGGTTAACGTACTAACCAGCAGACATGTCGGACGGACGGGTTCCCAGCAGACAGATTTTAAAGCATGCTTTAAAATCTGTCGGCTGGAAAAACCCATCTGTCTGCCCGTACACATGATCGAATTTGTCTGCTGAAACGTTCCATCGGACCGTTTTCAGCAGATAGATTCGATCGTGTGTACGCGGCCTGAGGCCCTGTACACACGACCGAGTTTCTCGGGAAAATCCAGCAAGAAGCTCGCTGGGAGACATATTCTGCCGAGAAAAACGGTCGTGTGTACACTTTTGACGAGCAAACCCTCGGGCAGCTCGTCGAGCCAAAATAGAGAGCATGTTCTCTATTTCCTCGTTGTTCAATGAGGAAATTTGGCTCGACAAGCTTTTCGACCGCTCATCGGGAACCTCGTTGGGCGGAACGATGAGTTTAGCCCGACGGGTTTCCCAGTCGTGTGTACGGGGCCTAAGAGTTTCAATTTGTACACAATCAGGCAGGCCCTTGCACTACATGGTTTTGGTAAACCTGAAGAGAAAAACCTGCAGGAAAACTGATAGTGTGTATGGGGATTAAGTTTGCAAATATTTGTATTATAATACATATAAGTGTATACAGGGCCGCTGATATTTTTTGTATAGCGATCGGCAGACTGCAGTGTTTGTTGTATATAGCGGCAGGAGGAGGGACTATTTCTTCTATTTCGGGTGCGGAAGAATGTCTCCTCTGCGCCCGCTCCTTGTGCTGGCTCAGAACCCGGCCAGTGCGTCCTCTATAGTGCCTCCCCTGGCTGGCGCTACGGCATGATTCCCCTCCCTCCATGTGAGAAGAAGCAGTGAGACAACCGGCGGTGGCAGAAGAAAAAAAAAGAAGCAGCTGGCATTACATCTGTCCAGGCAGCAGAGGATCAGGGAGGAAGTGACCCAGGGGGCCCGACTAACAATTACACAGGTGTGTGCTTGCTTGGGGGGAGGAATTTAACATTTACTACTACTGCAGTCTGGCATTGGCAGGATGGGTGGCACTGTCTACAGGTAGCACCATTTTTAATGGGCATAATGCATGTACTACCTGCAGACAGTGCCGCCAATGCCACAATGTGCTGCAGACAGTGCCACCCATGACGCTAATGCCATAACGCATGTGCTGCCTGCCGAGACAGTGCTACCCATGCTGCCAATGGCATTATGCCATTGGTGGCATTGGTGGCAGTGTCTGCAGCACAATATGGCATTGGCATCATGGGGGGCACTGTCAGCAGGTAGCACATGCGTTATGGCATTAGCTTCATGGCTGGCACTGTCTGCAGCACAATAGGGCAATGGCGGCATCAGTGGCACTGTCTGCAGGTAGCACATGCGTTATAGCCTATAACGAATGTGCTGCCTGCAAAGACAGTGCCACCCATGCCGCCAATGCCGTAATGTGCTGCAGACAGTGCCCATCATGCCGCCAATGCCATAATGTGCTGCAGACAATGCCACCCGTGCTGCCAATGCCGTAATGTGCTACAGACAGTGCCAAATATGCCGCCAATGCCATAATGTGCTGCAGACAGTGCCACCCATGCTGCCAATAGCATTATGCCATGGGTGGCACTGTCTACAGCACAATATAGCATTGGCGGCATTGCATGGGTGGCACTGTCTGCAGCACAATATGGCATTGGCTCCATGGGTGGCACTGTCTGCAGGTAGTGTCATGGGTGGCATTAGTGTCATGGATGGCACTGTCTGCAGCACATTATGGTATTGTCAGCATGGATGGCTCTGTCTCTGCAGGCAGCACATGCATTTTGCTGCCAATGGCATAATGTTCTGCAGACACTTCCACCGATGCTGCCAATAGCAATATTCCATTGGCGGCATGGGTAGCATTGTCTGCACCACAATATGGCATTGGCGGCATGACATGGGTGGTACTGTCTGCAGTACATTAAAGAGGTCTGTTCTCATCTAAAAATAGGATTTATTTTGGATAATCAAACTTATAACTTGCTGGAGAAAAATAAATTACCACTTGTAGACAAACCTGTACTGTGTTTCAAGGCGGAGTCTTAGGAGGGGCCAGTGGCGGAGCCAGGGGTGGAGCTGAAGGAGGGACCAGGGGCGTGACCAAGGGGAGGAGCTGAAGGGGGGCCCCATCAGTTCGGCTGTACTGGGCCCCTTGATTTCTATCAGCTGCCCTGAGTGTATACTTGATACTATATGTATTCACCACAAACACTTCTGTAGTTTTTGTACTTTTTATTGTGGAAACAATTTGAAAACTTGAATAAAAATGATTGAAAAAAAAAAAGATAAATGACAGTTACAATAAGGAAGATAAATGATATGTAGACCAATCCATAGAATATGTGTGTTATTAAAGTGTGTCTAACAGATAGAAAGTAGTTATCGGCAGAAACAAAATCCAAAAGAAAAATAAGGGAGGCCGTACCTCAGAGGCCACAGTGTGCTCGATCTATGGTGTGCTCCAGCTCATTCAATCAGATGAATGGCAGTTAACTGAGGTATACAGGAGTATATAGGATGAGGATGAGGAATATCTCCCAATACATGTAGGAGGGTGTTAAAGGAACTGAGAGCAAAAGAAGGAAGTTTAAAAAAGAAAAAGAAAATGTAAGTGTGGTCTCAGAGTACAACACACCTGATAAAGTCATAGGGCCAGATTCAGAAAGGAATTACGCCGGTGTATCTACAGATACACCGGCGTAATTCGAATTTCCCGCCGGCGTATCATTGTTTTCTATTCAGAAAACATGATACGCCGGATTTACGCTAAGATCCGACTGGCGTAATAATCTTACACCGTTGAATCTTAAATGTAATTTTCCGCCGGCCGCTAGGTGGCGTTTACATTGTTTCTCGCGTAAAATATGCAATTGAGCTATTTACGCCGATTCAGAAACGTACTTGCGGCGGCGCGTTGTATTTTACGTTGTTTGCGTAAGCGGTCGAGCGGTGTAAGGTTACCCCTGCTATAGGAGGCGTAGCCAATGTTAAGTATGGACGTCGGGACCGCGTCGAATAGAACGACGGTTACGTCGTTTGCGTAAATCGTTCGGGAATGGGGCTCGACGTTAGTTACGTTCACGTCGTTTACATTGAGAAAAAGCGACGTGATTTTGCGCATGCGCACTGGGAACGTCCACGGACGGCGCATGCGCCGTCCAAAAAAAACGTCACTTACGTGGGGTCATGATTCATTTACATGAATCACGCCCCCATCTTCCAAATTTGAATTGCGCGGCCTTCCTCCGCCACAGATACACTACGCCGCTGTAACTTTCGGCGTAAATAGTTTCTGGATAAGGAACCTGCCACTGAAAGTTACGGCGGCGTAGTGTATCTGAGATACGCTACGCCTGCCTATAGATAGGCAGAGCTTTCTGAATCTGGCCCATAATGTCAGTAACGTATGGTCAAAGCGAGAAGAAGGAGCATAAGATATCCAGGGTTGCTAAACATGCAAAAATTGATCATAAGAGTCAGACAGTATAGATGTTAATTCCTCACTGATCATAACATTGTTCATGTAATTTTTAACTGCTTTGAAACTGAGAGTAGGTGTTTTCCAGGCCCTTGCTATTGTGAGCTTAGATGCGTTGCCAGTTAGCGTTCAGCTCGTAATAATCTTTTAAAAAGAGGGGCTTCAATGTACGCAATAGTGTGTAAACCCAGGTCCAAAGTCTAGTCAATCTAGGGCAGTACCACCATATATCAGCCATTGTTCCTGGCTGGGTGCATCCACAGAAGCAAGTCAATGGATATTGGGGAACTATGCAGGCGAACCGAGCTTGGGTATAATACCAGCGCTATATGACCTTATATGCATTTTTTTAAGTAGTGACATTTCTACAACACTTTGAAGCAGTCTGAAGCATAATCTGCCAGTCTTACGGTGCCAATATCACTGCCAATTCGCCTCCAATGTTGCTGGAACAGTAAGCAACAGTAATCATGAGATTGGTGACATTTTTTTCACCGATCTCATGCTTTCCAGCCTGGAGGAGAGATACGGGGTCTTATTGACCCCGCATCTCTCCATAAAGAGGACCTGTCACACACATTTCCTATTACAAGGGATGTTTACATTCCTTGGAATAGGAATAAAAGTGATAATTTTTTTTTTTTTAAAGTGTAAAAAAAAAAAAAAATATGTAAAAAAAATAAATAAATTAAAACGCCCCTGTCCCCGGTAGCTCACGCGCAGAAGCGAACGCACACACAAGTCCCGCCGACATATGTAAACGCCATTTAAACCACATATGTGAGGTATCGCCGCGTGCCTTAGAGTGCCAGCAATAAATCTAGCACTAGATATTCTCTGTAAATCTAAACTGGTAAGCTGTAAACATTTTCAAAGCGTTTCCTATGGAGATTTTTAAGTACTGAAGTTTGACGCCATTCCATGAGTGTGTGCAATGTTAACACGTGACATGTTAGGTATCTATTTATTCAGTGTAACATATTCTTTCATATTTTACAAAAAAATAGGCAAATTTTACTGTTTTGTTATTTTTTTAATTCATGAAACAATTTTTTTCCCAAAAAAAGGGCGTTTGAAAAATTATTGCGCAAATACCGTGCAGGATAAAACATTGCAATGACCGTCATTTTATTCCCTAGGGTGTCTGCTAAAAAAACATATATAATGTTTGGGGGTTTTGCGTAATTTTCTAGCAAAAGAATGATGATTTGTACATGTAGGAGAGAAGTGCCAGAATAGGCCCGGTATTGAGGTGTGTATAAAAGCCTGGTATTGAAGTGGTTAATGTGTGTCTTTTATTTGCATGTGTTTCAGCTTTAAATAGTTGACATAAGGAAGGTTAATAGGATTCATGGATAATACAGCTGCAGGAGATTATCATAACAGAAGACAAAATGTCAAATATCTAGCTTTCTGCATAGATCTGGGTAATTCTCCAGTATTTGAGAATGTTTTATGAAGCTTTGTCACACAATGTATGTAATAACGATTTTGTTGGGAGTGTAGTTGTCCTAAAATAGAGAATAAAAAGTCAAAAATGTAAGTTCTCGTATATATGAAATCGGCCATGAGCGCAAACGATATTGCCATCATGTAATGACTGATAAATCGTTCAGTGGACATAAATAAAAAAAAATTGGTTCATTTTTTTTACATATACCTAGTGCAGAAAGTTTGGACGGGAAACACATTAACCTTCCGATTTATCGTTCGTTCGGCAGAACATTTCCAAACTTGTCCTTTGTTTTTTCGGTTTAAAAACATCCCAACGATTATCGATTTTGTGCCGATTAACTGTTCGAAAAATTAACAAACTGTCTGAACGACCAAATTTCAGCCGATTTTTCGTATAGTGTATGGCCAGCATTAGTTCATGTTCACATCAAAGAAAAAGTAACAAAGAAATGTTAAGGTATTATTGGCAGACACTACCTATAAATTAAATGCTGATCGTTTCATTTGTAGAAAATAAAAACTTACAGAAAATGCATAAAATCTGATGATGAAAGCTAGAAAAGAATGTTAATGGTGGTCACTGGTCACAGGGGTGGCAGTAGCTACATGTCAGTTACTAGAATTATGCTGGGTACACACGATCAAAATTTCCGACAAAAAAACATGGATTTTTTTTCAGACGGAATGTCGGCTCAAACTTGGGTTGCATACACACGGTCACACAAATGTTGTCGGAAATGTTGAACGTCAAGGACGCGGTAATGTACAACAAATAAAGTTCAATGATCCCGAGCATGCGTGGGGTTTTTGTTGCTTCGGAATCGCATACAGACAATCAAAATTTCCGACAAGAACTTTTCCCGCCGGAAAATTTGAGAACCAGCTCTCAAATTTTGCTGTCAGAAATTCCAACATAAAATGTCCGATAGGGCCTACACACGGTCGAAATTTCCGACCAAAAGCTTACATCGAACTTTTCTTGTCGGAAATTCCAATCGTGTGTGCATAAGAATGCATTCTGGCACCCTCATAGGATCCCATCTAAGACAAAATCCTGATCATGATTTATCACAGAAAATTACATAGCAGATGAAGTTTGGTCAGCTTCTTGGTCATTGGCTTGATGGCAATCCATACTTCACAAATAATGAATATTTATTGCACAAATATCTGCGGTCATTGTGTAGCCACCTTCTGAGCACATTGCACTTGTGCACCACTCCATCCACCACATGTGCACATCAATGCATTACATGGGAAAACTGTGCATGCTTCTTGTGCTGTGTGTTCTTAGACTTTGCATGCACATTGTGCTGTTTGTAGTCAGTTGGTATGCTCTGTGCGTTTGCTCTAAATATGTGTTCTTTGGCTTCTGTTCTATAGCTGCATGTCTTATAACTGTATGTGCTTTGGTGCCATATTATGACTGCAAGTGCTCTATCAATATTTGTTTTGTGTGCATTCAGTTTTCTCTGGCCGCGTGTAATTTATATCTGAATGGGCTGTGCATGTTGTATGTGATCTTTCTGTACTTTCAGCTAATGTCAGGCCCAGAGGAAAAGGACATGCATGGAGGGATGGCATGACTAGGCTTAAAAAGAGAGTGAAGGCATGGGAGGAGTTTTAGTAGTTTTAAAGGATGCAGGGAGGTTGGGGTACTTACCTGATTGATGAAGCCGGACAGGAACAGGTGGGGTCTTCAAGGGGTTGTAAGCAGAAGGATCCAAGAAGAGTTTCAGTTGGAGGACGACAGACATTGTGGAATCTTTCCACCTTCCCTCCCCCTTTATTCACTTCCTTTTTGTTTTCATTCATTTTGTTGGTTGTGCATGGTGTGGGCTGAGGCGTCTGTCATGGCAGCTGGCGGTGTTCAAGGTCCTTGAAGGTAGGCAGTAGGCTAAAGGTAAATTGGTAGGAACCCATGTTTGGTACAACTCCCCTTAATTTGTATGTTTACAATAGTATCTGAGGTTACTGTCCCTGAGTTGGTGTGGTACAGCTGGAGGCCTACTTTACAGGTTGTCACAGGTACTAAGTTGATTGCCTACAAAGACCTCATTGAAGGTCATTCTGTTTTTGGTTGTCTGTTATTTATATTGGTTATTTATATTTTTTTAATAAAGTGACTAATGTGACCATCTAGTTGGTGTTGGTGTGTTTTAGTTAGATAGTGTTATATGATGGAGGGATGGCCAGGTAGCAAGAGTGCCTGTATTGTACCTGGTAGATAATGAGCTGTAGAGGAGGCTTCTCTCGCACCTATTGTTCAACACTCCTGGTAGTGATGACAGGAGGTGGGAGGACACAGAGTGACACGAGGGCCAGTATAAAAGGTAGCTCCAGCTGAGGCGCATGCACGGCAGGTCCCAAGATGGCCGCCGGCTGTTAGAGCTCCGCTCCACCACGGCCCTGCAATAGCCACCGGAGCTCTCAGGGCGCCCCCTCAGCACTCTATCCGGGACCTTTGGGTAGGGGAAGTACCTGGGAATCAGCCCAGGATAGCAGCGCCGGCCCGGAGGGACTTGTCCCGGCGGATGGCGGCATCTCCCGGCCCCCTCAGCTATGCCAAGATGGCGGCCGCGCGGCCAGACATACCTCCTGAGGGAGACACAGGACTGTCCATAGCCGACCAGGACCTCGATCCACCGCGTTCCCTAGGTACAGATTGCCCCCCACTGCCCCAGGCAGCAACCGCAGCATCCACGGAGTCCTTGCAGGGAAGGATGAGCTATGGCCTCCCCTCTACCCCCAGGCTGGATCCACACACAGGCCTACTGCTGGAGGTCAGTGATGCTGCTGATTCTGCTCCCATCCCCACTGACTTTCCATCTATGATGGAGGCTTTTGCACAAATGCTCTCTAAAAGCTTAGCCCAAAATGCTGCCCAGATTACGTCATCCATCCACGCCGATCTGCAGCAAATAGGGATGAGGATGGACATGATTGAAAAAAAGGCTGATCAGTCCGTGGCCCGGATTAATCAGAACACAGCACGGCTACAGGAGGTTCAGGACCATTAGAAACCGCTTTCGCAAAGATCGATGACCTCGAGAACCGATGGAGACGCTATAACTTTAGGGTCAGGGGGCTCCCCGAGTCGGTGAAAGAGGTGCGGGATGTTGTGAAATCCCTCATAAAAAACCTTATTCCAGATATCGCTGATCATCGTCTGGAGCTGGACAGAGCACATAAGGCCCTGCAGCCCCCCCGCTCAGATGGTCTCCCCAGAGACATAATAGGTAAACCCCACTTTTATTCGGTTAAGGAAGAAGTGATGAGGAAGGCGAGATACGCGGAAAACCTAACGCTGCATAGACACAAGATACAGATTTTTGCCGACCTTTCCCCATACACGGTACAAAGAAGAAGATCACTTAAACCGCTGCTGCAGCTTCTACTGGAAAAGGAAATCACCTATAGATGGTCATTCCCTCTCCGCCTGAACTTTTCCTTCAAAAACAAAAGCTATGGCTTCTCCTCCTTGGCTGAGGGGGAGCGCCTCCTGACTCATCTGGGGATCCTCTCACAGGATTCCATGCCCATGCAGACCGGCAGGGGCACCCCTGCTTCTACCAAAAGGCCCTCACCAGCGAGCCCATTGCAGCACACCTAGCTGAAACAAGGCCACAAGCGCGCCAAGGAAAATTTCCTGCCATGAGGGCCTTCTCCCCTTTATTTGGATCGGAGATCTGGTCGGCGAAGTTCTCGCTTCGACTACGTCATGACTTTTCTTTTCCGCTTTCCCCCTCCCCCTTTTTTTTTTTCTTTAGGAACCCTGCGGGCGCTGGAGCCCTGCCTTCAGTGACTTTATTACGGTGTTATTTAACAACGTTCTTCTTGCAGGTTACCATGTTGGACCTTCACTGCTGAACTGGGGGAGGGGGGGTGGTGGGTGGTACTCGCCCTTTCTTTGCTCGGGGGGATTACTCGGGCTCCCGTTAGCCTGTGGTGGTCGTTCCCCTCTGGCACTCTGTGGATGCCCTGCGTGGTGTCTCTCGTCCCTTCAATGCCTTTATGTTTGTTTGTTTTGTTTTTTTGTTTTTTGTTTTTTTTCTTCTTCTGTTGAGTATATGTTTATCTAACTTACGATGGCCATTTGGTCATTGACATTGTGTTGCTGATAGAATCCTCTGGGTGACGGGTGGCCGGCTGCGCCTCCTGTGGTCCAGGGGATGGTTTCTCAGATGCCCCCAGACTCTTTTCTCTTTGCGTAGTTCAGGGCCCCCTGGGGTCCGGGCGGAGTTCGGGGGACTGACCGGGTAACTATTATTTTAGTTTATTACTATGAATTCGTAGTAGGGGCGCCCTTATATGTTGATTATATTAGGCTCGGATCCGAGCCTTTAGTTTCGTTTTTGGGTGGTTGGACTGTGGTGGACCCAGTGCACCTCACTTAAGGACCGGGAGTGCTTATTGTGCTCCATTAGTCCTTTCACGGTTTTCCTGGTCAGTCCATCCCGACCCCTGGGTGGGTGGGGGTCAGGGGACCCCCGGGTTTATTGTTCTGATGTTTTGACTGTGTTTGTTAAGCTCATATTTTTGTTCTCCAAGTATGTAACCTGCCTATCTTCTTTCCTCCCTTCTTTTCTGCTTCTTCTTCCTGAACCGGCTCATCTGAGTTACCACAGATGCCATGGCTGTCACCGGCTTCACGTCCCAGAGCCCGGCCCCTCGCCTTCTCTTCATCTCAGGAACCCCGGTGAGTGCTGCTCTCTAGATCAAGGTGAGTCCAAATTTTTTGCTGTAGTGCTTCCCACTCTGATCCATGCCTAATACACATCCTTCTATACCCTCCCTCAAGATTATCTCACATAACACTCAGGGCCTTAACTCTCCCGTAAAACGTAGGAAACTTTTCCAGCAATACCAATCCATGCATGCAGACATTCTCCTGTTACAGGAGACTCACTTCCCGGCCACATTTAAACCCACCTTCCTTCCACCAGCGCTATCCTCAATTTTTCTTAGTATCGGCGGATAATAAAACAAAAGGGGTGGCAATCTGCTTTGCCAAACATATCAATCTCTCCCAACCGGAGGTGGTCATTGATCCGCTAGGGCGCTACATTCTGGTATCCGGTCACATTGACGATGAACTATATTCCTTTGTATCATATTACACCCCCAATAAAGGTCAGAAACCTTTTTTTGACTCCCTACTTCACAAACTGCTGCCTCATCTCAAAGGGAGACGGTTTTCATTGGCGGCAATTCCAACACCGCCTTTGACTTCTCACTTGATAAATCAAGGCTTGGGAAACTAATGCCCAAGCGTCCCTCCAAACAAAGTGTTAAAATCGCTAAACTACTAAACTCTGCGGGGTTGATTGACATTTGGAGGGAGGTGAACCCCCATGCAAAGGACTACACCCATTTCTCTGCCCTGCACAACTCATTTGCCAGGATAGACCACATTTTCACATGCTCCTCCACAATACCTTACGAATTCCAAGATAATTGACACTCCCCTCTTAGATCACTCGATGGTCACTTTGACCACATTGCGATCCTCTGGAGTGAGATGTCCCCCGCGTTGGTGTCTGCAGGAGTCCCTTCTGAGTGACCCAATCCAGTGTTCCCTTCTGGAAGAGGCTATTAAGGATTATTTCCTTGTTAATGTGACAAGCGAAGTCTCTGCTGCCACAGTCTGGGCTGCGCACAAATCGGTGATTAGGGGTAGACTCATTCAGATGAGGTCGAAACTTAAGGCGGAACACAGAGCGGACATACTGAAACTTACTGAGGACATTCGTTCTCTTGCTAAAGCGCACAAACGACAACCCACGGCCGAGTCTCTGGAGAAATTAGACAGGGCACGAGCTCTACTTAACTTAAAACTGACAACAGACACTGAAAGGCACCTTAGATGGACGGGGGCGAAATTTTATTCCCAGAAGGATAGGATTGGATCTAAATTGGCGATAAAGCTGAGTCCCAAACAACGCACTTTGACCTTCCCTAAAATTCGGGCGACCTCAGGGGGCCTGACGCAAAACCCAACCAAGATCACAGATTCGTTTTTGCAGTTCTATTCGGATCTATACAAGCCTTCCCAATCTCCCCGGGGCCCTTTGGCGAACACATTTTTGCCCACTCTATCTACAGAGCATAGAACTCTCCTTGAGAGTCCGTTCACCCCCGAGGAAATTCTGGACACTATTAAATCCCTTAAGTTAGGTTCCTCGCCTGGGCCGGATGGATTCTCCACCGGATACTACAAGAAATTTGAACCCTGTCTGGCACCGCATCTGGCTCGGTGGTTCAACTCTCTCAGGGAGGGAGGTCACCTGGATAGGGACCTGAACTCAGCATATATCTCAGTGATTCCCAAACCTGACAAGGACGCTAGTGAGGTGAGTAACTACCGCCCAATCTCACTAATTAATAATGACGTTAAAATTATGACCAAAATCTTGGCCAATAGGGTTTCGGGCTTTATAGCTGCATACATCCATAAAGACCAGGTGGGCTTCATCCCTGGGAGACAGGGCCAAGACCAGATCCGACGGGCCATTGATGTCATATCGCTGCTCAAGTCACGGTGGGATGGGGGTCCCCAACAAAAAGGCTTTTTGCTCTCCATAGACAGAGGTCTATGGAGAGCAAAGACCTCCGACAGGTAGGCCCAATCTATGGAGTCGAAGGCCTTGTGGAGACAAGGCCTTCGACTCCATAGATTGGGCCTACCTGTCGGATATCTTGGGGAGGTGGGGCTTAGGCCCATATTTCTTAAATCTTATTCGGGCACTTTACTCAAACCCCACTGCGCAGGTATGCTTAATGGGCAGATACTTGGATTCTTTTACCATAGGGAGGGGTACCAGACAGGGTTGCCCGCTCTTTCCCCTCCTTTTTGCTATGGCCATAGAAACGTTGGCCATAGCGATTAGATCTAACCCTGACATTAGGGGAGTGACGTGCGGACAAGGGGAACACAAGTGCGCGCTATACGCGGATGACCTTCTCCTCTTTATTACCTCTCCTCTGATCTCCACTCCTGTAATTCTAAAGACGCTGCGGGCTTTTAGTGAAGTTTCGGGACTGAGAGTTAACATGACTAAATCGACAGCGTTGAACATTACAGTTCCCCCGGACCTTCTCAATCAGCTCTCTAATAATTTTGAATTTCGCTGGGCTCCTGGAGCTATCCCATATCTAGGCATTAAACTAATATCAGACGTCAATGGCCTTTTTAAAGCTAACTAGCCCCCTACGATACTGAAATGTAGAGGTGACTTGGACGCGTGGTCGAGATGTGGTCTGACCGGGTTAGGTAGGGTCCACGCATTGAAAATGACTCTTCTCCCTCGTTTGTTGTACTTATTCCGCTCCCTCCCTGTGCCAGTTGTAGTAATCGGCGTACGCTCCTAGCAGTAGGACGTACGGCTCCAGGAGCCAGACAGGCAGGGTTTTCCTCCCCTCACCTCTGCTGTCAGACCCCTGCTCTGGCTCACCATCCTCCTCCCCTGGCTCTCCCCTCCATCCAGGAATCACCGGAGCCCCAAGGTAAGCCCCTGACACAGGGCACTGGGCATTTTCTTCCACCCCCCTTGTCCTTTTCAGGACAAGACGCAGCAGCGGCCCCTGTGCTCCGTACCCCCTATTCCACACCATCATTCCCAACATCATCCCCCTCATAAGGAATCCTTCCACCACCTCTCCCCTCAATTTCCGTCGCCTCTGGGCGATTTTTTTTCTCTACCACGCCAGCGTGGTAACAATCGCGGCAGCCGCTAACTAGGAAAGGCCGCGGCTTCACCCGCGGCCTACCGGCGTACCGATCCACACCCCTTGCAATTACTGTTAATCACCCTAAGTTGCCCAGCAAACCCCCCCTACCCCATAAGAGTACCCGCTCTCCCCGGTTATAGTCCCAGTCTTTCCCCAGCAGCACTGACCCATTTAGGATCCCAGCCCCCTTCCTGGACCTTGCTGCAGGATAGGCAGCCATCTTGCTACACCCAGCCCCATTCTCCCCCGTCCCCTCTCAAGGGGTCAGGAAGGAATTTTTTGGCCCTACTGCAGTATATTGGCGTAGCACTGCCAGGGTTTTTTTTGCCTTCCTCTGGACCAAGTCATTGAGAGAGGATTCACCGAATCCTCGAATCACCACCCCCCCCACCTCCCTGGTGTTTGGCGACCATGGTTAATTGGCAATATTCCGCAGAAACCATTTGGGATCTGAGGCGATTTGTAGCAACGTTACCGACCGTCACCAAAAAAGCCCTAATAAGTCTGCGACTTTTGAGAAACGATCGAAGATCGACTATCAAAAATCACAGCCATTTATCCCAGCCTAAGCACATATCATGTGCTTTGATTAACACAAGATCGGCAGTAAAACACTGATTAGAAATCCACGATTTCATACTACAATACGATTTAGACTGCCTCTTTATTACAGAAAGCTGGCTTACAGCCGACTGTAACACCATTCTAGGAGAACTGGTGCCAGAAAACGATCGTATTATAACGGAAAACAGAATAGGGCAAAGAGGAGGAGGCTTGGCGGTATTCCACAAGACGCATCTTGCGATCAGTAAACCAGTCCTTCAAAATCCTCTTCCATTCATGGAAACCCTTAGGCCTCGTACACACGATCGGACATATCCGATGAAAACGGTCCGCGGACCATTTCCATCGGATATGTCCAATCTGGAGTTTGATCTGATGGCGTGTACACACCATCGGATCAAATTCCCCGCCGCCACGTCACCGCACCAGGAAGTAAAACTCTTCCGCGCATGCGCCGAATCCATTCGGCGGCGGCGCGGCGGCGGTGCGGGACGAGATGTCTGCTGGTAAGTGTACTAACCAGCAGACATGTCGGGCGGACAGATTCCCACCGGATAGATTTCAAAGCATGCTTTGAAATCTGTCGGGTGGACAAATCTGTCCGCTAGCCCATACACACGATCGGAGATGTCTGCTGAAACGGTCCATCGGACCGTTTTCAGCGGACATATCCCCTTGTGTGTACGAGGCCTTACTCTACAACTGCAAACAAATCCCCAGGAGACCGTCCGTATTCTACTCTGCTATAGGCCACCCGGACCAAAATCGCAGCTTTTACCTTCACTGACGGAGTTTATCTCCACTTATACCCTGAACAGCAAACATCTTTTGCTACTCGGGAGCTTCAATCTCTGGGCCAACTCCTCACAGGATCCGATCGCGGACGCCTGTATTGACCAACTGGAAAAATTAGGGCTACAGCAGATAGTATGTGGGCCCACACATGCTTCAGGTCACACGCTTGACCTAATTTTCAGACAAAATCTGAAAATAAGTATTTTGGAAAATGAACCGTTGCCATGGACAGATCACCATGCAATCAAATTCATAATTTCCAAAATTCCCCCATTGATAAAAACACCTAAGCCGGTGACAACACACTGGACTAGATCTCAGAAGAAGCTCCATTCGGAACTCTTCAAATCTACCTTAGGAATATAAATAAAAGCACTCTGACCACTCCGAACAGTTTCAGATACACTGGATGCCATAAATACAGCCCTACTACAGTCAGCCGACTTAGTAGCACCGAAACGCCAAGCCCGCATCCGGAAAAACAAGTGCGGCTGGTTCAATAACCAGCTGTCACTACTGAAGCAAGAGCGCAGAAGGGCGGAAGCCGCCTGGAAACGCAGCGCCTCAGAAGAGAACCTCATCTGCTACAAGGCCATAACAAGAAAATATCACAAAGAAATTTTCCAAGCCAAGAAACATAATTTTTCTAAGGCCATCAATAGCGCCTTAAATCGCCCCCGCAAACTTTTCAAGTTGGTCACTCAGACCATGAATCCAGGCTGTCTTGAGGCCCCCAATTCAGATACCCAAGAATTTTGCGATGAATTATCGGATTTCTTCATCAATAAAATTCAGGGAATCCGGGAAAGCATTCGTCAAAACAATACCCCCTGCAACACCACCCTTGATCAACCTCGCAACATCGATAGAAACCATCTACAATCAACCAAGTTCATTCTGGAACCCATCTCCGTGGATGCCACAAAAAATATCATCGACACTTTGCGAAACAGCACAGCGCCTAATGATATTATCCCCACTAAACTGCTGAAGGAATGTGCTGACATCCTGGCACCACCTATCATGCAGCTTATAAACCAGTCATTCAGGGAAGGCATGGTGCCCTCCCTGCTGAAAGAGGGCACTATCCAGCCCATCTTGAAGAAACCCACCCTAGACCCCAAAGACCCTACTCACCGCCGTCCCATAACAGGCCTAAACGTCCTCTCAAAGATAATGGAGAAAGCAGTGGTACAACAGCTGCAACAGCATCTAGATACCCATAATCTACTTGATCCATTTCAATCCGGTTTCCGTCCCGGACACGGGACGGAAACAGCATTGCTGAAAATATGGGACGACGCACTTGAGGCCGCAGACGAAGGAGAATCTTGTCTCCTGGTTCTGTTGGACCTAAGTGCAGCCTTCGATACAGTAGACCACAAACTACTACTGACTCGATTGGCTGAAGTAGCCAAAGTCGCAGAAAGTGATCTATCATGGTTCTCCTCCTTTTTGGAAAACCGATCACAAACAGTAAAATTAGGATCTTTTACTTCAGAAAAACGCACAGTGTTATGTGGAGTCCCTCAAGGATCACCCCTGTCACCGGTGCTCTTCAACATCTATCTTCGCCCTCTCTTCGAAATCATCAGTAGCCAACAGCTGCTTTACCACTCCTATGCAGACGACACGCAACTGTACTTTCGCATCTGCAACAAAAAGGATCATCATCTCAGTTTAGAGAATTGTCTCTTTTTGATAGAAAACTGGATGACAAAGAGTTATCTTAAACTCAACAGCTCCAAAACAGAACTTCTTCTGTTTCATGCAAGTCGCAAGAGTCAACTTGCAACAACCTGGACACCCCCCCCCCATTCTGGGCCAGATCATCACCCCTAGCTCCAAAGTCAAAAGTCTCGGAGTCATCTTTGACACCAACATGACAATGGACGCACAAATAGGGTCAGTAGTCAGCGGATCTCACCATCTGCTGTGCCTACTACGTAGACTTATTCCCTTTATTCCCAAAGAAGACATGGCAGTCGTGGTAGGAACAATTGTGAACTCCAGACTGGACTATGCAAATGCCCTTTACCTCGGACTCCCCAAGTACCAAATCACTTGTCTGCAAGTCGTTCAAAATACGGCTGCCAGACTGGTGACTGGGAAAAAACCATGGGAATCAATCTCAGCTTCACTGAGAACCCTTCATTGGCTGCCAGTAAAAGACAGAATTGCTTTCAAAGCACTCTGTCTGACACATAAGTGCATCCATGGGAAGGCTCCGCAATATCTATGCGAAAAGATAGAAGTCCACAATCCGAATCGCATTCTGCGATCCACCGACCAAAATCTGGTCAAGATACCCAAAGCCAGATACAAGTCCAAAGGAGAAAGAAGGTTTGCTTTCCAAGGTCCCAGACTATGGAACGCTTTACCAACCAGCATTTGGTTGGAGGAAAACCACCTGACCTTCAGAAGACAGACAAAAACTCTGCTCTTTTGATGACCAGAGAGACAGAAACAACAAGCGCCCAGAGGCGATTCAGTTTGCATGTGCCGCGCTATATAAGTTTTTCATTCATTCATTCATTCATTCATTCATTTAACGCTTCCTCAGTATACTGCAATCACAAATAGTTCGCTTTGTGTGGGGTAATAAGGGGTATAGGTGTCCCTCAGGAATTCTTTTCCGCCTGAAATCGCAGGGTGGTCTGGGTCTCCCAAACCTATGGGGCTATTATCAGGCAGCTCAACTTACACAAATCTCGACAGCCTTTTTTAGGGGGCAAAGCCTGACTGGCATTCTATGGAAAGAAGGGCTTCCCCTTTGCATACCATTGATTACCTTCTCTGTTGTGACCCCGGGATCAGGCCTGCAATATTGTCCCCCATTCTCTCGCACTCTGTAGCCTTAAGCACAAAGCTCTTTGGATTTCTTGCTCTGACATCCTCCCTCAGACCCCTGGCTCATTTATTTCACAATGCAGCTTTCCCCCCGGGTTTGAACATTGAGGCCTTTCGGTGGTGGACCGATAAGGGGCTCTACCGCATTGGACATTTTCTCTCTTTGACGGGTCCGATTTCCCTGTCCCATTGTAGGAAGAAACTGGAGATGCCCGATTCGGAGCTCTTCAGACTTGCCCAAATATCCCATTTTATACGCTCTATTTGGACCAATAACAAGGTTCCCCTCACGATACTGCCCTATGAGCATTGGTGTTCTTCTACAGAGGATCAGAGGGGAGGCATTTCCTTGATCTACACAGCTCTCACTTCTAAGGTGGACAAGCCGACTTATGCCTGGCCCTGGGAAGAGGACGTGGACGGTTCAAGGGGTACCGAGGTCTGGTTCCGAGCTGCACAGAGGTCGTTTAAAGGTATTCTTAACATTTCTCTCATAGAGGCTAGCTTAAAAGTTTTGGTAAGATGGTACTATGTTCCTTCCAGGTTGGCAAGGATATTTCCAGGGACCTCGCCAGTGTGCTTTAGGGGGTGTGAACTGGAGGGCTCCATGCTCCACATTTGGTGGTCGTGCCCCCGTATTAGATCCTTTTGGCAAAAGGTGTTCCGCACCATTAGCGCCTTAACCGGAGTGGGGGTGGCTCCCCACCCTAGCGTGTCTCTCCTAAATCAGTATATCCCTAATCTTCCCAAAAGCTTCCAGACCTTATCGTTCTTCATTCTCCTGGGTGCCAGAATGTCCATTGCCAAAGCCTGGAAGAAGCCTAGGGTCCCCTTCTGGGGGTTCAGGAGGAAGGTATCCTGGATCATGATGCAAGAACAAATTGTTGCTAAACTCCATAACAAAACTGAGAAATTCCTGGCGATCTGGGAACCCTGGGCTGACTTCTGTAATCTATCTTTGAGGCCGGGTGTGCGGCTCGGACACTTGACCGCTGGTGCTGCCCCCTGACGGAGGTAGCGCGTTTCTCTCCTTTTCTCTCCTTCACTTTTCTTTCCTTCTTTCTGTCGCCTCCCTTGGCTCCTCTACTGCAGGTTATGTTACCATATATGACCTCCCCATGTCGTACCATACATGGCTGCGTTTAAGCCATTTGAGTGATTACCTTCCTCTCTCATTTTTACAGTTATAATTAGGCTTATAGCCGGGTGTGGGAGGGTGGCGATTGCATCCCCTGAGAGGCAGTTTGACCCCATGGGGGCCTCTCGGGAGGGTGGGGTCGCTGCGCCCTGCCCGCTTGGAAGTTCCCCTGATATGTCTTTAGGGGGACTCATTGCCCCAGGGCTGGTCAAACAGTCTTGCTTGAGGATGGGGTAGGTTGATGTTCTTTCCCCTTTTTTTTTTGGATACTCCTTAGTGTTATTGGGGGAAGGATTTAGAGGTTCTCGCTTCAGGACTTGGAATGTAATGTCATTGTTACTATCGTTGCCTCAATGTTTATGACATTTTCTTTTGAATGCTTGTTATCTTTTTAAAAATCTCTCAATAAAAACTATTGAAATTAAAAAGGTAGCTCCAGCTGAGGTTTGCAGGAAGCAGATGACCGTGGTTCAACAAGCAGGAACCAGGAACTGGAACATGATGAGGCTTGATCAGCAGGCAGGAGCATAGCCAGGGCAAAAGCTAACAGCCAGGCAGCGAAGGTACAGGAACATAAGACGGTGGCAGAGTCAGGATACAGGCCACACAGTCAGGCAGCGAGGCACAGAAGCACAAGACAGGAGCAGGGTCATAGTACAAGCCAAGGTCACAATAGGCAGGCAGGAATCCAGAGATTGGTCAAGGGCATGGTCGAGCACAGGTAGACATAGCACAGGGATCCTCAAACTACGGCCCTCCAGCTGTTGCGGAACTACAAGTCCCATGAGGCATTGTAAAACTCTGACATTCACAGACATGACTAGGGCATGATGGGAATTGTAGTTCCTGAACAGCTGGAGGGCCATAGTTTGAGAACCCATGACATAGCAGGTCAAAGCGCAGGTCATGTTATGGCCTTTAGGTTCCAACTAAGCTTCTCTAAGGCTGCTTTCACACTGAATCAGGCGGGCATTAATGGTAAAACGCTGCTAGTTTTAGCGGTGCTTTACCGTCACTTTTGAGGCGCTATTCGGCTGCTAGTGGGCGCTTTTAACCCCGCTATCTTCTGACTAAAGGGTTAAATGCGCTCATGTAGTGCCGCTGCTGAAGCACTTTGTAGGCACTTCGGCAGCGGTACCCATTCATTTTAATTTAACCGCTCCTTCACAACCCCAAAGATGTTGCTTGCAAGACTGGCTTTCACGCTGGGACTGTAGTGGAGGCATTTTTCAGGCGATTTACATGCTTATATTTTTAGCCCAAAAGCGCCTGAAAAACGCCTCAGCGTGAAAGGGGTCTTAAAGTGCCAAAATTCATCCCTAGTCAAGCATGTGCTGTTTCTGTCTGTGCACTCTGTTTCTACATGTGCCTAGGAATGTAAAGTTGAATGAGTGCAAGAAGCATCTGATGCTTCACAGGAAACAAGAAACTAATTTTATAGAATGTAGAATTACTGATAATTTCACATTACAATAATAAAAAAAAAACAGTGGTTATTTGAGGTCTGTGTTTATTGGCTGAATTAACCACTTAAGGACCGGACCAATATGCTGCTAAATGCCCAGAGGCGTTTTTACAATTCGGCACTGCGTCGCTTTAACAGACAATTGCGCGGTAGTGCGACGTGGCTCCCAAACAAAATTTGCGTCCTTTCCTTCCCACAAATAGAGCTTTCTTTTGATGGTATTTGATCGCCTCTGCGATTTTTATTTTTTGCGCTATATACAAAAATAGAGCGACATTTAAAAAAAAAAATAACAATATTTTTTACTTTTTGTTATAAGAAAAATCAAATAAACAAAATTTTAGTCAAACATTTAGGCCAAAATGTATTCAGCCACATGTCTTTAGTAAAAAAAAAACGCAATAAAAAAAAATTAGCTACCTAGCGGCAACAGTGACACTAATACAGCGATCAGAAAAATGATCGCTTAGTGACACTGGCAATAGGGGGTGAAAGGGTTAACTAGGGTGGTGCTCAAGGGGTTAAAACTTTATTGGGGGGGTACGGGGGCTACCCTGGACCTAACACTAACTGCCTGTCACAGTAACTGTCACACTGACACTAAATGCAGTGATCAGTAAATATATGATCACTGCATTCAGTGACACTGTGACAGGGGGGTGGGGGTGGGGTGATCGGAAGGGGTTAATGTGCCTACATGTCCTGGTGTCAGTGTAGTGTTGTGCAGACTCACTTGCAATGTCTTCTCTACTCAAATACCGCCGACAGGAGAGATTACATCACTTCCCCCTTCCTGTGTTGACACAGGAAGAGGGCGGGGGAGGACGCGCATTGGCTGGGAGCGATCCGGGGGGGGCGGACAAAAACGAACAGCCGCCCCCTCATCCCGGATCGCTCGCACAGCAAACCGGACTGCCGCAAGAACCGTGGGGGGGTCCCGATCGCCCCCCCCCGACCCACGTCTAGGCAGGGACGTACAGGTACGCCAATGTGCCTGTACATGCCATTCTGCCGACGTAAATGTACATGCGGCGGTCCTTAAGGGGTTAAAGTATTTACATTTTCTTGAGGTACTCTAATGCCTTGTTTCCACTGAGCGGATCAGTTCGGGTCGCTTAGAATGGAACAGGTTAGAATGATCCGGTCTATTCTGCTGAGCATTTCCACTGCAAATCGGACCATCCGGGACCATACAAGGTTTAGAAAAAAAGCCTAGCACGTCCACCAATCAGTGAGATGTATTTGTAGGTCCGCCCTAATGGAACCGTTCCATTTTCTATGGCCCCACATCTGAAGCAGGACCCAGAATGGTCCGGTACGGTTCGCTTTTATGGCACGCTTTCATAATGGAAACCCAAAATAGCGTACCGTACCGAACCGATCCACTCAGTGGAAACGAAATGTTATTTTTCTAGGGTATTTTAACCTTAATGCACTTTGGCATGCCTCAATAATGAGAGAGCGGATGAGCCACTCTCTGCAAAAGAACCCAAAAGGAATTTCCACCAATATACAGTATGATGAATGGCGGGGCACGTTTCTGGTTTTCTGTCCCATTTTCCTGCATAGCCTGATTAATGGAAGGTGCCAAGTGAAGAAATTACAGTGTCTGTCTTCAGGTATGATGTACCACTCCTTCTGTTTCCAGCTGATAAAAACAATACTTGGCTTCTTGTTGATTTGGTGAAAACATTTCATGTTCTAAAGAGTTTCTATTGTTGCATAATGGTTCTGTAAAATGACTCTTGATTTACAAGCATCAATTGATCTCTACATTTTTTACATTTTCAGACAGGTCCTGTTTTTATTGGAGATATTTGTATGTCTCACTTCTATCATAAACACCAAGAGTACAGGATTTATTTCTCATTTCAAAGTCAACTGAACTTTTTGTTTAAATCAGCTTAATGCATTCCAGTTGCATCAAAATAGAAGGTGCACAAATTATTGTAGTTAGTTTTCTATGAAAAGCAGCCACAGCCTGAGTAAAAAATCCTATCCCCCAAAATGCCTGTCCCACTCTAGCTTAGGTGCATTCCTGAGTGGCGGTTCACACTGGAACGTGTGCATGCGGTCCCCTCATGTTTCTGTTTTGACAGCCCATTCCTTTGAAAATGCATGGAACGGCACAAAAAAAGTAGTGAAGTCCATGACTTTTTCAGATTGCACCACAGAAAATTGCATGGTACAGTGGCACCATACGGTTTGGTGGCCGCAATGTACTGTGTTTGAAGGATGTGTTTGGGGTGGAATTAACAGTTAATGGCACCCATCTCCTTCTCGCAAGGGCAGCGAGCTCACTCACTGTGCAGAAAATGAACACAAAACAAAAACATTTTCTGAAATCTGACCTAAAACGGTGAACAGGGACGCACCGGACCCCTGCTGTGAGCCACATGCGGTAATAGTGTGAAGTGAACCCAGCCTAAGCTGCTGCCCCCACTAAGACTACTGCTATGCAGAGTCAGTGATCAATAAACGGAAGGTTTAAAAGTGGGTATGGCTCTGCTTATTTTTGGTGTGTGCACCTTTAATACACCGAACATTGGCGTGTTTGTGAAGTGACAACATATAAAGTGATATGAATGAGTTCGTAATTAATTCAAAGACCATAAGATATGCAAGCATTCAAAGTATATCCACACTGATGACATTGATGTGACATTGATATGATGAAACGCGTAAAAAAGAGTTTCCAGCGCCATTGCGTCCCTTCCGGTCTCAGGCTATGGAGCGCATTTGCGGTCCTGGACTTTCTGATTTTTATGCTGAATGTTTTTCAAAACAATGTAAATGCATTTTAAGACAAGTTTCATAATAAGTGTTTAAACAGATTTCCATTATGGGGCTTGCCTGTTGTTGTTGTCCTTTCTGCTGTAAGAGATTTGGATGGGCAGACGAACTAAGGAGAAGACAAAAACATCCCTGGATCTGGATTGTGTATACAGCCTCAGAGTGCTGTGAATGCTGACCCCCCCCCCCCCCTAACCACTTCAGCCCCGGAGGATTTGGTTGCCCAATGACTGGGCCATTTTTTGTGATTTGGCAATGCTTCAATTTAACTGACAATTGTGCGGTCGTGCGACGTGGCTCCCAAACAAAATTGATATCCTTTTTTTCCCACAAATAGAGCTTTATTTTGGTGGTATTTGATCACCTCTGCGTTTTTTATTTTTTGCGCTATAAACAAAATAAGAATGTCAATTTTGAAAAGCAGCAATTTTTTTTTACTTTTTGCTATAATAAATATCCCCAAAAGATATAAAAAAAATCTCAGTTTAGGATGATATGTATTCTTCTACATATTTTTGGTAAACAAAATTGCAATAAGCGTATATTGATTGGTTTGCTCAAAAGTTATAGCGTCTACAAAATAGGGGATAGTTTTATGGCATTTTTATTGTTGTTTTTTTGGTAGTAATGGTGGCGATCAGCGTTTTTTATCGTGACTACAACATTATGGCGGACACATTGGACACTTTTGACGCTATTTTGGGACCATTGTCATCTATACAGCAATCGGTGCTATAAAAATGCACTGATTACTGTGTAAATGATACTGGCAGGGAAGGGTTTAACCAGTAGGGGACGAGGAAGGGGTTAAGTGTGTCCTAGGGAGTGATTCTAACTGTATGGGGGTGGGCTACATGTGACACAACACTGATCGCTGCTCCTGATGACATGGAGCAGGAAATCACTGTCCTGTCACAAGGCAAAACAGGGAACTGCCTTGTTTACACAGGCATGCCCCGTTCTGCGGCTCCATGACACGATCACGGGCACCAGGCGGACATCAAGTCCGAGGGAAACTAGAAAATATGGAAAAAACACTGCGCTAAACCAATGGGGGTGGAAGTGCTGCTAGTACCAATAATACAGATACATATATTGGAAGAACTAGGAAAAAGGAAGTGAGGTACAGCGCAAAACCAAAATCCGTGAAATTAATGATAGTGATATCAGAAATTGATAAAAATGAATAATAGACCAATCTAGACAACACGATTGGTTATATAAACACACATTGTGAAATATGTCAAAAATTAAAATATTATATCATAAAATTGAATTAATATAACACCGGTATACAAAATTATAACTAAAAAAACATAATAACGTGCACATTAAGATAAATATGAAGCAAATGAAAAAGTCCATAAATATTCCCAAAAGCATGAAAAAAGTGTCCGTGTAAAAGTGAGCTTTAAGAAGTCTTCCAAAGAGATGTTCAAAAGCTTGACACCACCTTCCACCAAAGATACACCCGAGTGTCAGAACATATAGTCTCCTTACCAGACCACCTGACCACACCTGCGGTCAGACTGCACACAGGTTTGTTTAGAGTCACCCAAACGACTATAGGCTGGAGTTGCTTCTAATCACAATAAGCCAAAGCCGGAGCTGGATGATCGATATCTATCCGCTTTGGCTTATTGTGATTTTGGTTTTGCGCTGTACCTCACTTCCTTTTTCCTATCAAGTCCGAGGGACCCGTGGTCACACTCACTAAGATTATGGTGGGTGCGTGCATGTGTCTGCAATGCTGCTTCTTAAAGGGGTATGTCCATTTGTGCAGCCGTGCCATTCTGCCGACGTAAATAGTCGTGCAGCGGTCGGCAAGCGGTTAAAGGGGAAAAGCTTCTGGTAAATAAGGAAAGAACGGGGGCGCACATGTGGAGTCACGGATACACTGCAAGATTCATTAATTCAAATGACAACATATCAATGACTTACAGTATATATCCTTTTATAGCATGTCACATTTTTGCTGGATTTAATTGTTTCATAGCACATATCACTTTGTTCTGGACTCGATTATTGTTTCATAGCACACATGTGTGCTATGTAAATCCAGCCGATTTCTAGAGTAATAACAGAGTTGAGACTGTGTGTGGAGGGATTATTTCCAAGTTGGCAAACCAGTGGAGAACAAGTGGGGTCTAGAGTTTTGGAGCGAATTAGATCTTTATAATTTAAGATCATGCATTTTGGGCAAAATATGGATATCCACCTTAAGATTATATTCATTATTTTTTGGACTGGCTTTTGTAAATTTTGAAATATTTTTATTTGAGTATATTGCATATTTGAGTAACTGAATAAGACTATTTATGATTTATTGTTCACTGAAACCACTGAGCATTGATTGTTTGTGGATAGGGGATCTTTTTTTACATTTGTGTATGAGTCTTGTGTTCTGGCTTGCACAAGTTGCAACACTCTTTTATATACTTTTCTTAGCTTGTAATTGAGATAAGCACAGGGTTTCTTTTTGTATTTATTATTATAATTAAGCAGATTCTGTGTGCATTGATATCTTCTTGGGTTATACAGTACTGCACCACAGGCAATCAGAGGGTTAAGCTGGTTTTTCCTTCATTTCCTCTGAATTTCCATTTTTTAGATATAAAAAAAAATAACAGGATAACATAAATGCCAGTAAATGTTAAATGACTTATCATGTTAGTTATTCACATAATTAAATGTCAAAAATTCTAAGAAATATATGGATTTGATTAGCTGGGCATAAAACTTCAAACAGTTAAGTGTGGAAAATGTGCTTCCTGTCAAACATCATGCACCATGTCATAGACAGCTCTGTCATAAGTCACACATGTGGGAATGATACTCAGGTGAGAGCAGACTCCTCTTTTATCTATTAGTACTACCGATCACTGCTATTTTAAAATATTGTTATAGAATAAATGAACCCATATGGAGCATAAAATCCGCATTCAGGGTAAGAGGGGTGTGCATCTGCATTCATATTTCATTTAAGGTTTAAATATAAGACACCTGTGCCCACTTAAAATACATCAGTATAGTACTGTTTGCTGTTTTTACAATGCAATTAACCACTTAACCCCCGGACCATATTGCTGCCCAACGACCAGAGCACTTTTTGCGATTCGGCACTGCACTGCGTCGCTTTAACTGACAATTGCGCGGTCGTGCGACGTGGCTCCCAAGCAAAATTGGCGTCCTTTTTTTCCCACAAATAGAGCTTTCTTTTTGTGGTATTTGATCATCTCTACAAAAATAGAGCGACTATTTTGAAAAAAATTCAATATTTTTTACTTTTTTCTGTAATAAATATCCCCCAAAAATATATAAAAAAACGTTTTTTTCCTCAGTTTAGCCCGATACGTATTCTTCTACATATTTTTCGTTAAAAAAAAAATCGCAATTAGCGTTTATTGATTGCTTTGTGCAAAAGTTATAGCGTTTACAAAATAGGGGGTACTTTTATGGCATTTTTATTATTTATTTATTTTTACTAGTAATGGCGGCGATCAGCGTTTTTTTTCAGTACTGCGACCTTATGGCGGACACTTCGGACACTTTTGACACATTTCTGGGACCATTGGCATTTTTTTAGCGATCAATGCTATAAAAATGCATTGGATTACTATAAAAATGCCATTGGCACTGAAGGGGTTAACACTAGGGGGCGAGTGTGTTCCTGGGTGTTTTCTAACTGTTTGGGGGTGGACTCACTAGGGGAAATCACTGATCTTCTGTTCATACATTGTACATTGTTTCCCCCGCTGACAGGAACGAGAGCTATGTGTTTACACACATAGCTCCCGTTCCCCGCTCTGTAACGAGCGATCGCGTGTGCCCGGCGGCGATCGTGCCCGTACACAGGACTCGGGGGCGAGCGGGGGGCGCACACACGCCCCCTAGTGGCCGTCAAAAGTGCCGACGTAGAGCTACGGGCTCTCGCCCAGGAGAGCCGACCTGCCGCCGTATAACTGCGGCGGCTGGTCGGCAAGCGGTTAAATAGTTTTCTCTAGCTATTAGGTGCTTAAATGCTTAAAAAATATGTTAATATACTTTGCAAATGCTGCACAAGATAGACATACGGGGCCAGATTCTCAAAGACGTACGCCGGCGTATCTCTACGTACGCCGTCGTAAGTCCAAATCTGCGCCATCGTATATGCGCGCCTGATTCTCAGAATCAGTTACGCAGAAATTCGGCCAAGATACGAGCGGCGTAAGTCTCCTACGCTGTCGTATTTTGGGTGCATATTTATGCTGGCCGCTAGGTGGTGCTTCCGTTGATTTCCGCGTTGAATATGCAAATGAGCTAGATACGCCGATTCTCAAACGTACGTGCGCCCACCACAATTAGTTACGCCGTTTACGTAAGACATACGCCGGCGTAAAGATAAAGCTGCTCTCTAGGTGGCGCAGCCCATGCAAGGTATGGATGTCGGAACAAGCATACCTTTTTACATCGTTTGTGTAAGTCGTATGCGAATAGGGCTGTGCGTAGGTTACATTCACGTCTTAGGCAGTGTTCAACGTATCTTAGGCATTCTATCCGACACATGCGCACTGAGATACGTCCACGGACGGCGCATGCGCCGTTCATTAAAAGCACAAATTTTGTGGGGTCATGATTATTTTGCATAAAACACGCCCACCTCTTCCCCATTTGAATTAGGCACGCTTACGCCGGCACATTTACGCTACGCCGCCGTAACTTAGGACGCAAGTGCTTTGAGAATACTGCACTTGCCTCACTAAGTTGCGGCGGCGTAGCGTAAATACGCCACCCTACGTGAATCTAGGCCACTTATTATAAGAGGAATCTTATTGGCAAAGGTGTGGAGAATTAAAGCATATCTAAACTTATGAAATAAATGTGATATATTGTAACTTACAAATTCTGATGCCGCGTACACACGACTGTTTTTCATGACGAGAAAAATGCCATTTTTTAAATTGGTCATTAAAAACGATTGTGTGTGGGCTCCAGAGCATTTTTCTCGACGTGAAAAATGGGCATTAAAAATTTAGAACGTGCGCTAATTTTTCTCGTCGTTATAGGATGCTGCATCCGGTGACAGGAGACAGTGGCAAGTGACACGCTGCATCTGGTGACATGCGACGGTGGCAAGTGACACACTGTATCTGGTGGCAGGAAATGTGGTGGGTGACACGCCCAGGGCTCCCACTGATTCTGCATTATGGTGAATTGAACCACTTCATTATATATTACAATGTAACAATAGAAACAATGCACTTCAATCACCCTGACCCAATATCAACCATGGTGCCATGATGATTGAAGCGCCAAGACCAGCCATTGCCGCTCTATCCCCAGATCTTGCCCTGGTCTAATGTGTCAATGCTCACTGCACTGTGCCTAGGAAGTCACCCTAGAACAGGTGTGTTAGGACTACTTTTTAACATAACATAGGGTAGTGGGTTCTGCAGTCCACAGAGCGGGTTGGGAACAATATGACTAATAATAGTGCAGTACAGGTAAAGCACGCAGAAAGTTTTCACTAAAGAACTCACCAGGTATTTTTTGTACTTGTCAAACAGATATAACACAATGCTATTAATGGTATATTTAACAGACCAATAGACCTCCCAACTTTCTGAGATGAGAATGAGGGACACCTATTAACTTAGAAATGTAAATGAAAGATTTATCCCAGGGAAATACTTTTTTAATAGATAAGTAGTTCATTTTATATACAACTATATAGATCAGACCAAAATGAGGGACAAATGAGGAGGAAGGAAGGACAGTAGGACTTTGTTCCGAATGAGGGACATTCCCTCAAAATCAGGGACAGTTGGGAGCTATGCAATAGTTAGCAAGTTAGTGAAGTTTATTGTTAGGGTTTACATATACTTTAACTAAATCAAGCATGTACAAGCTTCTGTGGAATAATCTACTCAGTTGAACTACTGTATTTATTGGCGCAATGGCGTATAACACTCACTTTTTTACCCTGAAAATAGAGGGTAAACTGTACCTGCGTGTTATACGCAGGGGGCTATGGAAAGTTTTTTTTTCCTGAAACCTTCCTCTTAAAGTTAGGGTGTGTGTTATACGCCGATAAATACGGTATATTGTATCTAGAACATTTCATAGACTTCATAGAAGAAATGGTGGGATGCAACTCGGAAGAATGTTTGTGACATTCTTCCACTAAACCCCTTGAATCTGTATGCACAAGAATATATGTCTAGGAGCCCAATCAAACAAATATGTTTGAGGCCATAATGTTATTCTACGTTCATTAGCTTAAGAAAAAAGTGGATTTATTATTCTTTTCCTGCAGGAGCCTGGAAAGCTTTGCACCAGTGATCCGTGGATCAGGGGTACAATGTCAGGCTTCTGCAGGCAAGCCTGGCAGTTTTCAGCCCATACCTTTATATAGGCTGTCAGTTACAAAGCCTCAGGACTTGTGAATGAACTACAAGGGCGTTCATTAGTGCCCTTGCAGTTTATTCACAATTACAAGCAGTTAATTGCAGTGGGTGATGGCAGTCTATCTATTCAATACTGTGAATGAATGATGTGGCTGTGTGAGTCCCACACAGGCCTGCTGTTTTTTTAATTGTGACAGCGGGTGTGGGGAGAGAATCCCCCATCTACTGTCACACTGGGGCGGGGATTGGGGGGGAGGGGATGCAGGAGCTGGAACATGTTACATGTTCCACCCTAAATACAGGTGAAAGATGTAACATGTTCAGAAATATGAACATTGCCCAGCAGCTCTTCTTCACAGCTGCCACTGGCACCAAAAAAGGAGAATCTGGTCTGCTACAGGGACAGGTTAAGCGCAGCAGATTTCAATCTGTCTTCCACTCTCTTAAGACTGCAGACAGAACTATAGGAGCTGTGTTGGCTTATGCCCCCGCCAGCTCACTTTGCAGGCCGGTGCCAGCATCAAACCAGCTGTGAAAAAAAGTTCTGTTCCCTGGTTGAGGTGCCAGAACACTGTAAGGACAATTTCCACCAGAAAAAAAGCCCTGGTTGTTAATGAGGTAAAAAAACAAACTTCCATTTGACCCCACTAAGGTTTTAGAATTTATCAAATGTTCTGAAAATAATGAAATTCTACAGGTGTAGTAGAATGTGTATGGTCAGCTTTAGTTATATGCTCTTTGCTGAAGGTAACCATTGAGTTCTCAATTTAGAACACTAAAATTAATTGATTAAATCAATGACATTTGGTTTATAGAGTATTTCATTTTCTTTCACGGTAGATATTTGTAGAAATGTATGTCAATGCCATTAATTTTTTTTTGTCTTACCATTAACTTCGAGAAAAAAAATTTGTAGACTAGGAATTAATTGTATGGATTTTGTTTTATTTAAGTTTCTACACTATTCTAAGTATATTGTTACTGACTTCCTAGAGTTTCATTTAGTTTTGGTTTAATGTTAGCGATTCAAAAATAGCCTCCTAATTGACCATAATAGTTTTACATTTTATGAAATATAACATTTGCTAGTGTTGCCAGCTTTCTGGCAAGGGTGTTCCTTACCCATGCTGTAATTGAGGGAGCTACAACCTAAGAATTTTAATGTACATTTAACCACTTCAGGACCTAAAATGTAGAAGAAACATCCTAAAACATCACCAGTCTTAAAGGATGACTTTTAGTTCCCCCCCAACAACTCCCTCAAGTCTTTCACTTAAAGCCGCTGCTCCTCCACAATCTTTACTTTGTGGCCCACTTGAAGCTACACAACATTTTTCATGAAAGTTTTCCAACAGGCTGTTTTTCCCATGCACCGAAGGATCTTCACTCATTCCTGTTGAAAGGTGGTCTATTAACCACTTAAGGACCGGACCAATATGCTGCTAAATGACTCAAAGGGTTTTTACAATTCGGCAATGCGTCGCTTTAACAGACAATTGCGTGGTCGTGCGACGTGACTCCCAAACAAAATTCGCTTCCTTTTCTTCCCACAAATAGAGCTTTCTTTTGGTGGTCTTTGATCGCCTCTGCGATTTTTATTTTTTGCGCTATATACAAAAATAGAGCGACATTTTTGAAAAAAAACAATATTTTTTACTTTTTGTTATAATAAAAATCAAATAAACAAAATTTTAGTCAAACATTTAGGCCAAAATGTATTCAGCCACATGTCTTTAGTAAAAAAAAAAAATCGCAATAAAAAAAAAAATAGCTACCTAGCGGGAACAGCGACACTAATACAGCGATCAGAAAAATGATCGCTTAGTGACACTGGCAATAGGGAGTGAAAGGGTTAACTAGGGCGGTGATCAAGGGGTTAAAACTTTATTAGGGGGGGTACGGGGGCTACCCTGAACCTAACACTAACTGCCTGTCACACTGCCTGTCACACTGACACTAAATGCAGTGATCAGTACATATATGATCACTGCATTCAGTGACAGTGTGACAGGGGGGTGGGGGGGTCTGATCGGGAGGGGTTAATGTGCCTATGTGTAGTGTGTGTCCGTGTAGTGTTGTGCAGACTTACTGTGCGATGTAATCTCTCCTCAGCAGCGGTTGAAAATACCGCTGAGAGAAGAGATTACATCACTTCCCCCTTCCTGTGTTTACACAGGAGGAGGAAGTGACACACAGGGGAGCGCGCGCATTGGCTGGGAGCGATCTGGAGGGGGCGGACAAAAACAAACCACCGCCCCCTCATCCCCGATCGCTCCTGAAGCCACGGGGACCGCCGCAGGTACCGGGGGGAACCCCGATCGGACCCCCGACCCACGTCAAGGCAGGGACGTACAGGTACGCCAATGTGCCTGTACGTGCCATTCTGCCGACGTATGTGTACATGCGGCGGTCCGCAAGTGGTTAAAGTGGATGTTAACCCAAAATATATATGTATGTCACAATGTAGAGTATACGATTTCCTATCATCTGTGCCCAGTCTTGCCACACAGAGTTAATCCAGATCTGAGTAATTCTCTTTTAATGTTCAGTGACAAAGGAACAGCCTTCCAGATAAAAACCTGCCTAAATAAAAAGTCAGTTTTCTCTCTTCTTGCTTTGAGTGACAGGTTATTTACATATCTAGCTTGGACATGTTTATCATATGTTATGTTATGTTTATGTTATGGATTAACTCTTTGTGGTAAGACTGGGCACAGATGATAGGAAATCTTATACTCTACATTGTGACATCCACTTTAACCTTCTGAAATGGTGGATAGCTTTTCCATAATTATGAATTAAGGCTCTTCTGTAGACTTTCAGTGAAGAGGCTGTGCAGATGTCAGTGGTCTGCACAGTAATGCCGCGTACACATGCCCGTTTTTCGGGTTGTAAAAAAAAAATTGTGTGTGGGTTCCAGTGCATTTTTCACAGTGTAAAAAAATGGGCATTAAAAATTTAGAACACGCTCTAATTTTTCCAGTCGTTTTTAACGTCGTAAAAAAATGGTCGTGTGTCGGCTTTAACGACATGAAAAAAATGTGCATGCTCAGAAGAAAGTTATGAGACAGGAGCACTCATTCTGGTAAAACTAGCGTTCGTAGTGGAGTAAGCACATTTATCACGCTGTAACAGACTAAAAAGCACAAATCGTCTTTTACAAACACAAAATCAGCAAAAGCAGCCCCAAGGGTGGCGCCATCCGAATGGAACTTCCCCTTTATAGTGCCGTCATGTGTAGGCAAGGCCGGTTTAACGATCGGGTTGAAAAAAACATCGTTTTTTCTAGACCATTAAAAATTTCATTTTTTACATCCCGAAAAATGGTCATGTGTGCGTGGCATAACACTTTGGAAGGAGCAGGGCCAGTTACATATAAGATTTGAATGGCAAGGGTACAAGGATTAATAAAATTAACCCTTAAAAAAATCCAAACCCAGTGAAGTCATCTATTTTTTTGTCATGGTTACAGTTTCATCTCAAATTAGCTAGTTGTTGAATGCTGGTTATATTGAGAAAAGTTTGGAAATTAAACTGACGATCAGTGAATGTGAAAACGAAATTCTGATAGGTATTATCATTATGAGTATTAAAACAGAAATAGGTACAAAACAAGACTAGACATAGTAAGTATGTCGAATTGTGCTTCCATGCATGACAAACACTTTACAGATATCTAACCTAAAGCAACCGTATAGGGGAAATGTTGTAGACAGGAAGCAGTGATGGCTATACTGGGGTTAATAAATACCCCACTTGAAAGGGTTACAAATGCCAAACAACCACAGATTACATAGAACATGTCAGAAGAAAAGTTGGTTAAATTAGAATCAGTTTATCGTTGACAGATATTGACAGACAGCAGCCATTAAAAAAAATGGATGGATAAATGTACTCAGTATAAATGTGTCTATATTTAAGAAATGGTGTATAAATAAATGTGACTTCAAAATATATGTTCTAAATGCAGTGTCTTCATTTGAGCAAATATATACTGTACAGCATACAGTATGTGTGATTTGTCCTTGTTTATGTCAAATCTAAAATATAATCAATAAAAAACTAAGTAAACTGTGACATATACTGTATATAAAATAGCAACTCTTGCAGTGTTTTTTTCTTTTAAAGGCAGTATTTTTTTTACCTTAATGCCTTCTCTCTACCCCTTTCCTATAGGAATTTTATAGAGTCCATAAACTATGATATATACAGTATGTTTGAAAATCGATCAATCCTGATGTACCGAAGGCCTATCTCATTTCTTAATGCCCAAAAATTAACAGGACGGTACAAATATCTCCAAAATGACTCCTTTTTGGAAACTAGACAGTCCAAGGTATTTAGTAAGAGGCATGGCAACGTTTTTAAAGTTGCAATTTTTTGACACAATTTTTTAGAAAATTAAGAAATGTATTATTTTTTGCAGTACAACGTCATCATACAACTGGTGTTACTTTGATCAGGGACACTGCCTGGTGACAGTATATAAAAAAAAAAACGTTTTTAACTTTTGTTTTCTTTCTTATTATATCTTTTTTTTTTTTTTACATACTGTGACTAAAGCAGTAAAGTGTTGCCATAGTGACTTTGTACTACTCTGGGGAGGTGATCAGCATTTTTTTAACACTATGCTTGCTTATAACAGTGATAATAACTGTTTCAAGCAACCATTTTTTATTAATGGCATCCAGTGTGTACTACTGTAAAGCTTTGATTGGACACAGCTATCACATGGTACAGATGCACTGTGATTGGCCATGTCCGTAAAATTTGATCACTGTGACCAATCGCAGAGATCAACACAATAGTACACAATGAATGGCTGGTGTACAATTGCTGTGTGATCCACTGTGATTGGTCACACCAATCACAGGCTACCAGCAATGGTCTGGTACACTGATTTGTCATTCATTGTATCCGGTGGACACAGCAGGTGACAGATCACGCTGGTGCATGACCCGTGGGAATGCACGCAAGGCGTGATGCTGTGAGCACATCAAATGACGTCTACCCAGAACGGCAGCACTCCCGTTCCCCGAGCATTCTTTTATAGGCAGGGAGGGAAGTGACTAAACTCTAAACAGATAAACAAGTGACAAATAATGAACCTCTATACTCCTTAATACATTATTAAATGTATGTTTTAATGCAAGCCATATACATACCTGGATTATCCCTTGGTATCAGTCCCTTACAGTCTACTGTGCAGTCTGTACAGCTGGGTTTACCAGAGTGCTGTTTCTTATTTTTCTTATTTTATTGGGCAGTCACTGGATGAAAATGGGGAGGGGACCTGTAAGTAAAAGTGTAATTGCAGCAGATAAAGATAAGGTTCACTCCCTGGCTAGGCAGGGCTGTGCTGTGTAAATCTCAGGACTGGATGGACAGAAGTACCATACCATACCTAGGTAAAATAGCTCACTTATATTTATTTATTCTATATAATTAGCTGTTCATCTGGAGTTCAGCCTTAACATTACTCCTTGTTGCAATATACCATGTTGATATACGATCAATTTATAAGAACACATACTCTTGCAAATTTCAGATTTGCTCTTTATTTAAGGTATATTGCAGTCAAAAAATGAAAACTAAGCTGTGAAATACGTACACTGTGTAGGACATCAGATTTTTATCGAGACATAGCTGGTGTGCTCCAGTGCATCCTGATCTGGGGATTTGAGAATCACTTTATTTTGCCTGTTTGCTTTTGAGAATATTCTGTATATTCCCTAAAATGTATGTCAAGTCAAAGTTTGGATACATTTTCAGATAGAGTAGGTTAGGAGTAGAGACTCACTTCCTGTCTAACTTATAAAGCCTCGTACACACGGCTGGTTTTCCTGATGGGAAAACTGCAAGGAGAGCTTTTAGCCGTGAATATCAGCCGTGTGTATGCTCCTCGCAGTTTTTCTGATGGGAAAACTGCCCAAAAACCTCCGGACAAAAAAAAGAGAACCAGCTCTCTTTTTTCCTGCCGGCAAAACTGGCAGACTTTTACCCAGTGTTTTTTGGCAGTTTTCCTATGGGAAAAACTGCGATGGAGCTTAAAACACGGCTGGGAAAAATGAAATATAAATCTGACTTTTTAGCCTTCTCTTTCTCTGCTAAACAAATGTATTTTGTATTGTCTAACCCAGAATTCTATCCATAACCAAGTCAATAGGTGATGAGCCAGGGACTGCTTACCCCCACAGCTTTTCACACTTTCCGGGGCATCATCTATGTTGAAAAACATTTTTTTCTAGTCTGAGAGTGTCAACCATGTGAGTAACCCATTTGCTATATGTTGGGGGTTGATCGGACTTCCAATATTACAAAATAAGCCTTCGGGCTTGAAGGTTAAGGTTGAGTTGAGGTTATCCAGTAAACCCAGAATTCAGTAGTTAGGATTTGCAGGGATGGTAATGTGAAAAAAATTTAAAGTATCTATTTTCACCCAGTACCAGTGAAGTTTAGGGCAGAGCAATAATAAATGTATGAGATCACCTTTCCCTGCGGTGCATTTAGCACATAAAGGGGACTGCAGAGTTCCCATACGATCAAACAGAGGCGTAAAATAGGCACAGAGAATGATGTAAAGCTGTCTGGGTGGCATTTGTAGAACTTTTTGATTGTAGAGTTATAGCAAATATCTTAAGTATACAGCAACTACAAATTATTAGATATATTACAGTATATTAAAAATGTTTACGTATATTGCAATAATTTTTGGATATACTGCAATACTAAGTACCACAATATTGTTACTGTTCGGGCAGCCGTGCATCTGTGTACGCCAATACGCACAAGCCATGGGTCATGCACAGCAAGATCAGTCAATAGCAGGTTCGGGATTTAGGCAGTAATACTGGAACAAGCCGGGGGAAGTAACTGACAAGACAGGCAAAAGCAGAGTTGGTGAGCCAAGCCGGGAGCAAGTAGTGGAGCAGGCAGAAGCAGGTCAGGATACAAGCCAGGGGTCAAACAGGGGAGACAGGATCAGCGGATAGTGGAAGCCGGGTCGATAACAGGAAGTCCAGGATCAGAATACAGGAGCACAAGGAACACGGGGGGAATCTTAGCAGCAGGTTTATAACAGAGATAGTAAATTAGAATCAGTTGAGCAATAATGATTAGTGGGGAAATTTGCCATCAGACACTGAAAGTGACGACATCGGCATTTCTGCCGCTGAGCAAATTTCAGTGTTTTTGATTTGATTACATTATTGAATAAAATGTATTATTAATATATTATTATTTTTGATAATTATTTATAGTTATTTATTAGGGTTGTCCCGATACCAATACCAGTATCGGTACCGATACCGAGTATTTGCGGGAGTACTTGTACTCCCGCAAATACCCCCAATGCCTAAATAGAATACTCCCCCCCCCTGCCGCTGCCGCCACCGCCGCATCGAAAGCTTCCGCATCGAAAGGGTGCATGGGTTAAACAGCGTTCGGGAACATCACAGCTTTCATTTGAATAGCTGTAGTGTTCCCGCTGCATATAGACACTCCCCCTTGCTCGGGATTGGATGGGTGATCGTGATCTGTCCAATCCCGAGCAAGGGGGAGTGTCTATACGCGTGGGCAAAACAGCTATTCAAATGAATGCTGTGATGTTCTCCATGCGGCGGCGGCGGCTTTCGGCGGCTAGGTATGGGGGACATGGCTGGAGGGACATGGCTGCGGGGACATGGCTGCGGGGACATGGCTGCGGGGACATGGCTGCATATGTGGGGGACATGGCTGGGGGGACATGGCTAGAGGGACATGGCTGCGGAGGCATGGCTGCATATGTGGGGGACATGGCTGGGGGGACATGGCTGCATATGTGGGGGACATGGCTGGGGGGAAATGGCTGCATATGTGGGGAACATGGCTGCATATGTGGGGGACATGGCTGCGGGGACATGGCTGGAGGGACATGGCTGCATATGTGGGGGACATGGCTGCATATGTGGGAGACATGGCTGCATTTGTGGGAGACATGGATGCATATGTGGGGGACATGGATGCATATGTGGGGGACATGGCTGCATTTAGGGACACATTTAAAAAAAGTATCGGTATTCAGTATCGGCGACTACTTGAAAAAAAGTATCGGTGCTTGTACTCGGTCCTAAAAAAAGTGGTATCGGGACAACCCTATTATTTATTATATTATAATTTGTCTACTAGACTCTTGTTTGGACAGATTTAAGTGAGTTATTCCTAAGAACTACAGGCCTACAATATTAAAACCCCAAATTTCTATGCAAAACAATGTACCTCATTGAAACACAAAAATCTGACATAATCATACCGACAGGGAGGTTAATGCATTCCCTGCATTGAAGTAAAAAATGTTTAGCTAATAGTATGTGTCTGCCTGTAGCAGCTTCCTAACTTCTCCATGCTCTAACAAGTTTGGCTGACAGCAGTGGGAGCCATTGGCGCCCCCTCCTTTGAGCACCATCTGGCTCCATCTCACAGGTAAAACCTGCCTGTCCCCCCAGGATCAAGAGCGGGCGTCCTTTTCAGGATAAGCCACAGCGTTTCTAGCCCTGGGAATCAGCTCACCTCACCCCAGACCACAACCGAGGCACCCCCCCTCATCCCCCCCTCCCCGCCGCTGGTTTCGCGGCTGTTTCGTTGGTCCGCGCCAGCCACGCTAGGTCCGTGGCAGCCGCGGCTTAGGAAAGACCGCGGCTTAAACCGCGGCCTAGCGGCGTGCCGCTTCAGCACCCTGTATTGCCCCCAGTTTCGCCCAGCACACCCCCCCTCACCCGTGGAAGTCCCCATCCACCAGCATTTCAGTCAACCACCCCCTCTGTGGTGTAATTCCAGCCAGTTTGTGGCCCCGGCTTGGGCCCTGTGACAGGCCGTCGGCCATCTTGGTACATGCCCCCCAGCAGCAACTATACCCTTCACCCCACCCCCTCACAATTCATCAGCTTTTGATCCAGGGTCTCAACCGATCGCCTCTTAAGGATCAGGAAGGAATTTTTTTCCTGCCCAGCATATTGGCATAGCTGGACCAGGTTTTTTTTTGCCTTCCTCTGGACCAAAAATAAAGCTTGGAGAGAGGATTCAAGGAACCATTTGGGGCCTGAGGCAATTCGCCACAAAGCTACCAGCCGTCACCAAAAAGGCCCTAAGAATTGAGCAACTTTTGAGGATCGATCAACGATCAACAGTCAGAAAATTCAGCTACCCACCCCAACCCAAGCACATATCATGTGCTTTGATCAATACAAGATCGGCAGTAAGACACCGATTAGAAATCCACGATTTCATTCTACAACACAATTTAGACTGCCTCTTTATTACAGAAAGCTGGCTTACAGCCGACTGTAACACCATTCTAGGAGAACTGGTACCAGAAAACTACCGTATTATCACTGAAAACAGAATAGGGCAAAGAGGAGGAGGGCTGGCGGTGATCCACAAGATTCACCTTGTGATCTCTAAACCAGTTCTTCAGTAATCGATTCCATTTATGGAAACCCCTACTCTGCAACTGCAAACAAACCCCCAGGAGACCTTCCACATTCTTCTCTGCTATAGGCCACCCGGGCCAAAATCGCAGTTTTTACCCTCATGGACGGAGTTCATCTCCACACCCTGAACAGCAAACACCTTTTGCTGCTCGTGGATTTCAATCCCTGGGCCAACAACTCACAAGACCCCGTTGCCGACGCCTGCATCGATCACCTGGAAGGATTAGGCCTTCAGCAACTAGTATGTGGGCCCACACATGCTTCAGGTCACACACTCGATCCTATTTTCAGACAAAATCTGAAAATAAGTATTTTGGAAAATGAACCATTGCCATGGACAGATCACCATGCAATTAAATTCATAATTTCCAAAACTGCCCTATTGATAAAAACACCCAAGCCGGTGACAACACACTGGACCAGATCTCAGAAGAAGCTCCATTCGGAACTCTTCAAATCTACCTTGGGAAATAAAATTAAAACAATTCAACCAGGTCAAACTGCCTCAGATACACTGGATGCCATAAATGCAGCCCTACTACAGTCAGCCGACTTAGTAGCACCAGAACGCAAAGCCCTTACCCGGAAAAACAAGGCCGGCTGGTTCAACAACCAGCTGTCGCTACTGAAGCAAGAGCGTAGAAGGGCAGAAGCTGCCTGGAAAAGAAACGCTTCTGAGGAGAACCTCTCCATCTACAAAGGAGCAACAAGAAAATACCACATAGAAATCTTCAAAGCCAAGAAAAATTATTTTTCCAAGGCTATCGTCAGCGCCCTAAATCGCCCACGTGAACTCTTCAAGCTGGTCACGCAGACCATGAATCCAGGCCGTCTTGAAGCCTCCAACTCAGATACCCAAGAATTTTGCAATGAATTGTCAGATTTCTTTATCAATAAAATCGTGAGAATCCGGCAAAGCATTCCGCAAAATACCCCTGATCAACCACACAACACCCAGAGAAACTTTCTACAGCCAACAAAGTTCACTCTGGAACCCATCTCCATCGATGCCACAGAAAATATCATCGGCGCTTTGCGTAACAGCACATCGCCTAATGATATCATCCCCACTAAACTGCTAAAGGGATGTGCCGATATCCTGGCACCTCCCATCAGCTTATAAACCAGTCATTTAAGGAAGGCAAAGTGCCCTCCCTGCTGGAAGAGGGCACAATCCAGCCCATCTTGAAGAAACCTACCCTGGATCCCAAGGACCCAACGCACCGCCGTCCCATAACAATGCTAAACGTTTTCTCCAAGGTAATGGAGAAAGTAGTGGTACAACAGCTGCAACAGCATCTACTTGATCCATTGCAATCAGGATTCCGCCCTGGACATGGGACGGAAATAGCACTGCTCAAAATATGGGACGACGTTCTTGAGGCCGCAGGCGAAGGAGAATCTCGTCTCCTGGTTCTGCTGGACCTAAGCGCAGCCTTTGACACAGTAGACCACAAACTGTTACTGACTCGGCTGGCTGAGGTAGCCAGAGTCACAGAAGGTGATTTACCATGGTTCTCCTCCTTTTTGGAAAACCGATCACAAACAGTGAAATTGGGACCTTTCACTTCTGAAAAACGCACGGTGTCAGGTGGAGTCCCCCAAGGCTCACCCCTGTCACCGGTGCTCTTAAACATCTATCTTCGCTCTCTCTTTCAAAACATCAGTAGTCAACAACTACTTTATCACTCATACGCAGACGACACGCAACTGTATTTTCGCATCTGCAATAGAAAGGATCATCATCTCAGTTTAGAGAATTGTCTCTCTTCGATAGAAAAGTGGATGACTAAGAGTTATCTCAAACTCAACAATTCCAAAACAGAACTTCTTCTGTTTCATGCCAGTCGCAAGAGTCAACTGGCAACAACCAGGACACCTCCGCCCATTCTGGGCCAGATCATCACCCCTAGCGCCAAAGTCAAAAGTCTTGGGGGAATTTTTGACACCCACATGACAATGGACGCACAAATAGGGTCAGTAGTCAGCGGATCTCACCATCTGCTGCGCCTACTACGCGGACGTATTCCATTCATTCCCAAAGAAGACGTAGCAGTCGTGGTGGGAACAATTGTGAACTCCAGACTGGACTATGCAAATGCCCTTTACCTCGGACTCCCAAAGTACCAAATCACTTGGCTGCAAGTCGTCCAAAATACGGCCGCCAGACTTGTGACTGGGAAAAAACCCTGGGAATCAATCTCACCTTCACTGAGAACCCTTCACTGGTTGCCAGTAAAGGACAGAATTGCTTTTAAAGCTCTCTGTCTGACTCATAAATGAAAAAGCCCCGCAATATCTTTGCGATAAAATAGAAGCCCACAATCCCAATCGCGTTCTGCGATCCACCGACCAAAATTTGGTCAAAGTACCCAAAGCCAGATTCAAGTCCAAAGGAGAAAGAAGGTTTGCTTTCCAAGGTCCCAGACTATGGAACTCTTTACCAACCAGCATTCGGTTGAAGGAAAACCACCTAACCTTCAGAAGAAAGATCAAAACTCTGCTCTTTTGAGGTTATGAGATACTGGAACAACGAGCGATTTAGTTCGCATGTGTCGCGCTATATAAGGTTTTCATTCATTCATTCATTCATTCATTGCTGTCAGTCAAATCCTGTGACGAAGGAGCTGGGGTGGGGCCAAGTCGTACTAATTGTGTCTATGGATGCAGCCAGCGCAGCTCGGGATCACCTGCAGGTGTATCACCATAAGAGGCAGCTTCCTATGGTGGCACACTGAGAACAAAGACCCTAAAAGTAGGAGATCCTGTGGCTCTGTGCAATTCTATTGCACAGAACAGGTAAGCATATCATGTTTGTTTTTTTTAAAACACGTTTGACTTAACAATCAATTTAAGGGAAGATTTGAGTGTTGATGTCTTATTTTTCTTTCCTTCTGGTCCTTTCATTACCGAGCTTAAGCATGCATGATTGTCATTGGGAAATTGTATTATTTTTACAAGATAATTTTTGTATATTGTGTGATATGAATTGTGGTAGATATCTTTGTTGGTCCTTCTATGGGCTTTTAAATACAGGGTTTGATCATTTGTTATTGATAATTGGGAGTAATGCTACTTTACAATATAATTTAAATATACTGTATATTTTTAAGTGAGGAAGGTAAATGTTATTATATGGGATAGGGGCGCTAGCGCCCCTATCCCACATATATAAAAATTATAACCCAGCACTCTGTATTATCTAGGGAGCAGCTTTAAAACACTTTTTGTATTTATTTACAAACACCCCTTCCCCACATTTTGGCGCGAGATTCCCCACACATTATTCTTATATGTTATTATACTATAAACAATTTTATGTTTTATTGAGACTGGTTATTTGGAATATTAATAGTTCTATGTATGTGGTTTCTTGCATGTACAATAAATGAAGGATGTCAATAAATGGAATGCTATCTTCTTCTTATTGTAATAATAATAATAATAGTCTGCTACAATTGGTTTGCAGAATCCAAGTTATGCCAGATAGAATGAAGTATTCACAACAGCCTTTTTACTCCCAAAGTATACATGTTTTTTTTCTTCGTATTCCTTTGGTGTTGGTATATTGTTGAATAGGCTGGTTTAAGGGTAGATATGTATTTGTATATTGTTCACTGTTGAACTGTGTGTAATTGGTAATTTGTATACCCCCACCATATTCTAGTGAACTGATGAACTTAATTTATATCTTTATTTTAGATAAGCAATATGAGCTCTTTATTGAAGTAGGTGATTTTAACAATGTCAGAAAGCCTGAAAATAATAGGCAACCTCCTCCTAGGGTGCAATCTCCTAGCTATATTTTTTCTTTTGGCAACTAGAGTTGAGCGGACACCTGGATGTTCGTGTTCGACGGGTTCGGCCAAACTTCAAAAAAAGTCCGGGTTTGGGACCCGAACTTGAACCTGAACCCGAACCCCAAGTCAATGGGCACCCGAACTTTTGAGTACTAAAATGTCTCTAAAAAAGTAATGGAAAGGGCTAGAGGGCTGCAAATGGCAGCAACATGTTGGTAAGAGCATGACAAGTACTCTGCAAACAAATGTGGATAGGGAAATAACTTAAAATAACATAAAATACATAAAAATAAAAAATTAAAAATCTTGACCTAGGAGGGCGAGGTTCATATGTAGCTGGCACAGATCGACCACGTCCTCTCCCTGCAACAGGAGCTCCACCAGCAGCACCACGACCGGGGCCACGTCCCTTATTTGACGTTCTCCTCATATTTCTCAAATGTAGGATCTTGCCCTAAATGGGTGTTTTTTGAATAGCACAATAAAAGAACAGAATCAAAAGGGTGTATCTCACACGTACAGATATGCAGGAAATGCACCAAAAAAAATTGATTTGCCCTAAATATTTTTTTTTTTGAATAGCATAATAGAAGAACAGTATCTAAAGTGTGTATCTCACATGTACAGATATGCAGGAAACGCACCAAAAAAATGATTTTCCCTAAATGGGTGTTTTTTAAATAGCACAATAGAAGAACAGTATCTAAAGTGTTTATCTCACACATACAGATATGGAGGAAACACTGCAAAATATTTTTTTTTGCCCTAAATGGAGGTTTTTTGAATAGCACAAAAGAAGAAGAGTATCTAAAGGGTGTATCTCACACATACAGATATAATGGAAACACTGCAAAACATTTTTTTTTTGCCCTAAATGGATGTTTTTTGAATAGCACAATAGAAGAACAGTATCAAAAGGGTGTATCTCACATGTACAGATATGGTGGAAACACTGCAAAAAATATTTTTTTGCCCTAAATGGATGTTATTTGAATAGCACAAAAGAAGAAGAGTATCTAAAGGGTGTATCTCACAGTAACATTTGCAGTGCTGGTGTAATTTGATTTCTGAAGCAGGACTGACTCCTATCTATTTCTCTCCCTAAAACCAACACCAGGAACCTTTCCCTAAAGTATCTAAAGCAGAGTGACTTGCTGTGCTATGTAGATCACTGAGTAATTTGATTTTTGAAGCAGGACTGACTGACTCCTATCTAATTCTCTCCCTAAAAACAACAGCAGCAACCTTTCCCTAAAGTATCTAAAGCAGAGTGACTTGCTGTGCTATGTAGATCGCTGAGTAATTTGACATCTGAAGCAGGACTGACTGGCTCCTATCTAATTCTCTCCCTAAAAACAACAGCAGCAACCTTTCCCTAAAGTATCTAAAGCAGAGTGATTGCTGTGCTATGTAGATCACTGAGTAATTTGATTTCTGAAGCAGGACTGACTGACTCCTATCTAATTCTCTCCCTCAGAGCAGCAGCAGCAGCGCCAGCCTTTCCCTACCCTATCTAAAGCAGAGTGACGTGCTATGCTATGTGCCTCTAGCTTATATAGAGGCTGGGTCACATGCTGCACTGGCCAATCACAGCCATGCCATTAGTAGGCATGACTGTGATGGCTTCTAGGTCACACGAGTTGAATAAATGTTGATTGGTTGCCCGGCAGTGCGCCATTACCTTGCCGAACACCGAACTTGAACCCAAACTTACAGTAAATTGTTCGGATTTGGGTCCGGGTACCAAAAGTCTGGTACGAACCCACACTTTACAGTTCGGGTTCGCTATACTCTAATTACAAGGACTTAGGTTAATAGATGTACAGTGCCTTGAAAAAGTATTCTCACCGCTTGAAATTTTCCACTTTTTATCATGTTACAACCAAAAACCTATATTTATTTTATTGCGATTTTATGTGATAGACCAACACAAAGTGGCACATAATTATGAAGTGGAAGGAAAATTATAAATTGTTTTCAATTTGTTTTACAAATAAATATCTGAAAATGTTACTCTTGAAAGAGTATGGCACAACTGCAAACCTACCAAGACATGGCCGCTCACCTAAACGAACAGGCCAGGCAAAGAGAATATTAATCAGAGAAGAAGCCAAAAGGCCCATGATAATCCTGGAGAAGCTGCAGAGATCCACAGCTCAGAGAATCTATCCACCCGACAACTAATTATGCCTTGTACACACGATTGGAATTTCCGATGCAAAAAGTCAGACGGAATTTTTTCATCGGATGGTGTGTGGGCCCCATCGGACATTATTCTTTTGAAGTTTAGAAATAGAACATGTTTTATTTTTTCCGATGGAAAAAAAATCTGATCAAAATTTTCGATCGTCTGTGTGGAACTCAGACGGAGAAAAAACATGCATGTTCAGAATCAAGTCGACGCATGCTCGGAAGCATTGAACTTCATTTTTCTCGGCTCGTCGAAGTGTTTTACGTCACCGCATTTTGGACGGTCGGAATTTGGTCTGACTGTGCGTATGCAGGCAGCTTACATGGAATTCCAACAAAAAATTCCATCGGATTTTATCCCATTGGAAATTTCGATCGTGTGCACTCCACAAATCTAGCATTTATGGAAGAGTGGCAAAAAAAAGGCATTGTTGAAAGAAAGCCATAAGAAGTCCTGTTTGCAGTTTGCCAGAAGCCATGTGGGGGACACAGCAAACATGTGGAAGAAGGTGCTCTGGCCCGAAAAAAATTAATTTTTCGGCCTAAAAGCAAAACGCAATTTGTGGCAGAAAGCTAACACTTCACATCACCCTGGTGGTGGCAGCATCATGTTATGAGGATGCTTTTCTTCAGCAGGGACAGGGAAGCTGGTCAGAGTTGATGTGAAGATGGATGGAGCCTAAAAAGGCAATCTAAGAAGAAAACCTACTAGAGTGTGCAAAAGACTTGAGACTGGGGCAGATGTTCACCCTCCAGCAGAACACTGACCCTAAGCATACAGCCAGAGCTACAAAGGAATGGTTTCAATCAAAACATATTCATGTGTTAGAATGGCCCAGTCAAAGTCCAGAAAGTCCAAAACTAAATTCAAGTGAGAACCTGTGACAAGACTGTAAAATTGCTGTTCACAGAAGCTCTCCATCCAATCTGGCAGAGCTTGAGCTATTTTGCAAAGATGAATGGGCAGAAATGCCACTCTCTAGATGTTCAAAGCTGGTAGAGACATCCCAAAAAGACTAGCAGCTGTAATTGCAGTGAAAGGTGGTTCTACAAAGTATTGATTTAGGGGGGGGGGGGGTTAAATACAAATGCACCCCACACTTTTCAGATATTTATTTAAAAATAAAATTTAAAAACATTTATCATTTTCCACTTCACAATTATGTGCCACTTTGTGTTGGTCTATCACATAAAATCCAGATAAAAAACAAAACATAAAATAAAAAACATAAAATTATGTTTTTGGTTGTAACATGACAAAATGTGGAAAATTTCAAGGGGTATGACTAATTTTTGAAGGCACTGTATGACGTATGATTAATCCTACATGGCAAAAAAAAAAAAATTCCTGTTTTTCTAAAACACAAATAATTCTTTTTAGGATAGATCTAATATTATTATCATTCTTCCATAATATTGAATACATGGTTATTGGAATTTATTATCATTCTCCATTGGTTGTACAATTTAACTACTTGAGGCCCACGCTATAGCCGAAAGACGGCTTCAGCGCGGACCTGAAAATCCAGGAGGACGTCAATTGACGTCCTCCCATATGCTCGTTCCCTGTGCGCGCTCCCAAGCGCGCAGCGGGGAAATTCTGTGCTGGCCGTGTCCCTTGGACACAGCCAATTACAGATCGCAGTGAATGGCAAATCAGAGTGGCCCTTTGCTATGCAATCTGTCCGGCCAATGAGAGATGATCTCAAATGTAAACATACGAGATCATCTCTCATTGCGTACCAGTCTATGGTCAGTCCTATATTTGCATCTGGAATGATAGGCTTAATGCATATTGTACAGGAGGGCGGTTCAGCATAGCCCCCTTCTCCCTTAGCCTGATAACATTAGCAGACGCAATAGCTCTGACAGCGCGAACCGCTCATTCAAATGGGAGGATGCGCTGGTCATAGGAGGCGGGTCTCACAGTACCCGACGCTACTGGAGACAAGGGGGCGGAGTGGTAGCTTCCGGCACTGCATCGTTTTAACTGACAATTGGGCGGTCGTGCGACGTGGCTCCCAAACAAAATTGGCGACCTTTTTTCCCCACAAATAGAGCTTTCCTTTGGTCGTATTTGATTACCTCTGCGGTTTTTATTTTTTGCACTATAAACAAAAATAGAGCGACAATTTTGAAAAAAATGCAATATTTTTACTTTTTGCTATAATAAATATCCCCCCAAAATATATATAAACATTTATTTTTCCTCAGTTTAGGCCGATACGTATTCTTCTACCTATTTTTGGTAAAAAAAAAAAAAAAAATCGCAATAAGCGTTTATCGGTTGGTTTTCGCAAAATTTATAGCGTTTAGAAAATAAGGGATAGTTTTATTGCATTTTTATAAAAAAAATATTTTTTACTACTAATGGCGGCAATCAGTGATTTTTTTCATGACTGCGACATTATGGCGGACACTTCGGACAATTTTGACACATTTTTGGGACGATTGTCATTTTCACAGCAAAAAATGCATTTAAATTGCATTGTTTACTGTGAAAATGACAGTTGCAGTTTGGGGATGTTTAAGCCTCGTTCCATCCTTCCAATTACTATGCTCAGGTTTAGCCTAATAACAATACTGCAGCCCTGGACTTCACACACATGCATCCACCACCCGCTTCACTTAAAGGATAGCAAAAAACATACATGTAACTCCAGGGCTGCACATTGGTGACAGCGTGAGTATGATAAAAACAAGGACAAAAAAATGGGAATGTTTATAAAATAGCTCTGCATAGTCTTTTAACCATAATTTCTACCACGTTCTACACGTTCTGGCACTAAGAAGGAGAATGAAATTATAAACACAGATTGCTTTGTCCTGTGCTCAAGCTATAAAATATGGTTATTAATCTATGCATAAAAGTCATAATAATACTTCCAATCGCTGTACCACAATAATATAACAACCTCCTCAACAAGGGCATCCTATATGTAAATTATATATATGCATACGTACATTGGATAGCAGTATGCTTCCAACCTATACTCCATTGGCATTCATCAATGAAGCTGGTTAGAGACGTTAAAACATTGTGAAAACTACAGGGTGTATTGTTCAGCAAAAGTGGGAATTGGGGGTAAAGAAAAAGATTTCCCAGCAGGTTGGTAACTAGACACAGAAATGGATGGTTGGGAGCTGACAGGGGCTGAGTATAACAAACTGGACCAGGTTTGTAATAATGGTCTCACAAAATCAGGTTTGCACATGGCTTGTCTGACCAGAGACTGCACAGAATCAATGCATGCGCCAAGCACCTGTTGAGGACAAGCTGAGTAATGCTCATGAAAGAAGGCTGAGTCATCTTCCAACAGCCACACTAAAGACTCTACCTGAGCTGCACTAAAAGGAGGGGTATAATCATGACGTCCACTAGCAGCATCAGACAGAGCCAACTTTGTGCAGATCTGAATCAATGGCTGCACATCCTCAAACAAAAAACTGCCACGATCAACAAAAACATGAGCCATACGGATACATTCCAATAACTACTCTCTAGTGTAAACATTTAATTCCTGATAGCAGAAATCTCTGTCATCTGTTGCCAGGAGTGACAGGTACAAAATATCTTCCAGATGCATTTTTTTTTTTTTTACACAATAGCAAGTGCCCAGAACCAATTTCCCAAGTGCAGCCGACCTGTTTAAATGGCTGCAGTATTATGTCAGGGGGATGTCTACACAGACACCCAATACTAGAGGACAGGTCAGTGGGCTGCACTTAAGGAAATAGGCAGAAGGTAAGTGAACAATATGAATCTATTGAGGACAAGGCACACGTGAAAAAACAGGACACCCACAAACAAGCACGCCAACTACACATACAATAAACGTCAAAACCACCAAAACTAGTGAACATAAATATGTACAATAAATCAGAACGTAACCAGCAGGGATAAGAAACAAGCAAGTCCAGGGTCAAAGCCGGGGTCAAGGATCGGAGATGGCAGCGAAGTCCATAAGTACAAGCCAAGGTCAAAGGGAGCAGATCAAGAAACAGACTGGTATCAGGACAGACAGGAACAGGGCTTAACAGACAAAATACTGCAGCACTGGACTGAAGCGCAGGGCGGGCTTATATACCAGTGCAGCTGTAACTTGGGAGACACCTGCTGGTGGCCACCAAAACTGCACCCCTGTTACCAGAGGGAACAGTGCCACCAGCAGGCGACCCAAGTCATGACACCGATCATGACACACAATAATGAGGGGTACAACTAATTTCTACACTAAGGCATACTTCAAAGCCTCAGACCGTAACAGTTATATCCCCATTCAGAGTGGACACCACCCAAGGTGGTTAAGAAATATTCCAAAGGGACAATTTACACGTATAAGACGAAATTGTACTAAGGACAGTGATTATTTAGAGCAAGCAACTATGATAAAAGATCGTTTTGTGGAAAAGGGGTATTGTGAATCACAACTAAATCACCTAATAGATGAGGTAGGGAGCAATCCACAGAATACTTAATTGGAACCACGAAATAAACCGCCTAATCAGTCACATGAATGGGGCTTCATATCGGGCTACCATGAGCAGTATAGGGATATTGAAGCTATATTCAAGAAACACTGGGACATCCTTATGATGGACAAAGTATTAAATCCACTATTACCTGGGGTACCTCCATCCATATATCCATATATCGCAAAGCACCGACCTTTGGTGATCAGATAGTAAAAAAAGTACTGGATCCACCAAAAAGACCACACATGTTCAGGAACAGACGAGGATTTACAGCCTGTAGAAGATGTAAATCATGCCGACAAGTCTCTACGCATTTAAGAAGTATTACAGAATTCTCCTCTACAGCCAATGGAAAGTTGTTTCAAATCAAAGAGTGCATTACATGTGCATCCACACATGTTATTAACGCCCTAGAATGTCCATGCAGTCTAATGTGTATTGGACGCACTAAAAGGAAACTTTCTAAGAGGGTGTCGGAGCACATTTATAATATCTCTACGGGATATGAAGATCATAGTGTATCTGTACATTTCTTGGAAAAACACAACAAAAATCCCATACGTCTAAATATCTAAACGGTAAACAGAATGGATTTTCCTTCCCAATACCCTTAATCTCAATAGCCTTAACATTGACCTTGATCTTAATTGCTTTATAAGCATTCATTAACCACTTAAGGACCGCCTACTGCACATATACGTCGGCAGAATGGCACGACTGGGCACATCAACGTATATATACGTTGATTTTAGTACCCAGCCGTGGGTCACGGGCGCGCGCCTGCGGCGTGCTCCCGTGACCCGGTCCGAAGCTCCAGGAACGGAACTGCGGGATTCGCGGACCCGATCGCCACTGCAGTGCGGCGATCCGTCCCTGGAGCTGAAGAACGGGGAGAGCCGTGTGTAAACACGGCTTCCCCGTGCTTCACTGTGGCAGCAGCATCGATCGCGTCATCCCTGTAATAGGGGGACGCAGAGTCAATGACGTCACACCTACAGCGCACACCCCCCTACAGTTGTAAACACACACACAGGGAACACTCAAATTAACAGCGCCCCCTGTGGTTAACTCCCAAACTGCAACTGTCATTTCCACAGTAAACAATGCAATTTAAATGCATTTTTTGCTGTGAAAATGACAATTGTCCCAAAAATGTGTCAAAATTGTCCGAAGTGTCCGCCATAATGTCGCAGTCACGAAAAAAATCGCTGATCGCCGCTATTAGTAGTAAAAAAATATTTTTTTATAAAAATGCAATAAAACTATCCCTTATTTTGTAAACGCTATAAATTTTGCGAAAACCAACCGATAAACGCTTATTGCGATTTTTTTTACCAAAAATATGTAGAAGAATACGTATCGGCCTAAACTGAGGAAAAAAAAAGTTTTTTTATATATTTTTGGGGGATATTTATTATAGCAAAAAGTAAAAAATATTGAATTTTTTTTAAATTGTTGCTCTATTTTTGTTTATAGCGCAAAAAATAAAAACCGCAGAGGTGATCAAATACCACCAAAAGAAAGCTCTATTTTTGGGGAAAAAAGGACGCCAATTTTGTTTGGGAGTCACGTCGCACGACCGCGCAATTGTCAGTTAAAACGACGCAGTGCCGAATCGCAAAAAGGGGCAAGGTCCTTTACCTGCATTTTGGTCCGGGTCTTAAGTGGTAATTACACTTTAGGAGAACCCGTAATGTATATTCAATGTACACATGACATTAGAATTTTTATACACTATTGTAATTACCATCACCTTTCTTTCTTTCTTCATTCAATATATATGCATATTTTTCTATATATTTTTTTTATAAATATTTTACCGTTTTTTAATTATGTTTTTAACAAAAACATTTTTCTCAATGTAGTTTTTACAATGTTTTAATGTCTCTAACCAGATCATTGATGAATGCCAATGGAGTATAGGTTGGAAGCATACTGCTATCCAATGTACGTATGCATATTCATAATTTACATATAGGATGCCCTTGTTGAGGAGGTTGTTATATTATTGTGGTACAGCGATTGGAAGTATTATTATGACTTTTATGCATAGATTAATAACCGTGTTTTATAGCTTGAGCACAGGACAAAGCAATCTGTGTTTATAATTTCATTCTCCTTCTTAGTGCCAGAATGTGTAGAAATTATGGTTAAAAGACTATGCAGAGCTATTTTATAAACATTCCCATTTTTTTGTCCTTGTTTTTATCATACTCACGCTGTCACCAATGTGCAGCCCTGGAGTTACATGTATGTTTCTTGCTATCCTTTAAGTGAAGCGGGTGGTGGATGCATGTGTGTGAAGTCCAGGGCTGCAGTATTGTTATTAGGCTAAACCCGAGCATAGTAATTGGTAGGATGGAACGAGGCTTAAACATCCCCGCGTACCAGTCTATGGTCAGTCCTATATTTACATCTGGAATGATAGGCTTAATGCATATTGTACAGGAGGGCGGTTCAGCATAGCCCTCTCCTCCCTTAGCCTGATAACATTAGTAGACGCAATAGCTGTGACAGCGCGAACCGCTCATTCAAATGGGAGGATGCGCTGGTCATAGGGGGCGGGTCCCACAGTACTCATACACCCGGCACATCTGGAGACAAGGGTGCGGAGTGGTACGGTCCCCTTGGCCTATATAAACAGGGAGATCGTAACGTGTAGCCACGCCCTCTGAAGACGCGACAACCAATCACGAAACCAATCAGTGGCTACACGATCTGCTCAGTCTACACACAGAGTTACACTGCACCCGGGACTTCTTAAGGACCGCCAGTATCCAATTAAGGAGTTCTAAAGGCGATCAATATCACTGGTTCTGGTAAATAGAACTTCTAAGGGAGATAACATAGGAAAGACCATAGAGGATACTGCAGAGCTCAACCGTCACCAAGGATTTCCAACATATTAAGAGACTTCTTTGATATTTTTCAGCTAACATAGACATTGTCTAAATATTATTTGGGGGTGTGCTGCACGTTAGTCATGATATCATTTTTATTGTTTATTGATGCTGGTCATAAGGATGTTTTATCAATGTGATCTCACCAGTGATTCATAGCAGATTGGGTGCTATAGGTTCTTTTTAAATTTCATATTAACCCATACAGCGCTGTTAATGTTTCTATTCAGAGGCATACTTTTATTTATCACATTACTTTTATCATAGCTGCTCTTCTGCAAAAAAATACACATAGCTCATTAGCTTTCACTTCCATAGAGTGCTAAGATCAGTCTGGCCCTTTGGGTGTTATTCTGATATTTATTTTTTACTGTATATCTCTATATATTTTAATACATACGTCTGAACTTTATAGTAAGTATTGTGTAATTTCAACTTTGGATTCATATATGATCACTTATTTCAAAATATATTGATAAAGTATAATGAAGGTTATGGTGAGAAGGGATGAGATGAACCAAAAAGCTCTCTACTGAACCAATGTATACCATAGTCAAACCTTCTTAGAGCAGCAAGTATCCAATCTATAAATACAAAATAAAGTAAATAAAAGAAAAAACAGACAAAAACCCTACTACCTAAGTATGCAGAACCTCTTCGTCCCACTTTAGGTCTGCTTGGGGCTTGTTCACATCAGACTTTCACAGGAATGCGGTCTGCCTTCCTTTGTGATTCCCTCGTGTTTTCCTGCAGTGCAATTTTGCACCCTATTCATTTGAATAGGCTACAAAATGTATAAGAATGCACAAATGGTAGAGCATACACAACTTTTGAAAAAGCACCATGACAAAATGGCATGGTACTGAGGTGCCATGCGATCTGGTGCCTCCAAACGCACTGCATTTGCGATCTGCATTTGGGGTGCAATTAACAATATATTGGCAACTGCATCAGATCAAAGGCAGTGTGTTTTCAATGCAATTCAGGAAGCATGCAAGGAACATGCCTTTCCCGCACAGTGTTAGTATGAACCGGCCCTCATCCTGTATTTAAAAAAAAGGGGATTTCTATAATTGAATAGCAGCTATGGAAAAAGGTGGCATAAATATGTGGCAATGTGCTACAAACAAAGGATAACTTTGCCTATGTCAGGAACAAATGTTGAAGTCTAAAGTCTCGGACACCCGGTACGATTGTTGGCCAACCAAGCGTCCGATTTTTTTGTCAATTTTTGTCAAAAGGGCGTGTGCCAGGATCATGTCTTGCATACTAACGGTACACTATTGTCGTGCCACAAACATGAACATAGTGACATACTACAAGGAATTTCAGCTCTTGAGCGCCACCCTTTGGGCCCCTTCTGCTAATTTCGTATTTGGTGAGCGTTGATTCCAAGCATGCATGTTTGTACTTTTGTGTGACGAATTTGTGTACTGACTATATGAAAATCAGACATGCAGCCGTCGTGCGCCAAAAATTTACTATCCTGTCATCCAACATTTGTTGGCTGAAAGTTGGACAACATTTGTCAAAAGGAGCGTACTAACGGTAAGAATTAGGACAACATTCTGTCAACAGACAATCCCCTGCCAACAATCGTATCGTGTGTACAAGGCTTTAGTCTCATTGTGGAAAGATGGCCAGACAATGCCTGCAGGTTTACCTCCTGCAGGTATGCCTATAGTGTGGGGGATCTAGCCAACGTCAAGAAATATGGCAAAGAGTTTCTTTGCATTTCATCCTCAGAGTATGTCCTGTTCATGTTTCTCCTTGTATTAGGGAGGGGTAAAATATCCTCTTTGAAAGCACCCAAAAAATTCCTCCTCCCATTGCCAACACCCAACATTCCTCCTTCTCCCAATGGCCAGAACTCCAAAACATTACATGGCTGCTATGCGCCTTTAAGAAGGAGTTGGAAAAGACCACATTAGGAGTTGAGAGAAATTACTGATATGTCCCTTGAGGAGGAGGAGGAAAGGGGCACATTATAAGGCTCGCAAACATGGCTGCATTGTGCCCTTGAAGCAGGGTTGCCAGTTGTCAGTAAATTCATGGACAGTTTATAAAATCCATGATTTTTTCTTTTGCACGTGAATGTCCATTCCGGACATGTAGTCTGCATTCACTGACAGATGTTAAAATCATAAATTTCTTAAACAGAATTTACTGACAGTTTGCAACCCTGCAACTCTGCTTTGAGGAGTAGGAAAGGCCATGTTATGAAAAATAACTACCACCTTTGCGTGAAGAACCTTGGCTGTTTATGCTTGTTCCCTATTTTGAATACATGTAATTGCAGCTATGGCAATAGGAATATGGGATGTGGTACTTTGGTGCTTTGGGGCAGTAAAGCACAAATGAACATTGACATGCTGTGTCAGCAACAAGTGTACTCTGCCAAAGCTCCTGAAAAAAGCTCTAGTGAAAAAAATTAAGAAAATATACTTTCACAAAATAGAAACCTTGATTTGGTGAAGGTCACAGGATTTTACTTTAATTTTTATGCTGATGCTTCCCTTTCCCCCAGGCTGTAGGATTTTCCATCTTTAGTCGCTGCTGTCTGTCTTACCCCTGCATTGCAGAAAGGTAAGCAGCCACTGGCAATAGGTTTTCCCAGAGCTAACATGCCTCCAATGCAGGGCATCCTGACAACATTAGGAAATGCAGGAAAGGGGTTCTTTGCACCACCTTCTCAAACTGGGCTCTTGGGCTCCGTCTGAAATTGTGGAAGTGAACCCTCCATGTTTTTCCCCTTATATCTGGAGGGGTGAAGTGTCCCCCTTGAAACCTCCCCTTCCTCACCTCCAGCACCTCAAATCTCCTCCTTCCCACTGTTTGCACCCCAACATACCTCCTCTTCATCTCCACTAGTGCCCCAACCCTCCTCCACCTCCTCAATGGCAGTAATCCAATGCTCTTCCTCCTTCTATAATGCCTCTTGTTGCCTTATGACAGGGATGGCCTTCTATGCAAAGTAATGGCAGCTGGCATATGACCTTCAGGGCAAAATATTGGAGCAAGAGTACCTGACATTGTGGTGTAGCACAGACCACTAAATAACATAAACAGGGTGTTTAGCAAAGCTGGCACTGGGCATAGGGGGATTGGGGATCACAAGGGGGGCCATTCCACCAGGTGTCATTGTCAGATGGCCCCGCCCTTAGCTATATAAGAACTGTCAAACAGAGGAGGAGGCATTCGGTGGTCGACAGTCCATGAAGGCGGAGCTTTTATTGAGGTGGGTGGTGTGATTGGTGATGGATTAACATCGGGGGACACAGTTTTTTATTTATTTATTTTTTATAAAGGAATTGCCAAAAAACTGTTTCTGTGTTTTTTATACCTTTTTACACTTTTTTGGTGAGTGAATAAGATACTCATTCACATGAGGGGGTGGCGGAATCTGGGAGCAGACCCCCACAACCACCGCCCAGGGTTGTGGGGAAGAGACATTTGTCCTCATCAACATGGGGACAAGGTGATTTGTGGTGAGGGGGTATTGTATTAACTGGGGTGTACCCATGCTGTTTTTGTTTCCTAATTTTTTTCAATAGCCGTGTGCCTGCAACTGCAATTTCTTTAGAAATGTCATTTTTGCTGCAGCATGTTTTATATATGCTACAAATGTGCCACTTTACAGCCAGATTAAGGGGACCCCCCCCCGGGCAATATATTTAAAGGAATTTTTCATTTTTATTGTTGCACCTTAAAGGGTTTGTAAAGAATTTTTTTTTATCTTAATAGCTTCCTTTACCTTAATGCAGTGCTGTTTTCATTTCCTCATTGTTCGTTTTTGCTCTCAAGTTGCTGTAATTCTTCTCTAAACTCCACACTTCCTGGATGTCTGTTTCCTGATAACCACAGTGCTGGGAGCTTTCTCTCTGTGGTCACTAATCAAGGTGGTGTGATTTCTGTGTGTCTAAAACCCCACAGCACCAGTTTTGTGTTCCAAACCATCACTGCCCTGTATTGGCTCTGTGGCTCTGTACAGCAGAGAAGCAGGAAACATGCAAAAACGAAATTAGAGACTAGAGGTACATTATATGATTGATTTGTATCTATTTTTAATAGTTTTTAAAAGGAATCAGTTAACTAGAATGTCTTTATACCCAGTAAACAGTAATTTCAGCAAAAAAAAAAAAATCCTTTACAACTCCTTTAACCACTTGATACCCGCCCACCGTCAAATGACGGCGGGCGGGTAACTGTATTGTCCTGACTGCACGTCATATGATGTGCAGTCATAGAAAGGTGCTAGGGGCGCGCGCGCGCACCCGTCGCATCACTGAGAACCCTTTTGTGTGTGCCCGGCGGCTGCGATGGCCGCCGGGCACACGTGATTGCAGAGTAACTGAGCTGGGACGTGTAGCTCTGTGTGTAAACACAGAGCTGCACGTCCCTGTCAGGGAGAGAGGAGACCGATTGTGTCCCTTGTACATAGGGACACAATCGGTCACCTCCCCAGTCACCCCCCCTCCCCCCACAGTTAGAACACAAACTAGAAGAAACATTTAACCCCTTTCCCGCCCCCTAGTGGTTAACCCCTTCCCTGCCAGTTACATTTATACAGTAATCAATGCATATTTATAGCATTGTTCACTGTATAAATGTAAATGGTCCCAAAAATGTGTCAAAAGTGTCCGATGTGTCCGCTATAATGTCCCAGTCCCGAAAAAAAATCGTAGATCGCCGCCATTCCTATTAAAAAAATAAAATAAAAAAAAATCATAATTATGTCCCCTATTTTGTAGGCAATATAACTGAAGGAGGAGCATGAAGGAAGGAGCGTGCTAGCTGCGCTCCGACTCCCGCAGAGAATTGGGCTCACCTGATGCACATCTGATACCAATCTGCCCAGGAATCTGTTCCCTGCCTCGGCTGTCTCGGCTTCAGCTTCAGCTTCAGCTCCAGCTCCACGGTTATCCACGCGCAGTGCTGCGTTTAGATTGTATTCCTCGGCTGTCCTGTCCTGCTTGTCCTGCTTGGTTGCTCAAAGGATCCATGGGACGGAGGAGGGGGAGAGGAACACAGAGAGGAAGTCAGAGAGGGGTGTGTGCAGCGGTGTGTGCAGCTCAGCGTGACACGGTGAGAACGCCTGGTCCCTTGTCCTTATCTGATCGTCCGGTATCTACAGCTGCTTCTGTTTGTGCTTCTGTTTGTGCTCAGCAGAGTATAGCTGAGTTCTTTCCTGTCGGTGGACGGACTCGCTCCCATACCTCCAGAGCAGTGTCAGATAACAGCAGAGGGGCAGCTGTTTGTGCTCAGCAAACATAACAATTGCTTTCACCATCACTGCAGTCGGCAGCAGTAAAGACTGCACTATCATCTTTGTCTTCATTAACATTATTACTGCCGTCTGCACTGCCACCAGCTCAGCCTTTGCCTTTGCCGTTACCATTATCTCTTCCACCTATAAACCCTATAAACCCTCTAACCTCATTATCTTTAGTGGAGGGGACAGAGTTCAAGGGGACACAACCAAGAGGAGCTGAACAGCTTGCTTTAATAGATTCATCTATGGATCCCACAGAGGATGCCCCTGATGCACTCTCAAACATGCCTATATCCTCTGAAGTTAACAGATCATCAGAACGTATGTTATCTGTTTCACTTACCTCAATTTCTGCTACTGCTACTGCTACTGTTACTACTACTGCCACTACTGCTACTATTGTGACTGATGCTGGTGCTGCTGCTGCTGCTGGGGCTACCGCTATGCATAACGCTATCGCTATACCAACTATGCTTACTGACTTAGCAGGTATTACAGGTGTAGGCAAAGGTAGAGACGTATCACATATGCAATCTAGCATGCAACCAAATATATTGGACATAAATATTAATATGGGAGGATTTGGATCTGTTTCTGCCCCTAACATGCCATCTACTTTTAGCAAATCTCACACTCCCCTCCCATCTCCCCCACCATCCTTATCTACATCCCCATTTTCATCCTTACTACCTTGCTCTGGCCGAAGTAGAGTTAGTAATCCAGTGGACACGGTTGATCCAGCGAACATAGGCAAAGTTCTGGATATGGGTCTAGAAGGGGGTCTAGATGGGGGTCTAAAGCAGACAGCAATAGCGGCAGTATTGGGTACAGAGTTGAGTGATCTGCGGGAATATCTTCGTGCCCTGCCCACCCGTAATGAGATGGAAGCATTTGTACAACGGTTAGAGCATGGTTATCGCAAGGAGCTTGAGTCTGTTAAACTTATTACAAATGAATTACAGGCTGAATCGCAAGCATCCAGGATAAAATTGGCAGAGGTGGAAAATTCTGTGGAAGGTTTAGCGGACTCTATGCACCGACAGGAGCAGCGTATAGATGCTCATGAATCCCAACTACATACCCTGTTTCAGATCTGGGAGGATCAGGACAATCGCAACAGAAGAAATAATATTAGGATCAGGGGACTGCCGGAGACAGTTGGGGGAGATGAACTGACCCCAACGGTTAATAAAATCGTTACCTCAGTGTTGGGGAAATCAGAGGACCAGAAGATAGAGCTCGACAGAGTTCATCGTTCCTTAGGGCCACGAAATATAGATATAAATAAACCAAGAGATATTATATGTCGTGTGCATTTTTATAGAGAGAAGGAAGAGATTATGAGGAAGGCTAGAGAAAAGGGTCAAATTAATGTCAATGGGACATCAATTCAACTATTGCAGGACTTGTGTCAATTCACTTTGGAGAAGAGGAGAGCATTAAGACCATTACTTAAAATGTTGCAAGAACATAACATCATATATCGTTGGAACTTTCCTTTTCAACTTCAAATTAAGAAAGATGGCAGGTGGTATAATCTATAGATATCCCTACTATACAACTTGCTTTGGACTTACCAGATACCCCACTAATAGTCTGGCCCAGGACATATTCATTGTTTAGAAGGACTGAAAATCAGGGTAGGGGTATGATGAATCAACATGGGAATCAGTTAGAGAATCAATAATAGATGTTACAGTAATATTGTAGCAAGAATCTAGTGATGGATGGAATATGGATCAGGAATCGCTAAAGAAGAGTGGAGAGATTGGCTTTATCCCTCTCCCCCCTTCTATGCTTTTCTTTGCTTCTCTTTTTTCCTCTTTGCTTGTCTTTTTTTCTTTCTTTTCTTCCTTTTTTTCTCTTTCTTTATTTCTTTACGTCACCTTTATACTCCATTTTTTTTTTTCTCTTGCCCCCCCCCTTTTTTTTTTTTTTCTCTGGCTCTGCCTTTTCTCTGGCTTATCCCGTGTTTACATTTTTCTTTTGTATGTGTGTGTATATATATGTATATCTATTGTGCATTATATACCTATTGTTTATTATGGAAGGTGGGGTCAGGGGCAAGAGAAAAGAGAAGAGGAAATTATTATAATTTTCTTCTTGCCTCAGTTTTTGGATATACACTTGGCAATGTCTATGCGATATAGTCAATTATGAGTCAATTATGAGTTGCAATGATTGGCATATTGTTATTGGGCCGCATCTTTTTTTTTTTCTCTTTTTCCCTTCTCTTCTTCTATTGGGTAAGAGCAATGAATGTGGTATGATATATAAGTATATGATTTACTATAATCTGATTACAGGGTTATTTTTTTTTTTTTTGGCTCTGCCCACCGAGGAGGGGGGAGAAGGGAAAAGGGGAAATATGTAGAGCTATTATAACCATGATTAATTATTTGTCAGCTATATAGCTTTTTTTTTTTTTTTTCCTTGATTTATATATATATCTTGAAATTTATTTAACAAAGTCAATGGAATATGTGACAAACTTGAGCTGCAACCATTGGTATATTGGTATAGTGGTGTTGGGTTTTTTTTTGTTTTTTTTTGTTTTGTTTTTTTGTTTTTTTGGAGTTGTAGGTAAGAAGGAAGAATATTAAGGCTACATGGCTAAAGTTGAGCCGCAACAATTGGTATATTGAGCTTGATCTATTCATTTAATAATTTATCTACTTAGTGACTTATTTACTGAGTTAATGATTTATTGACTTATTGATTTATTTAAACTGCTAGTCCCACTTTGTATGTTTGATTAGCGGTGTATATATTTATTTATTCAATTATTTGTATATATGAGCGGTGTCATAATACCCACATGTTTAGTTAGCCCTAAATACCTGCGGTGAGATATCCTTTATGCCCATTAACTTTCCCCCTTGTAGGTACATCAGTCCTCTGGTAGGACTTGGTGTCTTTTTTTGGATATATTCCATTTCCCTTTGTCTTGGGGGGTGATTTATATCACCCCTCACACCTATTTCCCTTGAGTGTTTTTTTGTGTGTGTGTTTTTATTTTTATTTTTTATTTATCCCCCCACCCCCCCTTTATTTATTTATTTATTTATTTATTTATTTTTCTCCCCTTTGTTATTCCTTTGTATTCTTCTGGTAGTACGAAGAGTTTAGAGAGGGAGCCTCTCTTTTTATTAATTTCCCCATTTTTTTATTTTTTTTATGGCAGCAACTTACTCCTCGATAGCATCTCTGAAACTTTGTACCTACAATGTTAAAGGTTTAAATAATGAATCAAAAAGAGGCCAGATTCTATATAGTTTGCACAAAGCCAAGGTAGATATTATACTCCTCCAGGAGACCCATTTCCGTACAGGTGGTGTTCCCGCGTGTCCACGTAAACATTACTCTCAATGGTTCCATAGTTCTACACCAGGTTCAAAAGCAAGAGGAGTGTCAATAGCACTTCATAAACATATGCCAATACAATATCTGAATCATATAGCTGACCCAAATGGTAGATACATTTTTCTTAAAATTCGGTTATGGAATAAGATTATCACCATTGCAAACCTTTATATCCCGAACTGTGACCAAACGACAAAAATCTCACATTATCTTGATCTTTTAGCAGATTTTGCGGAAGGAATTACTATTGTGGGAGGAGACCTTAACTTAGCCTTAGATCCCATATTAGATAGCTCCACTCAACGATCGAACATCTCATACTCTCGCCTGAGGGCTCTCAAAAAAAAATTCTATGAACATAGGCTACTGGATCTATGGCGGATCTTATATCCCAAAGACCATAATTACACATATTTTTCATTGGCCCATAAAACATATAATAGACTGGACTATTTCTTAACTGGACAAAAGGTATTAGAATGGGATCCTTCAATGGAAATAGGCTCATTTACCTGGTCTGACCATTCACCAGTATTTCTAACAATAAATCCACCACAGACTCACGGAACAAATTGGTCTTGGCGTCTAAACGATACACTTATGTTAGATCCAATATGTCATAAGGCAGTTATAGAAGCAATTAGTAATTTTATCTCTGACCATGCCCAAGATGAAACCGCACTCTCCTTAAAATGGGAAGCTTTAAAAGCAGTATTACGGGGTCTGTTTATTCAACATGGCTCACGACTTAAAAAGAAAAAATCCATAATTATCCAAAATACTCTATCAAAGCTTCACTCTTTAGAAACTTTACATAAAACCAGTCATTGTGCAGAAATATTAGCTAATATTTCATCCACAAGGGCCTCTCTTTTGCAGCTATTTGAAACATCCCATAAATCATATGAACAGAGAAGAGCTCTGGAAAGATATAAATCGGGGGATAAATGTGGGAGACTATTATCGCGAACATTGCATCCCCGTTCATCCCAGACCTTTATACCCAGTATAAAAAAGCCATCTGGAGAAATTACGTCAGACCCACAATCTATTCAACATGTTTTTAGAGATTATTTCTCAGGTCTCTATAACTTGGCTCCATCACCATCTTTGGAAGATGTAGTTGGAGTCAATCAACAAATTGAAGATTATGTACAGGAAACAGCTATCCCAGTATTAGATGATGACAAAAGAACATTGTTAGATCGTCCTTTTGAACTTGAGGAATTATCGGATGTGATTGCCGATATTTCATCAGGAAAGAGTCCAGGCCCAGATGGATTCACTCCAAAATTTTACAAAATTTTACAAAACCTATAAGGAATATCTATCTCCATTTTTGCTCCAAGTATTAAATTCTATTTCCCCTAGGAATCAATTCTCAACTCAGACATTAGAAGCTCATATCACTCTGATTCCGAAACCGGAAAAGGACCTAACTTTATGTTCCAGTTTTCGCCCGATCTCGTTAATTGGGATAGACTTAAAAATCTTTGCTAAATTAATTGCATTACGTCTCCAACCTCTTCTTCCAAACCTGGTACACTTAGGCCTTGTACACACGATCGGACATATCCGATGAAAACGGTCCGCGGACCGTTTCCATCGGATATGTCCGATCTGGAGTTTGGTCCGATGGCGTGTACACACCATCGGATCAAATTCCCCGCCGGCGGACGGCGCGGTGACGTGGCGGTGACGTTGACGCCGCCACGTCACCGCACCAGGAAGTAAAACACTTCCGCGCATGTGCCGAATCCATTCGGCGGCGGCGCGGCGGCGGTGCGGGACGACATGTCTGCTGGTAAGTGTACTAACCAGCAGACATGTCGGGCGGACACATTCCCACCCGATAGATTTCAAAGCATGCTTTGAAATCTGTCGGGTGGACAAATCTGTCCGCTAGCCCATACACACGATCGGAGATGTCTGCTGAAACGGTCCATCGGACCGTTTTCAGCGGACATATCCGCTCGTGTGTATGAGGCCTTAGACCAGACGGGTTTTGTACAAGGTAGAGAAGCACGGGACAATACTATAAAAACCTTTTTATTAATGAATTATGCTCAAACAGCAAAAATACCAGTATGTCTCCTTTCAGTTGATGCAGAGAAGGCCTTTGACCGAATTGGATGGCCCTTCTTAAAACAAGCATTAATGCAAATAGGTCTGGGCCCAAATTTACTGCACAAGATTCTGGCATTATATACTAAACCTGAGGCTAGGATAAAGATCAATGGATCGTTATCAACAAGTTTCACCATACAAAATGGTACCCGACAAGGATGCCCACTATCACCTTTACTTTACGTCCTGGTAATGGAGCATCTAGCAATAGCAATTAGACAGAACCCTTTAATTGGGGGCATACAGATAAACCAAACGGAAATAAAATTAGCCTTGTTTGCTGACGATCTATTGCTATATGTCACTAATCCACAGGTTTCCATACCGGCTATTTTATCAGAATTTAAACGTTTTGGTACCCTTAGTAACTTTAAAGTAAATATATCAAAATCAGTTATTCTCAATGTGTCACTCAGTCCACAACAAGTGGCGGTATTGAAAAATAGTTTTCCACTCAAAATCTGTTCTTCGGTATTAAAATATTTAGGTATTTTCATCCCCTCTGACCTGAACCATTTATATCTAACAAATTATATTCCTCTTATGCAACGAACCTTACAGGATTTAAAAAAATATGATCACAATCAATATTCGTGGTTTGGGAGGATTAATATTCTAAAAATGGATATAATACCACGGTTTTTGTATCTCTTCCAAACCATGCCTGTCTCTATCCTTAGATCTTAGTTTTCTACTTTACAGTCGGCCTTTACAAAATTTATTTGGGGCCATAAAAACATAGATTGAAAAATAAATTACTATCATTACCCAAAGTGAACGGAGGAGCGGGTGCACCTGATCGTTACCATTATTATGTAGCGGCAGTATTAACAAGGATAGTGAACTGGTTCCACTCCTCCAATACTAAACAATGGGTACTAATAGAGAAATGGCTAAATCAATTTGATCTTACCGCCCTCCCTTGGTTAGATTTTGAGAATAGTGATATCTATCGAGATTTATCTTCTACTATGCCCTCCCTAACATCCCACCTATTAAAAATTTGGACCAAAACAATTCTACAATTAGAACTTTCCTCATTAGTGGGACCTATGACACCTTTATTTGGTAACCCACGATTTCCGCCGGCTTTAAAACGTAAAGATTTCCTCATTTGGAACAAAGAATCACATCGTAGAGTGTGCCAGATTACTTGCCAGGCAGCATTCCCACCTATACTAAACCTAATCTTTACATCGAAGCCCTCACGCAATGGTTGGAATATCGGCAACTATTATCTTTCTTGTCCTCTCTTCCCTCAAATAAATTTTTGTATAGAGACACAACTCAGTTTGAACTTCTATTGCTACAAGACTCAAGACCAAAACATGTCTTATCTTCAATCTATAAGATATTAGCTATAAAAAAACACCCTGAACTCCCTGAATACATAAGGAAATGGGCGAATGAGTTAAATGTTCAAATTGAAGATGCAGAGTGGAAGAAAGCATTTAATTTAACACATTGTATGTCACTAACAATTAAAGCACAAGAGACAAATTACAAACTTCTTTCCAGGTGGTATTGGAGCCCAATGTCATTAAAGCGTATATACCCAGATAAATCAGACATATGTTGGCGATGCCATATACAGTATTTAAAGGTTCATTGCTACACATTTGGTGGGAATGTCCCCCAATCTTAAATTTCTGGGAAAAAATTATGCAGCTATACACTTTAGTTACTGGGGAACCAATATTAAATATACCACAAATCTCTTTGCTCTCAATACTACCAGGATCATATAAGAATATTAAAAGGGGTCTTTTGAGGCACTGGTTGACAGCAGCAAGATTAGTTATACCACGGCACTGGCGCTCAATACAAACTCCATCAGTTAAGGAATGGGCCAGTGAAATGGATGGTATAGAAAAGATGGAATCACTTTTAGCACTTGAATTGGATACATATGAGGAGCACCTTCGGACTTGGGTCCCCTGGAGAGTATATAGAGAAACAACAAGAATTTAGAAATTACTTGTAGGAACAGAACAAATTAGTGGTGAGTGGTGGGGGTTGTTGCTACCAATCCTTAACCTTGCCCTCATTTTTTTTTTTTTGTATTTGGGTATGTTGTCTTGTCTTGTCTAGTCCAGTTTTGTTTGTCTTGACCTGTCTTGTCATGTCTAGTCTTGTCTTGCCCAGTCCTGTTCTGTATAAGTCTTTTTGAACAATATATGGAAACAAAAATATATCAGAAATTGATTAGATGAAATAACTATATTACTTATCTGAACACATCAATGTCTGTATCATATTCTATAATGTATTGTCATAATATAATAAAATCAGAATGAACTAATATAACTTTTTGCGCAAACTATTCACTATACGGTTATTGCGATTTTATTTTTTACATTTTTTTTACCAAACATATGTAGAAGAATACGTATCGGCCTAAACTGTGATAAAAAATTTTTTTTTTTTTTTTTTTAATGGGATATTTATTATAGCAAAAAGCAAAAAATATTGTGTCTTTTTTCAAAATTGTCGCTCTTTTTTTGTTTATAGCGCAAAAAATAAAAACCGCACTGGCGATTAAATACCACCAAAAGAAAGCTCTATTTGTGGGGAAAAAAAGGACATCAATTTTGTTTGGGAGCCACGTCGCACGACCGCGCAATTGTCAGTTAAAGTGACGCAGTGCCGGAAGCTAAAATTTTGTCTGGGCAGGAAGGGGGTGTAGGTGCACAGTAGGCAAGTGGTTAAACATCAATAAAATTACTGCTCTTAAAAAAACTATTATTTTTAAAACATTTCTTTGCATTGATAAATGTCCCCCTGGTCGTATTCCCCATACCACTGTTATTGGCAATTACTTGCATATAAATCTTCAAAATTGGCAGTTTTGATTTTTCCTGTTCGGCTCCCATAGACGTCAATGGGGTTTGCCTTTGGGTTAGAACTTTTCCCTGTTCAGAAGTTCCACTGCAAACTGAACAGATGGGTGTTTGGCACATCTCTACTCTTAAGGAGGAGAAAAAGTATTTATTTTATAGGGCATTGTTTTAGTTAATTACTAAATATACAAAGTAATTAAGAATTTTATTGTAAGTAGTGCATTTATACCTTTGTATTTTTGTGCAGAGTATTGCAATAAGTGCTGGAAGCATCTTGGATAAAGTAATATGGCTTTACCTTCATTGAGAAATATATTACATGTCTTACAGCAAGGAGAAACATGAACAGAAAGCAGGAATACACAAGTACATGCACTGAGATAGGCAAAACATCCTGTCATAGCATAGAAAACATGAACTATACACTATAATACTACAGCGCCACCTGCTGCATAGATAGGTACAATGCTTACAGTATTGTCAGTTTTTTAACAACTTTACGTTACATGCTTTTGTTCTTTTCCAACACCCCTTCTCAACAGCTCGAGCTTTGTCAAATTATATTCAACTGCTTCTGGAAATAACTATGACGTTCCTTCAATAAAGGCTTGGTTATCGGTCAAAGGCAGTATTGAATGTTAATAACACCTTGCTCTTGATTGTCCCTCAGTAGGTGATACTTGACATTAATGTGTTTGGTCCTGGGATTGACCCCCTTTCTGATTTCGTAAGCTTTATACAACCCTGGTTGTTTTCAAAAATGGGAATTGGTTTTGACCAGTGTCCACAAAAAGTTGACGAATCCATATCGCTTTCTTGACATGCGTGTGCTGCTGCAATGTACTCTGCTTCAATTGAAGATAGAGCAACAGTTACTTGCTGTTACTTGCTTGGATCGCTTTTCACTTGGAATATAGGCATATGCTTTACATTCAAACACTCTGATGTGCCCTAAGCTAGGCTTTGATCCATGCCACATTTTGAATGGAGTATTTTAATTGCTCTTGAGGGTAGTTTGTTCTATAGGTAGGTTGCAGTCATAACTGTATCTCTCCAGTACTTGTGAGGAAGTATGCATCCGGCAACATGTGTCTGGCCATTTCAATAAGAGGGCAGTTTTTCCTTTCTGCTACACCGTTTTGTTCAGGAGTATATGGTGGGGTTGTCTGGTGTACCATTCCTTGTTTCTTCAAATATGAGGCCACTTGTTTGCTTATGTATTCTCCACTATTGTCAGTGTGTATTATTCCTGGTTTCTGTTGGAATTTGTTGCTAGAGATGGCAACAAACTCTTGAAGTTTCTCTGGTGTTGTATTCTTGTGTTTCTTCAGATAAGTAGTTGTGTACCTGGAATGATCATCATTGTAAGTCAGAAGTCAGTAGATATCCATCCCCACCTGAAATGTGAGTTTTCATTAAAACACATACGTCACTGTGTATGAGCTACATGGATTGGGTAGTTTTTCTTTGAGATGCCTGTGGAAGGGGGGCATGTGTGGCTTTTGCTTTAATATAGCATTAGCATTTTATGAGCACTTTGTAAGGCGCTATTGTCAAATCTTCTGATAAGCCTCTCTTTATAATGTCCTGTATAGATTCTGGACTTCTGTGCCCCAGCCACCCATGCCATAAGTGGATACATTTGTTGTGTAGGTCATTAGAGACTATATTTCCATGCTGGTCTGTGGTGATGAGCCTGTATAGGTGATTATTCAGTTTTCCTTTTGCAAGGAATCTCTTATTATTGTGAATTGTGCATTCATCACCCTGGAACCTATCTGTGAGATCGTTGTTTGCAAGACTTTTCACTGATAAAAGCCTGCTTTTTAGTTCTGGAACATAAAGCACTTTCTTTACAAGGATACTCTGTTTGCCTTGTGGTGTAATGCAGTTTAGGAAGCCCTGGGCTTTACCTTCGGATTCAATGCTTTTCCTGTTTGCTAGGAAAATGTTGTCTTTTGCACTATAATCAATGTTTGTGAAGAAGGTCTCATCACTAGTCTTGTGGCTTGTTGCACCAGCCGCGGGGCTTGCCACTTTGTGTTACTTTAAAGGTTCCACTCTAAGGCCTCGTACAGACGAGCAGACAAATTTGTTCAAATCTGTCTGTCCGACAGATTTGAACAAATCTGTCTGCTGGGATTTTGGTTTGCTCGCGTGTACACACGAGCAAACCAAAATCCCCGCCAGCAGACAGCGCGCTGATGTGTCGGTGACGTGGCGGTGACGTTGACGCCGCCACGTCACCGCACCAGGAAGTAAAACACTTCCACGCATGCGTCGAAACCATTCGGTGCGTGTGCGAGAAGACATGTCTGCTGGTTAGCATACTAACCAGCAGACATGTCGGGCGGACGGGTTCCCAGCCGACATGCTTTGAAATCTGTCGGGTGGCCAAATCCGTCTGTTTGCCCGTACACACGATCGAATCTGTCTGCTGAAACGGTCTAGCAGACCGTTTCCAGCAGACAGATTAGATCGTGTGTACGAGGCCTAAGATTTGTCCTTTGTGATTGCTTTGACTCTTTCTTTTGTGGATAACTCTAGCTTTCGCTGCTCAGCTTTCCAGATAGAACAGTCCTTTTTTATGTGACCGGTCTTCTTACAGCGAAAACAGTCTCTGCTTTCTTTGCTGTGCTTTATGCATTTGTACATCTTAACAGCTTTGTCATTATGGTGCATATTTTCTTTCCTTCTGTCATATTAATCAATTAATTTCCCTTTGACATATTCCAGTGTCAGCTCCTGCTCGGGTCTAGTTTTCAAAGTGTTAATGAGAGCAGTATATGCCTCTGTAGGGCTGCAGAGGGGGAGGGCAACAATATTGTTATCATTGATGTCCTCTCTGATGGCAAGAAGCTGCTCTATGATCTCGAGCATAGCTTTCACGTGGTCACACATATGCTGGCCTTCTTGTAGTTTCATCTTGTATAACTTTCTTAGCAAAAACAGTTTGCTGTTTAGACTTAAATGCTCATGCAGCTTTTATAATGTCCACATACCTTTGGCCATTTTCTCTGTTCTTATGTGGATAAGCTGGTCATCTTCCACAAGTAAGCTTATAATTGCTTTTGCCTGTCTATCCTTCTTGTCCCAGTCCTCCATCTCTCCATTTGTGGGTCTGTCTGCATTCAGCACTTGCCACAAGTCACTCTTGCTAAAAAGCATTTCTAGTTTAAACTTCCACAGCTGGTAATTGGTAGCAAATAGAAGGACGAAAACTGGACAGCCACACTCCGAAATCACTTAAAAGAAGTTGTCTTTATTTTTCAACTGTACACACAGTCACTGCAACCAACAATATACAGTATGGCCGACGCGTTTCGCACTTACAGTCAGTGCTTAGTCATGGCTAAAAAGGTTCACACTAAAATGACATATATACTCAAACACATGATCACATGAGAAAAAATCCACCTATGGCAGTAAAAAATTAATTAAGTAATTAAACACTAAATCAAACCAGCTGAAAGGGGTTAGGCCTCCCTCAAAATTAACACTTTCAAGTAAAAAAACATATATAAAGCACATATAATATATATAGGAACACCTGAATTTTTCTAAATACCCCTATAAAATCTTGATTAAAGCCACAATCCATGTGCCTAAAGTTTGCAAACATATATATATTTAACACATATGATGCTCCATTCTTCACTTTGCCAGATGTTTCAATGTGACACCCAACCAGCGCTTATATGATTGAAACCATAGTGACTGTGCTGAGGGGGCCAGTAAATTGATCTAAACTGTGTAGAAACATAGACAGACTATGGAAATCGACCGACTATACAGTGAAGAATTAATGATAATTAATTAATGATAGTAAGTGATACTGTCCTTGTGAAATGTGGCCAAAATTGTCCATAGTGACTACGTGAAAGGGTTAAACCTTAGGCTATCTAAACCGTGCAACTGTGTTGTTTTTTTAATATTATTATTTTTTTGGTTTTTAAATTATTTTTTATATTTTTTTATTTTTTATTTTATTAACATTCTAGTGGCTAAAGTGCAATTTAAACTTTAGTAAAGGGGAATTAAAGTGAATACGTAAATAGTGGTCACTAAAAGTGTTCGCGACCCCAATATCTTGGAGTTGCTCAAAAAACATTTGTGACCATGGTGCAAACGTTAGTGATAAGTCCGTCGTACTAATGTATGATGATCTGGTCTGTGATAATTTTCACTGTGTTAAAATGGCAAAACTATAGCCGATCAGTTTCTGACCATGGTGCAAATATTAGTGAGGGATACATCCAATAAAAGTGAGGTGATCTAGTATAAAAGTCTGTGGTCTAGTTATTAAGTGATGTCAAAATTATGACCGTATGGCTAGTCAGGCTGTAAGAATACTACACTATGAACACCACACATAGACTATTGGACTGTGGCCCAGCCACGGAGCTACACTAAGGTGAATAAGGGTGTGAATGAATCACATAACTAAAATGAAAAGAGGGAACATATCCCAGAATGTTGTAAAACAACATATATGTACATTGGTGAGACAGGTGTTAATAGTGGTCGTGACTTTAGTATAGGTCATGATTATAGGGGGGGGGGAATGTATATATGGAAAAGGGTGTTGCTATAATGTATATAATGAGGGAGAACAATGACCCTTATATGTACAGGATCTATGATGAATATTTATGTTCTAAAATATGGGCTTCAAAAATGAAGCTCCGCTAGAACCGAGGTGTGGTGGTATCCGTCAGGTATCTGCTCGGGGAATGCCCAAAATTTAATACTAGATGCTCAAGCAAAATGCATGCAAAACACCATTAAATGTTGGACTATATAATAGGTCACAAATAGCGGAAATAACAAAGGCGGGAGAGACCCAGAAACAGTGGGTGGACATTAAGGCCATGGACATGCATATTTTTTATTTATTTTTTTCCTTAAAGGGTCATAAAGGAATTTTTTTATAAATGCTTCCCTTACCTTACTGCAATTATTTTTTGTTTGTTTTTGCTTTGAAGTTGCTGTTAACCTGCTCTGTTCTCCATGTTGTCTGTTTCCTTATAAGCACCATACTGAGCTTTCTCACGATGGTTTAAGCTCAACTGTGTGTCTAAAACTTCCCAGTAAAAAAAACAAAACACTGCCCTGGATTTGTTTGTTTTTGTTCTGTGTTTCTAACTTTGCAGAAACAACAGTTCAAAAGTGAAACAAGCTATGCAATTATATGAGATTTTTATCATTTTTAATCATTTTGAAAAGGAATCTCCCAATGAGATACCTTTAAAGATTTTATTGAAAATTATTTTTTACAGATGTCACAGAGATATCAAAAGTAAAAAGAGAAACAAGCTAAAGAGCATTGGCTCCCAATGAGATACAATCACATGCTATACATCCGTGGAAAGGTCTGGACATACATTACAGAACAACAACAATGCATTTACCAAGAGGTTGAAACATCGGGCTATTAGCAAGGGATCATGCTCGAGTGGATGCAACAGATGTTTCGCAGCCTTTAATAAAATCTTTGTACATCCGAAACCCTCTGACAATAGAACAGAGCCTTTGGTACAAGTTTTATGTCTAACTCTAAAGACCCACGTAGTCTGGAGATGATGCGTGAGGGGTCCCTGTAAAGGTAGCCCGGTCAACCACAATCTCCGTTTAGCAAAACTTAGATACAAAAGAGGAGAAAAGGAGAGGAAAGGAAGGGCGAGAGTGGGAGTAGGAATGACAAAAAAAAAGGAGGGGGGAGAGTGTGATAATCGTAAGTGTGAAAAGGGGGTGGGGCCACCACCAGCTACCCTCTCCGTCTAGCCCGTTCCACAGCAAGGACACCCCAACGATACCGTCTACCAGTCGATGTTCAGCTCAAATTACTGGAAAACTTCTGGTTGACAATCAGTCTATAAGAGATTTTGGTACTCAGCAGAATTCTGGAATTTAAACCAGTCTTCCTAGATGTTAGAGAAGATGGCAATTCTGTCCTCAGCCGTATATATTAGCTCCTCTATCGCGGCAATATGGTTAATGCGTATTACCCATTCCTTCATATGCATATTTGAAATTTTCACTGTTTTACAATTTTTGTTAGCAAAAAATGAAAGTCCTATATACTTTCTATTCACTCCTGGACTTTTTCTAATACTCAGTGTCAGCAAAAATTATGTATTCCGCCTGCCTCAATCTCTTTAATATTATGAAAATCAAAGGTAACAATGAGGATAGAGTAGATCTACTATTGGAATAAATAGGAAAGCTTTCTTCTGCCTGCACACAATGGATATATTGATGTAATAATATATAGAAATAATACATTTGTGGAATATTTAAACATTCAGAAGTCTGAGCTTTTTTTAAGATTGGAACAGATTGGAAAACATCAACCAAATTTACAACACATCTATTTGCTTTCTTTGCTTTATTCTTTGTCACCAAAAACCTAAGGCAGCAATGGAAGACAAATGTGATTCATAATTTTTCACAATGCTGTTTGGCAATGCTTTAAATGTTAGTCATAAACTACTTCCATACAAAGCATTAATCTTCATACAGTATATAGATTATCAGTTTGTTTTAATTTAGCAAGGCTTTGCTCCAGAAACGATTTTCTTAGAATATTTTTTGTTATTCTCAGCTTCATGTAAGATTCATTGATAAGGGCAGTCATGTGGTCTTATGGTAAGTCCTGGTCAAGTTCACCTACTTGTGGGTGTAGTTAAAAACGACCAACTGGGGACTTGCTAGTAGCGCTTGCCAATGCCTAATTATTAGGGTGAGGTTGGCTGTCACTGTTCAGATTTAAATTAGCTCTCTAACTTAGAAGCCAATATGTTCCACAGTCACTGTTAACCCTTTCTGTATATTTCACTTATTTATTGTTCACACTACACTTTGACTGCTCTTTGAATACTCCTAATGAATGCAGCAATTCCAAGTGGATATCACATGTCCTGTACCACACTCCACCAGCACAGCCAGGGCCGCTGTTAGAAATCATGGGGCCCCGTACAGCCTACCCGACAGGGCCCCCCTTCAACCACGCCCTTGCCCCCACCCCCGGCCTCACCCCTGACCCCAACTTGAAGTGAAATGCAGGTTTGTTGCTGTTTACATATGTGTGTGGAGCCAACGCATGTGTTGGCAATTGGTAAGCATGAAAGAGCAGGGGGCAGTTTAAATTTATTTTAAATTGTATAATATTTATTCATTACAAATAGTAAAATAAAATATCTTACACTGTACCTTTACATTTTGTTTGGTAATTTTTGCTTTAACAAGGGATGAACAACATTCCTTGGGATAGCATGGGCCATGACAGGTCCTCTTTATGGAGAGATCTGTTTTTTTTTTTTTTAGACCCCATATCTGTTTTTTGGCTCCAAAGCATCTGATTAAACTAAGATCAGTTTGATCAGATGCTTGTTCAAGTCGGTAATGGCTTCTTTACGTGAGACCAAAATCAGGAGTGGCAAAATCTTCGTCACTTCTGGTTTCTGACGTCATACGGTGGGAGGAACGACATCCATCCCTCTCACTGTGTCCCAGTAACTGGTGCTACTGGCCCAACCTTAAAACCAGTAAAGGCTGTGGTGAGACCCCCTTCCACTGTCTGTAAAGGTAATCCAGGGGCTTCTTAGCCACTTCGATTACTTTTACTTTGTGCAGAGTCGATGGGGCTAAAAAATGATATCGCGATCATTGCTGTAGTGATGACTGAGATATCAACCTTCCAATTCAGTGACGATGGGAAGCAGTTAAAGTTGATTGGTTTGGGGGGCAGTAAAAATGCAGCTCCGCTGCATATTTACTGCTCCCCAAGTGACGTTTAAAGTAGCATGTTTCTTATCATCGGGTTACAATTATCACACAGGCAGCACAGTAAGTAGGAAGTATATCATGGCTTTATCATGGCTCTGTCATGACTCTATCTCACATGGCTGTTGAGTGCTGGCTTAGTTAACTTATGGCTGTATTGTATATAAAAGACTGTAACAGTACAACCATAACAAAGTCAGCACCCAAAAGCAATGTGACACAGAGCCATTACAGAGACCCTGATGTGCTGCCTGTGTGATGATTGTAACCTGCTGTGCTGTGAGATAAATAATAGGACACAGTAAGTATTCTTTCATCTATTCCCCACTCACTGTGTCCAGTGCAGCCACGATCTCCTCCTGCTCTCCCCTTTTAGCTGCACAACTTCTTCACATCTCTTGAGATATGCAGCCAGGAGTCGAACGGAGAATCCAGGGATGGACTGGCCATTGGGACTACAGGGAGTTTCCCGGTGGGCCAATGGCTCAGTGGGCCGGCTTCAGTGATAGTGGACCGCCACCCCCCTCCGCTCCTCTGTCTCTCCCTTCCCACAGCGCTCACCTGGGGGGGAACAAAGAAGCAGGGGGAAGACCAGAGGAGCAGGGGGGATGACAGAGGAGCATGGGGCAGGGGACAGACAGCTGACTCAATAGCTATGGCCTGGGAGTTTCTCACTTCTGCCTAATCTTGTCCCATAAGGGGGAGGCACCGATCTGATTATTTGCCCCGGGTGAAATAATGTCTAGCTTCCCCACTGGTACTGCCTATAACAGTACCAGTAATAGCCGTTCTACTCTAATAAAGTAGAACGGTCAGTGTCTAGTGAAGGGGGAGAAGGGGCTTGGGTGGGGGGGGTGCGGGAGTTGTCCGGCCGCCATGGGAGAGACCTGTCAAAGTGGGCCAGTCTGGATAAAGTCCAGGGCCAAATTTCTTTCCCAGTCCAGCCCTGGGAGAATCACAGTATCACTCCGCCAGCCGGGACTCATAGAATAGTGGGGCGGCATGATGTACATGTGCCTGAAAATAGAGAAATAGTTCCTCCGCTTTGCTCCTCTCCTGGGCCCCTGTGTTGAATAGATCAGACCCAGGAAAACAATATACCCACTCTGTAAGCAAGTGGAAGTAGGGAAAAGTGTGGAAAACATTTTTTTTCTAAATGCAGCAAAGAATTGTCATGATGCCGGGCCCCACTGTGTAGCTGATCTAGGCGGGCCCAGTACAACAGGGCTGGTTGTACTGCCCTATCAGCGGCCCTGAGCACAGCACAACATGTCACCTCACTCCCAGTGACATTACAAGACTTCTTGACACAAAAAAGTTATGTCTTTACATGTTTACAAGCTTATTTACTCCCTAGGCCTCTCACCTACGACTCCTTTTCTGTGACCTCTCGGGCTAGGTATTTAGGATGCTTTGTGCCACGATATCAATCCCAGTACATGGGTCACTGGTCCCTAGGCAGGTGGCCAAGCTCACAAGCTCCCTCACTACCAGTGTCTTCCATAACCCTTGCCAGATTACGGACAATTCCCTGCTGGCTATATACTTAAGCTCCTGAGTCCTGACATTACTCCAGCTTCCCCTAGCAATGGCAATATAGCCTCTTCTACTTCCACTGCAGGCTAGACCATTGTATAGTGTCCGCAATGATTTCTCTTTATTCCCTTTCTAAGCCCTGTTTTTAGATACGTCATGCATGCATTTTGAAACTTCAGAATGTTTACTAGTTTACAAAACAGTCTTCCGAATAATTCCTCCCTACACTGCTCTAGTGATTCTAACCTTTAGGCTGCCCTGGATCATACCTTCTAAAAATTCCATAGAATAAGGTCCATGAATCTGCCTTCAGCACCCCACTGGGTACCCATCTGGTGGTGGACCCAAACGCCAGTAGAGTCACATTTGACTACAGTCCCCCATGAATTTCCCCATCCAAGGACCCAGTAAGAATGCCTCCCCTTGTATTTATGCCCCCAAGGGGGCAGAGCCATGAACACCCGGGAGCCGGCAGCATTAGCCCCTACCTAACTTCCGGGCAGCCTAGTTTCAAAATACAAGCTAAATATGTTTGACTAGCACAAGGCCATACAGTAATGGCAAAATTAGGTAAGACATAGCCAGGTATTCACCCCAAGTAGGCACCTGCCTACATACACACACACTGTTGTGTATATCAGAAGTTTAGCAGTTAGTCTTAGACAGGACTTTTTCTAAAAAAGTCACGCTGCAGTAACAACCTAAAAACACTAAACAGCTTAGTACTCTTAAACTGTATCTAAAGCAAAAAACGTTTTTAGTGTTGGGTAGAGTGGAGAAGGTATAGAACCTCTACCAGTGCTTTAAATAATGACTGTGTCCATGTCTATCTCTGGACCAGAAAAATATGTAAATTCCATAAGTTGATGATTACCACCAAAACAGGAGGTGGGGGAATTCTTCAGTTTGACATACCTGTTCCAGTTATAGCAGTGACTATTTGGATAGTATCTTATTTTCTGTTGTGTATCTGGGAAACTGATTTCAGAAAGAAATGATAATTTCCTATAGGGATGTGCTAAACACCCCCCTGTTTGGTTTGCAGCAGAACTCCCGAACGGGGGAAATGTTCTTACCCGAATGACGAATCCCATTGAAGCCTAGTGAGCCGAACAGGAAAAATCTAAAGTGCCAATTTTGAAGGCTTATATGCAAGTAATTGACCATAAAAGAGGTATGGGGGTCTGGGTACTGCCCTGGGGGACTTGTATCAATACATTTTTAATCATACTTAAATTGCAACTATAAAAATGAAAAATTCTTGAACCATACCAAACCACATGCTCCCAACATCTGGGTGGTGGCTTTGGGGCAGCTTGTCCCCCTGTTGATGGGAATAAGGGCCTCTTCTCGTCAACCCTGAGCTGTGGTTTATCAGGATCTGGAAGCCACCTTTACCTAGGGTCCCCCCAGATTCCGCTCCCCCTTGTGAATGAGTATGGGTACATCGTACCCATACCCATTCACCAAAAAAGTGTCCAAAAGTCCATAATTAAAAAATACTCTCTGCCAAACTCATGCTCGGGCCAAACCGTTCACCCATCCCTAATTTCCTATTTTATTGAAAACTAGCAAAGCAATCTATAGCTGAATTTCAGCTTTGAACCACCAACCACTCCATCACCTTCTATTTTGTTTTATTTTTTTATTTTTCATTCCTACCTTTTTTTCTTAACTGTTAATCTAATAATCCACAAGGAGATCTCCTTGTTTATCAAAAGTTATGTCCAAAAAAAAATTATACAAATGTACCATCAATCATATGCACATTAACAGCGCTAGAACAAGGTTCATGAAAATCTCAGAACTTAAAAAATATGTGTTACCATATCCTGCTTCAAAGAACCATTTTTGTAGTACAGAACATGCATGTGAACGCATACACATACAACAAATGCATAAAAAAATAAATAACTTAAGTAAAGAAAAAACTTAAGTAAAGAAAAACATAACACAAGTCCTTCAGTGAGTCCTATAAATAAAGGTTTAGAGAGCACTTGAATGTACAGGTTCTGCTGATAGGCTTGTGTTAATATATGTAAGTATTTTTGCTTCGAGGGGATCCCCCAAGAGGACCTCACTCACCAGATAGAAGAGTAAGATGTGCAGTCAAACACTTGCTGTCTCACACTTGTACAGTGTGGCTGGAGGACTTCTCCCAGGCTCTGCTCATCCCTGGTCAGTGTTAGATCTATTCATCCTCCCATAGGTAGATGGTCATGCAAAGAGAGAAGGAACTCCACATAGTGTAAAACTGTATTTATTAACATGGGCACTCTTCAAATTTACACTTACAGATAAAACGAGTTAAAAGCAGCGCTTAAAACTAATCCTTATGGTGAGCGGCTCTCACTGTGCTGTCTGACGGGGGATTCCTCCTCCTGACGCTGTGGGCCCTAAATGCTACAGAGATCTGGGCTCATGCTACTGTGAGCATAGGGTGGCTTGATAACCCCTAGAGCAGTGGTCATCAACCCTGTCCTCAGGGCACACTAACAGGCCAGGTTTTATGTATTACCTTGGGGAGAGGCAGACTAGAATACTGCAATCACTGAGCAGCAAATTATATCACCTGTGATGTATTTCAGTTATCTTGCAAACCTCGCCTGTTAGTAGGCCCTGAGGACAGGGTTGATGACCACTGCCCTAGAGGATGTACTGGGCTTGCATGAAGTGGATTGAATGATGCTGGGTGTCATTCAGCTCAAAAGAGTATAATTGCTGGACACAAAAAAAAAGTATTTAAGCAATGATGTGTGGACTGGGTCAGTACTGCTTGGCAAAGTATTTATTTTTATTTTTATTTTTACTGGAAATAGAATTTACCTTGCCTTGAATGTGCTAGAAAACAAAGGATTCTGATATATTTGATTAATAATTAGTTTGCATATGGTGTGTAAAAGATCACCTCCTATAATATCTGGAGATTGTTGTTGTTTACAAACATTGATCAGGCGATTTGTAAAACTTTGTACATTCTTGGTTTCTCAGAAGACAATTTCAGTGCAAGGACAGGCTACTATAGAATGTCATATGGCATCATCAGAAAGACGCAACTTATATGTAGATACATGCAAGTAATGTTCTCTGTAAAATGGAAGTGTTTGTCAGATTATGGACATCCAGTACTTTTCCAATAAAGCAGAGTGTCGTTTCTACAGTATATGACATTGACAGTTTATTCTGCAAACAGTAACATACATTTACACACACCAATTTCTTTCACCTGCATTGTTCACTATATATCGTGCTACTGTGTACAATAGCTCTTTGTATTAGTTGTACGATTATATTCTTAAAACCTCATTTGTATTAAAGAATCTGAAAGGCCACATATTTGGATGGCTGTGGGAGTAGAATTGAAAGTATGAACACTTAATTACTGTACTTCAGACATGCATCCTCACCGTAATATTGGAACATTTTGTATGTTCCTAGCAAGGGAGAACATCCATTGGCTATTTCACAAGGGATGCAAACCAGTGGTCTAAAAAGGTATTGAAAAATACCATTGCACCAGGCAGGGATGCTCACTATCACTCCTCCTTTTTTGTCATCATTATAGTGACCTTAGCTTTTGCTTTTCATGCTGACCCTAAAATTCTAGGCATAGAAAGTGGAAACAGAGGGGTAGATTCAGGTAGGACTTAAGCCGGTCTATCTTGAGATGTTCCTGCCTAAGTCTAAATTTGCGCCGGAATATCTATGCGCCGTACCCACAGAACTAGATACGCACCAAAATAGGCTATTCCCGACCGGCCTAACTTGCCTACGTCTGCACATCCTAGGCGCACATTTATTCTGTCCGCACCATTGATTTCCTATGAAAATATGCAAATAAGGGAGAAACGCTGATTCCCGAACATAGGCCCGTTCGGCACAGGCTAGGCGCGGTGTCCCTAAGCTGTTTGGCCAGCCTAAAGTTATCCCTCATAAAGCAGGGATAACTTTGCACCAGACTTGCTCAAGTCAGCTGGAGAGCAGCTTCAGCAGCACCGTTACAGACGAGCTGAGCAATCACACTTGCAGGACAACACATGGCAGCCGTGGTCCTAGCACTACTAATGGGTCCCCCGCCACCAGGGCCGCCATCAGAGGGGTACAGGCAGTAAACCTTTAAGGGGCCCGGGGGTCCCCAGGGGCCCGGATGGGAACCCCCTAAAAAAAAAAAACATTTTTAGGGGTCCGGAGGTCCCCAGGGGCCCCGGAAGGCAACCCCCCGTTTTTTATAAAAATAAATTACCAAAAAAAAGGGGGCTTTCCAATCCGGGGGCTCTGGGCCCTTTAATAAAAAAAAATTAAATAAATATATAAACAAAAAAAAAAAAACATTTATAAAAAAAATGGGGTTTGACACATGGGGCCCTGGGGACCTCAAAGCCCTTTAATAAAAATATATCTATATATAAAAAAAGAAAAAAAAGAAATAAAATAATATAAAAAAATTTAAAACATATTTATAAAAAAAGGAGGGTTGTCTTCCGGGGGCCCTGGGGACCTCTGGGCCCTTTAATAATAATAATAATAACAATAATTACAATAATAATAATTAAATATATATATATAAAATATATAAAAAATATATACAAAATATTTTTTTTTATATAAAAAAGGGGGGGGGGGTTGTCATCTGGGGCCTTGGTGACCCCCGGGCCCCTTACAGGTGTACTGCCTGTACCCCCCTGATGGCGGCCCTGGTCATAAGTCTCCATTGCTGTTATGAGGGCTGACATCTCTTGGGTGTTAAAGTATTTTTTCCTCCTCTGCCTGTGGGGAACGGGAGCAGCCATCTCACAGCAAAAGTACCTTCCCTGGGGGGGGGGGATAAAACTGGATGTACTTTTGCATCGGCCGAGCGCATGTCTGGGCGTATTTATAGGCTGGGCATAAGTTGGGCCGGCGTATCTCTGTAAGTTGGGCCGGCATAGTTGTGAGCATGCTCACAAGGTAACAAACGTACTGAGCATACTCCGTTCATGATACGTTGGGCGTAAATCACTGCTCCACGTTCAGAACATTATTTGCATAAGGTCACACCCACTTACACTTACGAAATTAAGTTACACCGGTGCAAAGTTAGGCACAAGTGCTTTGTGAATACTGTACTTGCCTCTCTGAGTTACGTCGGCGTAGCGCAAATGAGATGCGCTACGCCTGTATAAATATGTGCCAATCTACCTGAATCTACCCCAGAGTTTGTAAATGTGCGTTATTCACTGATGATTTGTTGGTATTTATTAACGCCCCACACACCATTCTCCCAAATCTGCTTTCCCTTCTGAAACTAATTGGGCAGGTCTCAGGGCTATATCAGTTTAGAAGGCTCTGTTCTTCGGAACCTCAATATTCCTTTTCTTGCCAACCAACCATGTTATCCTACCTAGGATACTCAACATCTCTCTGTAAAGCTAATTACCCAGCATTATTTCAACAAATAAAAGGAGGAGCTGGAGACATGGTCAACTACTTCCTTGTCCTGAATGGGTAGGATGGCATCGATCAAAATTACGGATCTACCTGAACTATTATATTATTTTAGAACCCTACCCATTCCAGTAACTGTGAATGCACTTAATACATTTCAAGGAAGGATTTTTAAATTTATTCAGGGTTCCAGAGAATTGGACAGCTTGGGAGTCCTACACTTCAGGAAGTATTATATTGTGGCTCAATTAACCCAACTACTCCAGTTACACTCTATCTATTGCAGACCAGATTGGGTCTCCCTTAAGGCTCAAGCTTGTACTCCATTAACAATTGACTTTGTAATGTTGGACTCCCAGAAACTCTGAAGGCAGTCTTAATAACAGTCCCATGTTATCTCATTCTTTAAACCTGTGGGATTCCTCCTGTAGAAGATGGTGTTTATGATACCCTCACACACTGGTGGCCCCACTATGTATTAACCCCACATTCCCATCTGGCCTACAACTCCATCAATTCCGTTGCTGTTTAAATAAAAATGTATACTGTATAGGACACTTTCTTGACCACAAGGGTATAGATTCCTCTTCCCACTTTATTCAACGCCTTGAGATGCCATCCTTAGAACTGTTCTCAAAACTTACCAGTTAGCATGGGGAAGAGAGCTAGATCTTTCCTGATATTACGCTGAGAGCTAGATCTTTCCTGATATTACGCTGAGAACAGCTTTTGAAAATAGAGTCTTTCAAGATACAGTACAGAGGGGTGGCATCTCAATTTTCTACAAGATATTTGTTAGTTTGCCTTACAAGTTGTCTTACTAGTTAGCATGGGAAAGAGAGCTAGATTAAGAATTAAAGGTAAGGGCTTGCAGCTCTTAGGCCTCGTACACACGAGGCAATCTATTTGTTCAAATCGGTCGGACCGACCGATTTGAACAAATCTGTCTGATAGGATTTTAGTTTGCTCGCGTGTACACACGAGCAAACCAAAATCCCCGCCAGCAGACGGCGCGCTGACGTGTCGGTGACGTGGTGGTGAGGTTGACGCCGCCACGTCACCACACCAGGAAGTAAAACACTTCCGCGCATGCGCCGAATCCATTCGGCGGCGGTGCGGGACGACATATCTGCTGGTAAGTGTACTAACCAGCAGACATGTCGGGCGGACGGATTCCCACCCGATAGATTTCAAAGCATGCTTTGAAATCTGTCGGGTGGCCAAATCCGTCGGCTCGGCCGTACACACGATCGAATCTGTCTGCTGGGACGGTCTAGCGGACCGTTTCCAGCAGACAGATTTGATCGTGTGTACGAGGCCTTACATCCATAAAATATTTATTACTGTGGCTCTGACTGAGGCTGGATATAAAGTTTCCTCCAGATGATAATTAGTACCAGGATGCCTATCAATGTACCCTGGATCCTCTTCCTCTTGCTTCCATGGATGTGCCCAAATGAAAACAACCCTACACATATGGTGGAATTGCCTAAGGTCAGGCGATTCTGGACCCAAATTAATGTCCAGATAAACTCAGTAATTATGGTAAATATTACCAAGAATGCTCAGGTTGCCCTCTTACACAAACAGTTGACAATATTCCCAGACAAACTCAAACACTCATCCATTTCATATTCTTAGCTGATTGCGTTATTGCCATGGCCAGAAAGAGTGCAGTGAATGGCCTGTCTTTATTGTAGCACTAATCAACCTGAATCATGCGTACTGAAAAAAATAGTTTGTGTGTTACACAATAAACAAATTACTGTACTTGTAAAAAGACTTGGAGCCCCTGGCTCCTGTATCTACAATTACCATCTTGACAAAGGGGGACATATGGGATAGATGGCAGTGAACCTCTGGGCAGGTATCTCCCCCCATTCTCTTTTCTTTTGCATTTTATCTTCCTCCTTTATTTTTTCTCCCTACTTATTTCCTTTACTTATTGTGCTCATAATTATATATTGTCATATGGTTACACATACAAATGTTCTTAGCTTGCACAATAATTTAACTCCACTTTGCTCTCCTATTTACTGGTATTGCACCATTGATTGTTTATCTTGTTATTTACAACAAGCAAACTCCACCTTCTCTCTCTTTGAAGGGTATTATGTGATAACATACACTCCATTTTCTACACTAGTTGAAACAATTGGATTGTTGAATCTATCCTTCTTATACAGTATATTATATGCCAATGTTGTTAATGAGCACACAGAGTGTGATCAGATGAATTGCAATTAATTGCAAATGTGAAATACATTGGACGTTTGTTCTATCAATAAAATTGGAACTATGTAAAAAGAAAAATATAAGGAAACATTTCCTCTTTAGAGAAAAATCTAACAGTTATTGATTAATGAGAATAAATAATAATTGTAAAGTATTCAATACTTCAATACAAAATGGCTAGTTCCTACTTGCAAGTGACCAAAGTTAAATGGCTGCAGTGGCTTTCTATGGATCTTCATGGGATAAGAATATGTCCTCATGCATGGTGCTAGGGTGCCCCTCCCCGTCTGAGTCAGTCTTCAGTCATCCCTACATGGGTCCTTCCCTTGAGTCATTGATGCCCCCCTCATCTATTTTTCTAATTTCCTTATACCCATCAGGACAATAAGACTATAAAGTTATACTAGGTTCTGCCCAACTGATATGTGTCCTTATCTCATAGGTGGGTTGCAGAAAAGTGAGTTACTGTCAAGACGTGTCTGGTTTCTATTGGCTGACCACTTAATGATCAACTGTTCTCTGCACTCTGAGATCCTCAAGTAATATCACTTTCAACCACCAGGTGTCTCACCTTTATTGTGAGATTATCTCTTTACATTAATATTTATTATTGGGGAGACTATATATATATATATATATATATATATATATATATATATATATATATATATATATATATATTGTAGGGGGTTAGCTGGGTAGCGGGGGTGTATGACCCCCTGGATGTGTTCACTACATACTGAACTATACAGAGAGGCAGCCGAAGACGGTTGAAAACAAAGGGCCAGATTCAGATACACTTAATTTTGCGCTGCGTAATCGAAATACTCTACGCTGCCGTATTTTACCAGGCTCTACATCGAATTCTGGTAGATTTTTGCCCATACGCAACGGTGGCGTAGTCTATTTCTCGCCGCGTAATCGAAATACGCGATTAGGGGGCGTGAAGCATTTAAATTAAGCGCGTCCCCGCGGCGATCGAACTGCGCATGCTCCGTTCAGAAATTTCCCGCCGTGCATTGCGCGAAATCACGTCGTTACGTAATTTTTTGTTTGAGTAGCGTCGTTTACGAACATTCCTATTCCCGGACGACTTACGTAAAAAATAATAAAAGACGTCGGAAAACGTAGAAATTCGACGCGGGAACGACGGCCATACTTAACATGGGCTGTCTAATATTAGAGCAGCAAAAAGCTGGTATAGTGTTACGCAAAAAAAGATGACTAAAGATGCCGTAAGAGATTGCGATTGAAGATCGTAATTTCGGGGATCGCCGGCAAAAGCTCATTAGCATACCCCGACGCGGAAAACGACAGGAAGTCCACCCAGTGGCCGCAATTTTATTGCAGCGTAGATCCGAAGGCGTACGAACACGTAATCCAGTCGAATTGAAGCCCGCAGCCGTCTATTCATGGTTTGAGGTTTCTGAAACGCGCGTAATTTGAAATTACTCCAGTCTAACACCAGTTAGACAGGAGTTACTGCTCTCTGAATCTGGCCCAAAGAGTTTGTTTTATTCTTCCATATTGCTGGAAACAAGTGCAAGCATCCAAACAGCATAAACAAAACAAAACATAAAATAAACCCTGGCTACTTGGGGCATCTACCTTCACCACACAGGAACCTATCTATGGAGTCTGGCACAGCCTACTGCTGGGCAGACACTGCTGGCCATACAGCAGAGAAACAATAGTCTTTTTGATTTTAATCACACAGAAAAATCAACAAACACCTCACCTCTTCAGAAGTCTTTCTCACTGCTTTCCTCAACTCAAAAAGCCTCAGGATGCAGCAATCAGTAGTCTTCCTCTGGATGATTTATAGAAGTCTTAATTGCCTCATACTGAACAGCTGAAGTTTTCGCCCTAAACCTTTCTGGCTACCTCTGTAGCGGACACCTGGTAGTAATTGGTAGACATGTGCAGACTGGAATATTTTGTTTCGTTTTTTCGTTTTCGTCTGGAAAATAAATTTATTTAGTTACTCCCGAAAATTGTTTTGACTTATTTTGTTTTTCGTTGGGGAATAGCTTTCGTCCGAAAATCCAATAATACTTGGTTTCTGTCGAATGGTCAAAGAATATTCGACCGAACTTTGAAACTTTACGCTGAATCGTACATTTCCGGTCGAATATTCCGCCTACAAGAATTCTAATGTTGTATGACTAGTAATAATAATAATAAATAATTATATTATTATTACTAGTCATAGTCAACCAACATTAGAATGTTTCTATAGCCTATGGGCGGAGCATTAAAATGTACGAGTGCAGTATATCTTCTCCGTCGAATGTCGAATCTATTATTTCTATAGTGTCGAATCTTTTCTCTATGATGTCAAATCTTTTCTTTATGATGTCGAATCTTTTCTCTATAATGTCGAAAAGTACCGTATTTGTGTGTATATCAGGTTCGATAGACAGATTGCTATTCTGTATTCAGTCAGCGCCATGTCGAATCTCTCTATATCAAATTTTTACCGCAACGAACATGAAAATAAAGCATTTTTTATGTCGGATCTTTCGGTTTTCATCTCTTGCACTTTCGTTATCGTTTATTAAAACGATAACGAAAAAAAATGATTTTCGCACGAAAATGCATTCTAACGAAAACGAATGCACATGTCTTGTAATTGGTGTATTGTCTAAACAAGGCAGAAATGTATCTCCCGTCCATTCCTGTCACAATATATATATATATATATATATATATATATATATATATATATATATATATATATATGAGCATTCTAGTAACTTTAGATTTCATAAAATACAATTAGTATATTTTTGATTCTCACCTAACATGCTTCTATGTTCCTTTATAAATGTATATCTTTAAAAACATTTTTTTCTAAACATGCACAGGTTATATCCCTCAATCAATTAATATCCTTTTATGATCACAATTTCATATCTTTCATAATGTTGGTTATATATTCATTTTTTAACCTTATTATTAATTTTTTGGTTTAGGTATATTTAGTAACTTTGGAATTAAGTAATGTTATATTATATGAATTATTATTTAATAACTATTGTCCTTCTGTAAGAATTTGTGGGACTGCATAGAGTGATGTTAGCATATTAGCTGTAGTCTCTCTTTTGTCCACAAGATGACGATGTAGAGTTTTTTATGTTTGTCGCTGCTATAGCGAACAATAAAGTTTCTCGCCAGCCCAGCGTATGACGCTTTTGTCCACAAGATGGCGATGAAGAGTTTTTTAGACTGTTTTTGTTTGTCGCTGTAATAGCGAACAATAAAGTTTTTCGCCAGCCCAGCGTATGACGCGGGACGTGCCTTACCGCGTCATTACGTGTGTCCTGGGAATTGAGCCGTACTTTACGGCAGGCTATTTTAATCGAGGATGTGAAGCAGAAGGTTCCGCCCTGCTGAGGAAGTTGTATTACGATACGCGTCCGGGGTCAGGAACCATCCCACGTCACTCGTTGTTGTCCCACATCTTCATTCGAGCTGTTTGTTTCATGGTGTTATATGCCTGTATTTTCTACCTAAATGTGAGTATCCTGCACATCTTTATACGCATTAAAGAGACCTGTTTTTTTATGGAAGCTCTTAGATTTGGCCTTTTTTTCTTTGCATACTGGTCCGTTGGTGCCACTGAGGATACTTGCTTATCTCCGGGTCCTTCAGCCGAAAAGTATACATCTTTGAGCCATCTGGATTTCCTACCATTGATCTAAGTTTATTAGACCTTTGGTAAAACAAAGGTCTTTGTGTGAGGTGAGAGTACCCATCTTTACTGGTGAAGGGATCACATTTGAAATATTGGTTTTCCAGTCACATGGTGAAGATACTCTGATTTTCTTGATCACAGGATTTTTTCTTCCAAGTTGTTCGCACATTGCAAATTTGGACTTTCTTTTATTTACTTTCACACTGTTATTAATTATTTGTGTGTTTATTTTTCACTATTATGAGCATATTTATCTTTATTATTATGTAATCTAGGTTTGCGCTGCACTGCTTTTCTTGATATATATATATATTTCTTCTACCGTGTTTCCCCGAAAATAAGACGTACTCCGAAAATAAGCCGTAGCGGGATTTCGACACAAGATCGAAATATAAGACACCCCTCCGAAAATAAGACGTAGCGTCGAATCTCCGAAAATAAGACGTGGCGAATCTCCGATAATAAGACGTAGTGTCGTATGCGTAACGGCGCGGCGCGGAGCGGGAAACAACACGTGATAGGCGTACAGTACTGTACTGGAACTGAAGTGAGGAGAAGAACGCTGTGTAAAGCTTCTCCCAGCACTGACCAGCAAACCCCTCTCTCACCCCACACAAACACCAGGGGATAGGGGGAAAAGCTGCTACTGAGCCCAAAGAGATCACCCCAGCTCCACTTTGCTCCACATCAGCTTTGCTGGCCTATCTTTCTGTACAGCCAGACAAGATGAGTGCAAAGAGAAGAAGTTGGATATCCGAATGGTCCAAAATATGGCGTGCAGAATACGATAATCTCAGTCTACAGGTGGACAGAGGAAATGCTAAGAAGCGCAAGTGTGGTTCAGGTAGGCAACCTTTATTTTCTGTAATAAAAATAAGACACCCCCTGAAAATAAGCCATAGTGTGATTTCTTGAGGAAAAAAAAATATAAGACAGTGTCTTATTTTCGGGGAAACACGGTAACAAAGTCTCTAAATCAGCAGACTTTAGACTGTCTCTTAATGAAGACAGGATAGTAGCTCAGCTGTGTAAACAATGTATTCTCTAAGATGGAAGATCTCATTCTAACAAACCAGAATAGACATGAGGCGTACACAGATACCTGGCGTATCTGGAATATTTTTTCATATTCCGATGAGGGGCAAGCCCTTAGAGGTGGGAATGCCTTGACCTGAACTCTCCAATTCTGCCTGCAGTAAGTTCTCTACACTGGGAGTGACACAGATGTGGTGATCTACCCATTGTTTTACGATACATAGTGTCCATGTTGATGGTACTCCCCCCCGAGCTCCCTTCAGTACCCTCCCACCTCCCCCCTCCACCCTTTTACTCCCTTTCCTTCTCTCCCCTTCTTAATTATCCCATTCTCTTGCTTCTAGTCTTGTGTCCTTCTTGGTATTCTTTCTGTATTTTCTGAGAGCTGGCTCGCTCTCTATCTCTATCTCTATCCAACTATATATAGCCCTGGCCAAATGTTTTGAGAATTACACAAATATAAACTGCTTCATTGTATTTAGATCTTTTTGTCAAAAGTTACTATGGTATACTGAAGTAGGGATGATCCCGATGTTCGAGTCGATTGTAAGTTCGATTCGAACATCGGGTGTTCGTTTGTTTGTGCCCCATAATACACTGTGAGATTGCAGTGCTGCTGATTGGTCGAAGCATGTACCTGACCTGTATGCTTTGGCCAATCACAGCATGTTGTGCTGTGAGAGCCATGATTGGCCAAAGGCAGGATGCCTTTAGCCAATCATGACTCAGAGGCTAAGGTGCCGTACACACGGCAGAGAACCTCGACGGGCAGAACACATCGTTCCGCCCGTCGAGGTTCTCTCCCGCCCGTCGGGAATGGCAACCAGCCATTCTTCCAGGCGGGCCGTCGAGGAAATAGAGAGCGTGCTCTCTATTTCGGCTCGACGGGCTTCCCGACGGGAAGCTCGCTGAGACCGTACACACGGCCGAGGTCCTCGCTGGAATGTGCATTCCAGCGAGGTTCTCGCTGATTTTCAGCGAGAACCTCGGCCGTGTGTACGGGGCCTCAGACTACGCCACACACTTCATAAGGCTGCCGAAGGGCCTGGTATGGACAGGGGCAGACCCCACACTGTTTTTCTTCATTGATTCTTTTATCTATATTGCCGGGAGCCAGCAATACATTACAGCAAGTTTAAAAAAAAAAATTCCTTTAGGAATGTCATTATTGCTGCGGCATGTTCTATACATTGCACATATGCGCCACTTTACAGGCAGACTAAAGAGACCCCCCCCAGGCATGGTATTTATAAGGATATTTCATTTTTATTGTTTCGTTTTAAGCATCATTGAAATCACTACTCCTGGAAAATAGATTGTTTTAAAAAAACTTTTTTTCAATGATACATGTCCCCTAGGGCAGTGCCTAGGTCCCCATATACTTTTTATGGCAATAACTTGCAAATAAGCCTTTAAAATTAGGACTTTTGTTTTTTCTTGTTCTGGTCCCATAGACCTTAAAAGGACTTTTTGCCTGTTCGAGGTGTTCTGGTGCAAACTGAACCAGGGGTTATTTGGCCTATCCCTATACTGAAGTAAAATCACAATTATTTTATAAGTGTCAAAGGCTTTTATAGAAAATTTCATTAAAGGAGAAGTCCAGCCAAAGCTTGTTTGGCTGTACTTCTCCTATGGATTACAGTAGTGTAATTAGTTTTGCACTCCTGTGACCCATTTTCAGCAGAGAGTGGGCTGAAGTCCGCTCTCTGCTGATGTTATCTATTTCAGTCCAGGCACCGCATCATCCCAACCACTGAGTCTGGATCTGCCAGGTGCCTAGACTGACACCCAGCTCAGCGTCTCAGAGAGCCCCAGAGAGCCTGAGATGGCAGCTCAGCGCTCCAGTGAGGGAGGAGGAAGAAGAGCAGAGAGCTGTGACTGGCAGTCTGCAGCTCTCTGCTCACAGAGCATTGAGTGATTAGCGGTGTTTGGTTCTCAGTGTGGAGGTGATGGGGACTGATGCAGCATGGGACCGATGCTGCATCCACCTATATACAGTAAGTAGGATTGAGGAAAAATAATCCTTTATGTCTATTTTAAGTTTATGCAAAAAAGTAAATATTTGCAGTGTTGACCCTTCTTTTTGAAGGTATCTGCAATTCGCTCTTGCATACTGTCAATCAACTTCTGTGCCACATCCTGACTGATGGCAGCCCATTCTTGCATAATTAATGCTTGGAGTTTGTTAAAATTTGTGATGGGTTTTTTCTGTTCACCTGCCTCTTGAGGATCAACCACAAGTTCTCAATGGGATTAAAGTCTGGAGAGTTTCCTTGCAATGAGCCCAAAATGTTGATGTTTTGTTCCCCATGCCACTAAGTTATCACTTTTTCCTTATGGTAAGGTGCACAATCATGCTAGAAAGGCACTGTTCATCACCAAACTGTTCTTGAATGGTTGGGAAAAGTTGATCTTGGAGGATGTGTTCTTAGGCTAGAATGTGAGTGAGCGCACTCCCTTTGGCTGAGAAGAAACCCCACACATGAATGGTTTCAGGATGCTTCACTGTTGGCATGACACAGGATTGATGGTAGCGCTCACCTTTTCTTCTCCAGACACATTTTTTTCCAGATGCCCCAAACAATCAGAAAAGGAAATCATCAGAGAAAATGACTTTACCCCAGTCCTCAGCAGTCCAATTCCTCTACCTTTTGTAGAATATCAGTCTGCCCCTGATGTTTTTTCCTGGAGAGAAGTGTCTTCTTTGCTGCCCTTCTCGACACCATATCACCCTTGAAAAGTCTTCACCTTACTAAGCATGCAGATGCACTCACACCTGCCTGCTGCCATTGCTGAGCAAGCTCAGCACTGGTGGTGCTCCGATCCTGCAGCTGAATCAACTGTAGGAGATGGCCTTGATGCTTTCTGGACTTTTTTGGGTGCCCTGAAGCCTTCTTCACAACAATTGAACCTCTCTCCTTGAAGTTATTTATGATCCAATAAATGGTTGATTTAGGTGCAATCTTTTTTTTTTTTTTTCATCAATCAGTTTTTATTGAGTTTATCATAAACATTGAAAGACAATGTGTACATTGTACATTGTTTACAGAAATCCGTTGACATTTCAAAATACAAATATCAGGCTAAAATATCATTTAATAGGAAAATCTAGATCGCAAATCATATGTTAATAATTATATTGTAATGAATACATTCACAGGAGTCACCAATAACATACCCCCAGGAACCCAACTGGGATCTCTTTACCTTCCCGGAGGTATGTCACAGACGACAATCAACATGTATGAGAGCTCACACGGCTGAACTTGCCTTCATATCATGACACTAAGGCCGCGTACACACGATCAAATCTGTCTGCTGAAACCCGTCTGACGGGCCGTTTCAGCAGACAGATTCGATCGTGTGTACGGGCAAACCCACGGATTTGGCCACCCGACAGATTTCAAAGCATGCTTATTAAGTATGTAATAGGAAACCATACCAAACCATTTAAATAACTTGCATGTTTTTGCCAATGAAGTTATTGGATTAGACAGGATCAAGATGACATCATCCGCGAAGAGACTTATCTTATGTGCCGTATTGCCTATTGTCAAACCTGTGATCAAGGGGTTCGATCATACATGCGCCGCTAGAGGTTCCATTAACAGATCAAATATTAGTGGCGATAAGGGGCAACCTTGGCGTGTGCCATTTGTTATGTCAAATGGTCGAGATAACATGTCTGCAGTATACACTTGCGCCAAAGGATTTGAATAGAGTGCCATGATAGCCCTGAAGATGTGGTCCCGAAAACCAAATTTATGGAGTACCTCTTGCAGATACACTCAATGTACCCTATCGAACGCCTTCTCTGCGTCTAAAGAAAGCAACAGAGAAGGCGTTCCGCTGGATTCAGCATGGTGTATCAGATCTATCATACGTCTCGCTGCATCAGGTGCCTGTCTCCCCTTGATGAAGCCGGATTGATCTAAGTGTATGAGTGTCGGCATAATTTCTAACAAACGTCTAGCGATGGATTTGGGATAGATCTTAACGTCTACATTTAGGAGGGATATGGTGCGGAAATTTTGGGGGGAAGTTGGATCCTTCCCTGGCTTCGGGAGCGTAACAATAATAGCATTTAATGACTCTTTAGCAAACGTAGAAGAGGAAGCAGTGTCATTACAAAATTGTGTCAGGTATGGGATCAGTTGGTCGGAGTATCGTTGATAATATTCCCCTGTTAAGCCGTCTGGTCCTGGAGCTTTCCCAGAGGGTAACGATTTAATTGTTGCAAGTATTTCCTGACCAGTGAAGGGTCTATTCAGGGAGGACAGTTGTGCTTCTGTTAAAGTAGGGAGTGTGATTTTTTGAAGGAATGCGCCAATGTCAGTCCTTGAGGGTTGTGGTGAAGAGGGGTCACTTCTAATGTTATATAGGTTACTGTAATAGTCACTAAACGCATCTGCAATATCCTGAGGATTAGTCAATTTCTGATTGGTGTGAGGGTGAATTAAGTTAGTTATCTTTGATTTGGTTCTTCTACCTTTCAGGCGTTGTGCCAGTTTTTTCCCTGCCTTTTTAGAAGTGGAGTAAGAGGTGGCTTTAAATTTATGTTGCACTCTCTCGAAGGAGTCAAGGAGTATTGTCCTCAATTCCTGCCTAAGAACTAGCAATTGGGCTAGGTGTGTCGGGCAGGAATTGGCTTTATGGAGGGTCTCAAGATTGGCTATTTGTGAAGTTAATTGTCAATACGCTGCATCCTCTTCTTTTTACATATGTGACTGAATTTCATTATAATACCTCTGATTACTGATTTGTGCACATTCCACACCACGGCGGGGTCCCCCACCGAACCATCCTTAATTTCAAAATATTCTTTAACATTTTTGGTTATTTCCTGGGAGTAGACTGAATGTTGTAATACATAGTTATTGGCTCTCCAGAGAAATGTATTCCTCTGATGTCCAGTGTCGTTAATGATAATCGTGATTGGAGCGTGGTCCGACCACGACATGGTGTGGATTACAGATGCGCTAATTTTTTGTAATAACCACTTGTCTGTAAGGAACATATCTATACGCGAATATGAATTATGTCGCGGAGAGTAGTATGTAAATTCTCTTTCGGAACCGTGATGACATCTCCAAATGTCAAATAAATCCTGTTACGTGAGGAACTGTTTCAAGGGGGACTCTCTTCTCTTGGCTTCTGAGGTGGAATCCATATGTATATCAACCATTAAATTGAAGTCTTCACAAACAAGTAGGTGGCCCTGCTTGAGTAATTGAGCTTTACGTTTTGTCCTGAATGAAGTTCATCTGTTGGCTATTAGGGGCATATAGATTCAGCAGAGTGTAGTTGATGCCATTGAGAGTACATAATAAAATAAGGTACCTGCCATATGGATCAGAGATTTCCTGTATCAGGTGAAAATCAATGTTGTGTTTTATAGCTATGAGAACACCTCTCTTTTTAGACAAGAAAGTAGCGTGGTAGACCATAGGATATTTGGTGTCATAGCAAAGAGCTTTGGAGTCGGATAATAGGTGTGTCTCCTGGACACAAACGATATCACTATTGAGATTTTCTGCTGTGAGCCATAGAGAATGCCGTTTGGCTGGGTGGTTCAAACCTTTTACATTGAGTGATAGAACGGTGAACGACATGGTAGTCTTCCTGTGTTATGTGGCAAGTAAGATAAGATGGTAAAACACTTAGGCCTCGTACACACAATCAAATCTGTCTGCTGGAAACGGTCTGCTAGACCGTTTCAGCAGACAGATTAGATCGTGTGTACGGGCAAACAGACGGATTTGGCCACCCGACAGATTGGAAAGCATGTTTACCAATCTGTCGGCTGGGAACCCGTCCGCCCGACATGTATGCTGGTTAGTACGCTAACCAGCAGACATGTCTTCTCGCACACGCGCCGAATGGTTTTGACGCATGCGCGGAAGTGTTTTACTTCCTGGTGCGGTGACATGGCGGCGTCAACGTCACCGCCACGTCACCGCGCCGTCTGGCGGCGGGGATTTTGGTTTGGTCGTGTGTACACGATCAAACCAATATGTCCCCAGCAGACAGATTTGTTCAAATCGGTCGGCCCGACCGATTTGAACAAATCTGTCTGCTCGTGTGTATGGGGCCTTACAGTTAGATGATGGTAGGTACGTGGCGGGAGCAAACAGTTCAATCAAAGGTTGCAATGCAACCGTTAATAAGGCGCTGTGATCCTGTGGGAGTAAAACTGGAGCTGCGAAATAAGGCAATAAGTTAAAACATGAATACAAACAAACAAACAAAAAATAAGATTCTCCTGTTAAAATAAGATGTATAAATAAAGAGATGCGGCAAAAACAAGCAGAAATAAGCTGAAATCAGCTAAGCCGCCAGTGGGGGTAAACAGTTAGTAACTTAAGAAACAAAGTGAGGACCAGAAACCAGTGAGGGAGAGGCTTTATATTTGATATAAGCCCATAGAAATCAAGTAATAGATCATTGTTTGGATCTTGTGTTCCCTTGAGAGCGTTGAGATGGTTGCGCCTTACGTTGTTGCAGGTGTGGGATGCCAGACGAGGGGGGTTCCAAAATGATGCCCCAGTCATGCAAGAGGTGCAATCCTTTTTGTAAGTCACTAACAACATGGGTGGTGCCATTTTTAGAAATCAGAAGAGCTGCAGGATAACGCCACTTGTATAGAATTTTATGGTTCAGGAGGCCCTTAGTAACAGGATTCAGGTTCCTTCTAAGTTGCAGCGTGTATTTAGATAGATCTGGAAACAGTTGGATCTCTTCATATGGACGAGGGAGAGGCGATTTGGATCTTGCTTTATATAACAGCCTTTCTTTAATGTGAAAGAAATGTATGCGCATAAGTACATCTCTGGGCACAGATGCTGCTAGATGGTTGGGCTTTGCAATTCTGTGGATCCTGTCGACAACAATGTCTCTCGGCGAAGCATCAGGTAAAATGGTATGTATGAGTTCTCTGGCATATTTCTGCAAAACAACCGGCAATATTGTTTCAGGGACTCCCCTCAGTTTTACATTATTGCGTCTTGATCTATATTCTAAATCAGACAGCTTGGCCCGGACCCAGTCTTGTTCAACCTTCACCTTCTCAATCGTATCTATTAGATCATTCACAGTAGTTGTGCATTCAGTCATCCCTTGCTCAATTGTTGTGACTCTCTGGCCCATACATTGCATGCCAGTATTAATGTGGTGAAAAAGGGAGGACAAATCAGTTATCAGAGAAGTATGGAGGGATATAAGCATATCCTTTAAAGTGGTATCCATGACAGTTTGCCCTGTAGTGGGGAAGGATGACATGGAGCTGTGTAAGGCCTGGTGAGATTGCAGCGGATTAAAAGCCTGGGGCTCAATTTGCGCTTGGAGTGGCTGAGGGAGCAGTGCATCCATCCGGATCTTTGCCTTAGCTGGACTGCATGTGAGGGGATCAATCTCTGTATCAGGTGCGAGAGGTATCGGTAGCGTTGTGACAGTATTATCAGCCTGCTTATCAGGCAAGTCTGTATAAGCCTCCCTCAATGCATTACAGCTGCCATTTACCTCAGGATATACACTAACCTGGGCCTCAAGCGGGAACATGAAGGTGGTGAGTTTTTTAGGCTTGTAATCTCCCATCCGTTTGCGGGACATCGTCGGCTGGGACTAGTAGCAGCTCTGAGGTGATTTTGACAAGGAATTAGCGCCGATACCGGGCTCTAGTCGCTCCGTTATTTCTCCCTCACAGAGGAGCTGTACAATTAAGCATCCATCTTCGGCTCCAGCAAGCCACGCCCCCCAGGTGCAATCTTAGTACCAGCAATATCCTTGCCTGTAATTCCTTTTTATGCAAAGCATTGATGACTGCATGTGTTTCATTGCAGATGACCATGGTTAACAGAGAAGAACAATGATTTCAAGCACACCCTCCTTTTTAAGCTTCCAGGCTGTCATTCTACCTCAATCAGCATTACAGAGTGATTTCCAGCCTTGTCCTCGTCAACACTGGCATCTGTGTTAACGAGAAAATCGCTGACACAATCTCAGCTGGTCCTTTTGCGTCAGGGCTGAAATGCAGTGGAATTTTTTTGCGATTAAGTTAATTTTCTCAACAAAGAGGGACTTTGCAATTAATTGCAATTCATCTGATCTCTGATCGCTCTTCATAACATTCTGTAGTATATGAAAATTTACATCATAAAAACTGAGGCAGCAGACTTTGTGAAAATTAATATTTGTGCCATTCTCAAAACTTTTGGCCAGGTCTGTATATAGTCAAGTCAAATCTTACGGTGTGTTTTTTAGGCAGCTGCTTATTGTGTTTGGTACATGGTTGCACATGGTTTGGTTTGGTACATGGTTGTCGGGGGTGGCGGCAGTGCGGGGGGGGGGGGGCAGGGAGGAAGAGGAGGGAGGAGAGAGGAGGACACCTCCTCCATGCGCGACAAGACCAGGGGCTTTGAGACCCCCTCCGCCCACTACAGGAAATAGAACTCCCTGCTCGGCTGTCAGGGGACTATAAGGGGGCTTGCCAGACCGCTGGCTGAGCTGAGGAGAGGGATAGAAGCCAGAGGTCTTACAAACAGGAAGACACCTGGCAATAGCGTTTTTTCAGCATGTTCAGCAGAAAATTACAGGAGAACTACAGAGCTCAGGAGAACATGGATGGTAAATTTGGTAAAGGTAGGAGATCAGCAAAAAAGCCCGGAGTTCTGTTTAATGTTTAGATTTAAATAAAAGGAAAATGAATGTACTTTAAAACATCAGTTTAAAACATACTAATGCAGTATAGCTTTCAGAGTCTAGCATCTATGTGTGATTTTCTACTGAAACTCCTCTACATGCATATTTATGACAGCTACAATAATAAAATTGCAATTGTGCTATATATTATGTGTGTATTGCCAGATGTAACAATCACACAAATGTAGCACCAGTAAATCCTCATGAATTAATTATGTAATTATCTGCAAAACCTACTGCACATGAAATCTGTATTTTCTATTGACATATTTTACCTGAATCCATGCCAAATGATAAATGATGATGGCAGAGAACATAAAACCAGTACGTTCTATTTTATCACCAAACCATTTCTTCCAGAAAGATGGCACTTTACCCTGCCATTCTTGACTGATCAGCACTTTCAAGAGTCAGAAAATATTTAGATATGCAATCATCTGCATTAATGCCGCAAGAAAAGGTTAATGACAGAGAGGCTATTAAAAAAATAACAAGTAAAATAAACTATTTCGCTGCTAGGAGATGAGAAATGTAATTTTGTTACTATAAAACATTTATGTATATAACATTTAGAAAATAAAAACATTTTTGATAAAAAAGCTATGTGTGAAATAATTAGTTCTTCTTAAGACTGACAGGGGGATAAAAGCGTATCAAATCTGAAATGAAACAGATTTCAAACTCATATTTATTAATAAGTTACAGGTTTCAAGAGAATCTGCATATTCTATTGTGCTTTATTTTATGACAGGTCACCAACTAGGTTCTTCAGATACATAAAAATAAGTAGAGATTTTCAGAACCACTCGTCAAAAAAATTATACACTTTTTTTTTTTTTTGTCATAATAATTTAAATAACTTGGCATAAAGCAACAATGTTGCTGAAAGGCAAAAATCATGTGTTGCTTGCAATAATCAAATAAATATCAATTAGTGTGTCACTGTGGGGGCTATTTGATCTTTGGCTCTTAAGTTGTCCTCAAAAGGGTAAAGTGTCCAGGTTTTGGGCATTTAAGCATTTCTATATTCTTAACAAGTGGTAAACAAACTTTTTTTTTTTTAAAGTGTATTTTGTGCGTCAACTCGAGAGAGAGGAGCCGGACTGCAGGAGTAGGCAGACCCTCCCCCCGGAGGCAATCGCCATCCTTCTCCATGCCCCCGGTGGCAATGGCGGGTGTGAGGGGGGGCCTCCCACTCACCTCGCCCTACCTGCTCCATTTGGGAGCCCGACTGGGGCCCAACAGGACCCCAACGGGGCAGAGGGACTTCCCCTATGAGGGAGTGAGGGGGTCTAGCCCACCCAGCCAGCCCCGTAGGTCCTTCGCCTCTCTTTATTTTAGGAGACCTCATGGCCAAAGTGCGTGTGTGTTAAACCAATTTCGTGTGCGTGCAAGTGTGGTGTTTTTTTTGGGGGGGTGGGCATACTAAGCACAGGCGTACCTTGCATAGCACACCCACCGGGAGCCGGGCTGAGACCACCAAACTCAATTCACATTTAGCCGAGACCGGGATCCGAACCCTTGGCTGCAGAGGTGAACGGCTTGTCAGCGCAGTGCCAATCACGTTGAGCCACCACAGCTCCCATGGTAAACAAACTTTTAAACAAGGCCACACTGACCTCTCTAGCTGCAAGCAATGTCAAGTAATTCCTCCTCAAATTAAGAGCACATACTTTTTGTTTACATTAGAAGGCTGGAAATCTGAAATGATGAGATAAACCTGCTAAGAATTGGACTTCAGCCAGATAAGAGTGCATTTGTTTTGAAAATTTAGTATGCAATGCTCCACAGTGCCTGCAGCTTCGTAGGCTAGAGATGGCTTGTTTCAAACCTGGTTTAATGCTTGCTAGAAATATATAAATAACTACATTTCCATAGCCACAAATTCACTTTAAGCCCCACCCTCTCTAGACACTAAGCCCTGGCCCATTTAATTTAGCTGTCAAAGCTGCTATTGAACACAAGAGGTAGGGCTTAGGACTAAGAGCATAATTTTATTTTAAGTCACTATTTTGTAAAAAGCCTAGTCTAACAATTTAGGTCAAAACAAAGGGCTTCATTGCACACATTAATATATTTAAAAGCTGCAGTGCCCTCTGTTGTAATGTGTTAGACATGATCAATTTGCAAGCTAGCTGGTAAGTGTGCTTAGAAATTTTTGTTTGTTTGTGATATGCGTTGCCCTTCCATAAAACCTTACTGCAAATGTTATTTATAAATTGAGGTAGCTGTCGTCTTTTTTGTATAGCATATTCGATGATTTGGTGTGGGAACACTTTGATGCCTTCAGTCACCATTGTGCTCTTGCTGGGCATCCCATGTGCCTTTAAGGCCACGTACACACGACCGGTCCATCTGATGAGAATGGTCCGATGGACCGTATTCATCGGTTCACCGTTGAATTGGCCTGATGGTCTGATGTGCGTACACACCATCAGTTCAAAAACCGATCGAGTCCAACGCCGTGACGTAAAACACAACGATGTGCAGAGAAAAATTAAGTTCAATGCTTCCAAGCATGCGTCGACTTGATTCTGAGCATGCGCTGGTTTTGAACCGATGCTTTTGCGTACTAACCATCGGTTTTGACCGATTGGTAGGCGTCCATCGGTCCGAGTTTAAAGCAAGTTCTACATTTTTGAACTGAAGGACAACAGACTGATGGGGCGTACACACGATCGGTTTGGACAGATGAAACTGAACTTCAGTCCATTTTCATCGGTTTGGACTGATCGTGTGTACGCGGCCTTAGGAGGAGTGAACTCCCTCCAGGCAAACTTGTCCTTAATTTATCCACTGCTATATATGCTCCAATTCTGAGACTTTCAAAACTATGAGTTAGGACCGTAGTATACAGAGAAGCCTTGACATGGGCACTGCGTCTTCCACATATATTTGCAAAAGTGTGCAACGAAACCCTGGTTTTAATGTGAATTGTTAGACAGTATCAATTTGGTTTGTTAACAGGCTAGCGGGTAAGTGTGCTGGGAAATTTTTGCTTGTGATGTGGGCAAGTTTGGTCATGAATGTCATGATAACCCCACCCCACTTTTTAAACAGCTGGAGAATCCCGGGCAGTAAATGAATTAGGCTGGGTAACATTGCTTTTTCGAAAAGACGTGGTGGGTTAAAGCAGCCCTCAAAATTTCCACTCACCTACTAGCATTTGGCGAGTGGATTTAGGCTGGGGGCGAGTGATGACAGAGCTGCATGACCAATTTCCCTGCAATCTGTGCCTACACTTAGAGTCCCGATGAGATTGACGGCCGAAGAGGAAAGGTGCATGCTCGGGAAAAGTAGTCTGGTGAGCCGCGCACAGGCAGAGCAATACACAGGTGCTCTCCTTACAATTCTCATTAAGCCATGGGACCTAACAGTATGACCTCTCTGAGCCTGCCTCCTTACCTCTGGGCCCCCGACCAATGTAGCTGGAGAGCAGAAAGTAATGAGTAAGGTGGAGAATTGCGAAAATTACCACTCTGGTACAGCACTCACTGAAAGTTGCCCTGACATGAGAGCGGCAGCCTTGCAGTTTGTGCAGTTTTCTTCTCCTTGTGTTCTATGTAAGTGTCCATCAGTTCAGCCTGAGCACTGTGAACAGACTGGTCTCAATGTGTGCTGTGCGGTGTCAGTGTGCGCTGTGCTATGGTGTCAATGGCTGTGCAGTTGTGTGGATCTCAGCGCTAGATTGTACTCCCTCCTGCAGTGCTGCAGCGCCCCCCTCACTGTCAGCCTGAATAAAAGGGGAAGTGGGTACATGCAAGCGTGGAGCCGCACACACAGGCTCCTGATGATGAGATGAATGGGAGAGAGAAAGAGGATGGATGGGAGTTGCAGAGGAGACAGCAAGAGAATGGGGAAGAGACACAGTTCTAGTGTCCTGTCCCTCTGGTCTGCCCCCAGTGCCCTGTCCCTCTGGTCTTCCCCCAGTGCCCTGTCCCTCTGGTCTGCCCCCAGTGCCTTGTCCCTCTGGTCTGCCCCCAGTGCCCTGTCCCTCTGGTCTGCCCTCATTGCCCTGTCCCACTGGTCTGCCCCCAGTGCCCTGTCCTATTTTGTTAAAGTTGTTGTTTGGTAAGATTTCATTTTGTAACTTGATTCTGCATAAAACATTGTCATTCCATGAGATAATCTACGAGGGCATGTTTACAGGTGCAATTAGGCGCAGGGCAGTGTGTGAATTAGGTGGGGCAACTGGTGGCGAGTAACTCTTTAGGCCTGGCTAGTAGCTCAGGACTTGAAATTTTGAGCCCTGGGTACCCGACACTACCTTAGCAACAATTGGCCGCAAGGAAGAAGTTGATACTATTGGAGATTGTGCTACACTTTATTTCTGGATTGGAAGAAAGCAGTTATGAATATTAGCAGTATTTCTACTGTTACTTTACATGAAGTTCAGCTTTTACAAAGTGAGTAAAAAGTCTGGCGCCCAATAAAATGCCTGAACAAGCACAGTTCGATCTGAACTTTGAGTTCATCCCTACTACTGAAGTGAGATAAAAATCAAACCTTTCTACAGATTAAAATACCAGTTCACAGGGAAAAAAAGGCTTGCGGTGGTTAGCGATTTAACGAAAAAAAGCACAATAATGTTTGCATTGAATATTTTGATTAAAAAAAAAAAAATCACAAATACAGTCAGTCAAGATAAAATAACAATTAGGGTAAAAAACTCCAAATTTATTTTCGTCCAATGAAATGGAAATGATCAGCAAAGGAATTTAGAAAATCCTCTTTATACCAAGTTATTGGTATTACTTGAGAGATAATCCCAGCCTAATGATAACCATTGATGCCTATATCTGTCACTCTTTCTATTTTTTTCTTTGTGTATAGCCACTTTAGATCTTTAACAATAAAACTGGTCAATTAATACAAATGAAAATAATTATACAAATTGATACATAAGAAAAAAAATCAGCCAGTGTATACAGGAATTTTAAAACACTCTTGGGTTAAATGGATTATTGAACTGTGTTTTCCAAGCTGACACAGTTACGATCCCCTAAATGACTATATGGTAGAACAGTCTGCTTTTGAAGCTATACATAAATATTTGCCAATTTATTGGAACTCTGTGCTTCACTGAACTATCATACCACTATTTTTTCATGAGTCTTATCTTTTCAACCATTAATCTTGTGGTTACATCTGACTCATGTGCTATTTAATTTATACCCTTCACTAAACTGCCCTGAAATATCAGCTTTTTAAATTGTAGCCATTACTCATATCTTTATGTGTTTAGGGATCCATAAGGAGTGTGAAGTCTGTAACGAGTAGTAGCCAGCTCATCTCAAAGATCCATACGTATGATTGAAGTTGAACCTCTTCGTTATGCATTAACGTTGAGTCCTCTTCCTCAAAACTATTTTTAGTAATTTTTCTGTTACTGCTTCAATGAAAACTATGAATGGAAACTGTAAATAATGAAAAGCTAATGTATTTTTATTTGACAGCCACCTACTGACAAAAACAATGATGATAACTGTAAAGATGTTACATGGACAAATCTGGTGATGCACTACCTGAAGTAATTTCACAAAAGGGTGATATACACTCAGTGGTTTGTAATATTTGAACAACAAAAGATCCTAGAAAAAATTCTGGTTATATGAACAAAAGATTAGGCTGCCTATTGATTGTTTCAATGCTGTGACAAATGACACCAGAATATAATCTTGGAAGGGATTTATATTGCATACAGGATACAGAGCTTCATGAGGTGAGGGACTCTATTGTGGTTTTTGACTGGGAGGACAAAAGCTGTTGATTGCAGATGTGGGCTCCCAACCTGTGAAAGGGCAGATGAAGGGTATGAGTGTGTTTGTGTCTGTGTATGTAGCTAGACAGGAAAAAGATCCCTCTTATAGTTTAAACTATAACTAAAAGCAAAACAATTTTTTTGTTGTTTTGGATAGAGTGGATTTGGATTAGAACAACTGTTTTTATTGCTGTCTGTGCCCCGTTTTTTGGGTTGTTCCCAGAAAAGTAATAAAAGGGAAATCGTCAAATAGGGACACTAGTTCTGGTGACCTGGGGGTCCCCAAGAAATGCCCTTAATTTGTAGGAATTTCCTCTCACCTCCTGTTTGGCTATGAGACAGAACGTGAAGGGAAATCTCTGCAATGAGACACAAACGGAAAAAAAATCTGACAGCGGTTATAACCCTCCCTTGCTCTATCCAAAATAAAATAAAAATGCCTATAGTTCTACTTTAAGATGCTCCTAAAATCATTTAGCGTTCATTGATAGGTGTATCTGATGTGCACTTGACCTTCTTCAATCAGGTTTTGCATTCCTATACACTTCTATGGGTATGCAAACCTGTTTGAGGTGAACAAAAACGAAATATGCTTAAAGTACAGCTGCCCCTTCAAAAAAAAAATACTCTTTATGTGCATTCCCTCCTTAAGTAGTATACAAAACATCAGACCACAGATAAAGTGTCAAATAGTTAAGAATCATTTTATTGTAAGAGCTTGTGCTCTAGTATAGAGGTATGCATAAAGAGGAAATGGTGATCCCAATCTAGCTTTTTTTCTGTTTTAATAGTTTTTATTACATTTTTGGAAATATAGTTGGACAGTGAACAAGAAGATCATTCCATAAAGGCTCATACCAAAGTTACAATGCAGAGAATGTTCCCAATTCTGTTTTTTTTATGCTTGTCTATGCAGAAATGCATCCACAATGAGTTTTTTTCTTAATTTACCTGATGTATACAGAACTCATTCCAGACCAAAATTCAGTATTGTCAGCAAAATAAAAGTGATCTGGGGCGTATATTACTATTTTCAAGTTTTGCCTATGACTGATAACCTACAGCCCAATTTTTATGTGCAATCATCCACAAATGTTTGTGTGGATGGCAAAATTTTCTTTAATACTGTTTTGTAACTCCACTATCGGACAGTTGCCTAAAAACAAACTTGTCATTAGAAAATGTGAAGGCTAGCATTAACGACCTCTCCTTCAAAAATTTCTAGTGACCTGAGGTGATGTGGACCCTCTTGTTTGATTATTCACACCACAGATCCAAACCCATGATTTTACTCTTAATTTTCCAACTTCAACTTGTTCTTGGTTAATGGTTTAGAAATTACTGAACCATATGGTCCAACCTCAGCCAGGTAGCTAGAATTTTCACTAGAAGGTCAACAAAACTAGTTCCCACATTTCATTAACGATACTGTGAGTTTACATTAAACAGAATATGTCTGGTGCGCAAGGGTGTTTTTTGCACTACAAAAATAGATTAATTGCTAGCAGTCATTACATATTTTATGCATGTAGTTGTGATTGATTAATTGCAGAAATTTAAAGCATTGCGCTACTATTAGCAGATGATCATGACTATATGTTGCACTCCATTCTTTTCAAAGTGTAGCAATCTATCTCAAATTATCAGTAAAATTGTGGAACAAGCACAGGTGATCAAAACATGGCTGTTTCCACCTAGTCTAGGTGCGCTGTTAAGGAAGGAAGGAAGGAAGGAAGGAAGGAAGGAAGGAAGGAAGGAAAGAAGGAAGGAAGGAAGGAAGGAGCTGTGAAATATAAACTTTTGTAGCATTTACTACAATTTTATTTTAAAATTGTTGTTATTTTATTTTAAAATTTTATTATTTTATTTTATTTAAAATTTTGCTTTCCTCTGTACACCTAAAAAATAAACAACATGTAATTGGGATAACATTTATTAACAAAGCCATGTTATAACATTCTAGGCAAACAATATAAATCCACTACAACCATATTCATTGTATTAGATCACTCTAATTTACTCCACTGACAGCTGTCATTGAAAGGCAAGTGAAAACATTGGCACTCCATAATCAATAACATCCAATTATGTTTAAAATTCTGTTCTGTTTCACAGATATTTGAAACAAAAGCTAACTGAAAAACATGTTGCTTCTGTATGGTGGTATCATGTCTCTATCATTGCTAATTTATAGCCTGAAATTATCCTCTTGCAATCGAGATCTGCGGCTGCTCTTATTTAGCTAGAAAGCCAATCTGGGCTGCCTACATACTTTCTAAATAATTACTGTTTCTCAAATGCTTTGGAAAAAAACAGCATTTTTTCTTTACTCAAAGTTATCCGTAAACCTTAAATTGTATGGATATGGACCAGATGGTGATGAAATGTGGGCAGGGAAATAAGTTTTGAATCTTTGAGATAACAGGGCTTTATATGCCATACTTTGAAAAATAATTTTAATGGTCTGCTGTCTCATAGCTGGCAACATTTTATTGTGATTTACAGGGACGCTCTGTTGTTGACCTTATGGATCTCAGTCAAGAATTGACATGATACTTTATTATATTATATGAAAACCTCAAGCTGTAAGAATTGTAAACACTAAATGGGACAAGTACAATGAGTGACAGCATGACAACTCAGCTGCTCTCTCTCTCTCTCTCTCTCTCTCTCTATATATATATATATATATATATATATATATATATATAATGCAATGTAAAGTCCTAGCACCTCTTCAAAGTAATAAGAATCCACCAAAGTGTTCCTCCACAACATCGTGCAATGCCCAAATGTGAACCCTTTACCATGCTCACTAAATCAAACTCACTAGAACGATAGGCTGGTCAGATTATAAACCAGCATACACACCATATATCTCCTGGTGATCACTGAATATGCTCACTGACAATGCTCCAACAGGCTTAATTTGAAAATAGTAAAGATTCCACTCACGTGTTAAACGTGTCTACCCGACGCTAGAGAAACACGCTCAGCAATGTTGGTCATTCGCCTCCAGTCAGTCCACAGACCGTGAGCACAAACCGGCATATGCGGTGACCAGTGTTGCTCATCGTCGTTTAAAAAAGTAATTAGTTACAGTTACAAATTACTTGTCCAAAAAAGTAATTGAGTTAGTGACTCAGTTACTACATTGGCAAAGTAATTAGTTACTCAGCAAAGTAACTGACTTTTTTTTTTGCCGGCGTATGACGACCCCCTAATTTTCCAGCTAAAATTTGGGTTTTAGGATATAATCACTGTATAAGACGACCCCTCACTGTGCCATCATACATGCCTCACTGTGCCATCTGTAACATGCCTCACTGTGCCATCTGTAACATGCCTCACTGACAGTGAGGCATGTTACAGGCACAGTGAGTGAGGCATGTTACAGGCACAGTGAGTGAGGCATGTTACAGGTACAGTGAGGCATTTTACAGGCACAGTGTGCCATCATACATGCCTCACTGTGCCTGTAAAATGCCTCGACGACGATCTCCCTACCTTCTCCTGTTCTCCATATGTCAGACATCGGCGGCCATCCTCCATTATTCAAAAGGCGCACCTCCTCCTCAGGCTGTGACCGTGATAGACGGAACAGTCATTTTCCCAGCAGAGCCTTTGTTCAGTGTTCCGCCTATCACGAATGTCCTCTTGTCCGAGGCCGAGGCTGAGGATGAGAAGGCATCCGTGATAGGCTGAACACTAAACAGAGGCTCTGCTGGGAAAATTAGTGTTCCGCCTATCACGGACGGAACAGTCAGAGGGGGAGGCGTGCTTTTTTAATAATGGATGGCCGCCGACGGTGACACACAGGTACATGTGTAATTGCGGTAACACCACCCAGGTAATGGGGACTGTGGCAGGCGCAGCACTATGAAGTGCCTCATGTGCTGTGGCATTAGAAGAATTGTGATATCTCTGACTTTTCAGTCCAAAAAGACTGTCTATTACTCTGAAAATTCCTCTAGCGCCGTTCTATGGAAGCAGTAGGTTTAAAGAGCACACCAAATGCTTAAAATAACTTCTTTATTAACTTCACTTTTCTTCATATATAATGCTGCTGCTTTGCAGCAGACAGTTTATGTACAAAAACACGTAATGAATAAAGTATAACAGAAACTGGTGGTTCAAATATTCAATCTTGTCATTTAACACAAGATGGTGGATATATTTCTTTCTTCAGTATTTATACTCTCTCTCTCAGTAAGTTATCAAAGCATTCTCTGATTTCTCTGAAGGGTATAACTCTGTTGTTTGCAACTTGGTTTGCAGGGTTGCTTTTGCAGGGTTAGCTTAGTTTGGTTTGGTTTAAAGGTATGATATGGTATGAGTTTGTTTGAAGGTATGAAGGTATGGTGGAACTACAAGTGAACACACAACTAGATCAGTATACAGTTCTAACCCCACTATTTTCAATAAGAACATATATATATATAACTGTGTCACATACCTATTTTTATCCCCTGGCTTCCATAAAACGAGACTCTGGCCTTGTGTGTCTGCTCTCTGTCTCTGTCTCTGTGTGGCTCTGTCTCTGTCTGGAATAATCTAGTAGCACATGGAGTATTAGGAACCTCCCAGACAGAGTGTTTGTAAAGCTGGCTGTGACTGGTCAAGACTCTGCTCAATGTGAGATTGGCTGTGATTGGGCCAAGGCTTCTGATGAGTCACAAAAGCTTAACTGTATGCTTTCTGGCATACATTCGGCTGTGTTATTCCTTACCTCCTGCTGCCATACAAACAAATCACTCTTAAAGGCATATTTTTTCTTTTCCTTCTGTGAACACAACATACAACTGTTATATGACATCCAAGCACAAAATCACAGTGAATAACTCTGCTTTTGTCTCTCACATATAAACATGTGCACTACATTAGGTTCTTAGCAGGCTTAGCTGTATATACATGTAGGTCATATTAGCTGCCTAGGACAGGTTCTGGCTGGCCAGCTACAGGGACAGCGTTACCGCGAGGGGAAGAGTAATCTGGTAGCTTACTCATTACCCTCAAAAGGGGCATCATTAGGTAACAGTGTTTATTTTAACGCTGTTACTTACAACACTGGCAGTGACATCAGCGTCCCTGCCCAACCCAAACCAGCCACTCTTTTTTGTGCTTATTAAAAGTCAGCAGCTACATAAAGTGTAGCTGTTGACTTTTAATAAACACACACCCACGGCCAAGGGTTGCAGCCACCCAAGCCTTCGCTTCTCTCCTCCGCCTCTATGCAGCACAGGCATTGCAAAGCGTGGGCACCCGGCTGTGACAGCTTGTAGCTTCACAGGCACTGTGCACGCACGAGTCACGCAGCTCATCCCCATTGGTCGGGCAATCTTCTGGGACCTGTGACGTGTCTAAGAAGATTACAAGAACAGAATGGGGAGGAGAACTTCCGCTCAAGTCACCTAGGCAGCTCAAGCAGAATTGGGAGCAGGTACCTGTCAAAACTAGGTACCTGCCCCCCCCAAAGGAGGAATGCTTAAAGCAGAACTTCCCCTTTTGGGTGGAGCCTACATTCGCACTTTGTGTGTTTCCAGCAACAATCACTGCAGGTACCACCACATACAGTGGGACCATGGAGAACACATGTAGCCACCCTCTAACAGGAAGTTTAAATCACAGCAACAAAAAAAGAAAGGTAATTTGGTTATTTGAAGGAGGTTGATAGCAATAGAAAGTGCTTTGGATATTGTTTGATGTCACTAGTAAAAAAATAATGCTTTTCTATTTGACAAGTTTTTTGGTGGTTTCTTCCTGGAATGTAGTCAAGTAAGCTTGCATTTTGATGAATTTAATTTAATTAATTTTAAATCAGGGCAGTTGGTTCGGTGCACCTCTCCCCCACGTAAGCATCTGAGACCATTCTAAATCAGCCTGATTGTTGAGTAACTTGGGTTAGTGCATTTTATACTTTCAGAGGTAATTTGAAATAAAATAATGAAATGTAGGATTGCTTAATACAACAGTGTGTTCTGTGAAAAGTGATATATAACTGTAATCAGCTTATTGGCAGCTCCACTGCAGAAGAATGAATCAAATAAACAGGTCTTAATATTTTTCTAGCTCATATTCTATTTTACTGCACTCCTGGTATTAGAACTGAGATCAGTTACCTTGCCAATTTTTTTACTGTAACAAGTCAAATGATGATTTTTACTGACAGTTTATTCTACACTGTTATTTTACATGATTTATGTTATTACTGTCTGCAGAGTGTCCAGAGTTGGATTTGTTTTACTGTTTTTTTCTATTGGTTTGAAAATACAGCAATTAAAAAAATTTAATGATTTATTTTGCTATTTTTTTTTTACAATGTCCCTTTAATTTGAAATTGTTTTTGTATCTTTTTTGTTGTTATCACAGGGAATATAAATATCCTCTGTGAAAACACTAGGCAGTGACAGGTACTCTTTTCTGATAAATCTGGGGTCTATTAGACTCTAGATCTCTCCTCTAACCTTTAAGCATCTGATCACACCAAGATCTGTGTAATCAGATGCTTTCCCAATTTAAAAACAGCGCTGTTTATATGAAACCGAAGTGATGAAACACTCGTAGCTTCCGGTTTCTTATGCCGCGTACACACGGTCGTTTTTTGTGATGAAATAAAATGACATTTTTAAAAACGTCATTTAAAATGATCGTGTGTGGGCTTCACATCGTTTTTTGTCTTCTGAAAAACGACAAAAAAAAATTGAACATGCTTCAATTTTTAATGTCGTTTTTGAAAATGTTGTTTTTTGTGTTGTAAAAAATGATCGTGTGTGGTCTAAAACTACGTTTTAAACCTGTGCATGCTCAGAAGCAAGTTATGAGATGGGAGCGCTCGTTCTGGTAAAACTACCATTCATAATGGAGTAAGCAAATTCAACACGCTGTACACAGACGAAAAAGCGGGAATCGTCTTTTACTATCAAGAAATCAGCTAAGAATCAGCTAAAAGAAACCCAAAGGCGAATAGAACTTCCCCTTTAGAGTGCCGTCGTACGTGCTGTATGTCACCACGCTTTGTTCATCATTTTTCAAAAACGATGGTGTGTGGGCAACATCGTTTTTAATGATGAAGTTGGAAAAACGTTGTTTTTTGGACATGCTGAAAATGACTTTTTTTCATGCCGAAAAGTGATTGTATGTAAGCGGCATTAGACATAGAGATGATTGGAGCTGTTCCAGTCCGATCAGCTCTATGGTCAGCTTGCAGAACCACTGGCTGAATTTTCAGATTTCCGGGTGAGATGCGAAAGCCCAAGAAAAACTTGAAAGCCGGCAGGATGGTGGGACGTCCCCTCCCACTGCTTGTAAAAGCAATCTAGTCCCTAGGATTGCTTTTTACATGAAATCTGACCGAGGCCTGAAAAAAATGATACCAAGATGATGCCTGCAGCTGGTATAACCACTCAAAGTCCAGTGATGTACCAGTACATTGCTGCTTCTTGTTGGGCATATAGGTAATGTTCTTTTTTTACCATGCAGCCTGAGATTTCTTCATTCACATCAATCAATGTGGATGAAGAAATCTCTGCCGAAAAAAGTGTGCAGTATGCCCGCCATTAGAATTTACCACCCTACATCCACCCACTTCTAATGTTGGTCATACGTGTAATGTTCTTATTTTTAGTTCTGCCCATGGGCTGAATAAAAAAAGAAAAAAAAAAACGGATTCCTTTATTCACATTGATTGATGTGGATGACAAAATGTCTTTAAAAAAAAAAAATGAAGCATAGGGGTGATCCGCCTACTGACCCCTCGAAGCCCCTCATGCTTGGGCATATATATGTTCCTTTTTTTAACTGTGAATGAGAAAGCCCACTCTGATGCTGTCAGAATCAACAGATCAGTGCTGCAGGTGAATGGTGTTTCTGCAAAGCAAACAACAGTTAACAATAAAACACAGTAAAAACCAAACATTAAATAACTCAATTAAACAACAACTTTTACCCTATACTAATACTCCACTATTGTGCCATAGTGACAGAAGCAGTCCTTGAGGCAGGGACCAGATTGGCCAGGACAGGGGAGATAGAAAAAGCAAGTGTCTCTTCTTATTCCATGTCTGCTACAAACACATTTTTTTTTTTTGGAAAATGCCTCTCATGCAGTTGGCTCACTGCATCTCGATTGAGAAATTGGGCCCCAGTACCTTCTGGATACAAAAGGGCCATGATGATCTCTTTCTGAAATTTTAGGAAGGTTCCTTTTTTTTAGAGTGGAGCTTGGTGCATTTTTGAATGTGATTATTGGTGCAGCACATTTCTGAAATGCAAGGACACATACAGATGTGAATAGAGCCCCATTGTTCTTGTGTTAATGCTTCAATTTCACTTTTAGGCTCCATTCACATCTACCATAGTGGGAGCGCACATTTTGTGGCTCGTTTATCCTTTGACATGCATAGGAAAGCCTGTTGTTTTTGATTGGCTGCACTATATGTTCTCCTCCTTTTTGGAAAACCAATCACAAATAGTGAAACTTGGTCCTTTCACTTCTGAAAAACGCACGGTGTCATGCGGAATCCCTCAGGGATCCCCTTTGTCGCCCTCTTTTTGAAATCATCAGTAACCAGAAGTTACTCTACCACTCTTATGCAGATGACACACAACTATATTTTCGCATTTGCAACAAAAAGGATCATCATCTCAGACAAGAGAAATGCCTTTCTTTGATAGAAAATTGGATGTCTAAGAGTTATCTTAAACGTAATGGCTCTAAAACAGAACTTCTCCTGTTTCAGGCCAGTCGAAAGATTCATCTCGCAACAACATGGACACCCCCGCCCATTCTGGGTCAAACCATCACCCCTAGCACCAAAGTCAAAAGTCTCTGAGTCATCTTCGACACCAACATGATAATGGATGCACAACTGGGGTCAGTAGTCAGCGGATCGCACCATCTGCTGCGCCTACTACGGAGACTCACTCCTTTTATTCCAAAAGAAGACATTGGTAGCTGACTAACACTGTAGCTGCTGACTTTTAATAAGGAAACTTATCTGTCCTGCTCGCCCACGCTGATGGCCCCCCCAATGCCGATCCTTTGATCGATGCAGGTCCCACGCCGCCATCCACACTAAGGAAAACAGGCAGTGAAGCCTTACGGCTTCACTGCCCGTTTCCTACTGCGCATGCCTTAGTGTGGATGGCGACGTGGGACCTGCACCGATCAAAGGATCGGCATTGGGGGGGGGGCATCAGCGTGGGCGAGCAGGACAGATAAGTTTCCTTATTAAAAGTCAGCAGCTACAGTGACTTGAATATGCGGGTGGAATACCGCTTTAAAATGTTAAATGTGTATCATTTCATGCCCTAAAAAGTTTAGTCATGTGCGTTTATGATATGTATTAGGGCATCCTTTCCCCGAACAAAATATCCTTAAAGGATAAGTTCACTTTTTTTTTTTCTAAATTCCAGCTCCCCTATGTACCAAATAACTTTAATGTACTTTTTGTTTGCAAAAATATCAAACTTTCCATTAAAACTACAGACACTTACTTACTTCATTAAATCTACAGACACTTGTCTTCATCGATGTTTCCAAACATATCCATTGCTTCTACCTTACTTCCTGGTCAGACTTTAGGTCATGACACAGGATGGAGTTGACCAGCTGACCTCATTAGCACACACCCGGCATCATCTATCTACCTACCTACCCACCCACCCATTTCCAGCATGCATTTTTTTTTAAAAGAAGCCGATAGAGTCGGCGCTATACGGCGCCTGCGCACCAACGTTTGGCTTCTTTCGGAAACTCGTGATGCTCCTTATGCGACATGTTTGTTATCACGTCAATCACTTGCCTGCTGGATAGTAACGCCCAGTCCCGCAGGATTCACTACCCGGAAGCCGGGGGGAAATAGCGATTGTACGGTATGTACGGCAAAAAAAAGATCACCATACTGTCAATCTCTGAAGTGAGCTTAATGTAATGTTTTTAGGAGTGATTAAAGGAGTGATAGAGCAATCACAGGAGTAGCTAGAGGAAGTATTCCCATACAGCCTCCAAAATTTCAACACAGATTGTATACAGGGAAAAAAAGCCAAAATATATGTTGTTTACTGTTCTAGAAATAACAAGGGAGGAAGAAAAAGTCCCATAGATTTAATATTCTAGTGTAGGCCTAATGTTAGGGTGACCAGACATCCCCAGTTTTAGGGGACAGTCCTCTGATTGAGGACACTGTCCTCGGACCAAGTCTGTCCCTGGTTTTGTCCCCAGATTGGATTTAATAGGGGGCAGGGGCAATTTCAAAGACAATCAGAGCAGAGTAAAAAAAAATATTGAATTACACACCCCCGCTCCTCCGTGCCTACTAGCATAGGGGGGTTGTATTTTTCCCATTATCTGTGCCCCTTTCTGATGATCATGTGCTGGTCGGAGCCGAGGGAATATTTCTTCAGTTTGGGGCGCATACCCATTCAGTTTCGCTCACATTTTCTTCTGCCTTGGCTCAAATCCAAGCCAGCCACCTGCCTATCTCCTTTCCTTCCCTGGCGGAGTAATCTTCCTCCGCTCGCCATCCAGTAGTAGCTGGGGCCCGAAGAGTAAGACTTGAGAGGCTGTGAGGCGGGCTGTGACGGGCAGAGAGTCGCTGATTGTTGCCATTACTAGCAAAGAAAAACTATGTCCCCGGATTTCATTTTAAAAATCTGGTCACATTACCTAATGTCCCATTCAGTTACCTGTCATTTCCTGGTTCATTTATGTGGGCAATCTGAAGCACAGCATGGCTGAAAGAGTTGTGGGGTGTGTGTCCTTAAATACAGACCACTGAGACGGCTCGCCAAATTTGTGCAGGCATGAGGGTGGTGTCTCCCAGAGTTAATGGTGCCCGGCACCATCTCAAAAGAACACTGAGCTGTTTTGACAGCACAGCTGCTAACAAGGACAAAGTTGACACCTCCTCGGAGGTGGCCATTTCGTTGGCTAGTATCAGAGAGTGTAAGAATCTCCACTCATAATATCCTGCATCGGACTCTATTCGGATGCCAGCGTTGTGTCCAACCACCAATTCGTCAAAAACTCCAATTAATGCTGGTTTTAAATTAACCGGATGTTAAGCGGTTGGAGTTTTTAATGCGGTTGGAGAACTTGACAGAACAGTGCCAGAGGGGTGGGAGTACATCACATGCCCCATGTGGCACCACGCTCACCATCCGCAGAATGACGTCCTGCAACAGGGACACACAGAATGTACGATGCCAACTGGGAAGTCTTCCAGCAGAATGGATCATTGATTGGACACCATACAATGAAAGAAAAGGAAGAAAAACTGTGCGCTGCTAAGTTGTGATGTGATAAAGGTCGTGTCAGCTGTTGCAATCACAGAAATATGTGTTCTTCACATATAGCAAAAATATATAATATACCAATGTGCTGCGCTGCTGTGAATAAGACTGGGATCACATTGGTACAACACGACAGCCGCCCTACTTTGGATCCAACTTTTCCCTGCCTCTGGAAGCCAACATACGTTTGACATTTAATGAACAGGGATACAAGTCCCCGCCAATACCAGGCCAATACCAGGCACTGTGTTTGGTATGAATCTTGAGGGAAAACTCCACGCCAAATTTTAAATAAAAAACCGGCATGTGTTCCTTCTCCAATAGCATACCAGGCCCTTTGGTCTGGTACAGATTTTAAGGGGAACCCCTACGGCGAAAAAACCCGGCGTGGAGGTACCCCCAAAATCCATACCAGACCCTTATCTGACCACGCAGCCCGGACAGTCAGTAAAGGGGGTGGGGACAAGCGAGGGCCCCCCTCCTGAATCATACTAGGCCGCATGCCCCAAAGCACCCTGACCCAATGTTGGACAAGGGCCTCTTCCCGACAACCATGGCCGTTGGTTGTCGGGGTCTGCGGGCAGGGGGGTTATCAGAATCTGGGAGCCCCTTTAATAAGTAGGCCCCCAGATCCTGGTCCCCCACCCCATGTGAATTAGTATGGCTCAAGAGGGAGGGCGCCCCACCCTCTTTCCTGACTGACCAGGCTGCGTGCTCGGATAAGGGTCTGGTATGAATTTTTGGGGGGACCCCCATGCCGTTTTATCGGCATAGGGTTTTCCCCTTAAAATCCATACCAGACCCAATGACCTGGTATGCTCTTGGAGGTGGAACCATGCCGGTTTTTTAGTTATAATTTTGCGTGGAGTTCCCCCTCAAGATCAGCAGAGCACAAGTCGCATGCCAAAGTGGGATCATGCAAGACGGCATTCCGGCTTTGGTCCGACTTCAATGATATTCAATGGGCTGAAGTAGGATCAAAGTCTGACCAAAGTAGTGCAGGGAGCATTTTTAAAGTCGGACCAACATGTATCGGACCAGTTAAGACGACTCCCATAGGGAAACATTGATTTTCACACATCATGCGACATGATCTCCCAATGTCGGAGCGTTTGTCGCATCAGTGTGAGCATAAATCCTACATACAAATATGAAAAATTTATAATAATAATAATAACAAAAATATTCACAGCTGCGCAACACGTTGTTATATTATATACTCATACAATGAACTATACCAACAAGGGTTAGTAACTAATGTGTATTGAGATGGTTTTGTGCTATATGTATATATGTTACTTAACCTTACTTTTTTGTTGTAGTAAATATATCTCATAACCACTTACCCCTGAAGACAATAACCAAAACCAATATTTGGAAACATGTTGGGAATTTCTGTCTTTATAATGTAATTTCTGACAGAATCTTGTAACTGTTACAACATATAGCCACATTGGTTCTTCTTTTTAACCATTCTATTATTTTAATATGTATAATAAAGTTTGTTAAAATGTTATATGTGTTGTGAGGGGTTAGCCCGGCGGCAGGTGTGTGTGACCCCCTGGAAGGGTTCAGCACACAAAAAACTTTAGGCACAGCAGACAGTGGGAGGAGGAGAACAAAAAGGTGCGGTTTTATTTGAACTATATGCAAATAAAAATATGACAGAAAACCAAAAGAAATACAAAAATAAATCCTGGTCAACTTGACCTGCTCGCTATAAATGTTGGTGTCCCTAACTAACAACTGGGTACAGCCTTGTGCTGCCCCAGTCCCTAACTCTCTGCTGTTTAAATGTCTTAGTAATAGCCACACAGGCTGGTGTAGACTCCTTGATTTCCTGACACAATTTCTAAGGATGAACCCCTTAATTCATGCCGTCTGACCCAAATTAAATGATAAGGTGAAATGTGCAACCCAGACACAGAATCTTACATCTCACCTTTTCAGCATCAAACCAACAGGAAGTGCCTGGGCCCTTCCATTCCTTTTATTTGCAAAATGACATCACAAGTACATAAAATTCATTGGTCAACCCATACAATCCACACCCATCTCCCCCACCCCCTTGTACTAAGCATGGGAGTCCTCATTGGTCAGTTCATATAAAAGGGTGGTTTCTTCTCACAAGTCCATTCCAGGGAAAGCTGCACACACCCTTCTTGTCATGTGGCATAAAGTTTCTTCCACAAGCTTTCAGGAGATCCGAGTGAAAAGGAGGGGGAGGGGAAGTCTTTTCCTGTCACAACTGAGGAATCTAGAAGGGAGGGGCGGCTTGGGAGTGAGCTTAGAGTGGAGAGTGGGGGGGGGGGAATGTTCCCCACCCACTGCTTGGAGAAGATTGTACAAGAGCTGTAGATGCACCATATACAATACAATCGAATTGTATTGTTTTTCTAATTTTTAACCCTTTTCAAAAAAAAATTTAACATATTTGATTTGTACATCTGCCAAAAATGTACATTACATTATAATATGACATTTCTTGACTAAAACATTGACAAAAGATCATTTATAGGAGAAATCTCGCGAAATCCACAGATCAGTCCCTGCGCATGAAACGAGCAGCGTTTTCCTCCGAGAAAATTACTCCAATTACTTTAACCACTCTGTCGGAAACGTCACATTATAAAAACTTTTAACACTCGTTTGTTTTTATTTTTATTTTTTCTGTTTTTGCTATTGTTATATTATTTTTAGATTGAACATAACTTTCTTATTTTACTATTTTTACTATTTTTATATATTTTTTTTAGAATCTGTTGTAAACATTGTTCGCAACCAGATCTGTAGGATTTTCTGTTTAAATACCAAATACCATGCTGTTTACCATCATTTGAGTTTTTATACAATTCTTTACACAACCTTACTCAATAATTTTCTCTTAAACCTTTGTTCTGATCCCATGTTTGTGCTTTGACATATCATATCCTAATGCATTTTCAGTTGTTTAGGCCAGATATTCATAAACATTTACAGACCATATTAAACTTAATTTTCTCATTACAGAACTTCTTTACATTCTGACATTAATTAACTAATTATCATATGAAATATATCACAGTGATTATGGGACTCAAAACCCGTAGATGCTTTAAACTTATCTAGGACCCCCCTTTGGGATCGATTTATATCAAAACCTATATCAACTATATTCCAACCCACAAATTCCCAGTGGTCATAATAACATGTATTTGAAAAATATATATATAGTTTCATTCAGACGTGGGTGGCACAGTCCATCATATCTCATCTCCAGAGAATGTTTTTGTGAAGGAACCTTTTAATCATCACCCAGGGGATATCGATAATTATCGGTACCTACATCAAAAAATGCAAGAAACTCGTACACGGATATTAGTTAATTATTTTTCAAAAGCGGACACATAATTTTCAAAGTATCAGACTGTAATTGCAACTGTCATCGCCCATAACAACCTAATTTAGAGAATGTCTTCAAACAAGACTTCAAAAGGGGATAATAAATGCCCTTGGGGAATACTGTATACTATGCCCACTAAGTCTGAGGGTGATATGGTATGTAGAATAAAACCATTTAAACGTGATATGTAAAACCGTTCTGATGTGATACCCAGAGGCCTTCATTTGTGACTGTGGACGCAAGGACTGTAGCAATGAACGCAAAGATTTACTCACTCTCTACCACCTCAGCGCTAGCACATGGAATCAACGCATTGGGGTCAGGGCATACAGGACAGTGGGTACATGAGCGGATTCTACCTTTTGATAGGTCTGCCACTCTACATCATTCTACATCATTCTCTTCCCTTACATGTCTGTCTAGTGAAGTGGCATGTTACCTGCCCCCCCCCTGGACAGACTAAGGAGAGAATGAAGAAGAAGGACCAGTGGGCCAGTGGGCCGCGGGCAGGAGGTGACACCATCTGCGTTCATGGATAGGGGAAGGACGGGGCAAGGCCTCGAGCCGGGAAGAGCATCCGGGCATGCCAATGCTTCTTCCAGCCAGGCATCGATCAGCAAACATTTGGGCAGAACAGGAGGGTAAGGAAGGGACAAGAATCATAGGAACAGGCCTGGGCATCACATGACAACAGCTAAACTGGCAAAAAGCCCTTTATGTATCAAAGCATAAATCATACCACCAGCAGCAGTGAGAAATATAAACAGGTCCCCACAGATCACACAATGTATGCGATAATATCTAAATCATTGTGAGTCAACAAAACTCCTTCTTATATATTATCGTCAGTTTCTATAACCGGGTAACATGTTGCAATACAGCAGCCTGTCTTTAAAAGAAAAACTGTGTTTTAGGCTTTTTTTTCCAACAGGAGGAGGGGGGTTTAAAGGGGGGGATGGGCAGGGGGAGGTCCTCCAACCTACAACTGCAAACGTGGCAGACAGTCTTTGAGTAGCACACAGAATGCCCTGCTGAATGAATCTTGATATCATCAACAAATACAGGCTTAAAGCCTCTCTCAGCAGTTCTAAAAACATCCTTTTATACACAGCGCTGAACATGTTCTGTTATTAAATCTACCTGTATAGATTTAGATTGTAACGTTTTAACAAATGGGCAATATCTGTCATATAATTCTCCTGAATCAATTCTCTGTAGAAGAAGTTTTAGTGATTGATCAGATGTCTGTAATACGATCTTACTAGATCTCACAATCTTTTCTGTTACTTTAACTGCAAAATAAAGACTTAACAATTGCTTAGTATGTACATCAAACGTCTTTTGCATATGTATCAAACCTCTGGAGAAACATCCTATTATTTTCTGATTACTATTTTTTAAATTGCGACAAAGTAACTGAAATCTAATTAGTGTACAATCTAACAGACATAGACGGACCAACTTCAATTGTACTCAATGAATGAGCACTCTGCACATCCCATTCCAACATTTCAAAGGCATCTGTCGGGGTTTGACCCCATTTATCAAACACACCATCTTTTTGTCTCAACAAATCAAATAATGGTTTAACTATATCATCATACTTCTGTAAAAACTCTTTGCAACACTTTATTTCGTTCAGAAAAATTATGTAATGCCTTGAAAGATGTTGGAACTGGAAAAGCAGAAACTTCCCTAACTTTTTCCTGTGTTTCAACTACAAGCGGAAGGAAATAAGATACAAAATTAAGCAAAAATTATTTTCATACATTAATATTGCCGCCAGTTGCTATGAACATGTAACATACAAAACTCATACAGATGTATCTATCAAAGCAACAGTTGCAATATCCCAGGTCCGCTTTTAAAAACCTGTTTCCTAAGTGTCTTTTACGCTCCTTGTTTTTTTTGTTTTGTAACAGCTAACATGTGGTCAGTAAGACATTGGAAGGGTTAAGAATGCCGTGTGGGGAGGGGAATCCATCAGCACAAAAGCACAGCTTTCACTGATGCTCCGGGCTTCATTGCAGTCTTTGAGGAAAAAAACATCCACAGAGCTAACTTTAAAGACAGACAGGAGAGAAATCTGATAGTCCAGGGGGGGGAAGGGTGGGAGGGAAACCCCCGGGCCTGAAGTGAGAGGGGGGGGGATTTCCCTACAGCAGTGAAAGGGTTGCTTTTTATGTAAGTGTAATTTATTTATGCAATAAATTCTTAGTATGCTTCAGAGAGCACTAGATTCCTTTCAATTTTTTTGCATAATCGCAATTGGCGTTGAGTCCACTGATGCCGCAATGAGTGATCCGCTGCTGGATTGATCAGATGAATGAGGAGGTCCTTGTTACTACATGTTGTTTGACCTTTTTTGGTCTAGGCAACAAGGTGAGAGGCCATTCTTACCTTTCTCGGTGGAGGTTTCTCCTGTCTTCATCAATCACACTTTGGATTTGGTTCCTCGTATTCACTTTGGATTATTAGTGCACATATGGACATTTTGTTTTTCTTTTTGTTACCCCATGTTATTTATTAATTAATTTTTTGCGCTGCACTATCCATTTATCTACAACACCCTGAACCCCTAGTTCCCCCAAATCCTGGCCCCTTGCCAGGCCAAATCTTGACTATTCCGAGTCAAGCCAAATCCTAGCGCTACTCGCTAGGCCAAAGAAACCCCCCAAAAACCCCTTAATTAAACCCTGCCTTGAACTCTCTTAGTCAAGGAAATCTCCAAAAAACCCAGAACCCCTGAATACATACCGCCGAGAGACAGTCACAGTCAAACAGACAGAACACATAACTTCAAACGTCAAACAGAACCCATAGAGGACAAGCGCAAAACAAAGACATCAAACAGAAAACATACACGTCAGACCAGCAGAAGGGACGATGGGTTAAAAAAAACCTTTGCTCAAGAAAATTTCCCATCTTAGAATGGTTTAAGGCACAGCACAAAGACCGTGAGAATGAAGGGCGCCTGCACAGAAGTGGACTGTGGCAAGAAGCGCATCCATGGAGGTGATCAGCCTTAATCCACACAGACGCACCCCATGGCATCTCGGCGTGCCGTATCTTTCCATTAGAGCAAAGCAAGCGTTGGAGCGCCAATTGATGTAGACTCCTTGATTTCCTGACACAATTTCTCAGGATGAACCCCTAATTCATGCCATCTGACCCAAATTAAATGATAAGATGAAATGTGCAACCCAGACACAGAATCTTACATCTCACCTTTTCAGCATTGAACCAACAGGAAGTGGCTGGGCCCTTACATTCCTTTTATTTGCAAAATGACATCACAAGTACATAAAATTCATTGGTCAACCCATACAACCCACACCCATCTCCCCCAACCCCTTGTACTAAGCATGGGAGTCCTCATTGGTCAGTTCATATAAAAGGGTGGTTTCTTCTCACAAGTCCATTCCAGGGAAAGCTGCACACACCCTTCTTGTCATGTGGCATAAAGTTTCTTCCACAAGCTTTCAGGAGATCCGAGTGAAAAGGAGGGGGAGGGGAAGTCTTTTCCTGTCACAACTGAGGAATCTAGAAGGGAGGGGTGGCTTGGGAGTAAGCTTAGAGTGGAGAGTGGGGGGGGGGGAATGACATCTGCTGTTAATAACATGTCCCTCTGTTTCTCCATTTCAAATGGCAACTTTAACAAGGTAATATCTGCTTCTTCATATTTTCAATGCTGGGTTCATAACTTTAAAACAATATCTGATAAATCTTATCAAGGAAAATACACACTTCATTTCAGTGGTTTTAATCATAACATAAGATAACATTTTCATTTTGATTCACATCTATCACAAGGCTTAGTCTCACCGCACAGAGATCACACTCCCCAGATTATACACACAGATCTGGTTCCAGGTTGGAGCACATCTCTCTGCATGCTGGGAATTTTTGTAGAGGACCTAACAAGCTCACCTAATTCAGCCTGGCTCATCAAGTCCTCCCAGCAGGACTCCCAGCACTTCCCCTAGAGTTATAAACTGGCATAAAACCTGAACCTAGGGGATATATACATTGCATCCTGGATGCAACCGGGGAATTTAACCTGCCTACTGCCACAGTGTATACATTTATGCCCTTAAAAGTCCCTCTTAGAGGGTTTAATCTTGTGCGTACACTGTAGTAATGACACTGTGACAGGGTAGTGAAAGGGGGTGTAATCGGGGGGTTAAATGTGATTGAGTGCCAGTGTAGTGCTTTTACTCACAGTAGATGTTCACTCTTCTCTCACTGGAACTGAAAAGGGCTCCTCGAGAGAAGAGGACATCATTTCCTGTGCCTGTGTTACTGTCATACGCCAGAACCGATCAGCAAGTCCAGGCCAAAAATCATTGTCCTGGCCCTGGTAACTGATCTGTGCTGGCTATGCGTCCATGGCTCGGGGACACACAGGGGGCGCAGATCACGTATATATATATATATATATATATATATATATATATATATATATATCTAAGGTGGGCACAACTGGTTAAGCACAGTCAGAATTCTTAAGCCCAGATGAAGGGGGAGTGTCAATCAATGTTATCATTAAATTACCTTGAACATTTGTTTGGCGCTCTCTTGGAATGTATGGGGTTAATTTACTAAATTTGAAGAGTACAAAATTGGTGCAGCTGTGCATGGTAACCAATCAGCTTTAACTTCAGCTTGTTCAAGTAAGCTTTGGCAAAAAACAATGAAAGATGGTTGGTTTCTTTGCAGAGCTGCACCAGATTTTGCACTCTCCAGTTTTAGTAAATAAACCCCAATGTGTCTGAATTATGTCATGTCTAACAGTCATCTGTCGGGCAGAAATCCCTCCCCCCGACAGAAGTGTGACTTATTCTAGTGCCAGTAGTACTCCAGCACATAGAACCCCATTGTGTACGCACACATTGAGAACACCGTTGGGCGGATATACATCCTGCACAACAGTGACTCATGGCAGAACATCTAGGGCAGTGATGGCGAACCTGGGCACCCCAGATGTTTTGGAACTACATTTCTCACGATGCTCAACTACACTGCAGAGTCCATGAGCATTATAGGAAATGTAGTTTCAAACCATCTGGAGTGCCAAGGTTCACCATCACTGATCTAGGGACTTCTCACTGAACCCTGGCTGAGAAACCCTGGTATATAGTATGAATTAAACTTCATGTATAAACCTACTCTGTACTTTGTTTTTATACGAGTGATTTTAATAGTGGAACATGTTACTAGTACCGAGCCGTAGCAACGATATTATGTAATACATTTTTGAGCAATAATGAAAATGTATTAAATAAATCTTAGCAGTTGGAGTGTAAGATTATATTAATTGTCAAGCTGAGGTTGATTGATATTGCAAAGTATTGCAAAGTTCTTTTGCTTCCCATATAAAGAGTGTAAACTCCATTCTCAAAGGTAACTGACCAAGTTAAGTATCCTTATTTTCCAAAGTGACAGTTATTTTGAGGTCTGTCCAATAATATGTAAAAATGACAGTCACATGGATGAAACCCAGTGAGCTGAAGAAAATAAAACTTGCAGATCCCTGTACTAACTCATTCAATGTTAGTGTGACAATCTCCCCACTGAGCTTTTGTGTTCTCACAGTGTCCAGCATGTCACATGCTTCAGCAGGACTACATGATGCAGCAGAGCGGCCAGAGCCTCATGTGTGGGTTTGCAGTATAGGAGCAAGGCAGGCTGGGACCGGGACCGTCAGTGCTGTTTAGACTTGAGTGGACTGGAAGGATCACTTGTCTTGGAGAGAGACTGTTGATTAGACTCAGCATGGGATATGTTGTGTCAGTGAGGTCTCATCATCATCTGTGCTACTGCACACTGCTGTCAGCGTCACTGTGAGAGTAAATTTTATGTGTGTGCCGCCCATTCTAATTTCTTCACCTCCTAAAGCCTGTCCCTGAGCTACTTACTTACTAATACTATATCGAAAATAAAATAGCAAAAGTGTTTTTTGCCTTATTATCTACCTTAACCACTCTACTATCGGCCGCCGTCAATTCTGAGAGGACATCATTTGACGTCCTCGTCTTGCAGAGCCACTAGGGAACTGGGAACCCAATGCGCGTGCCTGTGATTGCCCAGTAACTGAGCAGGACCGTGGATCTCTGTGTGTAAACACAGAGATCCACATCCTGTCAGGGAGAGGAGATAGATGCTGTGTCCCTTGTACATAGGGACAACGATCGGTCACCTCCCCCAGTCAGTCCCCTTCCCCCACAGTAAGAATCACTAGTAGGGAACACATTTAACCTCTTCCTTGCCCCCTAGTGTTAACCCCTTCCCTGCCAGTCACATTTATACAGTAACAGTGCATATTTATAGCACTGATCGCTGTATAAATGTGAATGGTCCCAAAAATGTGTCAAAAGTTTCCGATGTGTCCGCCATAATGTCGCAGTCCCAATAAAAATCGCATAACGCAGCCATTACTAGTAAAAAAAAAAAAAAAAAAAAAAAAATTCATAATTATGTCCCCTATTTTGTAGGCGCTATAACTTTTGCGCAAACCAGTCACTATTCATTTATTGCGGGGTTTTTTACCAAAAATATGTAGAAGAATATGTATCGGCCTAAACTGAGAAAAAAAAGTTTTAAAAAAAATAAAATTGGGTTATTTATTATAGCAAAAAGTAAAAAATATTGGGCCAGATTCAGATACACTTAATTTTGCGCTGCGTAATCGAAATACTCTACGCTGCCGTATTTTACCAGGCTCTACATCTAATTCTGGTAGATTTTTGCCCGTACGCTACGGCGGCGTAGTCTATTTCTCGCCGCGTAATCGAAATACGCGATTAGGGGGCGTGAAGCATTTAAATTAAGCGCGACCCCGCGGCGATCGAACTGCGCATGCTCCATTCAGAAATTTCCTGCCGTGCATTGCGCGAAATCACGTCGTTATGTCATTCGTTGTTTAAGTAGCGTGGTTTACGAACATTCCTATTCCCGGACGACTTACATTAAAAATAATAAAAGACGTCGAAAAACGTAGAAATTCGACGCGGGAACGACGGCCATACTTAACATGGGCTGTCTAATATTAGACCAGCAAAAAGCTGGTGTAGTGTCACGCAAAAAAAAGATGAGTAAAGATGCCGTAAGAGATTGCGATTGAAGATCGTAATTTCTGGGATCGCCGGCAAAAGTTCATTAGCATACCCCGACGCAGAAAACGACGGGAAGTCCACCCAGTGGCCCCATTTTTATTGCAGCGTAGATCCGAAGGCGTACGAACACGTAATCCAGTCGAATTGAAGCCCGCAGCCGTCTATTGAGGTTTGAGGTTTCCGACTAGCTAAAAAACGCGCGTAATTTGAAATTACTCCAGTCTAACACCAGTTAGACAGGAGTTACGGCTCTCTGAATCTGGCCCATTGTGTTTTTTTCAAAATTGTCGCTTTTTTTTGTTTATAGCACAAAAAATAAAAGCCGCAGAGGTGATCAAATACTACCAAAAGAAAGCTCTATTTGTGGGGAAAAAAGAACGTCAATTTTGTTTGGGAGCAACGTCGCACGACCGCGCAATTGTCAGTTAAATCGGCGCAGTGCCGGAAGCTGAAATTTCGCCTGGGCAGGAAGGTGGGTATATGTGCCCAGTAAGCAAGTGGTTAAATAATATTGCTAAATGCATATTGTATTTGTATGTAGCCTAAATACTCTAATTTGCACTGGAAATATCAGTAAAAACTTGGCTGTGCCAGTAAATTTTGGGTGTTGTGTCAGTAAATTTCAATTTGGTAGGTTGGCAACACTGAGTGCAACTTTCCCATAATTTGGTTAACAGTTGGCAACTGTTCTGTTTCTGTGAGAGAAAGTGAGGACTTAGAAAAGGGTTAGAGTGGGAAGATTTAGTGAGGGAGTTTATGGGAGGGTCCGGAGCGAATATGTATGTATTTTTTGTTGTCAAGACGATTGTATTCATGTTTGTTTTTGGCAGTGTATTTGCCATGTGCCTTTCCATACGCTGTTTTATGTAAAGAAAAGAAAAAAAACAAATAAACATATAGGGCCAGATTCACGAACACTTGCGCTGGAGTATTTGGATATGTGCCGCGTAACTGTGCTGATGCGCCGTCGTTTCTATGTGCCCGTACCCACCAAACTAGATGCGCCCAATAACGGGTCATTTGCGACCGGCGGAACGTTCCGACGCCAGAGTATCGTCAGCGCTTATTTTCGCTGGGCGCATCAGTTGCGCCCATTGATTTCCCCTGCAAATATGCAAATGAGGGAGATTTCCCAATTCACGAACGGATTAGCACCATACGCTGGCTACATGCGCCGCGCGTATCTGGTCCATCCGGCGCAAAGTTATTTCTACAAAAGGCTGCTTTATCTTTACTCCAGACGGTCACAGGTCAGCAGGAGAGCAGCTACAGCAGCGTTACCGACGATAGGAGCTTGCTGAACAACAACACTTGCAAGGACAACACCTCTGTGTGCCAACATGCCAGGGGCAATTGTGGTCCTAGAACTACTGATGGGTCCCCTGGAACCAAGAAGGCGGCCACGTGAGAGGATATACCGCACTCGTATGAACCTCTTTGGCATGGGGGATGAGGAGGTGTATCGCCTCTTCAGATTCAGCCCAGATGCAATACTTGAACTAACCACAACCCTGCAGGATGACATCGCCAGCAAGACACACCGCTCACAAGCAGTGCAGCCACTGGTGAAGGTACTGGCAACACTTCATTTCCTTGCCAGTGGATCATTCCAGCGTACAAGTGGAGTGGTGGCTGGGATGTCACAATCCTCCGTGAGCAGATGTGTGCACCAGGTTGTCCCTGCAATCCTCAGACGCATGTCCAACCAGTTCATCAGACCCACCACTGAGGAGCTGCGGCAGAAGGCAATGACAGATTTCTACAACATTGCCAGATTCCCACGCACTGTGGGGGCCATTGATTGCACACATGTGGCCCTACAGCCCCCCAGTGCCACAGAGCACATATACCGCAATCGGAAGCATTGGCATTCCATCAACGTACAGGTGATAGCCGATGCCCAACGCCTCATATGGCACGTCCGTGCCAAACACCCCGGGTCCAGCCATGACAGCTACATATACAATCAGAGCCCCATCCCAGCAGAATTTAACCAGAACATGTATGGGGACAGCTGGCTGGTTGGTGAGTGACAAGGGAGTCAGGCATGACTATCCCCTCCCGTGATGCACAACAGAAATCGCACATGCATGACTAACATTATCCTGTCTTTTCCCTTACAGGTGACTCTGCATATGCACTGGGACCCCATCTAATGACTCCTTTCCGGAACCCCCAAACCAGAGGAGAGAGAAAATACAATGAAGCACACATCAAAACCCGTGCAGTGGTGGAGCAAACATTTGGGCTCCTGAAGTCCCGTTTCCGATGCCTGGATAAGTCTGGGGGGACCCTATTGTATTCCCCTACCTTTGTGTGTCAGATCATCGGTGCATGTTGCATACTACATAACTTTGCTATGAAAAAAGGCCTGCATATTGACATACGTGATGACCTGACCCCTGACCCACACAGTCCCCACCTGCCAGAGGACACCCAGTCTGCTGATGGAAGAGCAGTCAGGAGGGTCCTCGCCGAAGGCATCTTTGGACACTAAACCAAAACATTAATAACACAGACAGTGCACGCGTGTACACCACTGATGTCCCTAGATCACACACACCACATGCACATCGCATTGGATTAGCCCAAGTCCAGCATGTAGGAGTTGGGAGCAGTAACGCCAGCGTCAAGGCCCCAATGATGTCACTGTCCATTCACACACCTTTCACACGTCATTCATTCAGCCGTGGGGTTCACTTCACCACCACGGCCGAGGGTGACACCCCTTACTTTCAGGAGTGCCACCCCCTCACATTCACACACCATTCACACTGTCCCCTGCACTCCTGACCGTGTGCAGTACAAAAATAAATTAATAATATCATATCCTGATAAATAAAATAAACAAAATCTCATAACCTGAGAAAAAGAAAAAATAAACTCATGACCTGAGTATGTCCAAACCAAAAATATAAAACAAGAAAAAAAAAAAAGGCCTCATCGGGGATGCCGGGGGCTTCTTCTGGGGGCCCCTCTCTGGCTCCGCAGCTGCCTGGATGGAGTGGGTGGGGGTGGGGGGGCATCTGGAGGTGGCTGATCCCCAGGTGGGCCACTCCTGGCAGGTGTGGCCTGCGTGCCCTCCAAGGCCCTGGCTATCCGTCCAAGGTAGGAGTTCGTCTGGGCCTGCATCCGGAGCTGACGGGTGACCTGGTAGTGCTGGGCCCGCCGACTCAGCCTCCCCTGGTCCCGGATGGCAGCACTGTTGGCCTGGACGGCTGCAGTAAGGTGCCGAATATCCCCCTGCACCTCCCCCAAAGTGGTGACCACTGCAGCGCAGTTGCAGCTTACATCCTGCACTGCGTTGCTGAGGTTGGCAACGGAGCCCAGGCTGTCAGACACTTTCTGTAAGTGCCCAACTATGGCCCCCATCTGTTCCGTCTGCCTGGCGTGATCCCTCGCCAACTGGTCCTGGACACCATCAGACACCCCCCTGGTCTTCTGGGTCGCCTTCCTGGGGCCAGAAGATGGTTGTCCTCGGGTGGAAGGAGTCGCCCTTGAGGGGCTTCCAAGGATGGGGGAGGGGATGACAGACGGCCCAGGAGAAGGGGAGGAGACAGACAACACTAAGGTAAAGTCCTGCTCTGCCACAGCAGGATCCTCTACAACCATCTCGGCAGGTGTGGTGTGGCCACTCTCCTCCTCCACAACCTCTTCACCACCCAGTGGCTCGGGCACACGATGGCGTGGGGGGGATGGGGTGGAATGCACGCTGACAGATGATGGCCCAGCTCCGTCATCTGTGGATGACACAAAGCAGACACATGTTGGTGGTCCCACACACTTGGCACATGTACCCTCCCCCCCCCAAATGCAAAACAACAAATAGGGGATTATAAAACACTTACCTGTCCTTGTGCCTTCCTCCACGGAGTCATAGCCTGCGACCCCCTCCATCTGCTCCCTCTCCAGGCAGCGAGCAACCACCTCCTCCTCTGCGGTTAGGGTGACAGGACATGGGGGACCACCACCTGTGCCCCTCTCATACCTCCTGATGGAGGCCACCTTGTCCCTCACCTTGCGCCGCAGGTCATTAATTTTTTTTTGTATGTCCCCAGCAGTCCGGGTGGAGTACCCCAGGACATTGACCCTGGCAGCAATGGACTCCAGGATGCCCTGCTTCCTCTCCCGGCTGGTCTTCCGGCTTTTTTTGCCATGGAGAAAAGCATTATCCGTCTCCATTGCCGAAATGATGAGCGAGACCTCCTGTGCATTAAAATTCAGGTTCCTCCTCTCTCTGGGGGTAGCGGGAGCAGCCATCACCAAACAAAAGTATCTTCCCTGGGGTGGGGGGAAGCGGAAATACTTTTGCGCCGGAATGGCGTTTCCGCCAGCGCTTTTAAGCGCCCAGCGGAACGCATTGCGCTGACGTTTCCCAGGAAGTGGTGCCGACGGAAGTTGTGAGCATGCGCACAAGGGGGGCGAGTGGAGCCGCACTCACTGCGCATGCTCCGTGGATGATGCGCTGAACGTAAGCCTCTGCGCTGGGCTCCGCCCATCATTTACATATGATCACACCCACTTCCACTTGCGTCGGGTTACGCCAGCGCATTATCGTTACTCTGGCGCAAGTTTACGCGCAACTGCTATGTGAATTACAGGACTTGCGCTGAAAGGGTCTTCAGAGTAACGTAAATGAGAAGCGTTACTCCAGAGGAAAGATACTCTCATCTACCTGAATCTGGCCCATAAAGTCCAAAAAAAAAACAGTTGGCAACTGCATATCACATGCTCTGAAGGTTTATATCATTTTGATTCTCTCTATGCTGGTCCTGGTACTTCAGTATTATTTTAAACTAATGTGGCATAAACTGCATTTCCCCTTTAAGGCACACAAGTCAAATAAACCTTATAAACCTGTGGGGAACACTGATTATGTGCTTACCTGAAGGATTTGCTCTGAGCATATGTACCTTCCATAGGAAACTTCCTGTTATCACATCTTGTTCTTTCAAATAATTGCCAAATGCCACATCTATTATTCATATTAGGAAGTGAAGATTACAAGGCAAAATACTTCCTACAGTAACATATTACCTTAGATAACACCACCAGGCGGAGGGAACGATGGGAGCTCTAGCATAACTAGAGGCTGCTATTTTTAGACTTCAATTCATTATTTTTTCCCAAATAAATACAATTTTTATATCTCATCCTGTCATTTTCCATTATATTTCATACTGCTCACTGACATTATGCTACAGGATAGAATAGATTGTATGCCGCTGATGTAACGTGACCTGACATGCCAGAAAAATTACATGTCAACTATATATGTACTGGACTGTGAATAGGCAACTGATTTACATGCTTGCAAATCATGTTCATCAGTATTGCTAGTGCATATTGGCTACTGGCTTGTTCTATATGTGCAATTTGCTAAATAAGAACTGTACTCCTATTAAAAACATATTACGTATTTTAAAGTAGGAAGCTGCTGCAGTCACAAAATACCATTGAACTTTTTTTTATTATTTCTATGTTTCAGACCTCCTCAGCTATGACATACAATACTATTGGGTGGCTGCACACAGAAGCTAAAGTTCAATCTCTGATGGACCATAGGCGTGAGCACAGGATGGCCCAGGTGTGCCCAGGCATAACCTAATCACCCTGAGCAGCACAGATCCCCCTTACTGCCCTGGCTCCCCCCTATCACCCCACTGTGCTTCTTCTTTTTTTCTCTTGCGGGCTGCTGCTGCGGGTGTTGGAGATGCAACAAACCTACAGCTTCGCCTTTTGTATATCAGATGCAGTTTACAAAAAGGACACAAGATGTCGCTAATTCTTAATGATATGCTATGCTATGTATTCTCTATGGTGTGTTGTATTTCCTATGCAAAGTGATCTACTTGTTGATTTCTTCTTCCTGCCTTGTTTTCTGTGTAATGTTCTTCTTACCATGATGTGGAGACATCTTTGCCTGTGTGTGATGATGTTCCAATAAAGAAGCCAGTTCATGTTACTACACAATGGGGGTTATTTACGAAAGGCAAATCCACTTTGCACTACAAGTGCAAAGTACAAGTGCAAAGTGCACTTGAAATTGCACTGAAAGTGCACTTGGAAGTTCAGTCACTGTAAATCTGAGGGGAAGATCTGAAATGAGGGGAAGCTCTGCTGATTTTATTATCCAATCATATGCAAGCTAAAATGCTGTTTTTTGTTTTCCTTGCATGTCCCCCTCCTATCTACAGCGACTGCACTTCCAAGTGCACTTTCAGTGTAATTTCAAGTGCACGTTGCCCTTGTAGTTTGCACTTGTAGTGCAAAGTGGATTTTCCTTTCATAAATAACCCCCAATGTCTGATCTCAACTAACTCCGCTGCACCTATCGATCGTACTCTGCAACAGCAGGGATGTTTTAGGGTGAGTGAGGGAATGGGCTGGTAAATTTGTAATATACTGTCCCCTTTCCCTTCTGAATGATCATCATAGATGGAGAATGCACTTTAGAGTGGTCCCACCCCCATGCACATCATTAGCCTAGGTAAATGAGATGCATAATATGCTTAACACCTGTCAGTAACACATCATCAGTGCTGCCCATCAGTGCCACCTGTCAGTGCCAATCAGTACCACCTATATGTGTCGCCTGTCCATGCCTATCATACCCGCCTGTCCATGCCCATCACAGCCGCCTGTCAATGACCATCAATGCCGCCTGTCAGTGCCCATCAGTGCTACCTATCAGTGCTGCATATTAGTGCATATCTATTGGTGCCCATCAGTGCTGCATATCAGTACCGCCTATTGGTGCCCATCAGTGCTGCATATCAGTTCCGCCTATCAGTGCCCATCAATTCTACATATCAGTGCCTCCCCATCAGTGCCCATTAGTGCCACCTTATCATTGCCAACTCATCAGTGCCGCCTCATCAGTGCCCATCAGTGTTGCGTCATTAGTGCCCGTCATCGAAGGGGAAAAACAACATTTTATTACAAAAACAACAAAAAATGTGGGTATTTTTTAGTTTGTTAAGCAAAAAATAAAAATCCCAGAGGTGATCAAATACCACCAAAAGAAAGCTCTATTTGTGGGAAGAAAATTATAAAAATGTTGTTTGGGTACAATGTTACATGGCTGTGTAATTGTCATTCAAAGTGTGACAGCGCTGAAAGCGGAACATTGTCCTGGGCCGGAAGAGGCAAAAGTGCCTGGTATTGAAGGGGTTAAATGGGTTGTAAAGGTAAATGAATCCTATGCATTAAGGTGAAAAAGTAGGAGGGTGGCCTCCTCTCAATTACTTATAAACAGAATCTCTGTGCGCTGCCACCTAATCAACAAACTATAGTGTTGCAAAAACAAATAACATAAGAAAAACACCTGCAGCAAACACTTAGAGCCGGTTCACACCGGGGCGACTCGTTAGGCGGCTCAGCCGCCTGTCGAGTCACTTCCCATTCAATGCAATGGAACCGTTCTAATAGGAGCGATGCAAGTCACTCCGACTTAGAAAAAGGTTCCTGTACGACTTCGGGGGCGGCTCGGGGCGACCTGCATTGACTTCTATACAGAATTCGTTTTGCAGGTCGCCTCTGAAGTCGGCTTTAGGACAACTTGCCGAGTCGCCCCCGAAGTCGTGCTGCGGCTGTGTGAACCGACTCTAAATGTGTTTCCGCATTACTTTAAATAAACTGTAAATAATAAAAAAATGTGTTGGGCTGCTCCAGTGACTAAAGTGTTGTATACTTCACTTGTTTGTGTTGTAAGAATGGTGAACCTGTAGGCTGCGTAGCCTTCTGGGACGTTTTTGGAAAGAGTCAGGGACCTTTTTGTCGCAGCAGTATGCATTTTGCATGTAATAGACTTTGACGAACCAGCACCAAAAATGCAAGTGTTGTGTTTTTGATGCATTTTTTAACAAGTGTTTTGCTTTTTTTTTTTTTTTTATAACAAACTGTGTATAGCTGGTTGATAGATTTCGAGGGGAAAGCCACGCCAAAATTAAAAAAAGAATGGCATGGGGTCCCCTTCAAAATGCATACCAGACCCTAATTTAAGCATGCAGCCTGGCAGGTCAGGAAAGGGAGGGGACGAGCGAGCACACCCCCTCCCTGAACTATACCAGGCCATATGCCCTCAACATGTTGATGGGGACAGGGACCTCTTTCCCACAACCCTGACTGGTACATAGTACCCCTACCCATTCACCAAAAAAGTGTAAAAAGTGAGACAACATGAGTTTTTGACAAGTCATTTAATAAAAAACAAAAACAATGCCCCCCGCGTGCGTTAAAGGCTCCTGCCATCTGCAGGTAAGGGGCCACCCGGTGACGTCACCTGGTGGCACCGTCCCCTGTGACGTCATCAACCAGTGCATGCTGGGTCGTGATGACTTTCCCTGCCCCTTAGCTATACTTGTGTTGCATACACACGGTCACACAAAGTGGTTTGAAATTCCGACCATCAAGAACGCGGTGATGTACAACACTATGACAAGCCTAAAAAAAATGAAGTTCAATGATTCTGAGTATGCGTAGCATTTTTGCTTGTCGGAATTGCATACAGACGATCGAAATTTTCGACAAGAACTTTTCCCGTCTGAAAATTTGAGAACCAGCTCTCAAATTTTTGCTGTCAGAAATTCTGCCCGAAAAAGTCCGATGGGGCCTACATACGGTCAGAATTTACAACCAAAAGCTCACATCGAACTTTTCTTGTTGGAAATTCTGATCGCGTGTACGCGGCATAAGAGGTTTTAACCCTTCCTAACCCTATCCAGAGCAAAACCAAAAATTTTTGGCTATGCCTACATTTCAGAAGGCTCATTTACTTCAGTATGGTGTTTTGAGTCTTGAAAATGAGTGGGCTACCAAAATATCCTAGCATGTTAAAAAGTGCACATGGCCCTTTTTTGCATAGCGCTACCCCTACAGAAGCTGCTTAGTAATTTGGGTATTCTGTTCTGAACCTTGACTTCAAAAGCAACCTCAGCTCCTCTGATACACCTGGTTGAGTGATAATATAATCACTATGCTAAGGTATCTTAGGATAGAGTTCTGTAGGCTTCAATAAACTCATGAATCAGCAATAAACAGTGCATTTAAGATATAACTGATAATATTAGAATAATATTATAACTAGTCTAGAATACACTCTAGGAGAATGGCTAAGATGTGGCGCAATATTCCCTGAGACATACCTCTTAGCATTAGCAATAGTTAAAGGTCTATGTGTAAAAGCTGTAAAGGTAGAGTCTTTGGTCCTAACTCTTCAGCCGGCTAGCATTGGGGCCCAATTGTAACATGCACAAATGCAGAATAGCCCCAGTCGAGCCTGCAGGCAGCATTAATGCTACTAGATGTATGGTCAGTTCCTAAAGGGCTCAGTCTCTCTTTAAGATAATCACTACAACAGAAGTTCACCAGTCCCAGAGATATTGCAGCTCACCATCCAGTCGCACACAGTGATTAGTTTACTCTCTGATATGCACCCAAGTGATTCTGGCTGTCAGCATATCTGGACTCAGCAGCTCAAATCCTGCTTATCCTGCCTGAATAAGCTCTTGATTGTAGTAGAGTCTCTCTCCTATGGTCTACAGTTCCCACAGTGCAGTTCTGCCTGATTCAGTCTATTAAACTTTTCCTGCTCAGAAGGCTTCCTCCTCTTGCTAATATAGCTGTTAACCAGTTCAGTTCCACAGGTCAGCAGCCACAAAGAGCAGCTGCAGCCAGTGTTTCTCCCATTCTCCATTCTTGGCTGTGCGCCTGGCTATACTTGTAATGCAACTATAAGCAGAAATAATGGAAAGGGGCACAACCCCTAGGGATTTTAAAGGTGTCAATATCAATGAATCAAAATAGGTATGATAAAAAAAAAACAAGTTTATTGTTTTGACATATAACAACTTTAGAAAAAATTGAACAAACATGTGAAAATCCCAGAGGACATAAAAGGCTCAACAAAAAGCCAAACAGAGAACCTGTACTGAAATTGCCCTACATGTTTCGCTCTGATAGAGCTTCATCAGGAGCAATACATGTCAAGCTGAAAATAGAGAAGCAATCCATAAGGAATAAGCAGTGAGACAATGAATCAATAGATATTCATTAAAATATCTGAATACATTTTTAAGAAAATACATTTACAAGATTAAATTAAGAACATATGAATAACCATGTTGGATACAGATGCAAACACATATATATATATATATATATATATAACAAATATTCAGTCCACATTCAAAAAAGGAGGAAGAAAGACAATGATATTGATTGAGAATCTATTAGATCATGGGTCCTCAAACTACGGCCCTCCAGCTGTTCAGGAACTACAATTCCCATCATGCCCTAGTCATGTCTGTGAATGTCAGGCCTCGTACACACGAGGGGATATGTCCGCTGAAAACGGTCCGATGGACCGTTTCAGCAGACATCTCCGCTCGTGTGTATGGGCTAGCGGACAGATTTGTCCACCCGACAGATTTCAAAGCAAGCTTTGAAATCTATCCGGTGGAATCTGTCCGCCCGACATGTCTGCTGGTTAGTACACTTACCAGCAGACATGTCGGCCCCCACCGCCGCCGCGCCGCTGCCGAATGGATTCGGCGCATGCGCGGAAGTGTTTTACTTCCTGGTGCGGTGACGTGGCGGTGACGCGGCGGCGTCAATGTCACCGCCACGTCACCACGCCGTCCGGCGGCGGGGAATTTGATCCGATGGTGTGTACACGCCATCGGATCAAACTCCCGATCGGACATATCCGATGGAAATGGTCCGCGGACCGTTTTCATCTGATATGTCCGATCGTCTGTACGCCGCCTCAGAGTTTTACAATGCCTCATGGGACTTGTAGTTCCGCAACAGCTGGAGGGCCGTAGTTTGAGGATCCATGTATTAGATCAATAAATTGCCTTCGCCCGCCACAGAGAAGTCTTTCATATACATTTAATTCCATTCATTACACATCCTTATTATATTTTATTGCCGGTTTTCAACAGCGATTGAAGTTGGTTATGACTACATTTTTGATACTGGCTTCTTCATCCCCAGTTGATCTCTCTATCAATTGTACTGTTAACCCAGATTGACCCTATTTTCTTAAAGGACTAAGGTACCCCTTTTTTATATATATATTTTTTTATAGATTTTTGTGCTGTTTGGCTGTCATGTGCCAAATGATTATTGTATTGGCTAGCATGCTGTTTTGGCTTGCAGTTTAAATAAAATAAAAAAACTCCTTGAATTTTTTTCATATTTAGATTCCGTTTTTGTATACTGTAGCCTGGATGTCTATGTGGGTGAACCGGAGCTATTTGGCTTCTCTGTGGCGAGCAAAGGCAATTTATTGATCTAATAGATTCTCAATCAATATCATTGTCTTTCTTCCTCCTTTTTTGAATATGGCCCTGAGTGGTGAGTTTGTTACTCAAGATTAGGGATGAGCTTCGAGTTCGATACGAACGTATGTTCGATTCGAACATTAACGTATGTTCAACTCGAACATTGTCTGTTCGTACGTTTGACGAAATTCGAACACATGCGGTCGTTCGCGCCAAATTCGAGTGACGCAAATCGGCCCATAATTTACTGCGGCATTGCGCGCTGATGATTGGCCAAGCATGCTGTATGTCCCGCATGCTTGGCCAATCACAGCGCGCAAAAAACGAAGAGCCATAATTGGCCAAAGCCTGGGTGGCTTTGGCCAATTATGACTCAGGGCTTTAGCACACGCCCCACACTATAAAAGGCTGCCTGCTGGGCAGCCTCGTGTAGTGTGTTCCGGCTTGTTAATGAGAGCAGTCAGAGAGACAGAGAGATTGTCTTTTTATATAGCTAGATAGAGCAGGCAGGCAGGCTAGTCAGTTTAGCTTAATTTACAGTGTATAGAGAATATACATATACATCCCTAGGAGTTGTACATATATTTATACACTGTATAGCTTAGATAGATCAGTTCTTCCTAATGTACTGGAAGGCAGGTGATTGTGCTATTTAACCACTTCAGCCCCGAGCCTGTTTTTCAGATTCGGTGCTTACGAGACTAAAACAGTTTTTTTTGCTAGAAAATTATTTAAAACCCCCAAACATTATATATATTTTTTTTCTAACACCCTAGAGAATAAAATGGCGGTCATTGCAATACTTTTTCTCACACCGTATTTGCGCAGCGGTCTTACAAGCGCACTTTTTTTGGAAAAAATTCACTTTCTTGAATTAAAAAATAAGACAACAATAAATTTGGCCCAATTTTTTTATATATTGTGAAAGATAATGTTACGCCGAGTAAAATGATACCCAACATGTCACGCTTAAAAATTGCGCCCGCTCGTGGCATGGCGTCAAACTTTTACCCTTAAAAATCTGGATAGGCGACGTTTAAAAAAATCTACAGGTTGCATTTTTTGAGATGCAGAGGAGGTCTAGGGCTAGAATTATTGCTCTCGCTCTAACGATCGCGTCGATACCTCACTTGTGTGGTTTGAACACCGTTTTCATATGCGGGCGCTACTCGCGTATGCGTTTGCTTCTGCGCGCGAGCTCGTCGGGACGGGGCACTTTAAAAAATTTTTTTTTTGGTTTTCGTTTTTATTTCTATTTATTTTATAATGTTTAACACTGAAAAAAAAAAAATAAAAATTATCACTTTTATTCCTATTACAAGGAATGTAAACATCCCTTGTAATAGAAAAAAGCATGACAGGTCCTCTTATATATGAGATCTGGGGTCAAAAAGACCTCAGATCTCATATTCAGGCTTAAATGCAAAAAAAAAAAAAGTCAAAATGTAAACAAATTAAATGTCTCTTTAAGAGGCTGGGTGGAAATGACGTTTTGACGTCACTTCCGCCCAGCAGAGGTATGGGGACGGCTGAGGGACATTTTTTCCCTCAGTCGCATCCCCGGACAGCCAGCAACAGGACCCGATCGCCTCCGCCGCTACCGACGGCTACGGTAAGCGGCGGAGGGCGCGGGAGAGCGGCGGGAGGGGGGGGCACCCTCTCCCGCCGCCGGTAACGGCGATCTCGCGGCGAATCCGCCGCGATGACCGCCGTTATCGTTAACAGGACCGCCCCACGAAGAGATGGATATCTCGGTTGTGGCAGCAGCTGCTGCCGTTACCGAGATATCCATCTTCAAAAAAATGACGTCTTTGGACGTGGGGCCGGTCAGAAGTGGTTAAAGACGTTATCACATGTATAGACACACAGCAGGTACAATATTTAAAGGAATTTTATTTACATTTTTTTTATTTAAGCATCATTAAAATCACTGCTCCTAGAGCAGTGATTTTAATAATGTTTAAATAAAAAAAAATGAAAGATTCCTTTAAATATTGCACCTGCTGGGTGTCTATAGTTTGCCTGTGAAAACGTCTTTGAGAACCCGGGTCTTGCCCGAGAGAACATGTATCAATGGAAAAAAGTTTTAAAAACGGTCACTTTGAAAAAACAACCGTTTTTTAAACTTTTTTCCATTGATACATGTTCCCTGGGGCAAGACCCGGGTTCTCAAAGACGTTTTTCCAACAATAACTTGAATATTGGTCTTTAAAATGAGCGTTTTTGAATTCGAACGTTCGAGTCCCATAGACTTCAATGGGGTTCTAAATGTTTGCGCCAACGGTCGGTCTGTTCGACGGTTCTGGTGCGAACCGAATGCGAGTATGTTTGGCTCATCCCTACTCAAGATCAAATATTTGTTATATACATGTGTTTGCATCTGTATCCAACATGGTTATTCATATGTTCTTAATTTAATCTTGTAAATGTATTTTCTTCAAAATGTATTCAGATATTTTAATGAATATCTATTGATTTATTGTCTCAATGCTTTATTCCTTATGGATTGCTTCTCTATTTTCAGCTTAACCTGTATTGCTCCTGATGAAGCTCTATCAGAGCGAAACATGTAGGGCGATTTCAGTATAGGTTCTCTGTTTGGCTCTTTGTTGAGCCTTTTATGTCCTCTGAGATTTTCACATGTTTGTTCAATTTTTTCTAAAGTTGTTATATGTCAAAACAATAAACTTGTTTTTTTATCATACCTATTTTGATTCCTTGATATTGACACCTTTAAAATCCCTAGGGGTTGTGCCCCTTCCCATTATTTCTTCTTATTGTTATTCATGGGATGTGGTGTCTTTGTCTTTGTCTTTGTAATGCAACTAGTTCGTCGAGCATTGTGTGCATTGCCTTCAAAATGAATGTAACATTTCATATTTCATAGGTTACATATATTACTGTGCATTGTAATGCACATGTTACCACAACACAGAGGTGTAAATGGCCCAAAATGTTGCTGCACTCTGCAACTGTTCATTTGCTGGACGGGCTTTTTTTTCATATACCGTAAATGTGGAAAAAACAGTATAATTCCATATATTAACAGAATCTTTTTTTTTTTTGTAAATGGCCCTGAATTCCAAGAATTTCCTGAATTGCAAGACTAAATTGGTGCAGTTATACACATATTTATATCTCATACCTGACGGGCTGCTGTGGAAGCAGGAAATCACTGTAGTAGTTAGCCACACTACAATAATAGCTGTACACTTTTGGCTTTTGCTTGGGTCCTGTGTTAAAGCAGTTTTGTAATGTCATTTTTGGAACTTTTACCTACAGGTAAGCCTATAATAAAGCTTACCTGTAGGAAAAAAATATATCCTAAACCTTTACCGTTTAGGATATATTCCCCTTGCAATGAGCCGATGATTACAGCGGCGCATGCGCACAGGGGATTCTTGGCTTAAGGCCCAGCAGACGCCGGACCTTGCCGAAAAATAAGTCTCCCGCACGTATGCAGTAGAGCAGCCACTTGGCACAGGACCCAGAAGATAGTGACTATCACAACAAAAATCATACCTACAGTTCAGCTTAATGATCAGGCACTGGGATTCACTGAATACCCTTTATCACTAAGAATTTAACTATCACCCGTAGAGTCTCTCCAATGAGACCGATTATCATTGAGGTTTTTTTTTCTGATAGGTGCTTCAGATTTATTCTAAATCAAAAATTGCACAGCTTTTATCATATAAGCAGCTTGAATTATGGCTTATTAAAATGAAGATAGACTAAATGACTAAGATTTCCCAGTTGGTTATTTAATTGCTACAATGAGAGTTAGTCGCTGGGCCGTGTTATTAACTGTTCCCCGAACTGAGAGTTGATCACTGCTGTAATCATATTGTGCAGGCTGCAGCTCATCAATCCGGAACAACATCTAACTTTTACTTTGTGAATGAAGCATGGATTCCATGTACCAAACTCCCTGTTATTGCCAATATTAGCATAATTGTTATTGCAAATAATGTATGATCCTTACAATAGACCCAGAAAAGCAGACAAATTGCTTTATCAACACCTTGAGGCATTCTATAGCATTCTCAATATTTATTCAGCTGTTTTGTGCTATGTAAATTGCTGAACCTTTCTGGTTATATATTTATATTCAGGCACAGGCATCGGTGTGTCCTAACATTACCCTGCTTAGTATTCATATTCGCTCATTTACAATACTGTCCAGATTGCAAGGTAGCATCGGATCCTAGGTCTTAGAATTATTAGGAGCTGGCTACGTTCTGGATTGTTGGATTTGCATACTTATTTACATATTAAGCAGCCTACTATGTACTGAATTTTACAGTCAGTGGTTCTACGATATTATAGACATTTTAATGTTGTTTGATATGCATGTGAAAGAGAAAATAAATAGGCTTATCAATGCATGTTCATATTTTAAAACCTTATTTTAGTGCATGGTTTGTAATTCCATAGATACATTGAGGCAACGATAATGTCCTTTGACGATTCTTTCATTTCCATGCAAGTCACACAACAGGTCTGTCTGAAAACAGTAGCCATTTAAACGCCCACAAGGCTCCTTGGCAGCCGGAGATCATGTGATCTAAGCCTACGCTAGGTTGCTTAGGAAGAGTGGTATTTTTATTCATGCTTCAAGAAAAGGATCTTCAAAAAATAGATCTGGTAATCATAAAGTCTGCCGTATTGATTTGTGTGCCATTTAGCTTTTGATTAAAGGTCTACTTTAATTAGAATTCCATTTGTTTTATTGCATGTTAGCACATGAAAAAATAGTGTTATACATGATAAAAATTTAATTTAAAGGCACATTCCAGTCAAATATGAAGATTTTAATTTGTGATTTTTCAAAGTGTATGTTACCCTAACATTTCATATTCCTGATATATTCCTCTTGTACCATGTGTAGGCAGGTGCAGTCTGTTGTCTTCAGCGCTGGTGGTGCTCAACCACAGCGACAATGCAGAAGGAGAGGAAGCCATGAGGAACATGGGCCCTCTATAGTTATCTGAGTCACTGGGGCAGCGATGCTTGGCACGCATTCTTGCAAAGTGGCTAGAGTAGGGAAAGGACACCCGCCTGTCAGGGAAAGTGATAGCGGCAAGGAAGGGTTCCAGATGAGTAGGGACAGGCTAGAGACTCGCAATTTTGTACTGCAGCCTCACCTTTAGGACTGCACAGGCCAGGCTACATTCCACCCTCTGAAGACAGGCGCCATCAGTGCATCTTTACCCACTGCCTCTCTGCCTTGAATTAAACTGTGAGTGTTACCCTAGCAACATGTTTGTAGTTGGCATTCTCTGCAATACTAGTTCTAAGTATATCTGTAACTGGACTCTGTGCCTTTACTGTCGCTGCCCCCGCTGCGCCTACCCACACATAGTGGCAGTCGGCAGAATATGTCCCTTGCATCTGGTGTGGAGGGAGGATTGGGCTCCATCATAGCTCTGCTAGGATCAGCCTTAGCCCTAATGCGGAAGTTTATTGGCTCAAAAACCCTCTTGGCACAGTGGAAGGAGAGACTAGAGAGTGCTGCGTGCCTGTACCAGGTCTCGGCCCTGCTGGTGGCAGAGCTGGCTATTAACACCTTAGATGAGGACGCCGAGCAGTGATGGCACTGCAAGAGAAAGAGCATGCTACTTTAGAACAGATTGTGTCACACTTGGATTGGGGAGAGGAATACCGCTTCCGTAGCTGAGGAGATGGTGTTTTTGCAAGGAAACAGCATGAGGATGAGTGCCTCACTCATTATACAGTGGCCATGCAGAACCTCTGGCGTCGTCTGGAAAAGAGGGATGTGCTGACATCAGACTGTGAAGGACTGTGAATATACAGCTTCCTCCACTCTGGAGCCAGAATATAGTAATTTTACCCCAAGCATCAGACAGAACCAATATAGAGTAAAACAGGACTCACTTTATTGAACAGAAACACAGGTTTTTAACCGTTTCAAAAATAGGGGCAGTCACCACCTGTACAATAAAAACAAATATTACCCATTGGGGTAAACATTACACAATAGCTAGGTAGAGAGGTAGTGTTAACACAAGACTAATCACATCTAGAAGGTTACTCAATTAACAAATTGAATGTACACCTAGGAGGCACACATTGGGGAAATTACACAATTGAGAAAAACATTTAAAAGTAAACACATAAAACCCTAATAAACCGATTGCATATAACAGCAGGAGACACTAGCATCAGGTTGTTTTGAGAAGATTATAATCATCTGTTTTGAGTTTCTCAGTCTGGGGGTGGGGGGGTTGTTCAAAGCAGTCAAATACTGATTTGGGCTGTCTATACCCCAACGAAACACAAAGGCCCCAAATATGTATCCGGGTCCTTCAGTTCCCAGAGTCTGTGTGTTTCGGGTGAGACATGAACTTGAAACTGAAATAAAGCTACTCCAAAGGTCCCCCAGGCACACACCTCCCAAAATATAGAACACCCTCAAACTCCAGGGTCCATAGTCAGTAGGTAAGAGGCTAGCCTGCAGTCCCCTCCAAATTCCCTAGAACATATACTAATGGACCAGTTTATAATAGGCAGGAAGGCAGGCCTAGTCTGGAGAGCTCTGCAAAAGAGATTAAATGCAGCCTACTACCTCCTTCCATGATGCTGTGGTGAATGTGGTTATGTGTGAGCAAAAAGAGGCAGAAGCAATGGTGGCAGTGACCAAGAAATATGAACCTCAAGGAGGAGGCCCTGGCAACTTCACCCCTGTCAGTCCTACAAACTACACTGACAAAGCTAGCTCATGATGCAACCTCCTTTAAACAGCAAATAGCCTCTTCTAAAAAGGACCCCCCAACCTCATAGGGGCAGGAACCCATTCTGCAGAAACTCTGAGTAGGACCTGAAATGCTGGCAGTGTGTTTGATATGTTCAAGAACTGTGAGTGGTCTGGATTCAAAAAACCCTCCAGTCTTTTCGTTAAACTAGTGGCTACCAGGACAAAGGGACAATTCCCAGGGCAGGTTCAAAGACACAGCAAGCCAGAGAACACAGATGCTCTGAGCCCACTGGAATCTGCCTTAGTCAGCAGACAAGAAGTCCAATGCCTGATTGACACTGGGTCAGAGGTCACTGCTATAAAGTATGATTTTTATGTGTGGAGATTTGGAGCATACGAACAACTGGACCCCCACTGGCCATCCCTCAGAATGGCCAATAATTTTAAATTTCTGGTCAAAGGCATTATCTGTGTAAAGAAAAACAGGAGGGGCTGGGGGCAAGGGAGTAGTTACTGAAGCTTACCCTATAGCGTTCCCACCCAAGAAATAAATGGACTATCTCAGTACTAATAAAAAACAAATATACAATGTAATATAAAAACGTTTATTATGATTAAAAAACAAATATAAAGTTGACATGTAAAAAAGGAAAAAAACAGATGCTCAGGGTTCCCCCAAGAGCTATCTGTGATTTACAATTGATAGATTGGTCAGGGTCTCTACTAGTTTCGCGGTTACCACACCTATAATCCCACTAGTTAAGCTGAATTTATTTTCTTGACAACTACCCCCCTTGTTCCTTGACTATATCAAAAATATGTTTCATGATCGCTTATTGCGACTATCTTTTCATGCCTAATATAGACATTATAATTCTCACCCTTCAATAACCCAGGGGCACCTTGTATAGCATACCATTCATGATCACTATCCCGATCCCGACTTTGGGACGGATAGCCTTTATTTTAATTTATAATTTACTTTCATTAATTTTATTAATTTAATTAATTCACTTGAGATTGTTTCCCCATTTAACATCCACACATGACTACACAATCCATTTTTTGGACCAACCTGTCCTTCACATCCCCCACACCTCTCAGCTGGCCAGCGTTGTTTCCACTAGTCCAGAGGATTATGGGTTCACACCAGCCTTTAAGCCCCCAATACACACAGGGGGCACATTGCCCATCGGGGAGTGGTACTGTCACATTCCCCCAGCACTGTGCCAAGATATCAGGAATCATCAGCTGGGTAAAAAACGGTATATACCTTGGTATATGCACTCACCGCGCTACTAAAGGAAATGCAGCAGCTAACACAACTAAACGATCAATTTAGCAAGCATAGGATATACAAAAAGAAAACGTGTAGCACTTAACTGAAGATAAATAGCAAATAATAACATATGCAAGAAATAACACCGTAGGTGCACTTGAAGTGTCTCTAAAATGGTGATAAAGTCCAAAATAGATCAATACAGAGTGACTGGGTGCAGGTGCAATCTGGATGGTCCACCACCGTAGAAGAGACTGAGGAGGCTTACCAGATGGATAGCGACCAAGATAGGTATACACCTAATTGGTCAACTAAGGCTTAATGAGACATCGAGGATCGCTCACATAAGAACTCCGGTGGAGGAGAGATGATGAAGGTATCCAATCGGATGAAGGACCAGACACACAAAAAATTTCACTTCTCAGTACATGCAGCCGACAGGATGACTCAAAGGGCCCATTGATAAGGAGGAAAGTAAAAAAGCAAACATAGTGTAACTCTGATAAAAAAGTTTTACTAAAGAAAAGAAAGTATTGTGAATTCAATCCCCATGAAGATGTTTTATGAAACGAAACGCGTCGGGAATTGATTGATCCTACTGCCTGTATACATATATGCCCATGATTGTTCATACCAAATGTGAGTGCAATACTTTCTTTTCTTTAGTAAAACTTTTTTATCAGAGTTACACTATGTTTGCTTTTTTACTTTCCTCCTTATCAATGGGCCCTCTGAGTCATCCTGTCGGCTGCATGTACTGAGAAGTGAAATTTTTTTGTGTGTCTGGTCCTTCATCCGATTGGAGTCCAAGAGACTACATATCCATTTTTTTTTTAAGTGTATTTTGTGCGTGAACTCGAGAGAGAGGAGTTGGACTGCAGGAGTTGGGAGTAGGCAGACCCTCCCCCCGGAGGCAATCGCCATCCTTCTCCTTCTCCATGCCCCCGGTGGCAATGGCGGGTGTGAGGGGGGCCTCCCACTCACCCCGCCCTACCTGCTCCACTTGGGAGCCCGACTGGGGCCCAACGGGACCCCAACGGGGCAGAGGGACTCCCCCTATGAGGGAGTGAGGGGGTCTAGCCCACCCAGCCCGCCCTACCTGCTCCACTTGGGAGCCCGACTGGGGCCCAACGGGACCCCAACGGGGCAGAGGGACTCCCCCCTATGAGGGAGTGAGGGGGTCTAGCCCACCCAGCCAGCCCCGTAGGTCCTTTGCCTCTCTTTATTTTAGGAGACCTCATGGCCAAAGTGCGTGTGTGTTAAACCAATTTTGTGTGCGTGCAAGTGTGGTGGTTTTTGGGGGGGGGGGGTGGGCATACTAAGCACAGGCGTACCTTGCATAGCACACCCACCGGGAGCCGGGCTGAGACCACCAAACTCAATTCACATGTAGCCGAGACCGGGATCCGAACCCTTGGCTGCAGAGGTGAACGGCTTGTCAGCGCAGTGCCAATCACGTTGAGCCACCACAGCTCCCACGAGACTACATATCCTAACATGCTTTTCAGCAGTCCTGTATCCTCCTCCTAATGCTGATTGGCCTAGCAATGGCCACTAGAGAGAGAGAGGGAGATCAGGAGCAGTGGAGAAGGAGAAAGGCAGCCTGTGGCGCAGCCGCCTCCTCCATCTTGCTAATGCCTATCCTCCACAGTGCTGCTCCACACTGCCCTACAAACTAATGGACTCTGTACACTGCTTTTTAACCACTACAAAAATGCCTAGAAAACACCCCCTGTAACCTGCAAGCCTGGAATAAACTACATTGGATTTAATCTGAGTCTTCTTGGTAGGTTGAAACTGTTTTTGGATTTTGTTGGGTTAGCAAGTAGCAAGTAGCCGTATAAGACTACCCCACTTCTTAATGCACACTTACTCCTTGGCATACTCTAATGCATCTTAATTTGCTCTCCAGTCTCAGACCATCTTTTCTGTTATTCCATATTGTCTTACAGCAGCACAGTTATTATGTTCCTTGGCAAAGTTTACAACTTTCAGCTTGAAACTTTCTTCATATTTCCTTCTTCTTGCTGGTGAAGCTATGATGGGGTTTTGTCTATCAGCCGTTTTGTTTATACCCACTGATCTGTCAGTCAGCTGGATGTCTGGTAATACTGTATGTAGCAAATCACGGCGAGCGATGTATTCTGTTAACAAATACAAAGCCTGCTCGAATTGGCGAATTGTAAAAGTCAGAGGTAACATCATCAGCCGGCCTATCAGACTCAGACAATCTCAGCCAATCCGAACAGGCTTTGTATGAATAATAATACTATGCACTCTAGGAGAATGGCTAGGGTATGGTACAATGTACCCTGAGTGGTACCTCACACAATAGGTGAAGGTTTCTGTGTAACAGCTGCAAAGGGAGTGTCTTTAGTTATAACTCTTCAGCTGGCCAGTGTTGTGGCCCAGATATACTGTTGGTGTACATGAGAATAGTCACAGTCAAGCCTGCAGGCAGCAATAAAGCTACTACCGTGTCTCCCCGAAAATAAGCCCAGGTCTTATATTAATTTTGGCAACAAAAGACCCAGTAGGGCTTATTTTCGGGGTAGGTATTAATATATTCACTCTCTCCCTGTCTGTCAGGAATCCACAGATTGAACAAACTTAAAATGCCCAAATGCTTTCTTTTACAGCAGTAGCACACAATACAGAATGTGTGTGCTTCTGCAATCCAACAGTGCTAAACACCTCAGCCTTCCTCCACCTCTCCCATCCCCCAGCGAGGGAACCCAGCCCCCCTCCCTCTGCAATGCTCCAAGCAGGGAAGAGGGCACACCAGCATGTGAGGAAAAAGAAACTGTAAATACCTTGTGGAGACCAGATTATCCATGCTGCATACCACACACGTTGATTGCAGAGGCTCTGCACCGTGGATTCAGTGACATGCCGAAGCTCTGTGAAGGGAGGGGGACCAAGCTCCCCGCAGACAGGCAGAAGAAAAGACAGGAGTATCCGTGCTGCATACCGCAACACATTAATTGCAGAGTCTCCGCACCGTACAGTGCTTTCAATTACATACCGAAGCTCTGTGACAGGCAGGCGGGAGAAGAGGAGACCAGGGGAGATCAGCTATGCGCTGCTTTGCATTAAAGACACATGACACCTGACACCGCTACAGACACACTGCACACGCCGTACCAGGATTATACTGTGTTTCCTCAAAAATCAGACAATCACCTTGAACTAGGGCTTATTTTTGGGGTAGGGCTTATATTGCAGCCCTCCTGGGAAATAGCACTAGGTCTTATTTTCGGGGTAGGTCTTATTTTCGGGGGAAACACGGTAGAAGGTTTTTGAGGCTAGTATTAGGCTTTTTATGCTTGAAAAAAAGTGTTACTTCTTTGAAACACGTAGACATGCTCCTTCACGTCTCCTGGTGTCTGACCATGCCTCCTTCACACCTCCCAGCATTTGATGTCTATAGCTCAGTTCCCACTCTGTCAGATCGGTCTATGGCCTTTTGGATGCCTTGTTATTGACAATTACTGCTTCATCTGCCCTGGATCCTCACACTACTGCCCATGATTTACTGCACTGATATGATATGCACTTTTCCACCTATTACATGTGAGTAGCAAATTTGCCTTTTTTAGTATTATTAATTGATCTAATATGCTACATTTAGATGGTTTTAAAAGCCCTAGACCAGTGATGGCGAACCTTGGCACCCCAGATGTTTTGGAACTACGTTTCCCATGATGCTCAGCTACACTACAGAGTGCATGAGCATCATGGGAAATGTAGTTCCAAAACATCTGGGGTGCCAAGGTTCGCCATCACTGCCCTAGAATGTCAGTATAGAGTTAACCATGAATAATGGGTGTAAAATTATTGCTCTCACTCTGGTGTACAAAGTGATATGTAAATTGTATAGCATTCAATGTATTCATCTGTAGGCACCACTGGCATTTGAATTTATGTTCACACATGCATGCATCTGGGAGTGGAGGGGCCTAAATATTTAGGTGTAACTTACTACTTTTAACTTATTTTTCACAAAAATTTCAAAAATGTAATTTATATAGTGGGCACAGGTTCTCTTTAATTTGACATCAGGGAGAGTGCCCTCCAATGAAGCTAATCGAGTGTAGTTCTCTGATATCCCTCTACCCGGCAGTACCCACCATGCTGGTCCTGGGTCCACCAATGCGTTCAGAGCCCAAGAAACATAACAGCCCCCCCTCACCAGGGGACACTGTCACTTACAGGGATCTTGAGAGGACAGCAGCTGTCTCAGGGCTGCACCTACTGTATAATCTTATAGGAAGATTTTTGTTGAAATAATGGTCTGGTGATATATTGGGAACCAAAGTACACTTAATATATCGTTGGTACCTGTCCCAGTGCTGAATGTTGCATAGTGCAATAGAAAATATATAAGAATCCCACGCATGTACTAATATAACCCCCATGACATCATCCTTCCTGGGGATTGTATTTCGGATTGGATGTCTGTTGGCTTTGAAAGTTGTGGCTGCTCTTAGGCCCTGTACACACGATCAGTCCAAACTAATGAAAACGGACTGAAGTTCATTTTCATCGGTTCACAGACTGATGGTCTGATGGTCTGATGTGCGTACACACCATCAGTTCAAAAACCGATCGTGTCAGAACGCGGTGACGTAAAACAAAACGACGTGCTGAAAAAAACGAAGTTCAATGCTTCAAGCATGCGTCGACTTGATTCTGAGAATGCGCTGGTTTTTCAACCGATGCTTTTGCGTACTAACAATCAGTTTGGACCGATGGTCAGGCGTCCATCAGTCCGATTTTAAAGCAAGTTTTAAAACTTTGGACTGAAGGACAACAGACTGATGGTCTGTACACACGGTCGGTTTGGACCAATGAAACTGGACTTCAGTCCGTTTTCATCAGTTTGGACTGATCGTGTGTACACGGCCTTAGATGTCTTGAATATAAACAGAGACAGCCTAAACTGTATTTTCATGGTGGATAATTGCACTTAAGTCTGGTAAGAAATGCAAAATGATAATTGCACTAACCCCTGACACTATTATTACCCAATAAATTCAGCTAATACATAACGCAATGCTGGCACACAGTTATTTCAAGTTAAGGAGAAGATAATGTTCTGTGTATTTTCTGCCGGACAAAGAATTACTCAGAAAAGGTTTATAAAATGGAATAAAGTGTGGCTAACATGCAGGTCCCACTCATCTTTATTAATCAGAAAATCATAAGCCACAGTGCTTTCATAAATGCATCCGGCTCAAATTCATTATGGTTTATGAAGACCTAATGTAAGAAATGGATGACATAATGTATAAAAAATTATGGAGTGCTCATACGTTGGGGATTTTGTGCAACACAAAATCATAGTATCGTTACTGAATTTCCCAGGTTTGGAACAATTTTATCACACAGACAGAAAAATAATTGGATATAAACAATTGCTCTTTACAAGTTCACAAACCTTTTCATTGTGCTGCTCAGCAAGATCACAGATGCTTGTTTAAATTGTAGCCCACGTAAAAATATAAAAGGGGTGGAAACAAGCATTTATTTTATTCTTAAAAAACATTGTGGGGTACTACTGTGTTTGACCCTGCAGCAAAACACGGTGCCAGCAATATTATCTTATTCCTATTTATGGGCAAGGGATACAAAGAATAAAGCCCTGTACACACGACAGGTTTTCCTGCCAGGAAAGTTGCCAAGAGAGCTTTTGGCCGGGAAAACCAGATGTGTGTATGCTTCCTAGCAGTTTTTCCATCAGAATAACAGACGGAATCCCGAGGAGAAAATAGAGAACCTGCTCTCTATTTTCCCATCGGGATTCCCGGCGTTTTTTTTGCCGCCAGTGTTACTAATACTCTATTGGAAACACTTCGAGGCAGTGCCCATGGAGCATACACACGGGATTCCCAGCCAAAGCTTTATGGCAATTTTCCTGCGGTTCTCGGCTTTCCCCTCGGTTTTCTCGGCTGACATTTACTGCCATGAAAACCGAGCATGTGTACAGTGCTTAACTGTATCCTACACATATAAGAATATGTCTGTGTCTTGCAATAAGCCTGAATAGTGTAAATTTCCATCATGACATTCATCACGTACTCTGTTAGAAAAATTCTTATATTTACCTGCATCCTTAAAGGGACAATCCACCAACTGATAATGTATTTTTTTAGTCAGTGCTGGACAGATAAGATACCAAGAATTTCTTATATCTCTTAAGCCGCATACACACGATCGGTTCAAACCGATGAAAGCGGACTGAATTTTGTTTTCATCGGTCCAAACCGATCGTGTGTAGGCCCCATCGGTCCGTTATCCTTCGGTCCAAAAACAGACGGCTTGCTTTAAAATTGAACCATTGGACGGCTAACCGATAGGTCAAAACCGATCGTTAGTACGCACAAACATCGGTTAAAAATCCACGCATGCTCAGAATCAAGTTGACGCATGCTTGGAAGCATTCAACTTCGTTTTTTTCATCACGTCATTGTGTTTTACGTCACCGCATTCTGACACGATCGGTTCATGAACAGATGGTGTGTAGGCACATCAGTTCATCAGTCAGCTTCATCCGTCGGACCGTTCCCATTGGATGGACCGATCGTGTGTACAGGGCTTTAGACTCTCCAGCGTTAGGATCTTGGTAATTCATTTATCAAGTCTGCTTAGCTGCTGTGACTGAAAAACAACAATAGAAAAGAGAAGGACGCACAACCTAGTGCATTATCGCAATAATATAGAATCAAAAAATAAAAACAGCAATAGATATATCCACAAACATGTTTCAAGGGCGAATCCTCTTCATCAGAGCCAGGGTATTGTACTTTTTATGCCCTGTACACACGATCAGACCTTTGTCCGACCAAATTCACATCTGAATTCTGACGGAATTCAATCGTAGGAAAAGAGAACATGGTCTCTATGTAATCTCCGATGGAATTTATCGTAATTTCCGATGGAATTTATCGTAATTTCCGATGGAATTCCTCCAATGAGGCATACACACAGACGAAATTTCCGATGGAAGAAGTCAGTCAGACTTTTTCCATCGGAAATTACGATCAGCTATTACTGTATGGGCGCCGCCTAGTCTTCCTGCAGTACCAATAGACTACATTATACCTTAAGGCAACTGGTCCCACTTGCTCTGATATGCATTTATACAATATGTGTTTGTGAATATATCTATTGCTGTTTTTATTTTTTTATTACATTTTATTGCGGTAATACACTAGGCTGGTGCACTCTTCTCTTTTTATTGTTGTTTTTCAGTCTAAGGATACCCATTGTCCTGAGGAGGCAGCAAGACCACTGGTGCTAAGAAGGAATTTTGCACTGTATACCTCTGGATTAACTATTGTGAGCGCAGGTAAATGCTTTTTGAATAGCTGATGTGACTGTTTTTTGATCAATAGTTTTTATTGAAAATTTTCAAGTTTACAAAAGGACAAATGGAAAAACAAAAAGGAAGAAACACAGAATTAACGAGAGAGATAAAAAGAAAAACAGCATAGGAATGACATACACAGCATCAGATATACAGTATATCAACAGTGTTTGGGCCAGATGGACCAACAAACATCAAACTTTCTGCAAGTTAGTGAGTTAATAGCCAATAGTCTCTCAAACGTTCCTGTGAACCGCCCTAGTGACGTCAGATGGCCTTATCGCTTTTCCAGTTGCAAAGTATCTGTAGTCTTGTTTCAAGGAGAATATGGGATATGACCGGTCTGAAGTCGTGGTGAAATTTGTCTATGTTTATGTGGAGGATTGCCAGTGCAGGGTCTGGAGTGGTGATTGTGCCCGTCAGTGAAGATATCAGTCGGAATACCTGGTTCCAAAGACATTTGATATTGGGGCAGTGCCAAAGCATGTGGAGTAGGTTCCCCACTTGTCCACAATTCCCCCAACAGTTGGGGGAAGCTCCAGGGAAATATGTTGCTATTCTAAATGGGGTATAGTGCCATCTGTTCACAATTTGGATCCCAAGTTCCCAGTGTCTAACGCAGTGTGAAGCTTTATGTATTTCCTTAAATGCACGTTGCCATTGATCCCCTGAGAAAGAAGAGTCTAGATCCCTCTCCCACTTACTCATAGCCGTTGATTTGGAAAATTCCATTTTGTTCTGGAACAAGTTGTAAAAGAATGAGATGCCCTTCGTGGTCTGTGTAGCTGTGGTATAGAAACGCCATACCATACTAGGGATAGTCACACAAGGTGGTGGCGTGCACTTAGTGAGATGTGTAATTTGTAAGCATTGGAAGAGTTTTGTAGGTGGGAGCTTGTATTGGGTCATGAGTTCCTGCGCATGTTTATGTCTTTAGCCCTTTTACAGGTCCGAAATGTAACATATACCAATTCCCTAACCTGCAACGTCTGAATTTTTGCTTCGAGTAACTGCAGGGGTAAGTCAGGCCCTTTCAGCTGATGTGACTGTTATGAGGGAGTTACATTCATAGACCAGTGACATTGAAGTGGTATTAAACCATACAGGTAAGATTATAATAAGTCTTACGTGTTGGTCTCATGAATATCTCCTACTCTTACTCCATTCATAGATATTCATATCGGCTACAGACGGTGACATCAGTGGTGCCTGCACAGTAACTCTACATCTATAGCACACAGAGCGTTCCCATTATAACAGAGAGTGCTGTGAAGCGATGATGACTCCTGTGCTCATGTATGGGAGTGACAACATTGGGGCCAGGCCATCAAACTGCTAGATAGCACAAAACTGGATGGATGGAAGACCAGGCAAAGATGGTCGTTTTCTACTTCTGAAGGAAAAGGTGGGCAATACGCAGATCACCTTTGCCAATGTTTACTTTCCAAATGTAGATCACCCGCAGTTTCTTAGGGCGCTCCTTCCAGTGCTTATGGAGTTTGCGGAGGCACTCCTTGTCTTTGGAGGGGACGTTAACTTTGCAATGGATACTCTACTAGATGTATCACATGGCTCATCCCATCTCCCCTATTCCCGCCTTAAGCGCTTGAAGATAGATCTCCACCTCATTCATTTGGCTGGTCCTTGGCAGTTACTGCACCCCCAAGAATGTGACTACTATTTCTCTTTAGTAGGTTCACCATACTCCTTACCAGTGTTGCTCATCTTACTTTAAAAAAAGTAATTAGTTACACTTACAAATTACTTCTCTGAAAAAGTAATTGCGTTAGTGACTCAGTTACTACATTAAAAAAGTAATTAGTTACTCAGCAAAGTAACTGATTTTTTTTTTATATTCTACAATGCTTTGTTGAGAAGCAGATGACGGGCGCTTGCCAGGGAGCAGTGAGTTAATACTCCAAGACAAAAGAATGCCAGATCCTTGAGAGAAGAAAACCGGAAACAAATGGTGAGCTCGCGTATATCCCAGCCTAGGTGCATCCGTCCCACCATGTATGTGCAGCTAATAGGACTTAAAACCCTTATCCATCTGCACATATTACATTCAAATTGTAAGCTGGATTAAAATGTATGTTTATAATATACATTCCCTTGATGTTTACAGAGTCTGTAATTTAAAATCTTATATTAGGCTTTATTAGAATTTTTTATAGTTTAGTGTTTATTATTTAATTTATCTTATATAAGCTTTATTAAATGCAAGGGATCTGGAATGGGGATGTCACATGATTTTAAAGTGGAGTTCCACCCATATTTATGTTCACAGCGCCGGCAGAAGCAATTACTCTGCTGCCATCTAGTGGCGGTAGATGTAATTGCGGTAATGCCGCCCAAGTAATGGGAACTTCGTTACCGTGAGGGGAAAAGTAATCAGGTAGATTACTCGTTACCCTCAAAAGGGTCTGCGTTAGGTAACTGCGTTTATTGTAACTCCATTACTTACAACACTGCTCCTTACACAGGGGATCCAGAGCTGCTGAATCATGTGACTGGACCAGACTGGATTAAAAAAGTGAAGTACACTGATCTTTTGTACAGATTATGCAAGATAGATAGAAAAGGGAGGGACAGAATGGCCCAGATTCACAGAGCGATTACGCCTGCGCAACTGGTGTTGCGCGTGCGTAAGTCTAAATGTGCGCGTGCGTTTAGATGCGCGCGATTCAGAAAACGATTTACGCCAGAAATCTACTTTTTTTTCCCGGCGTAATTTCGTTAGACAGACGCATCCGTCCGCGCAAAAATGCGCTAGACACACCATTGATTTGCTAGTCAAATATGCTAATGAGGGAGTTGCGGGGATCCACAAAAAAACGCAGTTGCTGCGCAGGCTACGCGATGTGCGCAACAGCAAAATGTCCTGTCTAAAGTTAGAGCACCTAAAAGCTGGTCTAAAAAATGAAAAAAAGTCTACTTGTCAGATAAAGCAACACTGTTAGTGAGGAGTTCAGCAGTCACACGTGTTGCCCAACAATCTGTATGCCAACATGCCAGGGGCATCGTCGCGCATAGCTATACTACTGACTTTAGATGAACAAAGAAGGAGGAGGGCATGGAGGATGGCACTAAGGAGGGCACGGGAGATGTTTTTTTTTTTTTTATTTGCTTATATAAAATTTACAATTTAAATTAATCTAATACAATATTCTTATCTGATACAAGCCCCTCACTCTTCACTTGATATATCACACACGCATAGACATCTTTGGCATGAGTGATTCTGAGGTGTCTCGCATCTTCAGATTCACCCCTCATGCCATCCTGGAATTACCACAACCTTGCAGGAGGACATCAGCAGCCCAACACATGGCACTACCCATGACACCCATGACAGCTACATATACAATCAGAGACCCATCCCCACAGATTTCGAACAGAACATGTATGGGGACAGCTGGCTGGTTGGTGAGTGACATGGGTGGCAGGCATGACTATCCCCTCCCGTGATGCACACCTCACAAGTGGCACATGCATGACTAACATCCTCCTGTATTTTCCCTTCAAGGTGACTCTGCATATGCACTGGTACCCCATCTCATGACCCCATCTCATGCCAGCTCACATTATGCATCTTTGCACGTTAAACACACACATTAATCATGGCACAATGAGAATGCATGCATGCACACCACTGTGGTCCCTAGCACACACACCCCACATCCTCATCACATTGGATTGGCACCAGTCCACCATGCAGGACTTGTGAGCTGCAACGCCATGCCACGGCTCCAATTATGTCACTGTACATTCATACACCATTCACACAGACCTGGGGATCACTTCTCCACCACAAATGAGGGTGACACCCCTTTTCCCGCAGGAATATCACCCCCACATTCCAAAATCATACACAAACAGAACCAAAAAATTAAATAAATGACGAGCAAAAATAAAAAATGCCCAGCAAAAATATAATTTAAACAAAATAACAACAAAGAAAACACAGAAAAGACAAAAATCACTCTGCAAAAACAGTCCTCAAATATCTCAAAGACACGTCACAAACAAACAAAAGCACCTTGCTGTAGAGGGAGGGATACAAAGGGATGTATTTTTGCAAAGTAAGTGCATTTGTGTCTGTCTATTTATGCTGTCTGCGTAGTTCATAAAGTTGCCCTAGTCCATTTCCAATTTCACTGATTGCGCCGCTCCCGAGTTGTGAGCATGCGCACATCGGAGCTGACCATGGTCTCCTTCAAGCGCGCATGCGCGAGCCGGCCGGCCCTTCATTTGCATGGGGTCACGGCTCATTTCAATGTAACACGCCCACGTCCCTCCCAATTTGTATTACTCCTCCTTACGCCTCTGGAAAAAATCTTACGCTTGCGCAATTTCCTGCGCAAAAGCTACGTGAATCGGGGGATTACGCGGCTAGATGGCGCAAGTCTAACGTAATGGCGGTGCGCTACGCCGGACCGATAATGCGCCGATGTACGTGAATCTGGGCCAATGTGTTTAAGAATAGTTAGAGTTAGCCTTAAAGATAAGGAACCTTCACATAAGAAGTCCAGTTGAATACAACAAACTACTACTAGCTATATCATGACTCGGAAAAATAAGAAAATTCACAGACACCTGAGTGCATACTGCTTCTTGGTACAATCTTCTTTTTTTTTTTTTCGCAAACGCAGTCCCGCACTACCACAAATTATGCAGTCGAGTTTCCCGCATTTGGGGAAATCGCAGGGGTCAGCACAGCCGGAGTGCAATGGCCGAGCTTCGTCCTGGGAGAACCACCTTCATGATCATGGTGTCTCCCCTGCCAGGTAAGTTTTTATTGGTATAATCTTGTTGAAACCCACCCAGGGGTAATTTAAGTGTTCCCAGTTGGGCAGTTGTCACCATAGAAATTTGCCCTAAAATGAGATTCCTAGGAAAAGATCCATTAGTTATAACAACAATAAATTGAAGCAGCGTTATGTATGTACACTCATAAAAACAAATATTAAGGTGCAATCCCTATATGACCATAGAGTATAATAAAGGCAAACAGTGCACAAATTAAAAGTGAAAAAGCTATTTTTTTTTAAATAATTAACACATAAGATGGAGTTCAAAAAACAATAATAGTCCGATCAATTCGGTGCAAAAAGACTGTGTAATTACACAATAAATGCAAAAAGTAGTTTTTTCAACCGTGCAAAGTAGTGCAAAAAGGAAGGAAAGGAAGGAAAAAAGTGTCCAAGTGCAGAGGAATAATAAACGTGATACAAAACTTGCAAACCACTTTCAAATCCACACCCAGTGTGCTCTAGGCTCTCACCTCCAGTAGAGACCTCAACGTGTCTAATCATGCATCTAGATAATCTTTAATGGCCATCTGTACTTCTTTCCTCTCTGTTGGAGATATCACAGTGGGATAGAGGCACAGACACACCTCTCTCCAAAGCTCCCCCAGTTAGGGAATGTTATGCAAGGACAAAAGGGATCTCCATTGTTTAGTAGTTAAAACAATTACATTTATTAAAAAGTAGCAACTTACATCTCAAATTACAAAGACCAACAACGTGTAAAACACAGACTTCCGATCTCGGCAGGGACAGGAAGTGACGTCACCCAGCTCCTCCCAACGCGTTGCGTCAATAACACATGACTTTTTCAAGGGTTTGAAAAACCCATTAGTTGTTACAACTTATGCCTCGTACACATGATCGGAATTTCCAATGGAAAAAGTCAGACGGACCTTTCCCATTGGAAATTCCGACAGTGTGTATGCCCCATCGGAGAAATTCCCTCCGAAATTCCGATGAATTCCATCGGAGTTTACATAGAGAACATGTTCTCATTTCCTCCGATGGAATTCCGTCAGAATTCGAATGTGAATTTGGTCGGACAAATTTTCGATCGTGTGTACAGGGCATTACAGTTCCAGTGTTGTTCTCGTGCAAAGGATTCTAAAGCTCTACCTCCTGATTATGTATGAGAATATGAAATGCAATATTAAATTTTTACCTGAGTAAAAAAAAAAATGTAAAACACTTTACAAAAGTTGTTTTTTAGTCATGTTCAGGGTTATTCATGTCAATAATAAAGATATACTGAAATGGACAAACCAGTCCACTTTCGCAGCAGGAGCTGGATGCTGCCAGGAGTTCTTTCTGCAAATTCTGTGCGGTGCCAGGGAGGGCAAGCAGTAAAGTTCTCGGGAGCAAGGATGAAGGTAAGTATTTTACTACCAGGGTTTTAAAGAGTGGCATAAGTAAAAGGACACTTAACTAAAAGAGAAGCACTCCCCTAGGCATTAAAGCCTTACTCCAGGTTTGCTGTGATTTTAATAGTTTAAAAGTATGCGGTGAAAGTGTGGTGCCTCTCATCACTTCAGATTTTAAATAGATAGTTTAGGCCAGGGGTCTTAAACTGGCAGCCCTCCAGCTGTTGTAGAACTACAAGTCCCACCAGGCATTGCAAGGCTAACAGTTACAAGGATGACTCCCACAGGCAATGAAATGATGAGACCTATAGTTCCGCAACAGCTGGAGGGCCGACAGTTTGAGACCCCTGGTTTGGACCAAGTTGGTCCAAATTAACTACTACATTTCCTTTACTAACAGATGCACCCATTGGGAGCACAGTATCTCTGGACTCACTAATATAAACGACTACCCAACAGGCTACAGAAAAGCAAGACCAAACAATAAAGAAATGGAGTCTGGACAGGGAAATTACATATGTTTGGTACAGTGCCGGCCCAAGACATTGTGCCGCCTGGGACCAAGAATTAAATGCTGCCCCCCCCCCAAAAAAAAAAATCACGCCAACCAAAAGGCCCCTACATTCATTATTTTATATGATAACTGAAGGGGACCCGTCATGGCTCTATACATGTATAAAGGAAAGTCCCTCTCAGGCTCTCATGTCTCATACAACTTGTGATGTGTGTTTGTACTTACAGTTTTGCTTTAGACTCCACCACCAGATGCGGGTTGTCACCTGCCACACGTTGCGGATTGTCACATGTTGCGGATTGTCACTTGCCACATGTTGCGGGTGGTCACTTATGTCACCTGCCACATGTTGTGGGTTGTCATTTGCCACATCACATGTCACACGGTGCGGATTGTCACTTGCCACGTCACCTGGCACACGCTGCGGAAAGCCACTTGCCACGTCACCTGCCACACGCTGGGGATTGCCACTTGCCACATGCTGCGTTTTGCCACTTGCCACAATGTCATCTGCCACACGTTGCGGATTGCCATCTGCCACACATTGCGGATTGCCATCTGCCACACGTTGCGGATTGCCACCTGCCACACGTTACGGATTGCCACCTGTCACAAGTTGCGGATTGCCCTCTGTCACACGTTGCGGATTGCCACCTGCCACGCGCTGCGGATTGCCACCTGTCACAAGTTGCGGATTGCCATCTGCCACACGTTGCGGATTGCCACCTGCCACACGTTGCGGATTGCCACCTGCCACACGTTGCGGATTGCCACCTGCCACACGTTGCGGATTGCCACCTGCCACACGTTGTGGATTGCCACCTGCCACATGCAGCCTGCAGCTGCAGTGCAAAGTGAGGGCAGAACTGTCGTGATGCAGGGTGGGCAGTGAGAGATGACATCATCTCTCTGCTCCCCTGCCTCTCACTCGCTGATTGACACCCCCCCAGTGCACTCTTTGTTCGCTCCTGTCACCAGTGCCACTAACAGCGAACAGCGGCGCCAGGCTCCTCACAGGCAGCGGTGCCGCTCACTCGCTGACTGCTCCCCCCTAGACCCCCCGCTAGTGTCCACTCAGGCAGCCCGGCAGTGTCCTCTCCGCCCGTTTCTGTCACCACCAATAGCGAGGAGCGGCGCCGGGCTCCTCACAGGCAGCAGCGCCGCTCTCTCGCTGACTGCTCCCCCACCATTCTCAATGTCCTCTCTGCCCGCACCTGTCACCAATAACAGCGAGCAGCGGCGCCGGGCTCCTCACAGGCAGCGGCGCCGCTCACTCGCTAACTGCTCCCCCCCTAGTGTCCACTCAGGCAGCCCGGCACCACGCTCCTCACAGCCCACGGAACGGGCTGGCGGGCGTCAGTATGCCGCCTCCCTAAAAGTGCCGCCTGGTACCCATGGTACCACCCGGTCCCATCATAGGGCCGGCCCTGGTTTGGTATAAAACAAGCTTTCCTTGGCATTTGCACCTACTGTGGTTTCATTTTTTTGTTGTGTAAAGAATCATGCTATGCTATTTATCACAAATAAGGGAACATTAATCTGTCCATAGTACATAGTAAAAATGGCTGTATTTATTTTGCATATCTGCAAAGTCATTTTAATATTCAATAATGACATAAGTCTTTACTTAATATTGATCCCTGTAAGCTTTGTAAGCTAGGGTTTATGGGGCAGATTCACGTAGATCGGCGCATTATCATTCCGGCGTAGCGCACCACTTTTCCGTTAGACTTGCGCAATCTAGCCGCGTAATCCGGCGATTCACGTAGCTTTTACGCAAGAGCTTGCGCAAACGTAAGGTTTTTTCCGGAGGCGTAAGGAGGAGTAATACAAATTGGGAGGGACGTGGGCGTGTTACATTGAAATGAGCCGTGACCCCATGCAAATGAAGGGCCGGCCGACTCGCGCATGCGCGCGTGAAGGAAACCATGTCAGCTCCGTTGTGCGCATGCTCACAACTCGGGAGCGGCGCAATCATTGAAATTGGAAATGGACTAGGGCAATGTTGTGAACTACGCAGACAGCATAAATAGACACACACAAACGCCCTTCCATTGCAAAAGTACATCCCTTTGTGTCCCTTCCCATTGAATCAAGTGCTTTTGCTCTGTTGTTCGTTAGAGTGTGTTTTGTAGTTGTCAGATTAGTGTTCTGTGTGATCTAGTGCTTGTTGGTAGTTTTGTGAAAGTGTATTTTGATAAGTGTTTGAGACTGTTTGTTTGATTGATATATTTCTGAGCGTTTGTTTTCTGGCTTTATTTTTTCATCTGATTTTTTTGTGTCTGTTTCTTGCTGAGTGCTAGTGTGATTTTTGGGTGTTCTTTTTCTCTTTGTGTGCTAGGGACCACAGTGGTGTACATGCATGCATTCTCATTGTGCCATGATTAATGTGTGTGTTTAACGTGCAAAGATGCATAATGTGAGCTGGCATGAGATGGGGTCATGAGATGGGGTCCCAGTGCATATGCAGAGTCACCTTGAAGGGAAAAGACAGGAGGATGTTAGTCATGCATGTGCCACTTGTGAGGTGTGCATCACGGGAGGGGATAGTCATGCCTGACTCCCATGTCACTCACCAACCAGCCAGCTGTCCCCATACATGTTCTGTTTGAAATCTGTGGGGATGGGGCTCTGATTGTATATGTAGCTGTCATGGGTGTCATGGGTAGTGCCATGTGTTGGGCTGCTGATGTCCTCCTGCAAGGTTGTGGTAATTCCAGGATGACATGAGGGGTGAATCTGAAGATGCGAGACACCTCAGAATCTCTCATGCCAAAGATGTCTATGCGTGTGTGATATATCAAGTGAAGAGTGAGGGGCTTGTATCAGATAAGAATATTGTATTAGATTAGATTAAATGGTAAATTTTATATAAGCAAAAAAAAAAAAAACATCTCCCGTGCCCTCCTTAGTGCCATCCTCCGTGCCCTCATCCTTCTTTGTTCATCTAAAGTCAGTAGTATAGCTATGCGCGACGATGCCCCTGGCATGTTGGCATACAGATTGTTGGGCAACACGTGTGACTGCTGAACTCCTCACTAACAGTGTTGCTTTATCTGACAATTAGACTTTTTTTCAAAATTTAGACCAGCTTTTAGGTCCTCTAACTTTAGACAGAACATTTTGCAGTTGCGCACATCGCGTAGCCTGCGCAGCAACTGCGTTTTTTTGTGAATCCCCGTAACTCCCTCATTAGCATATTTGACTAGCAAATCAATGGTGTGTCTAGCGCAGTTTTGCGCGAAGGGAAGCGAATGTCTAATTAAATTACGCCGGACCAAAAAACGTAGATTTCTGGCGTATATTGTTTTGTGAATCGCGTCCAACTATACGCACGCGCACATTTAGACTTACGCACGCGCAACAGCAGTTGCGCAGGCGTAATCGCTCTGTAAATCTGGCCCTATGTGTTTTCAAAAATTCCAGTATATAATTATATATGAAATGGTGACATATGACACCCTAAATGATCTTGTACGTTCCATATTAACAACAACTGCAAGCATGCGAAAAATGTGTGACATATAGATAATGGAAGATAGGAATAGTTTCAATGTCAAAAGTGGATAAAGGACAACAATAAAAAAAGGCTGACGGTATGTCAGTAAGTGCATAGATATGTAAATGACCGGTGACCCTGAGAAGAGTTGCAGAGGTATTCTGAGCCGCTCTGAAAGGTGTTTAAATATTTCCTTGCTGGTAATTACTCTTGTAATGACCGCTCCGCAATCAATTTCTCGATCATTAAAAAGAGCAAACGTGGTTTGCAAACTGCTTAACAATTCAACTGAATGCTAGAGAGGGATCATTTTATTTCTTTAAGCTTTTTATTTTAAATCGAAACTGTAGCTATTACATTCAATCAGTGTAATATGCCAAGCGATAAGAGATATTGTAATGTGTTTGTCATTTTTCATTTCTTGATATACCTTAGGTAAATATATATACAGAGCATCAAGCAGTATGGTGCTTATAGGCTATATTGCATTTAATGGCATTAAACATAAATGCAATCATTTATTATATTGCAGCTTAACAATTCTTAGATGTTATGGCTGCATTAGTTTCCCTTTTTAGACTTCCTTCTATTTTTATCTGGTAATCCAGCCAGCAATTTTTTCACAGCACAAACTCTTCGGCAGGATGTGTCAGTTTGCATGGATGAGACAAACCACTTAACACTGACCGCGGTGATTAAAATGTTCAGCTTTTATTAATTCATGCAAAACCCTTATCCCAAACTGGAAAAAAAAAAATTTGCTGTAATTGATTATAAAGTGTCCTCTGCAGACGGGCACTCCCTTTTTCCATACTAGCCGCCGTGTGAGACATTGGTTGGCCCTTGGTTCCCCAGCAAGTGGTTGTTCTCTGTACAGGTAAGCTGTACAGCATTTGCTCCTCCCCTAAATATCTTTGTTTATATATATTGATATTTGTATATTTGTTTTTTGATACCTGAGTGGTTTTACATATTTATGTATATAGCCTGTGACGCTAACAAGTATATATCATCTTTCTAGAACAAGAATACCCATAAAAGAATGGGATAGGGGTTAAGGATTCTTAACAGTGCATCGGAGATGGGTGATAAACATATCTATGAGTCTGATCAAGTCTCTAAATATATTGGATCTTAGACACATTCAATGTTTTTGAAAAAATAACAAAGATTTATTCATACACAAAATACATAAACATTATACAAAATTTTTTAAAAAACATTCATATTAGAAGAGAGAGTGTTAAAACTGCAGAAAAACTGCAAACCGTCTTCTGAAGTCCAAACGTGTTTCGGGTTCGACTAGTTTCGCCCAAAAGAGGGCTTCGTCGGGAACCCACGATTGAATATATTCTCTATGTAAATACAAAAAAGTACAATAAGCTAACATATCAGGGTGATAGACAAAATATTACATATTACAAGATGTAACTTATGACTAGCCTCTAATAAAGTGCATAAGGAAAAATACATTTGATCTTTAAAGAAGTTTATGTACAATGAAGTCCAAGCGCAATTATGTGGAACGGGAGAGAACGCATACCTGGGACAAATGAGGGGAAAATCTCAGGAGAGGGCATCCGCAAAGGCGTGATCTCTATGTATAGAGAAGAAGCCACAAAACGGGCGGGATGGATTATAGTAGCCCTGATGGAGGTCACAAAGTCAGGTGTGTTGCTATATGCTGATGATCTAATGGAGAGAGAGTATATTAAATCAAAAAATAGTAGTGATGAAGATGGTTCCCCGAACACTTCTGATAAGTCAGATATAAAACCTCACTTACTGGTGCCTGATGGTGAAGGAACGTGCTTTAACGGAATAAATGCTCAATCCAGAGTAAAGGATAAGCTGATACTGACCAGTTGAAGTGACTGCTAAATTGCTATCATGGAACCCTATATAAGAAGCAAAATTGATGAAAACTTATTAGTGGCCATAAGGCAACACAGAATAAGAAAGTATGAGATAAATGATTAAAGATAAAAAATAAAAATAAAAAAATAAAATAAAATAAAAAGTAATAAATGAATAAGACAGGGCTGTCTGTGCATAACGATGCTCAGCCTTCTGATGCAAAGGCATGGGCAAAAAGCCTCAAATTTGCTTATTACCGACCTTGCTAATAGGTAGCCAGAGGTGCCATTAAAGGCAGGTCCATATGTAACTATTGCTGCAACTGGTTAAATCGGGTCTGCCCAAAAGGTAAAGAGAGAGAAAAAAGAAGAGAAAATAATAGAGTTCAATAAGGGTCCCATATGCAATAAATTAGCATAGGTCTATAGCAGAAAAAGTGCATCAAAAGTGTCTCAAACTGTACCTGTAGGTAATGGTGTTGTCAGCAGTGGAATATACAACCTGTCTCTTCCTGAGCTCTACGCTAAGTGATGACAGCTCACAGGGCTGTTTATATGACTCTCTCCATTAGAGCAACCTCGCCTCAGCTGGTATCATGGGGCGGAGATCTAATTAGTAGTGGGCGGAGGAGTGACATGTCTCAGGGATTCCCCCTGTGAGAAGAACAAAACCGCTCATGCGTGATGACACGCAGAGCGAGTTGCTCGGCTCACATTAACGGAGGAGACCGTGGACATCCCATGGGCGGGGCAAACACGCCGCTCAGCCAATGGGATTTGTCGAAATACGGACCTGGCCAGCATCAGAGCCTCCGCTCGGATTCGATGCTCCAGAAGTGTGCATCGGGACAGGCCCCTACCCGCCCACATATGCTAAAGAGCAACACATGCTTGTCAGGCACTGCTGTGAAACCTCCATGTCCTGAAATGGAATGGTATTATGACGCTCAAACCACAGGTTGTCTAGTGCACTGTCCCGGTCCACACCAAGCGCACGGAGTCCATCGCACTATGTGGTAGTGTTATTGATACAAACAGATAATTGCCATATATTTTTTTATAATTAAATCGTAAGTAATTATGTAAGATGCCTAAAAAGACAAACTACACATCAGATAGTAATAGTGAAAAACAATAATAAGCAAAAGTTGTTACAAATTGATGTGTGTATATAGGTGGAAGGCGCTTCTGTTAACAAAAGCCCCACCATATAGCATGATAGTGGTATATCACTAGTTCATGTTTCTGGGGGGCGCTAAGAAGCCCAGGTGACCACCAACTTGCCCTAGAAAAGCCTAAAGAGCCAGTGTGATCATACATTACAGGTGACAGAAGCATCAATAACTGAGAGAGTCCTCAAAAGTGTGTATATAGAGGGATTGTAAAAGTCAAGGGCATCAGAGTTTATCGACTGATGAGTTGATGGTATTTGCAACAAAGGATAGATGCACACCAAAAAATTGGGCGACACTGAGGAAAATCTAAATAAAAATAAAAATAAAAATAAAAATAAAAATAAAATTAAAAATAAAGATGGATATGAAATGTGCAATCAAAAGATGTCATTGATTGCAAACACAAAGTAATTCAAATGCCCCATAAGAGGATTGGAACACACGAAAGGAATCATAGAAAAGGCTTATAGCTAATGTTTTCGTTCAAACCTGGGTATTGGGTGGCACATAGTGAATAAATCCATTTTGCTTCAATTTGCAAGAGACGTTTATCAACGTCTCCACCTCTTTCATTGAGAGGTACATGTGCCAAGGCATAAAATCCCATCGTTAAGTTGTTATGATTGTGATACAATCCTATGTGTCGGCTGATGGGTGTCTCCATCAGTTTTTTCTTGACTGAGCGTACATGATCTCTTATTCTACACAAGAAATTGCGCTTAGTCTTACCGACATAGAATGCACCGCAATTGCATTTCATCAAGTATATCACTCCCATTGTTTGGCAGGTGACCCGAAATTTGGGAGTCAGCGTTTCTCCATTTGGGAGATTGATATTACTGCCTTTCAGGATGTATCGACAGAAGTTACATTTACCACAAGGAAATGTCCCCATATGTGTGGGTTTAGGAATTAATGAAGTTGAATAATGACTGGACACAGTCTTATCCCTGATGGAAGGGGATCTCTTGAATGTAATTTCTGGAGAAACATTGATGAATTTACTGATCTTGTCATCCGAGGTGAGCAAATACCAGAATTTTTTATATATTTCCCGTATTGATTCATGTTGTCTATTGAACCGGGTAATAATTCTGGTAGTGCTGACCTCAGATTCGTTTTTTGATTTGTAAATGAGCGAATTTCTTTCCAGTCGGTTAACCTTGTTGAATGCTCTGCGGAGGCATGTTTTGGTGTAGCCTCTGTCCTTCAGTCGTGCATACAATTGTGCAGCTTCTCGTTTGAAGTCAGCGTCCTGTGAGCAGTTACGTCGCAGTCTCAAGTACTGACTGTACGGAATGCTATTGATGAGGGGTTTGGGGTGGGAGCTAGTGGCATGTAATAAGCTGTTACCAGCCGTGGGTTTCCTGAAGAGTGTGGAACAGAGGGAACCATGCTCATCTAAATAAAGTTCCACATCTAGAAAGGTAATACGTTCTTGACTAAAGCTGTAGGTGAACTTAAGGTTGTACTGGTTCACCTGCAGTCTGTCAAGAAACGCTAGCAGATCCTCCTTAGACCCCGCCCAGACCATAAATACATCATTGATGTATCGGTGCCAGGTAAGCACATCTGCGGACAGGTCAGCGTTAGTATCTTCCCCAAAAAGATCACCCTCCCACCCCCCCAGGTACAGGTTGGCATAGGAGGGGGCACAGCCCGCCCCCATTGCCACACCCTGCACCTGGAGGTAGTGGGAGCGTTTGAACAGAAAGATGTTGTGTGTCAAAATGAACTCCAGCATCTCTATGATAAAGTTATTGTACTTAGAAGTGTTCTTGTCACGTTCGTTGAGGAAACCTCTAACTACTTGTACTCCAAAGCAATGTGGAATTGAATTGTAGAGAGCCTCAATGTCTATGGCTACTAGCCATGCCCCTTTGGGGATGCTAAGTCCATCGACAATTTTAAGTAATTCTATCGTGTCTTTGACATAAGAGAATAGACTCTGTACGTGTGGGTATAGGTACTCATCGATGATTCTGCTAGAGTTCTCTGTTAATGAACCACATCCTGAAACGATTGGTCTGCCTGGTGGAGGTATGACTCCCTTGTGAATTTTAGGTAAGGCGTAGAACGTGGGAGTGGTAGGGTTCTCTACGTTCAGAAATTGTAAAGTGGTATCATCTATAGTGCCAAGTTGACGGGCACGGTTTAGGATCTGGCGATATTCTTTGATGCTTTGTGTAATCATAGAAGGTGGTACAAGTCTGTACCACTCTCTATTTCCTAAAATCTTAAGGCACATCTCCTCGTATGTTATCCTACTCATGATAACTATATTCCCCCCCTTATCGGAGGGTTTCACAACGAGATCGTCATTGTTGCGAATAGAATTGAGGGCTGTCCTAAGATTGGGACTGAGATTATGTCGCGGGCCTACCCTCCAATTGGTAGCCTCGATCTCCTTAGTGACTTGTAGAACGAACGCCCAAATGTTGGGGTTCCCCTGTAGAACTGGGAAGGATCTGGACCTAGGTTTGTAAGATTTAGGAGTCACAAAAACCGGTCTATTAAGTCTTGATTGTACTGATTTACCGGGTATTGCACCCGGCAATTGATATGTCCAGCCTTCTTCCTCGGGATTGCTCTCGTCCCAAAGTGACATTAAGTCCTGCAGAGCTTGTAATTCTCGGATAGATACTTTATCGAGTATAGTATTGTCGTTGCCAGTAAGGCTAAGATCATTGCGTGTCTTGTCGTACAGCACCTTATACATTAGACGTCGAGCGAATAAGTGAAGGTCCTTGACTAATTCAAATTTATCTGCTTCTCCATCTGGGCAGAATGATAGCCCAAGATGGAGTACTGTTTCCTGTTCTACAGTCAATGGATATGGAGATAGATTTATGATGTTGTTACTGTCCCGGTCTTCAGCGATGTGAGGGCCGGGACTTGCTCTTTTAATGTCTGCTGTGAGTTAGAAACGACAACACTGGATTTCCTTTCAATTGCAAAGATGGGTGCAGGTCGTATATCCGCTATAGTGCTAGAGGACGAGGAGGTAGCTCCTTGTGGCCTTGGGTCATGGGGAGTGCCAATATAGAAGTGGCCTCTACATTTGGAGTGGGTAGGGGCAGTGTGGTTGAGACGTTACTAAGGGTACTGGTATTGAGGGTAGTAGAGTTACTGCCTCGAGATTTCTGGGAACGAGAGCGTTTGTCTTTCAGCGGAAATTGAGACCGGGAGATCTCATGTAGGCTGCTATCCAGATCATTTTTCCTCTTTTTGTTATCAGTATTACTGCGTCGTTCTATGGGGATATAGGACGAAGAGGATAGAGACGAGGTGTCTGATTCACGTCTTGGAGAGTTAGTATTTTTGGGGGAGATCTTATTCTCAAATGATTTTCTATTGTTCTTGCGTTGTTGATTGCTAGGCCATCTATAGGCCTGTGCACTATCGTAAGCCCTTTTGTCGCGTTGGAATTTACTTTCTTTGATTTTAATTAAATTTGTGGCATATTTGGTAAGATGAATTTTGAGTTTATTATCGTATATCATGTATCCAGTATACGTGTGTACATTTTTATTGGCTTCATGCCATTCAGTAATCTCATTATCAATGCCAACGATGTCTCTGCCATATTGTTCGCACAAAATGCGCATCATATTAATAGAGCAACATTGTAGATTAGCTTCCCACGCTTCTTTGACGTGGGATTCTACTTTGTTGATATTTGGAAAGATCTGCACCCTTAAACCCCACGGTATAATCTTATTTTCAATATATTGTTCAAAAAATTCCCTATGCCAAAATAAACGAGTTTTCTTTTCAACAAGTTTTTGCAAACCCAAAAAGAAATGATTGGCATCTTCTTCAGTAGCTTCGTCCTTATTACGCGATTTTTTTACCTCCGCAACAAACCCATCCCACTCCTTACCACAATATCCCGTCATATTAGCAGTACAGTCTGACCGAGTGTCTCAATAGTAGAGCTTCGTCTAAGAGTAAGGTGATTCCACTGTATTTAGCTAAGGCAGAAGAAAAACACAAATCTTAATACATCATAGTATAAGTTACATGTCATATGGAAAACCCTAAACAAATGATTGTTGTCCAATAATCTGAGAGAAGAGACTCATAGATATGGATATATCGTGTATCTGTTGGGTACCAGTTATGTAAATTGTTCAAAACAGAAAAATTATTATTTGAATGTCAAAGCCCTATTGCAAGGTAAAGTGGGTGTTTAAATCCACCCGTATTGGAAGTATAGAAAGTTTGTTCTAGGACAGACAGCAAATATCGTACAAATTAAATAAATCCGTGTGCACCTGAATCCTTCAAAAGTTATGAATTAGAAAGATTACCCATAAAAGAATGGGATAGGGGTTAAGGATTCTTAACAGTGCATCGGAGATGGGTGATAAACATATCTATGAGTCTGATCAAGATCTCTAAATATATTGGATCTTAGACACATTCAATGTTTTTGAAAAAATAACAAAGATTTATTCATACACAAAATACATAAACATTATACAAATTTTTTTAAAAAACATTCATATTAGAAGAGAGAGTGTTAAAACTGCAGAAAAACTGCAAACCGTCTTCTGAAGTCCAAACGTGTTTCGGGTTCGACTAGTTTCGCCCAAAAGAGGGCTTCGTCGGGAACCCACGATTGAATATATTCTCTATGTAAATACAAAAAAGTACAATAAGCTAACATATCAGGGTGATAGACAAAATATTACATATTACAAGATGTAACTTATGACTAGCCTCTAATAAAGTGCATAAGGAAAAATACATTTGATCTTTAAAGAAGTTTATGTACAATGAAGTCCAAGCGCAATTATGTGGAACGGGAGAGAACGCATACCTGGGACAAATGAGGGGAAAATCTCAGGAGAGGGCATCCGCAAAGGCGTGATCTCTATGTATAGAGAAGAAGCCACAAAACGGGCGGGATGGATTATAGTAGCCCTGATGGAGGTCACAAAGTCAGGTGTGTTGCTATATGCTGATGATCTAATGGAGAGAGAGTATATTAAATCAAAAAATAGTAGTGATGAAGATGGTTCCCCGAACACTTCTGATAAGTCAGATATAAAACCTCACTTACTGGTGCCTGATGGTGAAGGAACGTGCTTTAACGGAATAAATGCTCAATCCAGAGTAAAGGATAAGCTGATACTGACCAGTTGAAGTGACTGCTAAATTGCTATCATGGAACCCTATATAAGAAGCAAAATTGATGAAAACGTATTAGTGGCCATAAGGCAACACAGAATAAGAAAGTATGAGATAAATGATTAAAGATAAAAAATAAAAATAAAAAAATAAAATAAAATAAAAAGTAATAAATGAATAAGACAGGACTGTCTGTGCATAACGATGCTCAGCCTTCTGATGCAAAGGCATGGGCAAAAAGCCTCAAATTTGCTTATTACCGACCTTGCTAATAGGTAGCCAGAGGTGCCATTAAAGGCAGGTCCATATGTAACTATTGCTGCAACTGGTTAAATCGGGTCTGCCCAAAAGGTAAAGAGAGAGAAAAAAGAAGAGAAAATAATAGGGTTCAAAAGGGTCCCATATGCAATAAATTAGCATAGGTCTATAGCAGAAAAAGTGCATCAAAAGTGTCTCAAACTGTACCTGTAGGTAATGGTGTTGTCAGCAGTGGAATATACAACCTGTCTCTTCCTGAGCTCTACGCTAAGTGATGACAGCTCACAGGGCTGTTTATATGACTCTCTCCATTAGAGCAACCTCGCCTCAGCTGGTATCATGGGGCGGAGATCTAATTAGTAGTGGGCGGAGGAGTGACATGTCTCAGGGATTCTCCCTGTGAGAAGAACAAAACCGCTCATGCGTGATGACACGCAGAGCGAGTTGCTCGGCTCACATCAACGGAGGAGACCGTGGACATCCCATGGGCGGGGCAAACACGCCGCTCAGCCAATGGGATTTGTCTAAATACGGACCTGGCCAGCATCAGAGCCTCCGCTCGGATTCGATGCTCCAGAAGTGTGCATCGGGACAGGCCCCTACCCGCCCACATATGCTAAAGAGCAACACATGCTTGTCAGGCACTGCTGTGAAACCTCCATGTCCTGAAATGGAATGGTATTATGACGCTCAAACCACAGGTTGTCTAGTGCACTGTCCCGGTCCACACCAAGCGCACGGAGTCCATCGCACTATGTGGTAGTGTTATTGATACAAACAGATAATTGTCATATATTTTTTTATAATTAAATCGTAAGTAATTATGTAAGATGCCTAAAAAGACAAACTACACATCAGATAGTAATAGTGAAAAACAATAATAAGCAAAAGTTGTTACAAATTGATGTGTGTATATAGGTGGAAGGCGCTTCTGTTAACAAAAGCCCCACCATATAGCATGATAGTGGTATATCACTAGTTCATGTTTCTGGGGGGCGCTAAGAAGCCCAGGTGACCACCAACTTGCCCTAGAAAAGCCTAAAGAGCCAGTGTGATCATACATTACAGGTGACAGAAGCATCAATAACTGAGAGAGTCCTCAAAAGTGTGTATATAGAGGGATTGTAAAAGTCAAGGGCATCAGAGTTTATCGACTGATGAGTTGATGGTATTTGCAACAAAGGATAGATGCACACCAAAAAATTGGGCGACACTGAGGAAAATCTAAATAAAAATAAAAATAAAAATAAAAATAAAAATAAAATTAAAAATAAAGATGGATATGAAATGTGCAATCAAAAGATGTCATTGATTGCAAACACAAAGTAATTCAAATGCCCCATAAGAGGATTGGAACACACGAAAGGAATCATAGAAAAGGCTTATAGCTAATGTTTTCGTTCAAACCTGGGTATTGGGTGGCACATAGTGAATAAATCCATTTTGCTTCAATTTGCAAGAGACGTTTATCAACGTCTCCACCTCTTTCATTGAGAGGTACATGTGCCAAGGCATAAAATCCCATCGTTAAGTTGTTATGATTGTGATACAATCCTATGTGTCGGCTGATGGGTGTCTCCATCAGTTTGGAGAAACGCTGACTCCCAAATTTCGGGTCACCTGCCAAACAATGGGAGTGATATACTTGATGAAATGCAATTGCGGTGCATTCTATGTCGGTAAGACTAAGCGCAATTTCTTGTGTAGAATAAGAGATCATGTACGCTCAGTCAAGGAAAAACTGATGGAGACACCCATCAGCCGACACATAGGATTGTATCACAATCATAACAACTTAACGATGGGATTTTATGCCTTGGCACATGTACCTCTCAATGAAAGAGATGGAGACGTTGATAAACGTCTCTTGCAAATTGAAGCAAAATGGATTTATTCACTATGTGCCACCCAATACCCAGGTTTGAACGAAAACATTAGCTATAAGCCTTTTCTATGATTCCTTTTGTGTGTTCCAATCCTCTTATGGGGCATTTGAATTACTTTGTGTTTGCAATCAATGACATCTTTTGATTGCACATTTCATATCCATCTTTATTTTTAATTTTATTTTTATTTTTATTTTTATTTTTATTTAGATTTTCCTCAGTGTCGCCCAATTTTTTGGTGTGCATCTATCCTTTGTTGCAAATACCATCAACTCATCAGTCGATAAACTCTGATGCCCTTGACTTTTACAATCCCTCTATATACACACTTTTGAGGACTCTCTCAGTTATTGATGCTTCTGTCACCTGTAATGTATGATCACACTGGCTCTTTAGGCTTTTCTAGGGCAAGTTGGTGGTCACCTGGGCTTCTTAGCGCCCCCCAGAAACATGAACTAGTGATATACCACTATCATGCTATATGGTGGGGCTTTTGTTAACAGAAGCGCCTTCCACCTATATACACACATCAATTTGTAACAACTTTTGCTTATTATTGTTTTTCACTATTACTATCTGATGTGTAGTTTGTCTTTTTAGGCATCTTACATAATTACTTACGATTTAATTATAAAAAAATATATGGCAATTATCTGTTTGTATCAATAACACTACCACATAGTGCGATGGACTCCGTGCGCTTGGTGTGGACCGGGACAGTGCACTAGACAACCTGTGGTTTGAGCGTCATAATACCATTCCATTTCAGGACATGGAGGTTTCACAGCAGTGCCTGACAAGCATGTGTTGCTCTTTAGCATATGTGGGCGGGTAGGGGCCTGTCCCGATGCACACTTCTGGAGCATCGAATCCGAGCAGAGGCTCTGATGCTGGCCAGGTCCGTATTTAGACAAATCCCATTGGCTGAGCGGCGTGTTTGCCCCGCCCATGGGATGTCCACGGTCTCCTCCGTTGATGTGAGCCGAGCAACTCGCTCTGCGTGTCATCACGCATGAGCGGTTTTGTTCTTCTCACAGGGGGAATCCCTGAGACATGTCACTCCTCCGCCCACTACTAATTAGATCTCCGCCCCATGATACCAGCTGAGGCGAGGTTGCTCTAATGGAGAGAGTCATATAAACAGCCCTGTGAGCTGTCATCACTTAGCGTAGAGCTCAGGAAGAGACAGGTTGTATATTCCACTGCTGACAACACCATTACCTACAGGTACAGTTTGAGACACTTTTGATGCACTTTTTCTGCTATAGACCTATGCTAATTTATTGCATATGGGACCCTTATTGAACTCTATTATTTTCTCTTCTTTTTTCTCTCTCTTTACCTTTTGGGCAGACCCGATTTAACCAGTTGCAGCAATAGTTACATATGGACCTGCCTTTAATGGCACCTCTGGCTACCTATTAGCAAGGTCGGTAATAAGCAAATTTGAGGCTTTTTGCCCATTCCTTTGCATCAGAAGGCTGAGCATCGTTATGCACAGACAGCCCTGTCTTATTCATTTATTACTTTTTATTTTATTTTATTTTTTTATTTTTATTTTTTATCTTTAATCATTTATCTCATACTTTCTTATTCTGTGTTGCCTTATGGCCACTAATAAGTTTTCATCAATTTTGCTTCTTATATAGGGTTCCATGATAGCAATTTAGCAGTCACTTCAACTGGTCAGTATCAGCTTATCCTTTACTCTGGATTGAGCATTTATTCCGTTAAAGCACGTTCCTTCACCATCAGGCACCAGTAAGTGAGGTTTTATATCTGACTTATCAGAAGTGTTCGGGGAACCATCTTCATCACTACTATTTTTTGATTTAATATACTCTCTCTCCATTAGATCATCAGCATATAGCAACACACCTGACTTTGTGACCTCCATCAGGGCTACTATAATCCATCCCGCCCGTTTTGTGGCTTCTTCTCTATACATAGAGATCACGCCTTTGCGGATTCCCTCTCCTGAGATTTTCCCCTCATTTGTCCCAGGTATGCGTTCTCTCCCGTTCCACATAATTGCGCTTGGACTTCATTGTACATAAACTTCTTTAAAGATCAAATGTATTTTTCCTTATGCACTTTATTAGAGGCTAGTCATAAGTTACATCTTGTAATATGTAATATTTTGTCTATCACCCTGATATGTTAGCTTATTGTACTTTTTTGTATTTACATAGAGAATATATTCAATCGTGGGTTCCCGACGAAGCCCTCTTTTGGGCGAAACTAGTCGAACCCGAAACACGTTTGGACTTCAGAAGACGGTTTGCAGTTTTTCTGCAGTTTTAACACTCTCTCTTCTAATATGAATGTTTTTTAAAAAATTTTGTATAATGTTTATGTATTTTGTGTATGAATAAATCTTTGTTATTTTTTCAAAAACATTGAATGTGTCTAAGATCCAATATATTTAGAGACTTGATCAGACTCATAGATATGTTTATCACCCATCTCCGATGCACTGTTAAGAATCCTTAACCCCTATCCCATTCTTTTATGGGTAATCTTTCTAATTCATAACTTTTGAAGGATTCAGGTGCACACGGATTTATTTAATTTGTACGATATTTGCTGTCTGTCCTAGAACAAACTTTCTATACTTCCAATACGGGTGGATTTAAACACCCACTTTACCTTGCAATAGGGCTTTGACATTCAAATAATAATTTTTCTGTTTTGAACAATTTATATAACTGGTACCCAACAGATACACAATATATCCATATCTATGAGTCTCTTCTCTCAGATTATTGGACAACAATCATTTGTTTAGGGTTTTCCATATGACATGTAACTTATACTATGATGTATTAAGATTTGTGTTTTTCTTCTGCCTTAGCTAAATACAGTGCAATCACCTTACTCTTAGACGAAGCTCTACTATTGAGACACTCGGTCAGACTGTACTGCTAATATGACGGGATATTGTGGTAAGGAGTGGGATGGGTTTGTTGCGGAGGTAAAAAAATTGCGTAATAAGGACGAAGCTACTGAAGAAGATGCCAATCATTTCTTTTTGGGTTTGCAAAAACTTGTTGAAAAGAAAACTCGTTTATTTTGGCATAGGGAATTTTTTGAACAATATATTGAAAATAAGATTATACCGTGGGGTTTAAGGGTGCAGATCTTTCCAAATATCAACAAAGTAGAATCCCACGTCAAAGAAGCGTGGGAAGCTAATCTACAATGTTGCTCTATTAATATGATGCGCATTTTGTGCGAACAATATGGCAGAGACATCGTTGGCATTGATAATGAGATTACTGAATGGCATGAAGCCAATAAAAATGTACACACGTATACTGGATACATGATATACGATAATAAACTCAAAATTCATCTTACCAAATATGCCACAAATTTAATTAAAATCAAAGAAAGTAAATTCCAACGCGACAAAAGGGCTTACGATAGTGCACAGGCCTATAGATGGCCTAGCAATCAACAACGCAAGAACAATAGAAAATCATTTGAGAATAAGATCTCCCCCAAAAATACTAACTCTCCAAGACGTGAATCAGACACCTCGTCTCTATCCTCTTCGTCCTATATCCCCATAGAACGACGCAGTAATACTGATAACAAAAAGAGGAAAAATGATCTGGATAGCAGCCTACATGAGATCTCCCGGTCTCAATTTCCGCTGAAAGACAAACGCTCTCGTTCCCAGAAATCTCGAGGCAGTAACTCTACTACCCTCAATACCAGTACCCTTAGTAACGTCTCAACCACACTGCCCCTACCCACTCCAAATGTAGAGGCCACTTCTATATTGGCACTCCCCATGACCCAAGGGCCACAAGGAGCTACCTCCTCGTCCTCTAGCACTATAGCGGATATACGACCTGCACCCATCTTTGCAATTGAAAGGAAATCCAGTGTTGTCGTTTCTAACTCACAGCAGACATTAAAAGAGCAAGTCCCGGCCCTCACATCGCTGAAGACCGGGACAGTAACAACATCATAAATCTATCTCCATATCCATTGACTGTAGAACAGGAAACAGTACTCCATCTTGGGCTATCATTCTGCCCAGATGGAGAAGCAGATAAATTTGAATTAGTCAAGGACCTTCACTTATTCGCTCGACGTCTAATGTATAAGGTGCTGTACGACAAGACACGCAATGATCTTAGCCTTACTGGCAACGACAATACTATACTCGATAAAGTATCTATCCGAGAATTACAAGCTCTGCAGGACTTAATGTCACTTTGGGACGAGAGCAATCCCGAGGAAGAAGGCTGGACATATCAATTGCCGGGTGCAATACCCGGTAAATCAGTACAATCAAGACTTAATAGACCGGTTTTTGTGACTCCTAAATCTTACAAACCTAGGTCCAGATCCTTCCCAGTTCTACAGGGGAACCCCAACATTTGGGCGTTCGTTCTACAAGTCACTAAGGAGATCGAGGCTACCAATTGGAGGGTAGGCCCGCGACATAATCTCAGTCCCAATCTTAGGACAGCCCTCAATTCTATTCGCAACAATGACGATCTCGTTGTGAAACCCTCCGATAAGGGGGGGAATATAGTTATCATGAGTAGGATAACATACGAGGAGATGTGCCTTAAGATTTTAGGAAATAGAGAGTGGTACAGACTTGTACCACCTTCTATGATTACACAAAGCATCAAAGAATATCGCCAGATCCTAAACCGTGCCCATCAACTTGGCACTATAGATGATACCACTTTACAATTTCTGAACGTAGAGAACCCTACCACTCCCACGTTCTACGCCTTACCTAAAATTCACAAGGGAGTCATACCTCCACCAGGCAGACCAATCGTTTCAGGATGTGGTTCATTAACAGAGAACTCTAGCAGAATCATCGATGAGTACCTATACCCACACGTACAGAGTCTATTCTCTTATGTCAAAGACACGATAGAATTACTTAAAATTGTCGATGGACTTAGCATCCCCAAAGGGGCATGGCTAGTAGCCATAGACATTGAGGCTCTCTACAATTCAATTCCACATTGCTTTGGAGTACAAGTAGTTAGAGGTTTCCTCAACGAACGTGACAAGAACACTTCTAAGTACAATAACTTTATCATAGAGATGCTGGAGTTCATTTTGACACACAACATCTTTCTGTTCAAACGCTCCCACTACCTCCAGGTGCAGGGTGTGGCAATGGGGGCGGGCTGTGCCCCCTCCTATGCCAACCTGTACCTGGGGGGGTGGGAGCGTGATCTTTTTGGGGAAGATACTAACGCTGACCTGTCCGCAGATGTGCTTACCTGGCACCGATACATCGATGATGTATTTATGGTCTGGGCGGGGTCTAAGGAGGATCTGCTAGCGTTTCTTGACAGACTGCAGGTGAACCAGTACAACCTTAAGTTCACCTACAGCTTTAGTCAAGAACGTATTACCTTTCTAGATGTGGAACTTTATTTAGATGAGCATGGTTCCCTCTGTTCCACACTCTTCAGGAAACCCACGGCTGGTAACAGCTTATTACATGCCACTAGCTCCCACCCCAAACCCCTCATCAATAGCATTCCGTACAGTCAGTACTTGAGACTGCGACGTAACTGCTCACAGGACGCTGACTTCAAACGAGAAGCTGCACAATTGTATGCACGACTGAAGGACAGAGGCTACACCAAAACATGCCTCCGCAGAGCATTCAACAAGGTTAACCAACTGGAAAGAAATTCGCTCATTTACAAATCAAAAAACGAATCTGAGGTCAGCACTACCAGAATTATTACCCGGTTCAATAGACAACATGAATCAATACGGGAAATATATAAAAAATTCTGGTATTTGCTCACCTCGGATGACAAGATCAGTAAATTCATCAATGTTTCTCCAGAAATTACATTCAAGAGATCCCCTTCCATCAGGGATAAGACTGTGTCCAGTCATTATTCAACTTCATTAATTCCTAAACCCACACATATGGGGACATTTCCTTGTGGTATATGTAACTTCTGTCGATACATCCTGAAAGGCAGTAATATCAATCTCCCAAATGGAGAAACGCTGAATCCCAAATTTCGGGTCACCTGCCAAACAATGGGAGTGATATACTTGATGAAATGCAATTGCGGTGCATTCTATGTCGGTAAGACTAAGCGCAATTTCTTGTGTAGAATAAGAGATCATGTACGCTCAGTCAAGAAAAAACTGATGGAGACACCCATCAGCCGACACATAGGATTGTATCACAATCATAACAACTTAACGATGGGATTTTATGCCTTGGCACATGTACCTCTCAATGAAAGAGGTGGAGACGTTGATAAACGTCTCTTGCAAATTGAAGCAAAATGGATTTATTCACTATGTGCCACCCAATACCCAGGTTTGAACGAAAACATTAGCTATAAGCCTTTTCTATGATTCCTTTCGTGTGTTCCAATCCTTTTATGGGGCATTTGAATGACTTTGTGTTTGCAATCAATGACATCTTTTGATTGCACATTTCATATCCATCTTTATTTTTAATTTTATTTTTATTTTTATTTTTATTTTTATTTTTATTTAGATTTTCCTCAGTGTCGCCCAATTTTTTGGTGTGCATCGATCCTTTGTTGCAAATACCATCAACTCATCAGTCGATAAACCCTGATGCCCTTGACTTTTACAATCCCTCTATATACACACTTTTGAGGACTCTCTCAGTTATTGATGCTTCTGTCACCTGTAATGTATGATCACACTGGCTCTTTAGGCTTTTCTAGGGCAAGTTGGTGGTCACCTGGGCTTCTTAGCGCCCCCCAGAAACATGAACTAGTGATATACCACTATCATGCTATATGGTGGGGCTTTTGTTAACAGAAGCGCCTTCCACCTATATACACACATCAATTTGTAACAACTTTTGCTTATTATTGTTTTTCACTATTACTATCTGATGTGTAGTTTGTCTTTTTAGGCATCTTACATAATTACTTACGATTTAATTATAAAAAAATATATGGCAATTATCTGTTTGTATCAATAACACTACCACATAGTGCGATGGACTCCGTGCGCTTGGTGTGGACCGGGACAGTGCACTAGACAACCTGTGGTTTGAGCGTCATAATACCATTCCATTTCAGGACATGGAGGTTTCACAGCAGTGCCTGACAAGCATGTGTTGCTCTTTAGCATATGTGGGCGGGTAGGGGCCTGTCCCGATGCACACTTCTGGAGCATCGAATCCGAGCGGAGGCTCTGATGCTGGCCAGGTCCGTATTTCGACAAATCCCATTGGCTGAGCGGCGTGTTTGCCCCGCCCATGGGATGTCCACGGTCTCCTCCGTTGATGTGAGCCGAGCAACTCGCTCTGCGTGTCATCACGCATGAGCGGTTTTGTTCTTCTCACAGGGGGAATCCCTGAGACATGTCACTCCTCCGCCCACTACTAATTAGATCTCCGCCCCATGATACCAGCTGAGGCGAGGTTGCTCTAATGGAGAGAGTCATATAAACAGCCCTGTGAGCTGTCATCACTTAGCGTAGAGCTCAGGAAGAGACAGGTTGTATATTCCACTGCTGACAACACCATTACCTACAGGTACAGTTTGAGACACTTTTGATGCACTTTTTCTGCTATAGACCTATGCTAATTTATTGCATATGGGACCCTTATTGAACTCTATTATTTTCTCTTCTTTTTTCTCTCTCTTTACCTTTTGGGCAGACCCGATTTAACCAGTTGCAGCAATAGTTACATATGGACCTGCCTTTAATGGCACCTCTGGCTACCTATTAGCAAGGTCGGTAATAAGCAAATTTGAGGCTTTTTGCCCATGCCTTTGCATCAGAAGGCTGAGCATCGTTATGCACAGACAGCCCTGTCTTATTCATTTATTACTTTTTATTTTATTTTATTTTTTTTTTATTTTTTTTTATCTTTAATCATTTATCTCATACTTTCTTATTCTGTGTTGCCTTATGGCCACTAATAAGTTTTCATCAATTTTGCTTCTTATATAGGGTTCCATGATAGCAATTTAGCAGTCACTTCAACTGGTCAGTATCAGCTTATCCTTTACTCTGGATTGAGCATTTATTCCGTTAAAGCACGTTCCTTCACCATCAGGCACCAGTAAGTGAGGTTTTATATCTGACTTATCAGAAGTGTTCGGGGAACCATCTTCATCACTACTATTTTTTGATTTAATATACTCTCTCTCCATTAGATCATCAGCATATAGCAACACACCTGACTTTGTGACCTCCATCAGGGCTACTATAATCCATCCCGCCCGTTTTGTGGCTTCTTCTCTATACATAGAGATCACGCCTTTGCGGATGCCCTCTCCTGAGATTTTCCCCTCATTTGTCCCAGGTATGCGTTCTCTCCCGTTCCACATAATTGCGCTTGGACTTCATTGTACATAAACTTCTTTAAAGATCAAATGTATTTTTCCTTATGCACTTTATTAGAGGCTAGTCATAAGTTACATCTTGTAATATGTAATATTTTGTCTATCACCCTGATATGTTAGCTTATTGTACTTTTTTGTATTTACATAGAGAATATATTCAATCGTGGGTTCCCGACGAAGCCCTCTTTTGGGCGAAACTAGTCGAACCCGAAACACGTTTGGACTTCAGAAGACGGTTTGCAGTTTTTCTGCAGTTTTAACACTCTCTCTTCTAATATGAATGTTTTTAAAAAAAATTTGTATAATGTTTATGTATTTTGTGTATGAATAAATCTTTGTTATTTTTTCAAAAACATTGAATGTGTCTAAGATCCAATATATTTAGAGACTTGATCAGACTCATAGATATGTTTATCACCCATCTCCGATGCACTGTTAAGAATCCTTAACCCCTATCCCATTCTTTTATGGGTAATCTTTCTAATTCATAACTTTTGAAGGATTCAGGTGCACACGGATTTATTTAATTTGTACGATATTTGCTGTCTGTCCTAGAACAAACTTTCTATCTTTCTAGAACATTCTCCTGACGAAGCAACTATCGTTGCGAAACTAGTAGAGATCTTGACTTGTATGACCCCCCCTCGTTTCACCACCACCCTTCGCTTAGGGTTTCTCCATCTTGGAGATCTGGACGGTTTATATTGCTGTTTTCTGATGTATTTTACAATTATGTGTGTTTCCTATTTTTTGATATTATGTTAAATAAACTGATTTATATCTTTTATCCCTACTACATTTCTACTTTTACCTTTTCTTATCTAGTACCGATATAATCCCCTTGCCCCTACTTGTTCTTGGTCTTGTGGGCCTTTGGGGTCCCTTTAGCCCTCATTATATTCAAAATTGATTATAAAGTGTGAGCTGGAGTTTGGCTTCAATTTGTTAGAGGTTCTAAACCTGCTAATACACTACCATCACCTCCCCAGACTACAATGCTTCTGTCTGCTGTGCCTCCTATTCTCATTCCTCCAGAGTTGTTTCTTACTGATACAGAAGGTGTGTTATTTGCCAGATCACCAGGTAAAAAAAGGAAAAAGCCAAAGAAAGGGTAATGCTGCCACAATATGCAATAATTGGTAAGCTGCAATATAATACATTTTTGGTTTTGGGTTTAACACTGCTTCAAAAAGCTATGGGTTTCCAGTGTTAACATTTCCATTCATCATTAGAAGCAGTAAATAATATACCCACAGTGGGGGTTATTTACGAAAGGCAAATCCACTTTACACGTTTTTATCATCCAATCATGTGCAAGCTAAAATCCTGTTTTTTATTTTCCTTGCATGTTCCCCTCAGATCTACAGCGATTGAACTTCAAAGTGGATTTGCCTTTTTGTAAATAACCCCATTAAGCTATATTTTTTGCCTTTGCTTTAAACTGCCAAAGAATTTCAGTAAGTAAAATTCTACTCAAAATAATCTTTTTTTTTTTTTTCATTATTTTTGCATGGGTGGCACCCATGCTATCATCTGTAACACATAGCACTTGGTTTTCAAATACTTTTTTTCATAATTACATACCTATATTGGGAATGATGGTAAATACTGTGAAAAGATGACTGTCAGTGTCTGCCACTGGATTTGCTTTCTCTAAATGCAGAGGTGGGACCTTGAGAGCAGCACCAAGCAGCATTTCTATTTTAAACCAAATGATTTCATATACAGTGAATCTGGAAAGTATTCACAGTGCTTCACTTTTTTCCACATTTTGTTATGTTACAAGCCTTATTCCAAAATGGATTAAATTCATTATTTTCCTTAAAATTCTACAAACAATACCCCATAATGTCAACGTGAAAAAAGTTTGTTTGAAGTTTTAGCAAATGTATTAAAAATAAAAAATGAAATTTTTTTCTTGTACATAAGTATTCACAATCTTTGCTCAATACTTTGTTGAAGCACCTTTGGCACCAAATACAGCCTCAAGTATATTTGAGTATGATGCTACGAGCTTGGCAAACCTATTTTTGGGCAGTTTCTCCCATTCTTCTTTGCAGGACCTCTCAAGCTCCATCAGGTTGGATGGGGAGTGTCGATGTACAGCCATTTTCAGATCTCTACAGAGATGTTCAATTGGGTTCAAGTCTGGGCTCTGTCTGGGCTGATGTAAGGGCTGGACTCAGCCCTTCCTTCTCTCAGCTGTCGGCTAATTGCCAGCTAATATCTTCTACAGTAACTCACCTGTTGATGATATCCTGCTCGTCAGTCCTGCCTACTTAGGGTCCTTTCACACGTGCGTTCCGTTTTTCGGTCCGCTCCGTGTATCCGTCAGCTCAGCGGGGGGGTCTCCGCTGAGCTGTTGGGTGGACAGGAGCGGTCCCCGCACACTGTGCAGGGACCGCCCTGTCTCTCCTCCACTATCCCCTATGGGGAATCGGATGGAAACGGACCGTCTGTCCGTTTGCATTCGATCCGTTTGGCCGGACGGAAGAAAAATAGGACATTCTTCCGTCCGAAAAAACGGATGCGGATCTGGCGGACGTTAGCGGATGCATCATCCGCTAACGGATCCGCTCCCATAGGGAAGCATTGAGGTCCATTACCGGACGTCCAAAAACGGACGAACGGAACGGACGTGTGAAAGAGCACTTAAGCCATCCAGCCCAGATGATCTCTGCCTTTGCCTTGGTCAACAACACATAGACTATATCCTGCGTTCCTGTTAAAGACTTACATAGATGGCATTCCTTCTGGCTCCAGAGCCAGCTTGCTTTTCCACCATGGTGATCCCTGGCTTCCTGACTTTCTGGCTTGTCTGACTATCCATTCTGGTTACCGAACTTTAGCTTTTGACTATGTTTGTTCTATTTACTTTTATTAATAAACAAGTGTGATTAAACTGTACTTCTGTCTCGGTCTGAATCATGACAGCCGCTCAAGGACATTCACAAAGTTGTCCCGTACCCGCTCCTTAGTTATCTTGACTGTGTGCTTAGAGTTGTTGTCCTGTTGAAAAATCAAACTTCACCCCAGTCTGTTGTCCAGAGCGCTCTGAAGCTCTGACATTTTCATTGAGGATGTCTCTGTACATTGCTGCATTCATCTTTCCTTTGATCCTGACTAGTCTCCCAGTTTCTGCCGCTGAAAAACATCCCCACAGCAAGATGCCGCCACCACCATGCTTCACTGTGGGGGTGGTATTGGCCAGGTGATGAGCTATGTCTGTTTCCTCCATACATGACACTTGCCATTCAGGCCAAAGATCAATCTTTGTTTGATCAGACCAGAGAATTTTGTTTGTTATGGTCTGAGACTTCTTTAGGTACCCTTGGTCAAATTCCAGGTGGGCTGTCATGTACCTTTTACTGAGGAGTAGCTTCTGTCTGGCCGATCTTCCAAACAGTCCTGATTGGTGGAGTGCTGCAGAGATGGTTGTTCTTCTAGAAGGTTCCCCTCTCTCCACAGAGAAACGCTGGAGCTCTGTCAAGCCTCGTACACACGCTCGGTTTTCTCGACAAGAACCAGCAAGAAAACTGCTGGCAGAGCTTTCTTGCTGAGTAAACCGTGCGTGTGTACAAGGCTTTGAGGTTTCTCGTCAAGAAAACTGCCTAGTATCTATCTACCTGCTCTCTATTTTTTCGTTGTGATTCTCGGCAGTGTTTTCCTGCCGAGAAACCCGAGCGTCTGTATACTTACCTGTCGCCGTGGAAACCCATGCATGCTCGAAATGACTTTGACGCATGCATGGTAGCTTCCAAAGCATAGTTAGGGTGTAGTAAGATGGCGGCAACAGCATCGAATGTGACAAGCACATGATCGTCGTAGTTGATGGTGTCACCGCGTTTGTGCCATTCAAGTGTATACACTCGGCCGGCAAGAGAATCTTGCCAAGAATCTCATCAGGAAAACCAAAGTACAGAGCTTCAGAGTGACCATTGGGTTTTAGGTCACCTCCCTGACTAAGGCCCTTCTCCCCTATCACTTAGTTTGGCTGGGTGGCCCACTTTAGGAGGAGTCCTGGTGGTTCCAAACTTCTTCCATTTACTGATTATGGAGGCCACTGTGCTCATTGGGACCTTCAATGGTGCAAAATATTTTCCTCTGTGCTCTGACATGCACTATTAAAGTGGTTGTAAACCCTTTACAACCACTTTAAACTACAGGCTACGTGCCGTTGCTTTAGTTGTACTGTGCCGTTCCTGATGACCCCCGCTCGCATGTGTGGGAGTGACATCATCGCGGCTCCGACCAATCACATCGCCGGTGTCGCGATACTCGGAAGTAAACTCCGGGATAGATGTTGCCGACCAGAGAGGGAGACGAGGACAGCTTTGTTCTCGGGTAAGTAATTCATAATGAGCTAGTATGCTATGCATACTAGCTCATTATGCCTTTATCTTGCAGGGTGTTTTTTTCAGGAGGTTTGACACCAAGAGCATTTGTTCCATATCTACAAGATTTTCTTTTTTCTTTTTTTTTGGTATTTTTTGGACAACGATTCCAATCCAAAAAAAACTACCTGAAGCGTAAAGTGAAAATAGAGAAGCTACACTGCACCTGAGTATAGGATGACCAAACATCCCCGGTTTTCGGGGACAGTGCCTAGATTGAGGACACTGTGCCCGGACCAAGTCTGTCCCCGGTTTTGTCCCTGGATTTGAACAGGGGCTGGGGCAATTTCAAAGAAGTCAGCGCAGAATTGTAAAAAAAAATCAGAATTACACACCTCTGCTCCGCCACTCCTACTAGCTTAGGGGGGTGTATTTTTTCCGTTAACTGTGCCCCTTTCTGATGATCATGTGCTGGTTGGAGCGGAGGGAATATTTCTTCAGTTTCGGGTGCATGCCCATCCAGCTCCGCATGTTCTTCTGCCTTGGCTTAGGTCCCGGACAGCCGCCTGTCTGCTTATCTCCTTGTCTTCCCTGGCAGAGTGATTTTCCTCCGCTCCCCACCCAGTAGTAGCCGGGGCCCAGAGAGTAAGACTTGACAGACTGTGAGGCAGGTGGCAACGGACAGAGAGTCACTGATTGCCGCCATTACTAGTAAAAAATAATAAAATAATAAAAAATTCCCCGGATTTAATATTAAAAATCTGGTCACCTTACCTGAGTACATCATTATAGCATACTGTTATGTAAAGGGAAGTTTAGGCTGAAAGATGGAGGCTTCAATAACCCTATATCTTTAAAAAGTGCACCCATTTTATTTAAATTTGAGCACTTTTATATAGATCTGTAAAGGTATTTTTATTTGAACTAGCCGTGTAAAAGATTTATGAATTGAATCACTAAACAGAGATTGTTGTATACAATCCTGCAAACTGAACGGCAGGGGATTTGCTCCTCTCTGGCTATTCTATAGAAACGTACCAGAACATAGATAATGCTGTTTAAATAAATAGCAGGTCAGAAAGACTGTTGTGACTCGTATTTGCCTTAGGGAGCCTGATGCTGTTCTGGAATATGGATTCAGTGGGAGGTAATAGGAAGCTTTTTTCCATAACAGATAAAAAGGAAAAACATGTATAGACATCTTATGAAAAAAGGCTTCCTTAAACTAGCTCCATTTAATAAATGAATGCAATTAAAGATTTTTTAAAGATTTTTCCATGTCTTTGCAGCTGGTTTATTATTTTTTGAGACAGCAGACAATTTAAACGTGTGATCTGATGGATTCATCCAGCCAGAGCTCATTGTATACAAAATGGCATCCTGGGTAGAAATCAAAATACAGACCACCATGCTGGAAATAGTACTGAGAGCACTACACCATTTCATTATTAAACTATTATTTCTATTATAGAATATATAAATCAACAAAAGGTCAGCACAGAGGACATCCATTTTTATGAAGTCTTTTTTCAAGTTTCAAACATCAGTATAATTCATTTGATCCAGCATTATAAAAGGATGTTATAGGTTATATTTGGCAAATCAATGAGAGCTCCACACAAAATGGCAATGTTTCGGGACATTCCAACCCTTTCTAATGTCAGGGGTCCTATGTATGAAGCTATTTCACTGATTTGACAAACCAAATCTTGCTAAAATGGTGACCTTTTGCCAGTATTGAACTGTTATCATCAGTGTTAATTTGAAGCAATCGGGCCATCAATCATGTCATAGAACATCCTGAAATTTCAGCAAAAAAATCTGAAATTTTAGTAAAGTTTATTGGAGTCAATAGGAAAGGCAAAATGAAAGTGTTTAGATTTTTTTTAGCTTATAGATGTGAAACAGGCTTTTATTTGCTTCTGAGGGTTAGGCCGTGTACACACGGCAGAGAACCTCGACGGGCAGAACACATCGTTCCGCCCGTCGAGGTTCTCTCCCGGCCGTCGAATTCGGCGACCCGCCCGTCGGGAATGGCAACCAGCCATTCTTCCAGGCGGGCCGTCGAGGAAATAGAGAGCGTGCTCTCTATTTCGGCTCGACGGGCTTCCCGACGGGAAGCTCGCCGAGACCGTACACACGGCCGAGGTCCTCGCTGGAATGTGCATTCCAGCGAGGTTCTCGCTGATTTTCAGCGAGAACCTCGGCCGTGTGTACGGCGCCTCACAGAAGTTCCTTTCTGCTAAACTGAACCAGTTCATGTGCCAAAAATCAGTCTCTCGTTACCCTCATTATTTTGCAGTTTTCTCACAGGAATAAAGTAAAATAAAAAATTTAAAAGTGACAGTACACAAGGGGAAAAACTATTATAAAGAATATTAACTTATATAGACTAAAATAAAAATAAACACACCCTCTAAATAAAGAAAAACAGTATTTTTTTCTAGAAAAGTTTGACCAAGCAGCAAAGTGAGCAAATTGAAACTTTTAACTTCTGTGAAATTTTTCCAGCAGTTCAATTGGTAATTTGGGGGCAATAAAAAAAGCTACTGCTTTACTATCTGTTGTTTACAAGGCTCAATAGTTCAAGCTGAAATTTACATGCAAATCAATGATTCACAGGTGTATGCCACCCCCCCCCCCCCCCCCCCCCCCCTTCATATTGTCTATAGATGGCTACCTCAAAAGTATCAAATGAGAGAGAGGGAGCCTGTAGGCTAACAACTCCTAATGTGCTCTGTCTTTAGAAAAACCATAATGGTCTGTAAATCCTGTGTCATGGGTGCACCTTGTACAAACATTTAAAGCAAAGAGCCTAGAAACAGAAATCCAATATCAATTATAGTTTCCCTCTAACCATGTTTTTTGAATTGTCTTACAGCTAAACAGAGCCTCTGCTTCCAACACTTCAAGTTCAGGCGTAATCTATAGTCCACTCAATGTTACCAACAAATAGGATGACCTTTGGGGAAAGTATATGAAGTAATGACTAAAAAGGGCATAAGAGGCAGATCTCTAATTGTGTTTCCTTCACTCTTCCTGAGCAGTTGGTACCCACACATAGTTGTGCAAGCAGAATCGATCATTGGAGTAGGAGGGCTAGGTAATAGCAGTGTTACTTTAGTTCCTATACAAATAAAGCAATATGTTCTTATTCTCTAGGCTAAGTCCCCTTTCACACAGGGTAGATTCCATGCAGAGTTCAATCCTGATCAGCTCACAGATCTCCTGCTGATCAAAGCATAGTGGGCAGATAACACACCTGTGTCTGCTTCTGCAAAGCAGTAAGGACTAGACAGGCTCTGCCTGTCCATTTAAACCCAGTTACCATTCAATCTGATCCATTCATGCAGAAGGGAATGGATCCCCTTGCGTTTTTTTTCAGCAGACCAGATTGGACCCAGAGGTAGGTGGGCATAAATGGACCTTCTGATCAGGTCCACTAGAAAAACTGACAGGTGGGCCCAATCAAATTGTCCATGTAAATGGTGTCTAAGTCTGAACTACACACATGTTCCAGGTAAATTATTCAAAATAGTTTAGCAGTGGGAGCTTAAGCATTTATTTTATGGCGGGTCTTATTTAACCACTTGCCTACTGTGCACCTACACTTCCTGCCCAGACAAAATGTTAGCTTCCGGCACTGTGTCGCTTTAACTGACAATTGCGCGGTCGTGCGACGCGGCTCCCAAACAAAATTGGCGCCTTTTTTTCCACACAAATAGAGCTTTCTTTTGGTGGTATTTGATGGTTTTTATTTTTTGGGCTATAAACAAAGAAAGACCGTACATTTTGAAAAAAAACACAATATTTTTAGCTTTTTGCTAAAATAAATATCCCATTTAAAAAAAAAAAAAAACATTTTTATCTCAGTTTAGGCAGATACGTATTCTTCTACATATTTTTGGGAAAAAAAAATCGCAATAACCGTATAGTGACTAGTTTGCGCAAAAGTTATATTGCCTACAAAATAGGGGACATAATTATGATTTATTTTTTATTTATTTTTTACTAGGAATGGGGGCGATATGCGTTTTTTTGGGGACTGCGACATTATAGCGGACACATCGGACACATTTTTGGAACCATTCACATTAATACAGTGAACAGTGCTATAAATATGCATTGATTACTGTATAAATGTGACTGGCAGGGAAGGGATTACCCACTAGGGGGTGGGGAAGGGGTTAAATGTGTGTCCTAGTCAGTGTTCTAATTGTAGGGGGAGGTCGGTGACTGGGGGAGGTGACCGATTGTGTCCCTATGTACAAGGGACACAGATCGGTCTCCTCTCTCTCTGACAGGACGTGGAGCTCTGTGTTTACACACAGAGCTCCACGTCCCTGATCAGTTACTGGGCAATCACGGGTGCCCGGCGGCCGCCGGGCACGCGCATTGTGTTCCCAGTAACGCGGCGGATGTGCGCGCTCCCCCCTAGCAGCTTTAAATGACAGGACGTCATATGACATCCTGTTAGAACAATAGGGTATTCCGCCCGCCGTCATTTGTATTGAATGAGTATTGAATGAGATCGCAATGTGAATAAAGTAATATTATTACCTAAAATTCTTAAAATACCTAAAATTCTTGATGTGATTTTATTTAGTTTACTGTTTAATATGTTAATGTTCATATTTCCTATAAAATGTTAAACTTCATAGCTGGAGGGGCAGAATTTTACCAAATGTACCAAATGTACTAAATCACCACTATATTTACTAAGAATATCTTGGGACATTGATGATTTAGCCAGATTTACTACACACACAGAAATGTTGTCGAAGCGATGATGAAAATCACTTGTGTGTTCAGGGCATGCACTGGCCAGCTAACGATAAACTTTATAATGCAAATGAATATAAATAAAAATTGATCATCTGTATACAACATTTCTACATTATTCCAAATTTAAGTATACAATTCCACAACTGCCAAAACTGTAGGACCCACTCAATATATAACAAGCAACAAGTATAAAAAGGAATGAGATTAAGACAACAATACATAAAAAATAACTTCTATTGTTGTAACGGAATGACCCGTGACAACCAGAGACTTTGGAAGGATGAGAGATACTCCAGTAACAGTGGCACTAATAACTCCTGGGTCTAAGTCCACCCTGTGCCCTTTTAGGCGTAGGGTGGCTATTAAAATCATACTTCATGTATTACATGAGTGGGACATTATTGATACTTCATATTGCAGGATGTCTTGAGATATTACAAGTGTTGGTTAAGGTTGACCTGACCAGGTCAACAAGACAGTGACTCATTCCTCTGTGTTTACACTTAAAAGATTGGGTATTCAAGATCACACGTCTCTCTTCAGATGTATTGAATTAGCATGTCAATTATGTTCAATTATGTTTAGCAAAGGAATGTATTGCTGCTCAGGTGTGGGTTCCTTTCCTTTGGAGACGGTCCATCTGTCTGGAGATGTGGGTTGAAGGGAAAACCATTGTGTGATTGTATTTTTTTTTAATTCTATTGATAAAGGAATGTGATGTGTCTCGTCAGTATCGGTGCCGAAATGTCTGCATAGTAATTACCCATAGTGTGTGATGAGGGGGGTGGAGATTGCATTGTCCTGTGATTAACTTTAATATGCTGTACTGGATATATAACCAAGCTAAGAAACCAATAAAGTATTCATTCATTTTGGAACAAGTACAGAGCGGAGTCTCGTCTTGATTATGGGAAATGGAATGGATCATGTCTGCTGGATTGTGGAGTGTCGGATAAGCTTGTCGTGGGTGGATGGAAGGTCGTAAACGGTGGTGACCGTTACAATTGTATTACTCAAAATCTTTTGATGAATCTATAAACAAGTAATGAAAAAAACTAAAATAGATATACTGGAGCCCCATAAAAATGCTGCAGTTCAGAAATAGTTAACTATTGGCAAAGACTTCAAAAGGCAATCCAGCACAAAGTATAATTAACAAATTAATGAATATTGGTTGTCTGAAGCGTATTGCAAGAGTATGTAGGCTGAGGGGTGGGGGCCGACCCAATTAGTAGGCACAGGGATGACATGGCATACACAGTGGTTGAGAAGGCGTAATGCATTGTTAGCCATTCCAAAAACTACAACCTTGTCTCTTCAACATTAAGAACTGAGCAGCAACACTCACAACAGTACATGGAACTCCAGCTAGACACAGAGGCCAGCAACACCTGCTACATGGGTGGTAGGCAGGCAGATGCAGTAAGCACAGTAGCAGGAACGTTTCCCAGAAGTCTGGGACAGTCCCTACACTGTCCTTCCTCTTTTGGAACCTTTCCCTATGCCAGGTTCACTTTCCCTGTCCCTAATCTCACCACATGAAAAATGTGCCCCAACTGCAGTGGGTGTGGGCTTTTCATAAGCACTGCCTTTACCAAGATGGCTGCAGGATCACCTGGGTGACAGCAGCCCACCCGATGACTGTGTGGAGCCCTAACAGGAATAAATATTCCTCTTGTCCTCCAGTATCCCTGCAAGGTAGAAGCAACAAAGCACCTCTTAGCACCCCACCTGGGTGCTTCCGCCAAGATACAGCTTCCTCCACTCTGGAACCAGGAACCAGGTATTATAGCTGAGAATTGCATCCAAGACCTAGACAACACTGGCTCAGGTGCAAAATTAAACAAACTTTATTGAAAATTCACACAATATATACCACACAAGATCAGGTAAGGGCTTGACAACATTAAATAGGGATGAGCCGTACGTAAGTTTGATTCGAACAACGGATGTTTCCTATTCTCCCGAACAGCAAACATTATGCAGTGTTCAGAGCGAATTCAAAAGCCGCGGAACACCGTTAATGTCTATAAGACACTAACATGAAAAACCAAAAGTTCGCATTTTAAAGGCTTATATGCAAGTTATTGCCATAAAAAGTGTATGGGAAAACGGGAACACGTATCAATGCGAAGAAAAGTTTTAAAAACTGTAATTTTTTTAGAAGCAGTGATTTTAATAATGCTTAAAGTGAAACGATACAAATTAAATATTCCCTTAAATATTTTTCCTGGGGGGTATCCTTAGTATGCCTGTAAATTAGTGCATCTTTCCCGTGTTCCCAGAACGCGGTGACGTAGAACACAACAACGTGATGAAAAAACGAAGTTCAATGCTTCCAAGCATGCGTCGACTTGATTCTGAGCATGCGCGGGATTTTGGTCCGATGATTTTGTGTACTAACCATCGAACATGTCCGACGGACAGGTTTCCAGCGGACAGGTTTCTAAGCATGTTTTTAAACTTTTGTCCGCTGGAAAACGGTCCGATAGGCTGTACAATCGATCGAACATGTCCGCTGAAACTGGTCTGCGGACCAGTTTCAGCGGACATGTTTGATCGTGTGTACGCGGTCTTAAGGAACCCATTTTTTTCCGTGTTTAGAACAAAACCACAGCAAAATTGTATTTCTAAAGGAAAAAAGCACTGTAAACAATAAGTAATCCAGTCCATTTATAAATAACGTTCATCTACAAACATTGTGCTATCCATATAGTGCCCTTCTGTGAATTTTCAGTAAAAATATGCTGCTAAGTGCACCCAAGTAACCTCTACCAGTCACACTATGCGCTCACCTCCCAATTAGATCCTAATGGGGTCTAATTGCGCTTTCCCCTTAGGGGTATAACTGCAATGTTCTGCAACTCCACTGTAGTTGGATGGGCTCCTGCTCCCTTATATGTAACTCTTAATGAGTGTAATGCACTGGCGTAGCGGGGGGGGGCAGGGGGGGCTGTCGCACCGGGCGAAAAATGGGGGGGGGCGAATCCATCCACCGGCTCCACGGAGCGCTCCGGAGCCTGGGCCTAGGAAAGTCCCCGGCTTCGGCCTAGCTCCGGAGCGGCGGCCATCTTGGTACACCCGGCGGCGGCCCTCCTCTCTGTTCACACCCACAGAGGAGGAGGAGCCCGCGCTTGAGGGAAACCACACACGCCGCTGTCTGAGGTCTGAGGTCTGCACTACTGGGGGTTACTGTCTGAGGTCTGCACTACTGGGGGTCATTGTCTGAGGTCTGCACTACTGGGGGTTATTGTCTGAGGTCTGCACTACTGGGGGTTATTGTCTGAGGTCTGCACTACTGGGGGTTAATGTCTGAGGTCTGCACTATTGGGGGTTAATGTCTGAGGTCTGCACTATTGGGGGTTACTGTCTGAGGTCTGCACTATTGGGGGTTACTGTCTAAGGTCTGCACTACTGGGGGTTACTGTCTGAGGTCTGCACTATTGTGGGGGTTACTGTCTGAGGTCTGCACTATTGTGGGGGTTACTGTCTGAGGTCTGCACTATTGTGGGGGTTACTGTCTGAGGTCTGCACTATTGTGGGGGTTACTGTCTGAGGTCTGCACTACTGGGGGTTATTGTCTGAGGTCTGCACTATTGGGGGTTAATGTCTGAGGTCTGCACTACTGGGGGTTACTGTCCGAGGTCTGCACTATTGGGGGTTACTGTCTGAGGTCTGCACTACTGGGGGTTACTGTCTGAGGTCTGCACTACTGGGGGTTATTGTCTGAGGTCTGCACTACTGGGGGTTACTGTCTGAGGTCTGCACTATTGGGGGTTATTGTCTGAGGTCTGCACTACTGGGGGTTATTGTCTGAGGTCTGCAATACTGGGGGTTATTGTCTGAGGTCTGCACTATTGGGGGTTAATGTCTGAGGTCTGCACTATTGGGGGTTAATGTCTGAGGTCTGCACTACTGGGGGTTACTGTCTGAGGTCTGCACTATTATGGAGGTTACTGTCTGAGGTCTGCACTATTATGGGGGTTACTGTCTGAGGTCTGCACTATTATGGGGGTTACTGTCTGAGGTCTGCACTATTATGGGGGGTTACTGTCTGAGGTCTGCACTATTGTGGGGGTTACTGTCTGAGGTCTGCACTATTGTGGGGGTTACTGTCTGAGGTCTGCACTATTGTGGGGGTTACTGTCTGAGGTCTGCACTACTGGGGGTTACTGTCTGAGGTCTGCACTATTGTGGGGGTTACTGTCTGAGGTCTGCACTATTGTGGGGGTTACTGTCTGAGGTCTGCACTACTGGGGGTTACTGTCTGAGGTCTGCACTATTGTGGGGGTTACTGTCTGAGGTCTGCACTATTGTGGGGGTTACTGTCTGAGGTCTGCACTACTGGGGGTTACTGTCTGAGGTCTGCACTACTGGGGGTTATTGTCTGAGGTCTGCACTACTGGGGGTTAATGTCTGAGGTCTGCACTATTGGGGGTTAATGTCTGAGGTCTGCATTACTGGGGTTACTGTCTGAGGTCTGCACTATTATGGAGGTTACTGTCTGAGGTCTGCACTACTGGGGGTTACTGTCTGAGGTCTGCACTATTATGGGGGTTACTGTCTGAGGTCTGCACTATTATGGGGGGTTACTGTCTGAGGTCTGCACTACTGGGGGTTACTGTCTGAGGTCTGCACTACTGGGGGTTACTGTCTGAGGTCTGCACTATTGTGGGGGTTACTGTCTGAGGTCTGCACTACTGGGGGTTACTGTCTGAGGTCTGCACTATTATGACGGTTACTGTCTGAGGTCTGCACTATTATAGGGGTTACTGTCTGAGGTCTGCACTATTATGGGGGTTACTGTCTGAGGTCTGCACTATTATGGGGGTTACTGTCTGAGGTCTGCACTATTATGGGGGTTACTGTCTGAGGTCTGCACTATTATGGGGGTTACCGTCTGAGGTCTGCACTATTATGGGGGTTACTGTCTGAGGTCTGCACTATGCTGGGGTATACTGTCTGAGGTCTGCACTATTGTGGGGGTTACTGTCTGAGGTCTGCACTATTGTGGGGGTTACTGTCTGAGGTCTGCACTTTTGTGGGGGTTACTGTCTGAGGTCTGCACTACTGGGGGTTACTGTCTGAGGTCTGCACTATGGTGGGGGTTACTGTCTGAGGTCTGTTAAATAGGGGGTCTGTGATTGTGGGGGGTCTATATGTGATTGGGGGGATCCATCTGTGATGAGAGGTCTGTTATTTAGGGGGTCAGTCTGTGATGGGGGATCTGTGATTGTGGGGGGGTCAGTCTGTGATGGGGGATCTGTGATTGTGGGGGGGGGGGTTCAGTCTATGATGGGGGATCTGTGGTTGTGGGGGGGGGGGGTCAGTCTGTTAATCCCTTACAGTAAGGGGTTAAATGATTAATCCTGCAATAATTTACCCCTTACATGCTGAAAGCCCTGAGAGGGATACATTACAGATCCTTATAACCAGAGTGGATGATTATACAAGGGGGGGCGAAAAAAAATTCTGCCCCGGGCGCCCATAACTCTGGTTACGCCACTGGTGTAATGTCATACAGGTAAGAAAGAAACCGACTAAGTGTTAAACTGTATAAAAACACTATAATTTATTAAAAGACAAAAAGTTGTACTCACATTTATAAATTCACTGACCCTGATGCATGCAGAAAGTTTGCTTTGTACACTGGGTGTGTGGACTTCCCTAGGATCATTCAAACATATACAGACCTTCGGCCCTGCATCCCACATGATTCGCACTTTACCTCCTGGTAAGACGCGATTATGTCACAAGCTATGCCCAAATGCATTTTGTCACTGCCCACATGACTTTGTCAAGAGGTGTACTAATACTCTAATGTGCATGAATATACTTATCCTATTTGTTTCTTTCTGGAATGCCTTTTGATGTATTTTCCAGCATGGCCGCTGATAAGGGGCTACAACTGGTCCTCCTGTATGTGGCCCAGGCCAGCAGGAGGAATAGGATGCTGAGGGGAAATGACAGAACCGACCCCCCTGTATGCCTGTGTTTGCTATGCATCAGTTTGTGAATAAACAGGAGCCTCTGTGCAGAGTACTTTATTTTCATTCTATGTCCAGTGCCACTGGGGCTACAAAGAAAAGGACTGAGGAATCAATGTAAAATAATAATAAAATTATAAATAATAAAAAAAGATTAAGGGCTCATTCACATGGGTTCTCTGGCCCATACAGTGTGAATGAATAGTTTGTTTCCAAGTCTGGCACCACCTATAACAGCTGTATAAACACAGCTGCAGGTCCTAGTTTGACAGGTGTGCAGGTGCGGGGAGTGGCAATTCAGGGCTCTACACCTGCATCCACATGCCTGTCAAACTATGACCTGTAGCTGTGTTTTTACAACTGCTACATAACATAAGCAGACTGCACACAGCACAAAGAAAAAAAGGTTGATTCACATTGTACAGGCCACAACACCCATGTGAACATAGAGCTTTATTTATTAACTCAATACAGTTTTACCTTTTAGGCCTCTTCCACACGAGAGGGACTCCATCGCTACGGGGTCCACCAGCTCCCGCCGGCTCAGCAGGAGATCTCTCCGCTGATCTCCGCTGAGCCGGCGGAAGACAAGTCCCTCTCTGCTCACTGAGCGGGTGGGGGCTTGTGCAGCACCGCTGTCTTCTATGGAGAGATCTGATGAAAATGGACAGCATGTTCGTTTTCTTTAGATCTCAACCAATCCGATCTGCCATGGACGGATGGGGACGCATCTCCATCCATCTGATTTTGGCAGATCGGGTCAGATGTCAGCGGACATGTCTCCGCTGACATCCGATGCTCCATAGGCATGCATGGAGCGGCCGTTCAGGTCCGCCGTCCAAACTGACAGGTGGACCTGAACGGTCCGACTGTGTGAAAGGGGCCTTAGATGCAGCAGGAATTATGTAAATTATGTTGTGTTTGTAATAATGATTTTACTGTTATGAACAAAGGAAGTATTAACGTACTGGACCCATTATGGGGATTATTCATGACGGCTGCATGAATGCTGAAATATTTTCTATATATTATCTAATTTTTTATAACTAGATCATAAGTTTAGTGATGTTTAATGGTGTGGCACAAGAGAAATAGAAATATGGCATCAGGGTCAGGGATATTTTAGGAGCTGTTATAAGATCTTGCATCAAGACTGGTGGACCTGGTGTTTGGCCAGCACATGGAATCTACAGGAGACTTCTGATCATATAATCAAAAGTTAACATTTTAAGTGTTAATTCACTTAAAATGTATACTCTGGAAAAAGTAAACTGGTAAATACATTCCAAAATATACTCTGGAAAATACATTCCAAAATCCTAGAAATAAAATAATGTTAGAGAAAAATAAGGCTGAAATGGTTCTAGTTTTGTATAGGAAACAGTAATTGAAAGTGAACATATCTACAGCAGTCAAGTGAAAAATTGTGATGGAACACATAGCAAGTGAAGCATGTTCATAAAACAGATATAGAATGAATGCAGACATTCCATTTCTGGAACTTCACTCATTCTGACATTGCATGTTCTCCATCCAAAAAAAAAATGTAATTCACAATATATCAGCAGAAAAGACAACAAAAAACAAATATTTTCAAAATTGAAAAATACAAATCCTAATTGGTTATTTCCAAGTTGAGATGAATCTATCCATGCAAGTGTTATTTTATTATATCATACCCCTTTCACAAACTGAACTGGTCTTTGTACACTGAATTTTTACAATTTGCACTAATGTTAATGAGGGCTGAATTCCAGGAAGATACCTAAATACACAGAAGAAATATATATTAGGGCTCTTTCACACGTCCGTTCAGTTTTTTGGATCAGTTTTTTCCCCCTTCAGTTGATCCGTTTTTTCATCAGTTTTTCGTCAGTTTTCCGTCCGTTTACATCCGTTTCCGTTCCGTTTTTCAGTTTTCCGTCCGTTTAGTTTTTCCGTTCCGTTTTTCATCAGTTTTTTTCATCCGTTTTTTCATCCGTTTTTTTTTTTTTTAGAACTTTTTTTTTTTTTTTACATATTTTGAACTTTTTTTTTTTTTTTACATATTTTGAAAAACTGATGTTAGCGGATCGGATGGTAAACGGATCATCCGCTAACGTCCGTTTTTCGTCCGTTCCATTTTTTTGTCCGTTTTTCGTCCGTTCCACGGAAGAAAAATAGGGTTTTCTTCCGTCCAAAAAAACGGAGCTTAGGGTTTTCTTCCGTCCACCGCAGACGGATGTTAACGGACGTTAGCGGATGCTCATCCGCTAACGGACGCTAACCCATAGGGAAGCTAACCCATAGGGAAGCCGTTGAACGGACGTCCGTTAAAAAATGGACGAACTCCAAAAAATGTTAACGGACGTGTGAAAAAATGGACGAACTGAACGGACGTGAAAGGGCCCTTTAGGGCTCTTTCAAAGGGCCTTTAGGGCTCTTTCAGCTTTTTTGGATCAGTTTTTGGATCAGTTTTTTCCCCTTCAGTTTTTTGGATCCGTTTTTTCAGTTTTTTCAGTTTTTCATCAGTTTTCCGTCCGTTTACATCCGTTTCCGTTCCGTTTTTCATCAGTTTTTCCGTCCGTTTATCAGTTTTTTTCATCCGTTTTTTCATCCGTTTTTTTTTTTTTTTAGTTTTTTTCATCCGTTTTTTCACTTTTTTTTTTTTTTACATATTTTTTTTTTTTTACATATTTTGATGAAAAACTGACGTTAGCGGATCGGATGGTAAACGGATCATCCGCTAATGTCCGTTTTTCGTCCGTTCCATTTTTTTGACGGAAGAAAAATAGGGTTTTCTTCCGTCCAAAAAAACGGAGCTTACCGCAGACGGATGTTAACGGACGTTAGCGGATGCTCATCCGCTAACGGACGCTAACCCATAGGGAAGCATTGAGGTCCGTTAACGGACGTCCAAAAAATGGATGAACTGAACGGACGTGTGAAAGGGCCCTAAGGGAGCTGCTTTAGGGCTCTTTCACACGTCCGTTCAGTTTTTTGGATCAGTTTTTTCCCCCTTCAGTTGATCCGTTTTTTCATCAGTTTTTCGTCAGTTTTCCGTCCGTTTACATCCGTTTCCGTTCCGTTTTTCATCAGTTTTTCATCAGTTTTTTTCATCCGTTTTTTCATCCGTTTTTTTTTTTTTTTTTAGAACTTTTTTATTTTTTTTACATATTTTGATGAAAAACTGACGTTAGCGGATCGGATGGTAAACGGATCATCCGCTAACGTCCGTTTTTCGTCCGTTCCGTTTTTTTGGACGGAAGAAAATAGGGTTTTCTTCCGTCCAAAAAAACGGAGCTTACCGCAGACGGATGTTAACGGACGTTAGCGGATGCTCATCCGCTAACGGACGCTAACCCATAGGGAAGCATTGAGGTCCGTTAACGGACGTCCAAAAAACGGACGAACTGAACGGACGTGTGAAAGGGCCCTTACTCAGCTTCCACTAATTTCAGTGAAATTGAGTTAGGGCTCTTTCACACGTCCGTTCAGTTTTTTAGATCAGTTTTTTCCCCCTTCAGTTGATCCGTTTTTTCATCAGTTTTTCGTCAGTTTTCCGTCCGTTTACATCCGTTTCCGTTCCGTTTTTCATCAGTTTTTCATCAGTTTCTTTCATCCGTTTTTTCATCCGTTTTTTTTTTTTTTTTTAGAACTTTTTTTTTTTACATATTTTGATGAAAAACTGACGTTAGCGGATCGGATGGTAAACGGATCATCCGCTAACGTCCGTTTTTCGTCCATTCCGTTTTTTTGACGGAAGAAAAAAGTCGTTTTTTGTCTTCAAAAAAACGACCCAAAAAAAATTCCAACATGCTTGAATTTTTTGTGTTGTTTTTCAAAACGTCGTTTTTTGTTTCACAAAAAGTCACCGTGTGTAGCAAAAACGTCGTTCAAAACAAAGTTTTTCAACCCGCGCATGCCCAGAAGCTAGTTATGAAGCGAGCTTCAATGGAAAAGAGTGGTGAACGTAACCTCGCTTTTTGTGAAAAAACGATGGTGTGTATGCAAAATTGTCTTTGAAAAGTGACGTTTCAAAAACGTTGTTTTTTACTTCACAGAAAACATTGGTTTTTTTTTCATCGCAAAGAACGACCGTGTGTACGCGGCATAATAGGTAGGAATCCCTACTAGTGTGGTTGATTACACATTTCTGTCATTTGTATGTCCATGGATTTCAGCAACTGGAATGCTGTGTCCATGTTCCATGCCTTGTTCTGCATTATGTCTCTCTATGATGGCAGTCATCTTGGTAGAGGCAGGGCTTTGCTTCCTCATGTCAGACCCTCAGCAATGCCAAGATGACACACAACCCCCCCAAATGACCGTATTTTGGAAAGAAGACACCCAAGCTATTTGCTGAGAGGCATTTTGAGTCCATGGAATATTCAATTTTTTTGCCCCAAGTGATTGAATAATGACCAAAAATTTTTTTTTTTTTTTTACAAAACGTTGTCGTTAAATTATATATTTCTCACACATGCCATGATTATATGTGGAATTACATCCCAAAATACATTCTGCTTCTTCTCCTGAGTACGGGGATATCACATGTGTGGGACTTTTTGGGAGCCTAGCCGCGTACGGGACCCCGAAAACCAAGCACCGCCTTCAAGATTTGTGTTAGTGAAATCAAAAATGTATGTCCTTAGAAATCTTGGAGGTGGTGATTGGTTTTCGGGGTCCCGTATGCGGCTAAGCTCCCAAAAAGTCCCACACATGTGGTATCCCCGTACTCAGGAGAAGCAGCAGAATGTGTTTTGGGGTGCAATTCCACATATAACCATGGTATGTGTGAGAAATATATCATTTAGTGACAACGTTTTGTAAATTTTTTTTTGGTCATGATTCAATCACTTGGGGCAAAACAATTGAATATTCCATGGACTCAACATGCCTCTCAGCAAATAGCTTGGGGTGTCTACTTTCCAAAATGGGGTCATTTGGGGGAGTTGTGTGCCATCTTGGCATTAGTGACGCTGGCAATAGGGGGTGAAAGGGTTAACTCTAGGGGCAATCAGGGGTTAAAACCTTTATTAGAAAATGTATGGGGGTACCTAATAAAAGTTTTAACCCCTGATTGCCCCTAGAGTTAACCCTTTCACCCCCCTTTTGCCAGCATCACTAAGAGGTCGTTTTTCTGATCGCTGTATTAGTGTCGCTGGTGCCGATAGGTAGCTAGTTATTTTTTGAGGTTCGCCGCCATGTTTTATAGCGTTAGGTACCCCCATAAATTTTCTAACGCTATAAAAACATGGCGGCGAACCTCAAAAAATAACTAGCTACCTAGCGACACTAATACAGCGATCAGAAAAAAGATCGCTTAGTGACGCTGGCAAAAGGGGGGTAAAAGGGTTAACTAGGGGGTGATCAAGGGGTTAAAAGCTTTATTGGGGGGTAGGGGGCTACCCTGGACCTAACACTAACTGTGGCTGTCACACTAACTGTCACACTGACACTAAATGCAGTGATCAGTATGATCACTGCTATTTAGTGACACTGTGACAGGGGGGCTGGGGGGGGTGACTGGAGGGGGGGATTTGTGTGCCTATGTGTACTGGTGTTAGTGTAGTGCTTGTGTACTCACTGTTGTGATGTCTCCTCTCCTCCGTCGGACGAAAATACCGGCGGGAGGAGCGGTGACATCACTTCCTCCTCTGCCTGTGTTTACAGTTCAGGCAGAGGAGGAAGTCGATTGGCTGGGAGCGATCCGGAGGGGGCGGACAAAAACGAACAGCCGCCCCCTCATCCCGGATCACCACTTACTGACCGCCGCACGCAGCAGAGGGGGTCCCGATCGGACCCCCGACCCGCGGAAAAGGCAGGGACGTACCTGTATGCCCATGTGCCTGTAGGTGCCATTCTGTGGACGTACATAGGCGTGCGGCCGTCCTTAAGTGGTTAAATAAATATATCAATGACACACACTAAGAGCCCTTTCACACTGGTGCATTTTTGTGGCATTTTTGGTGCGTTTTCGCGCTAAAAATAGCCCTATTAAAACGCTCCCCATGCCCCTGCTCCATTGAAATGAATTAAAAATGCGGTAAAATAGCGGTGTTTTACTTACCTGGCAGGGGAGACACCATGATCATGAAGGTGGTTCTCCCAGGGCGAGGCTCGGCCATTGCACTCCGGCTGTGCTGGTCGTGGTGTCTTCCCTGCCACTGCTCTGCCTTTTGGCTAAGATCAGGTGTGGTATCCGTTCTCATCAGTTGTTAGAGGAGCGCTGAAGCACCTCCTATATGTGGAGGGTGGATGCAATCCAATAACGTCATTGCACCCGGAAGGGTGGTTTCAGCAGGGACTACGCCGTGCTGCCCGACAGATACTGGGGGTCGGCCAATGGTTGCGTCTGAGCCACCTGGAAGGGTGCTTCTGGTGGGGATGGGTGGCTGTGCCTGGTCTGGTCTTTTTGCCGGGTTCTAGTCTGGCCTTCTGGCTGGCTGGTGTAAGTGCTATCTCTGTCAGAGATCTGGTAGGAGGAGCTGGAACTGCCCTGGGATATGACGGGGTAGGGCCATGCAAATCCTGCTGGGTTGACGGGGAGTCTGGAAGGGTTAGTATTGGTGGAGGCTGCTAGATGGGGGCAGCTTTCCCCCAAGAAAACCTTGAAGGGCTCTCTATCTGGCAGGGGTGGAGGGCTGCACTGGCCGGTCGGGGGGTTGGATTTGGAACGGAAAAGCCTATGGTGCATGTGCCCCTGGAGTGGCAGTCCAGGGGTGTCTGAGAATCACTGTGAGTGAGGGTCACTTTGATTTAAAGACACCACAGTCACTGCACCAGCTACACGCTTTTTTAGCACCTGCCTCCTGGGCCGGGCCTTTTGGCCAGGACCGGAGGAATTTTTTATTCCTGGCCGGAGGGCCTGGTCATTGATGAACACAATGACCACTTCTTTCACTCTCCTCTCCACTATCCCTTTCCCCCACTTTATTTAATTTATTGCCTATGTTTGTCACGTTTTTGTCTTTTTTTGTTTGTGCACGTTTTGTTCACTGTGTGATTAGTAGGGTGCCGGTCCTCGGGCCAGCCCTGAACGTCTTGGGAGTGGGTGGACATGGCCTTCTGGCTTAGTTCGCCCACTCTCATGGGGTCTGCCTTCGGGGGAGTCCCACCTAGTACTTGGAGGGTTCTGTTTCGGCAGTCCCTCCAAGGAAATTGGGTCTGTGTCGGCTTCGGTTGCTCGGACCACAGTACCTCAGTCCCCGTCTGGAGCCTAACGCCCCGGGGGATCAGGGTTTGGGTCCCTTCTGCACAGGAGGACCACTAGACGTTGCACCCGTCTGCACGTTTTTGTGAACACTCTTTATGTGTGTGCACATTTTTTCTGCAAAGGGTGGAGTTTTTTGAGTGTATTTCACACGCCATAGGCTTTTCAAAAAATAAATAAAAATGTCAGACCCTCAGCAAGAAGATTAGTGAGCAGCACAGTATGATGACATCTTAAAATATCTCTTCAAATCTCATGGGACTAGCAACCGGAGGCAGCAGTGCCTTAGATCTCACATTGCACATATACAGCCAAATGAGTGCCAAGAAACATTCACACACTAGGAAGTGCACTGCATTTTTCAGGAGGAATTACAGTAAAAAGGTATACTTTGTTGGTTACTGCTCGGACATAATTAACATTAACATTTCTAAATTCTTAATTTCCACATTAGGTCAGTCATCAAGTCTGAAATATTTTTTAGTCACTGTCAGTAGTTAGTAGAATGGGTCTTTAAATTACTGTGTTTCATATTCTTCTAAATTGCACATTTGGTGCACTCCATAATCGTGGCTCTATTAACAAAATGACAGCACACCATTTAGCGGAGGAAGCTCAGCTTTGAGGCAAGAACAATTACAGCTATAGCTACTAATGTCTAGGTTAACCAGTAAGTACAGAAATGCTGTTCCATCAGATAGAAGTGCCTGGCCATGTAAAGAACAGATCACAGCTGTTCGACTCAAGCACAGTTTTCTGAATTGTGAGAAAAAGGTATTTTTTGCACCTGGTATGTAAAGTGTGGACATACTGCCACCCACCTTTACGATTGAAGTCAATTCCAGAAGTAATGAAAACAAATACAGTATTACCATAATGGGGGATGCCATACTTGGTGTTTGGGTCAGCATCTCTGGAGTTTAGGAAAAAAAGATACACACGCCACTGGGTTAAGGATAATGTATAGCAGTTTTATACATCATTTCCTTTTGTGTTTATTATGGTCAGGAACAGTGCTTTTTTTCTCAGACAATAGGTACAATAACTCCCCCTTTCCGGCTCACCCCTTTTCTCCGCCCTCTACCCACCTCCCAGTACTGCCCCTTCTAGGAAATTTAGAATCAAGTATATATTTGTGGTGCTAAGTAATTTAAAAAAACAAAAGGTGCAATCAGCACAAAAATTCAAATAAACCCTAAATGGATATGCAAGCTAAGCACTACAGAATAACACAAAATTCCAGTGATAAATATTGAAAAACAAAACAGTGCAGCGCAAATCACAAATGAATAAATAAATTAATTAATTATAATCAATTCATAAATATAAACAATTAACACAATTTAGAATATTTAAATAAGTATGTGGCACGTGAAAAAAGTCTGTTAGGACTAATCAATTCATATATACAGTTTAAACAATAAGTAAAAATTAAAAAAAAATTCAATAGGCATGTGGCAAGTGAAGAAAGTCCATAGGAGATGATCCACCAGTGTCAGATCCACAGAATAAACATGTGACAATTCTTCCACCATAGGTCTCAGTATACACTCTCACCTCCAGTTCTGACCCCTGGTATTAGCAGTAGGTCAGAATAAGCAGAGAAATCAATCGAATAATAGCCCCACAGTACACTTCCTCTTCAGAGAGTTAAACCAATTTCCACAGAGACGGCTAAGAATAGCTCCAGGCTCAGCATAAACATGGGTTAAACACCGGGAAGACAAGGGGAAAAACGATCTAAGAGCTCTCCGTTTTTAACCAGGCATAAGCATTTATTTAAAAGGCGATATACTCACAAACATCATGATAAAAACAGCATGTCATGTGTGGTTCATTCAGCAGGGCGGGTGACGTCATCAAAAGCAGCCTGTCGCATGTGGAATTTGGTAATGATATTAAGAAGCAGTAAAATAGATCCCTTGCAGCCAGCAACAATAGATCCCCCTAACAACAATGGACCACCCACAACAAAATCCCCCCCCCCCTCCCCAGCAACAATAGACTCCCGGCAGCATCAACAGATCTCCGCAAAGCCAGCATTAATAGACTCTCTGGCAGCCATCAACAATAGACCCCTCCTCCAACAGTAGATCTCTTTCAGCAACAACTGACCCCCGAGCAACATAACACCCACCCAGCAACAATAGACCTCCCGGCAAAAATAGATCTCCAGCAGTGAGCATCAAAACCCTAAAGCACACCCCAGCACCCCTTGCCATTACATACAGTCAGTCCAGTCCAGATGTGCCGGAACTGCGTTCCCCCGCGTTCCCGCTGAAAAAAAGCCCTGGTCAGAAATAAATAGAAACATTTTTTTTCAGTCAGGTAATGTAATATATGTTGGTATTTTGCATTCTCTATTTGAGCCACCGGGTGGTGTGTTCGGCTCATTTTTCACATTCCCCATGCTCTTCCTTTGCTCCTTTGATGTAAAACACCTAATTATCTGGAATTAATAAAGACTGGTAAAGACAGATTTTACAAAAGTTCCTCGATATGTATTCCAAAAGTGGCACAGCATGTACCAAACTCATACACCTGTTCAAAACGTATTAGTATTTGAATTTGGCTAACATTGTGCTACTTTTAGAATGCACATGAGACACTTTCACAAAATCTGTCTGTGCTAGGGTCTCTCTGTGTACGCCAAAAGAGAGTTGGTTAGTTCCACTTTCGTAAAATACGAACTGTTGGTATTTTATTTAGAATTTGGCATAGGCATTGTGCCATAATTGTGCCATAATATTCCATAACGTAAACGTGGCACAGATTAGAACTATCTAAGTTTGGTGCACAAGTCGCTGTCAGAACCAAAAGTGTCTCAGATGCTTCATGAAAACATTAACAAGAGGGATTCATGTCAGAACAGTGGTGGAGCAGCTGTATTAACCCCTTGAAACCTGACGGCCCCTTAAAGAGTTTAGAATGCAGAGAGGTGGGGCGGGCGAGGCTTAAGGTCATGTGACCGCCATGATTGGCGGTCACATGATCCCAGTCACAAACAGTGTTTCAGGAGTTTTTCGTTAGCCGTCGGTGTCTGTGCTGGGAGCGTGAAGGGTGCGATCTCTCGGCACAGCACTATTTGCACTAATGCACGCAAATATGCGACCACTTAGCACCGAGCTCGAAACTGCCTGCTGTGCTATTGCTTTAGCTAACATATAGTGCTTTAGGAGTTTTTTGCCATGTGTTTTTTTTTCTGACATGTTGGTGTTATATCTTTTTTTTTTTTTACAAAGGAAAACAGTGCTTTATTGTGCAGAGAGCAGATATACAGGATGTACAAAAAGAGATCCAGATCAAAAATGTGGTACAGAGACGATGAATGGTCATACAAAAATAGAGCATATCTACATTTCAAAGGGGGTGGAGAACACTGGTAAAGCGGGGTCAAATACATGCAATTGTCACATAAGCAGAGGCTTGGAATGACAGGGGACCAATTTACCGCCCAGGGATGCCTGGGAGACCACACAGAGTCATGACCAAAGCACGACAACAGCTGCAGAAGAGGGAAGGTGAAAACAGAGGGGGGCAAACTCAGGCAGGAATATCGTCACATGTATCAGCGGTACCCAGCCATGCATCCCATATCTTACCATACTTAGCAGGGCAACCCCTATGAGCGTATATTTCTTTTTTCTATGGCAATACGCCATTCACTGCAGAGATCCACTCCCGGAGAGAAGGTGGCCCAACCTGGAGCCACTTCCGCGCCACGAGAAGCCTGGCAATAAACAACGACTCCTGAAGAAAGATCTTGTGGTACTTATCCGGGTCAGGGTCTGGGAATATACCCAGCAGACATTGCTTAGGGCATAGCGTCAGAGGGGACCCCATCTCATTGTGGATAAACTGTATTATATGCGTCCAATAGTCCTGTATGACTGGGCAGGACCAGAGGAGGTGGAAAAAAGTGCTGGTGGGGCTTGGTGTTATATCTTTTACTTGGATGCTAAAAATGCTGTATGAGTAAATACAGCTGGATAAAACAAAAACTGTGTCTGTCTTCATTTCAGGCTGCAAAGCAACACAATGTGATTATTTTAAATGGGGGGGGGTGATTCTTTTTTATATTCACTGTATTTATAGTAAAAAGAAAATTGTAAATAGTAAAAGAAATATGAAATAAACTGTAAAAACCTAAAAAAAAAAAAAAAAAAAAGAAACCAAACACAAATCATTGCAGTTTCTCAATAGATTACATTAGGAATTGTCATTGGCCACTCACTTGAGAGGCGTGCAGGGTCTCATCCTATATATGTCACCCTAATTGTGCTTAGTTTACTCTGTAGAAAAAAAGTTGTATATAAGAGAGTGTAGTATAGCAAGATACCCCAAAATTTCCATGCATAGGTCTCTGGGTAGTAGAAGCAGAAAAGCTAACTTGAGATTGTAAGTATATAGAAAGAGAAGAAAGTACTCACAATCCAAAGTACACAGTAGGCAAGGCGAATTCAGGGGTCTTACTATGTCCATTTACATACAAATATTTTACCATATGTTATTGTAGAATCCAACCTGCTGCCATTTATATTGAAGCTCACCTATGATTTCCACTCATTTCTTTCTGCCTGCAGTCACTATTACCTGAGAACAGCAGGGATACAATCACATAAGCATAAAAAGACACTGTTTAAAGAGCTATGCACACAGGAATACAGTCAAACCATGCATTTATTTTTATTCCAGTTTTTGAAAAAAAAAACTAGCTGAGCACCACCACCTTTAGTAAGCAACCAGAAATGCCTTGAAAAGAGTCCAGAGACAACCAACAGCAAGTGGCAAAGTATTCTCCTGGGGTGTCAGACTCAGGGGCGGACTGACCATTGAGTCACTCCCCGAGGGCCCATGCCACTAGGGGGCCCCATCAGGGATGCCAGGCTCCGTAAAACCAGGGACAGTATGTAAAAATCTTTTTTTTTTTTTACATCTGTCCCTGATATGTCCGAAACTGACATGCTTTTGATGTGAAAATTCCGATATTTTAGCTGCCCCACCTCTGCACTGCCTCCTGGCATGGTAGCCATCTGTAAGCCCAGGGGCCCCATAATCTTCTATTGCCCAGGGGCCCCATGAGTTGTCAGTCCGCCCCTGGTCAGACTCCTAAATGATTATTAGTCCCCTTGCATGGCCCACAAAGCCAAGCTCACAAGGAGGGGCTAGGCCAATAAATATTCACAACTCAAGATATTAACTCTTTAGATAAAGCCTACTGAATAGCATAACAGTATCTGTCAGAAAAAATGAATACATTTGCCTGAGGCAGGGTCACTACAAATAAACTGACATAAAAGTATAATTCTGATGGTTCTGCTTACACTATACACAAGGTCCATCCTATCCTGCTTCCATTGTCATGCAAAATCACTGCCAGGGGGGTAGTGCCGGCCTTCTAGTATGGCTGGCAAAACTTCCCCGGACCCATTTGTTCAGCGGAGTGCGGCAGATAGAAAGGGGACCATTTAATAACCTTTGGGTGCAAGTGCTGATCTACAGCACTACGATTTCCAACAATTAAATGAAATCCACCAGGGCAGATTGGAACTTTAATTTAATTGTCAAAAAAAGCAGCACTGCAGATTACTCCTCCTGCACCCTCCTACCCTGCACCCCCCCTAGGGTGCCCACCTGTCCCGGATTGCCCGGGATTATCCCTTAATTGACATCTCTGTCCCTGGTCTCGTGCAGCTTCATTCCGGGACAATACAGTATCCCGGAATGAAACTGACGCTGGGAACATTCAGGAAATCATGGGACAGAGGCGGACTGAGCCACCATAGCTCTGGCTCCACCTCCACCTGACTATACACCTAATCACTGGTTGCTATAGCCGCCTAGCGTCTGGCAACCAGTGATGTTACTGCCCAGAGTTGAAAGCGGAGGAGGATTTCACCTTCTCTTCCGCGCTAGTGCTTAGGGTTTTGAATCCTCTGCCCAACTTTCTGTTTGCCCGAGACCCGATCAAATTAGTGGCAGCCCCGCAGCACCAATCCTCCTCTCCCTTACTATGGCTTTCACAGCTTTGACCAATAAGGGAAGGGGCACTTCAACTCCCTGCACATATTTCTCCCCGCCTCTACCCTCCCCCTTGTGTAGAGCCTGGGATCGTCTGTCTACACTAGGTAAAGGGAGAGAAGTTACAACACACAGCATAGAGAACACAAAGGCAGCAGTGACAGCCCAGAGCTGCAGACATCGGAGCTGTGCAGGAATTCTTCCTCCTGGGGTGGAGCACAGAGAGTATCGAGTTAAAGCGTCACGAAGTTTGTCCATCCACAAATGGAAACACCATACAGATAAGGCACCTAATCCCATAAAGTAAATATTTGAAATAAGGAAGGAGATTGGGATAGATTACGGTGCAGAAAGGGTTATAATAGTACTGATGAGAAAGAACAGCAAGTTTATTTTATGAAAATTCAACATATTTTTATTAAATACATTTAAACATAAAGAATTTTAAAAGAATTAATTGTGAAGATAGTGGTTGCAACAACGATATGGAATAGCGGCATGGAATTCATATGTTCCCTACATGTTTCGTGAAATGTCGCTTCTTGAGGGGAAAGCCAGATCCACGCTTAAGTATTGGTAACTAAATCAGAAGAATATATACATGCAATTAGCTAAAAAAGCAAAAACTACATGTGATCTGATACAAAACTTTATATATATTTCAGAGAAATTACTGAAATGTAGCAAAATTGCAGAAAGAATTAATCATGGCATATGCTTACCAACCACCAAACACAAGGATGGAAAAAAAAACAGCTGTAATGCGCTACTGTGAGTAAAAGAAATCGTTAAAGAGCGAAGTGCAAATGAATGACTAAATAAATAACGTGATGTAAAAGCAGCTGTATCTGGTAGTGTTCACTGAATACACAGAAAAAGGAATGATAAAAATGGGTGATAAGCGCTAATGCCGCAACGACCACCCTGATTCCAATGCCTAGTGTGAATCAGGTGGCTGGTGAATCAATGTGACACAATAACACTGAGCAGTGTTGAAATCACATAAGAATAAACATAAACCTGCAAATGAGTGAATGCACGGGTCAGAAAGGCATTTTAAGAGAACAATGTCCTAAGGAGAAAAATGTCCTGTGATAGGCTGGTAACAAAAAATCTTCAACTGGTGGCTGCAGATAAATACGAATGGTGCTGAATAAATATCCACAAATGGTCTCCCAAAACTCTCAACTCAATAAGGCAGGATATGCGCATGTAGCTAGGATGGAGGTGTATCCTGAACCCGACCTCAAAGCACTCCGCAACCCAATCCTCTTGAGTGGTCTCTTTTCGCTGGTGCAATTCACAGAGTGATGGGCAGGAAAGGCTATATTAAATGCTCACCAACAGGGAGAGAGAGAGAGAACAAAAGGAATGCCCCAATAGTGAAGTATGTAAAAAATAGGGGAATTTTAATAAAAAACGAGTGGACTCTTACATCAGGTGAATAAAACAAGCGCATGAAACAAATGTGGAGGCGGCGTATACAGCGCCGTCTTACGTCTGCCTGTTGGCAGGCAGACGTAAGTGCTTTGAGGTCGGGTTCAGGATACACCTCCATCCTAGCTACATGCACATATCCTGCCTTATATCACTTTGTTTGGACTTTTGGGCACTTGTTTTTATCCACCGGCAAAACTAATTTACATTGGTATTTATGTATGTATATATATATATATATATATATATATATATATATATATATTCTTTATTTATTACACATGTATTTTTTCACATTATATTAGAGCTGGCGGTTAGGTGGTTATATATGGTGGTATCTCAGTTGTTGTGATGCATTTGAGAGTTAATTTATATTTGTATTTGTAGCAGGACAAACACACATTATTATTTTGTCTCTTTCAAGATGGTCACCTTCATACAGAGAGACAGTACAGAATAAGGCATGGGAAGTCAGTAATGGGGAACTAGTCAGCTGCAAGTAAACTCAGGCAATACTGACTAGCCATTTACCCTTTTGCCGCGTACACACGATCGTAAATTCCGACAAGAAAACCATGGATTTTTTTCCAATGGAATTTTGGCTAAAACTTGTGTTGCATATTCGCTGTCACACAAAATTCCGACAGTCAAGAACGCGGTGACGTACAACACTACAATGAGCCTAGAAAGTTCAATGATTCAGAGCATGCGTCAAATTTATTCCGAACATGCATGTTTTTTTGCGTGTCGGAATTGCATACAGACGATCGGAATTTCTGACAAGAACTTATTCCGTCTGAAAATTTGAGAACCAGCTCTCAAATTTTTGCTGTTGGAAATTCCGACAGAAAAAGTCTGATAGGGTCTACACACAGTTGGAATTTCCGACCAAAAGCTCACATTAAACTTTTTTTAAATTCCGACCGTGTGTATGCGGCATTAGTCTGACTTTATTTTTGGTGCAGTTCAGTTTCTCTTTAAGGGACTACAAACACCAGTAAACAGTGAAGCTTTTAAAGCAACTCTGCGACTGAATGAATAAAAAGTAAACTAAAAGTGTAGCAGTATAACTCATCCACACACGTTTCATGAAATCTTCTCTTTCTTGCAGTTATATCCGCCAGTAAAGTTTTCAGCATCTGACACTTCCAACGTGTTTGGATGCCTGCGTCTTTTCCCTGCACTCTGTGGTTCCATAGAAGATTTTACCTGCAGGTGTAGCTCTGCAAGAGAGCAAAGATTCCATTGACTGGTGGTAGCACTTCTAAGATTTATTATTGTACTTTTAAAAGCTGTTTTTTTTTTTTCTATTTTTCATATTGTGCGTTCATGCAAGCAGGATCACAGGACAGATATTCCATTTTCGAACCACCTGCTGTGGACACTTGCAAACTGTGTGCAACATACAGTAAGGCCTCGTACACACGATCGGTTAAACAGAGGACAACGGTCTGATGGACTGTTTTCATCGGTCAAAACCGTGTGTGGGCCCTATAGGTTATTTAACCATCGGTTAAAAAAAAGCCAACTTGCTTTAAATTTTCACACATCCTCAGACTAAATTAGGGGACGGGAGCGCTCGTTCTTGTAAAACTCGCGTTAGTTTTAGAGATGGCACATTCTACATTTTTTTTAATTAGTGCCTCGTTTATTGCAGCACATTTTTTTTCTTTGTTCTATTGCTATAATAAAAACATTGTTTTGCTGATGCTATTTAGACAGAGTTCTCCCATACTGACTTATTTTTTTTTTTGCTTGTGTTTTTTTGTACTCCACATATTTTTTGTTTGTTTTTTCTTATTTTTTGAGAATTTTTTTTCTTTTTTTGGGGAGAATTTTTTATTATTTTTTATTTTTTCTCAAGTTATCACAACAATGTTTTTTTTTTGTTCACCCCCCCCCCCCAAGGAGGTTGTGTCCTTTGTTAATTGCACATTGTATTTCGGAAATGTTTGATGGCTATTCACCAGAAAAACACAATAGACAAGTATTTTACTTAAATGAAATCCCCATTTATTCTGGATAAAGTAAAAAGCAACATGAAGGGCAACAATTGCCCAATCAGCCAAATATATGCAGACTTTGGACACCAAAGGCACATTATACCATGATCAACAACAAAATCATTAACATCAGGAGTTCCTCTAATTTGGGGCACAATGTGCTCCCCAAATCCCAGAAATCAGAAGCAGCAGCAGATGTCATACATAACGCCAAGCTGTGGTACTACAACACTTTCTGGTCTTCCTTGCAGCCTTCCTTCCACGGCCCCTTGCAGGTGGTGAGAATGTGGCAGCAGGAGGAGGAGGAGGAGACTGGGCCTGGTCACTGAGTTGTGTGATCTCAGTCAGCAGGCCCATTCTTCCCCTCTGTATCACAGATGCAAAAAGATCCTCTGCCAGGCGCTCCTCCATATTTTGCAGCTGGTCAGCAAGGTAGGAGCTGTAAGCCTCAATAGGGTTAACTGGAGGGGAGGCACCTGTGATTCAGTGCTGCCACTGGGCCTTGGCCCCTGCTGACTGCCACTCACCGCTTCATCCTCTTGGCTGATCTCTTCCTGTGTATAAAAAAGGGACTGGCATTTTTTATGTTTTTATTTTTTGGTAAATTGAACAGACTCTCATTCTGACCACTGCAGTTGTCACCCCTGTCACTATATTTTCTGCACACAACTTGATCAACCAGATGGCTGAACTTGTCCTAGCAGGAATCAGGACCTGATGAAAAGTTTGTTCAGAAACAGCAAAAGCTTGAAAAAGGAATGCGGCAGCTGTGTCACCCGCTGCCCAGCATTCGGAAATGCGTCGCTCGCCTGGTAACATCATCATCCACCACCCGCTGGTCCTGCTGCGTGTCGAATGCCTGTTGAGGATCATCCCACCTGATGCAGCCACCGACTACCATCAGGGAAAAAGGACTGATTCTCCCTCTCATTGCACAGCGCTACACCAGGGACCTATGGATTAATAGATGCACCAGATGACATCCACTCCTCCACCATAGAGAAACTTATTTATATGCCCGCATTCGACCACCAAAATGTGAGTGTTTTTTATTTTCGGCTATTTTAAAAACAATTTTATTTTACAATACTGCACCCAGAGGTGCCTCTCTCCTTGTCTGTCCTCCTAGATCTGGAACATGGTCTCTGTTCCCTACTGACGGCAGCCCTGAGAGCATACCCCCACCAAAACAAATCCATATATCCCCGAAACTTCACTAAACTACAGCCTGAATGGCTTTTGTATCTGGACTTTTTTTGTTTATGTGCTGCTAACATATATTACGCTGCTACGATATATTTTTTTTTACAAAAGGCAACGCTGCTACGATATTAATTATCCTGACCTTGCGCATAATTTACTTGCTGTCCAATGTTTGAAAGGTATGTCTCTGAATGCCTGCGCCAAAAATTAGGAAAAATGCAGCAGGTAAAATGACAGTGTTCAGTTTATAGTCCGCCATGTGGATGGCTGTCTGGAACAGGCGGAATAGTCTGGCCATTATCCCGAAGGCATTCTCGACAACCCTCCGGGCTCTGGCCAGCCGGAAATTAAAAACACTCCTCTCCGGGGTGAGAGTCCTCTGGGGAAACGGCCTCATGAGGTGTAGTCCAAGCCCAAAAGCTTCATCTGTGACAAAAAACACATTGCCCACATTGTCTTCATCCCCTGGCAGGGCCAGGCCACCAGTCTGGAGACGTTGGGCAAACTCCATCTGCGCAAAGCCTCCACCATCGGACTTCCGGCCGTTCTTCCCCACGTCCACATACAAAAACTTGTACTGTGCCGACACCACCACCATCAACAAAATACTATGAAAACCTTTGTAGTTGAAATAGTATGACCCCAAACGGGCTGGCGGCACTATGCGGACGTGTTTTCAACCTATTGCCCCTCCACAGTGAGAGAAGTCCTACCGCTGGGCCACAGTCTGCCATTCCTATGGCGTGGAAGGAAACTGTGGAGTCACAACAAAAATAAGAATTAGTACTTTGGCACATAAACATTGCAATCACAATGCAAAAGACATCCTTGTCCAACATCAGTATATCATTTATTAGTGGAGTGAGTATTTCATGCCAGAACAAAAATAGGCCCACTTATCAGAATACTCTCCCCCATGATGGGCCATTAAACATTTTAGGGGTAGGGGATTTCTAGCTGAGTTTGGGCCCATAAAAAATAAACCCTCTAGCACACTAGATACATTGGGACACATTTTAAGGGGGGGGGGGGCAGAACTACAATGGAGCAGACAAAAAAAGTTGCAAACAGGCTAGGTGTGTTTGGGCCTAGGATAGCATGCTGCAGAGGTTAGTTAAGGGAAATATGCATGTAGGCAAAATAAAGGAGCATTCAAAGCTTACAACATGCATGGGGACAAAGGGGACATTCAGAGCATATTACAATCATGGTAATTAGGGAATGATGCAAGAAATACAAGACATTAGCATACATTTAAGACATATATAGATTGCGATGTGAAAGGAGACAACTTACATTAATATAGACCTTCTGTATCACTTGTATGATGGCAGAACACTTAAAACAGAAAACAACCAAGTACAGCAAAGGCCTGTAAAGAACGAACTGAAAAACAGAAATCGAGCGGAGAGGAACGTACTCCAAAACAGATACGACCTGACTGCAAGCACTGTAAAACAGATACGAACCAACAAACACAAACCCGAAAAAATGATCTGCAAAGCACGGAGACTGAAAATTGCGAATCGCTCTAACCAAACTTTTACTAATACTCGGTAACACGGAATCAGCAAAAGCAGCCCCAAGGTTGGCGCTAAAGGCTTTGGACTTCACCTTTATAGTGCCATTGTACGTGGTTTACGTGTCTGCGTGCTGACACAATCGGTTATTTAACCGATGGTGTGTGGGTGCGACGGACCATCAGTCAGCTTCATCGGTTAACCGATGACAACGGTCCTTCAGAACTTTCTCATCGGATGGACTGATTGTGTGTACGTGGCTTTAGTTTAGGCTTACAAAATCAGAGTCCTGTCTGTATGTTTCAAGCTGCTATATTACACTTTTCTTACAAGCTCATAAAGGTGTCTAAATTATATAAAAAAATAAAATGTATGCAAATTTGTTTCAGCAATTTTTAACTGAAAAATCACACAGATAGACAATATCAGGCATCTCAATACTGCTGTGCTCATTATGCCTTGTACACACGGCCAGACTTTACGAGAAAAAAAGTCAGACAGGCTTTTTTTCTTGGAAAGTCCGGCAGTGTGTAGCCTCCATAGGACTTTTTTTGTCAGAAGTCCGACGGACCTTAGATAGAGAACCTGATCACTTTCTTTCCGTCTGACTTCCGACGGACTCACGGCGGACTTTTGCACGGTCAAAAGTCCAACCGTGTGAACGAGGCATTAGAAGTCCTATAGCATGCTTGCCATATTTTGCCTTTACACATAAGGTTTTGTTATTTTCCAGAAATATTTCTATATCCCCAAATATTAATCACTAATTTTATATTTTAATGATTTTGTAATAGGCTCAACATGTCTTTTTCCGTAAAGTAAAAAAGTATATATTATAATGAACAAATGCTTCCTCACCCGATAACAGTCTACCTTTAGATATAAACTGTGATGTGTAATGAATATTATGTCAAGTCATACAGCTAAGCTAATGTCATGTCATTGCCAGCATATGGTGTGATTAGATGCCTACAGCAAAAAAAAAAAAACAACAATATTATAGCAACTTTATTAACTATTGTAAAATGTTAAAAATGGTTGTAATGTGACATGTGCAAGACAGTTTACAGTATGCTAATAGTAGTTCATAAACTATGCAGCCATTATCTAGAAATCTTGTGTTTTCTATTTATATGATGTTTCTGTTAACTAGATTGTCCAGTGATCTAATTCTAAAGGATTACTAAATTATAGTTTATGTAGATGACTTTAGATAAGGAATAGGATGAATATTTCCAGTTATATTCTGCATATGGAATGCAATTTAAAAAATATACCTTTGTAATTCCTCTTGGAGACAAGCATTGAGTAAATAACGTGCTGCTCATGTGTGTGTTTCACTATCTAGATTTCCGCCTCCTTTGCATGTATTTACCAGCTAACATCATTCAGTGACTAGCAGTTTTTCACACTAACTTGTGTTAAAAAGAACCATTCATGATTAAGTATATGCAAGAATCTGAGGCTAGGTTCGTACTAGCCCGCACAGTAAAGCGCTGTGTTTTACCATGCAGGCTAGTGAGAGTGCTGGCTTTGGCAAGCTCTGCCTTTGCACTGCTAACTTTTTTTTTTTTTTTTCGAACATTATTTGAAGTGTCACTCACGTAGTGACCATTCATGTCACTGCACTGCAGCACAGTGCGTTGCACTGCTGTGCAGTGATATGCAGAGACATCCAATGCTCTGCATAAAAATGCTGCATTTACCTACAGCTCACTGCACAGCACATCATACCAATCTTGCGGTGTGAATGGGGTACATGGAAAACAATTGTTTTTCTATGTGGCCAGCAGTGCCCTGCGCTTATCCACTGCAGAATAACACAGGACACCACCAATAGTGTGAACAAGCCGTAAATGTTCAGGATTAAAGTTGACCTGAACTAAAAAAAAACATACTATACTTTGGCAAAGGAAACATCTAGAAATTGTATTTGTGTCTAAACAGTAGTTTTCCTATAATTCCTCATGTAAAACAGTAGTGCCCTTCCTGACGTGTGACTATAAGCCTAATCACTCCTGTTCTGTAACCTAATAGCTGTATCTGCAGTGTAATATAGTCTGAAGCCTCGTACACATGACCGTTTTTCCCGTCGGGAAAACTACCAGGAGAGCTATTGGCCGGGATAACTGGACGTGTGTATGCTTCCTCACAGTTTTCCCATCAGGAAAACAGCCGGGAATCCCATCGGGAAAATAGAGAACCTGCTCTCTATTTTCTCGTCCGTATGCACTGTGTTTTTTTCCCGCCAGATCTACTACTTACCTATGGGAAAGACTGCGAGGCAGTGCCGATGGAGCATATACACAGCCGGGATTCCCGGCCAAAGCTTTATGGCAGTTTTCCTGCCGGGTTCATGGCTTTCCCCTCGGTTTTCTCGGCTGACTTTTTACCGCTGAGAAAACTGAGCATGTGTACAGGGCTTAAGGCACTTATTACCTCTTAAGCCCTGTACACACACTTGGTTTTCTTGGTGGGAAAAAAGTCCACCGAGAAAACTGAGGGGAAAGCCAAGAACCCGGTAGGAAAACTGCCATGCTCCATCGGCACTGCCTCGCAGTCTTTCCCATAGGTAAGTAGTAGATCCGGCGAAAAAAAAAAAAGGCTGGGAATCCCAACAGGAAAATAGAAAGCAGGTTCTCTATTTTCCCGACGGGATTCCCGGCTGTTTCCCTGATGGGAAAATTGCGAGGAAGCATACATACTTCTGGTTTTCCAGGCCAAAAGCTCTCCTGGCAGTTTTCCTGCTGGAAAAAACGGTTGTGTGTACGAGGCTTTTAGCCCTGAACACACACTTGGTTTTCTCGGCGGTAAAAAGTCCACCGAGAAAACCGAGGGGAAAGCTGGGAACCCAGCAGGAAAACTGCCATGGAGCTTTGGCCGGGAATCCCAGCCGTGTGTATGCTCCATCGGCACAGCCTCGCAGTCTTTCCCATAGGTAAGTAGTAGATCTGGCAGGAAAAAAAACGCTGGATATCCCGACCGGAAAATCGTGAGCAGGCTCTCTATTTTCCAGATGGGATTCCTGGCTGTTTTCCTGATGGGAAAACTGTGAGGAAGCATCCACACGTCCGGTTTTCCTGGCTAAGAGCTCACCTGGCAGTTTTCCCGACTGGAAAACCAGTTGTGTGTACGAGGCTCAAGTGCTAGTCCCATGTGATCTGGTGTAAGGTTTGGTGATGTCATTGTGCCGGTCACTGTTCTCCTAGGGTCATGCTCCATCCTATGGGGGGGGTGTTGCTGTTATGCGCTAATGCCTTTCTGCATGAGATGGGGCACAGAAGCCCAGGAATTGGAACATGAGAACTCTTTATGAATGAATAAAAGGCATAGACAACATTGTTGGATTAAAAAAGGGCACAATGTTTAATAGCAGATATCCTGCAAACATATAAAACGGATAAAACATATCTCCAAAATGTTATTGAATCAGCCTCAATCCAGGCTAAAAAGGCCCCTAAACACCTTGACCTGTCCAATGAGAAAAACCCCATAAAGAAAGAAGGAACTTTGAGGCCGCTTACACACGGAGGGACTTATCCGCTGAAACGGTCCGACGGACCGTTTCCAGCTGACATGTCCCCTCCAGATTTTGGTCCGATGGCGTGTACACACCATCGGATCAAAATCCCCGCCGGCAGACAGCGCGGTGACGTGGCGGTGACGTTGACGCCGCCACGTCACCGCACCAGGAAGAAAAATACTTCCGCGCATACGTCAAATCCATTCGACGCATGTGCGGGAAGATATGTCCGCTGGCGAGTGTACTGACCAGCGGACATATCCGACGGACATGTCTTGAGCGGACAAATTTTAAAGCATGTTTTGAAATTTGCCTGCCGGTCGGACATGTCCGCTAGCCCATACACACGATCGGATTTGTCTGCTAAACTGAGACAGCCCTGTTAATCCCGCTCTTTATTTTGTCAAAAAAATAGCATGGGGGACTTGGAACATGTACTAATGCAAAAAGATTTAAATAAATGTAAATACTGTTTTGAAGGGATCAGCCCTTCTTATAATGATTAGAGTAAAACTTAAAAAATGGCCAATTCCTTTAAAAAACATGCTTTTGGGATGGCTTAAAACTGCCTGTGAAGTGGTGCACCTGTACTACAGAAAACCTGATATTCACAAAGAATAAGATGTAATTTAAAAGACATTTCCCTGACAGTTTTTTTCGTTCTGCTCATGTTTATATGGAAAAAGACGCTGACAAAAATTAAGTTTGATTTTGACATAGCATTCATCTTTCCAATATCATTATCTCCTCAGCATGACTGCTAATAATCTAAGACTCTAAGAAGAAGGTCATATATTGAATACGCACATAAAATTTGTTTTTAGAACTTTCCACCACAAATCCCTCATACCCAACCAAAAGACCTAGAGTGAGAATTCATTTAAGAGATAAATTCTTTAAAAAAACAAAGTGAAGCGGCTATCTTCTGGGCCCAATGGATAAATAAATGCCTCACAATCTAAATTATAGAGCTTTATTCACCTAAAACATCAAGCTTAAGTCTACCACTCTCCTGCCTCCCAACCCCCCTAATAACAAACCCAAGTTTTCAAGAATATGGGAGAAAATTCTTTGAAAATGGAACCTGGTGAAAGAGGACAAGTCCTGGTGAATCAAAAATGAGACACAAAACTGGGGTCTAATATACAAGTATTCACCAACCATGACTACTGGAAAAATTGCTGCCTCAGAAAGGCTATTCAAAATAACCCATCCATACTGATCTATCGTAGACATACAGTATGAAGAAAAATTGTAAAACAATAAAAGAGATCATAGGACATGACAAGACTAAATAATATCTAATGATACACAATTAGCAATGGTGTTTTCACCCAGTCCCAAAATATGAAAAAAAAATAAAACAGAGAAAGAGAAAAAGCAACTTGAAACTAAACAACTTCAAACTCATAAAAACATACATTACTTCAACCATCTTCAACCAGGTTACCAGTGACCCCTACTTTTTGCGGCTCTCTGCAGTGATCACAGTTAGACACACTTTGTGACTTTTGTGATTCTTGCCACTACAATTCTCACCAGTGTGAGTGTGGCCTAAAGATATAAGTGTTGACAGTAAGTCATTAAAGGGGTTGTAAAGGAAAGAAATTCTTTACCTACAGACATTCACTTCCTCATTGTTCGTTTTTGCTCAGAAGTTGCTCTATGTCTCTGTTCTGTTCACTTCCTGCTTGTCTGATTGTGACTCACCACCGTGAAGGGAGGCTTAACTGCGGTGGTCAATGACGTGCTCGCCCCCTCCTGGGAACTACATCTTTGCGGCAGGACGCTCTCTACGTGTTAGAGACTTCAAGGAGGTGTGAATTACTGGACGTGCCGCAATGCATACTGGGAAATGTAGTTCTTACATGAACGAGTGCCGCAAACTAGGAAGTGAATGAGAGAACAGAAACTAGAATGCTGGAGGTGATATAGATGAAGGAATTGAATAGGTATTTACTTGTTTTTAACAGAATCATTACACTATTCCCTCTGTCTACCTTGCAGACATTAATCTTAGGCAAAAATGTTTTTCCTTTACAACTCCTTTAAGTGAGAGAATGTACATACATATACAGTAACTATGGCCAAAACTTTTTGGGGAAAAGTTAGTACCTCACTGAGCTTTTAACAGCAGCATAAAAAGAATTGCTCTCATTTGCTGTGCCAGACACACATTTTTAGTGCTTAGGGTGCCATGGAGACAGGGAAGAATATCTTACTAGTAAGGACACAGGCAGCAGATCAAACTGGACAGATGTTCCAAAAAATACTTCCCTACTCTCTGGGGTTAATTTACTAAAAGAGTAGCACGTGTTCACTTTGAAAAGTTATATTCACTTAGTTTAGCAAATACGTTGAAAATTTATTTCACAAAGAATATCCGATCAAGTGCAAGGAAAGTTTAAAAAAAAAAGGGATTTTTAATAACAGCTTACCTGTAAAATCCTTTTCTTGGAGTACATCACGGGACACAGAGCGCATAGTCATTACATATGGGTTATATGGAGTACCTTCAGGTGTGGACACTGGTGTAATCAACTTCACAGGAAGTTCCTCCCTATATAACCCCCTCCCACTGAGAGTGCTTTAGTTTTGTAGCAAGCAATTTCTCTGAGGTTACACAATGTTCCCACAAAGAGGGGTGGGAGCTCTGTGTCCCGTGATGTACTCCAAGAAAAGGATTTTACAGGTAAGCTGTTATTAAAAATCCCTTTTTCTTGATCGTACATCACGGGACACAGAGCGCATAGTCATTACATATGGGATGTCCCAAAGCAATGCTCTATGAAGGGAGGGAGACCGTAAGGCCAAAAATAGCCAAACAGAAACTATATCAGGAGGTAAAATAGCTCCACCAACAGAAAAAGGGGGGCGTGAACCGGGCCAGAGGATTCTATACTGCTGCCCGTAGGACCGCCTGCCCAAATGCTGCGTCCGCAGCCTTTGTGACGTCCAACTTATAAAATTTAGTAAACGTATGTACGGAAGACCAGGTTGCCGCTTTGCAAACCTGTGCCATAGAGATCTGATGGTGTGCCGCCCAAGAGGCACTCATGGCCCTCGTAGAATGGGCCTTAACTGATAAGGGCGGTGGAACGCGCTTCAGACCATAGGCCTGAAAAATCAGCTGCTTAATCCACCTAGCCAAGGAAGACTTGGCAGCCGGCTGACCCTTCTTGGGACCATCCGGAAGAATGAAAAGCACATCTGTTTTCCTAATCTTTTCTGTAGCCTTGAGATAAACTCTCATGGCTCGGACCACATCCAAAGTATGAAGCAATCTTTCCTCTCTGGACTGGGGAGTAGGAAAGAAGGATGGTAGGACTAGGTCCTGATTCAAGTGAAAACTGGATATGACCTTAGGAAGGAAAGAAGGCTGAGGCCGCAGAACCACTCTGTCCTTATGCAGAATAAGGTACGGTTCCCTGCAAGACAAGGCTGCCAGCTCGGAGACCCTTCTGGCCGAAGCCATAGCCACCAAGAAAACCAACTTTCGGGTTAGCAGCACAAGAGGGATTTCTGCCAGAGGTTCAAACGGCTGCTTTTGTAAAGCTGACAAGACCAGATTTAAATTCCAGGGGCAGAGGGGAGCTCTAATAGGGGATTTACATGCAAGACCCCCTGCAAAAAGGTTTTTACAAGGGAATGTGTGGCCAAAGGCCTTTGAAACCATATCGATAAGGCAGACACCTGCCCCTTTAGAGTACTAAGAGCCAACCCCTTGTCAACGCCAACCTGGAGGAATCGCAAGATCCTGTCAATAAAAAACTTGCGAGGATGCCCTCCTTGAGACTCGCACCACTCCACATAGGTTCTCCAGACTCTGTAATAGATATTTCTAGAGACTGGCTTTCTAGCTTGAATTAACGTAGATATGACTTGGGCAGAGAGGCCTCTGCCCTTAAGAATTAGAGATTCAGCCGCCAAGCCATCAAATTTAGCTGCTGTGAAGCAGGGTGGTAGATCGGGCCCTGAGACAGCAGATCTGGGCGCAGGGGGAGTGGCCACGGTGCCCTTACTGACATCCTCACGATGAGTGCGTACCAAGCCCTTCTGGGCCAGGCTGGGGCCACCAGGATCACCGGCCTGCGCTCCACCCTGATCCTTCGTAGAAGGCGGGGAATCATCTGTAGTGGAGGGAACGCATACAGGAGAGAAAACTGGTGCCAGGGGCAAACCAACGCATCGGTCCCGTAGGCCGAGGGGTCCCTGGCTCGGGATACAAATTTGTCCAATTTCTTGTTGAATCTTGTTGCCATGATGTCCACATCGGGAACTCCGAATCTTTGGCAAATCTCTTGGAATACCTGGGGGTGAAGAGACCACTCTCCCGGGAGTAACTGTTGACGACTCAAAAAATCTGCTTGAGAATTGTCTATCCCTGGGATGAACACTGCTGAGATGCAGGGTACATGGGCTTCGGCCCATGCAAAAATTAGGTTTACTTCCCTTTGAGCCGCCAGGCTCTTTGTGCCCCCCTGGTGGTTTATGTATGCCACCGCCGTGGCATTGTCGGACTGTATCCTTACTGGCAGACCCTGCAGGGGGAGAGTCCAGGCGACCAGGGCCAACCGAACAGCTCTGATCTCTAGGACATTGATGGGAAGCAGACTTTCTGCCTCTGACCACTGTCCCTGCTGGGTCCGTTTTCCTAAGATTGCCCCCCAACCTGTTAGGCTGGCATCTGTGGTTACTATTTTCCACGAGATGGGGCAAAAGGTTTTCCCTTTTGATAATTTTTGAGGGATCAGCCACCAGTACAGGCTGTGCCTGACTTCTGGAGAAAGAACTAATGGACGGTCTAATGCCTGTATGGACTTGTTCCAAGCAGAGAGAATAGCTGCTTGCAGAATTCTGGTATGGATCTGGGCGTAGGGCGCTGCTTCGAAGGCGGCCACCATCTTCCCCAGCAGTCGCATGCATAGGCGAATAGTCGGCTTCTTTTTGCCTAAGACTATTTGAATCGTTTGAATCAACGACCTGATCTTCTCTTGAGGTAAAAATACCCTCTGGCATTCTGTATCTAACCGAAAGCCTAGATATTCCAACTGTCTTGTGGGATGTAACCTTGATTTTTCTTGGTTCACAATCCACCCGAACTCTTCTAGATGCCGCACTGTGCGGACTACTGCATGATTGAGGTTGGAAGCTGAACTGTCGATAACCAGGAGATCGTCCAGGTATGCTAGGACCAAGATGCCTTCTGTCCTTGAATGAATGAATGAATGAAAACTTGTATAGCGCGGCACATGCGAACTGAATCGCCTCTGGGCGCTTGTTGTTCCTGTCTCCTTTGATATCAAAAGAGAAAAGTCTTGACCTTTTTCCTAAATGCTAGGTGGTTCTCCTCCAACCGAATGCTGGTTGGTAAAGCGTTCCATAGTTTGGGACCTTGGATCGCGAATCTCCTTTCTCCCTTGGACTTGAAGTTGGCTTTCGGAACCTGGAGCAGGTTCTGATTCGTGGATCGCAAAACGCGATTGGGATTATGCGCTTTTATTATTTCGCATAAATAAAGGGGGGCATTCCCATGGACACATCTATGTGTAAGACAGAGAGCTTTAAAAGCGATTCTGTCTTTGACTGGCAGCCAATGAAGTGCTCTCAGTGAAGGTGAGATGGATTCCCAGGGTTTTTTCCCAGTCACCAGTCTGGCGGCCGTATTCTGAACGACTTGCAGACGAGCGATTTGGTACTTGGGGAGGCCGAGGTAAAGGGCATTTGCATAATCCAGTCTGGAGTTAACAATTGCTCCCACCACGACCGCTAAATCTTCTTTAGGGATGAACGGAGTGAGTCTGCGTAGTAGGCGCAGCAGATGGTGAGATCCGCTGACTACTGACCCTATTTGTGCGTCCATTGTCATAAAGGAGTCAAAAATGACCCCTAGGCTTTTGACTTTGGCGCTAGGGGTGATGAGCTTGCCCAGAATGGGCGGGGGGGTCCATGCTGTTGAAAGTTGATTCATACGCTTGGCGTGAAACAGGAGAAGTTCTGTTTTCGCTCCATTGAGTTTAAGATAACTCTTTGTCATCCAGTCCTCTATCAAAGAGAGACATGTCTCTAGATTGAGGTGGTGATCCTGTCTGTTGCAGATGCGGAAATAGAGTTGTGTGTCATCTGCATATGAGTGGTAGAGCAGTTTTTGGCTGCTGATAATCTCAAAGAGAGGACGAAGATATATGTTAAACAGCACTGGTGACAGAGGCGATCCTTGAGGGACTCCGCATGTTACTGTGCGTTTGTCAGACGTGAAAGGTCCTAACTTCACTGTTTGCGATCGGTTTTCCAGAAAAGAGGAGAACCAAGATAGATCGCCTTCTGCGACTCTGGCTACTTCAGCAAGCCGAGTCAGTAACAGATTGTGGTCTACAGTGTCGAAAGCGGCACTTAGGTCCAACAGAACTAGAAGACAAGATTCTCCTTCGTCTGCGGCCTTGAGAACATCGTCCCATACTTTCAGTAATGCTGTTTCTGTCCCGTGTCCGGGACGGAAGCCTGATTGCAATGGGTCAAGTAGCTTGTGGGTATCTAGATGCTGTTGCAGCTGTTGTACCACTACTTTTTCCATTATCTTTGAGAGTACGTTGAGGCTAGTTATGGGACGGCGGTGGAGTGGATCCTTGGGGTCCAGGGAGGGTTTCTTCAGGATGGGTTGGATTACACCCTCTTTCAACTGTGAGGGCACTATGCCTTCCAAGAAAGACTGGTTGATAAGCTGCGTGATGGGAGGAGCCAGAATGTCGGCGCATTCCTTCAGCAGTTTAGTGGGGATAACGTCATTTGGCGCTGTGCTATTACGCAGAGTACAAATGACATTCTTAGTGGTCTCGATGGAGATGGGTTCCAGGGCGAACTTACCTGATATAGAAGAATTACTATGGGTGTTGTGTGAGAGGCTGCAGGGGGGGCTGAGGGGGAATTGTTTTGCTGAATGCTTTCACGGATCACCTCGATTTTATTAATGAAGTAATCCGATAGTTCATTGCAAAATTCTTGTGTGTCCGAGCTGGGGGTTTCAATGCATCCTGGCTTCATGGTCTGGGTGACCATCTTGAAGAGTTCGCGGGGGCGGTTTAGGGCGCCGTTGATAGCCTCCGAAAAATAATTTTTCTTGGCTTGGAAAATTCCTTTGTGGTATTTTCTTGTAGTCGCCTTGTAGATGGATAGGTTTAGCTCTGAAGAACATCTTTTCCAGGCAGATTCGGCCCTTCTGCGTTCTTGCTTCAGTAACGACAGTTGGTTGTTAAACCAGCTGCGGTTGGTTTTCCGGATGCGGGTTCGTCGCTTCGGCGCTACCAAGTCGGCTGACTGTAGCATGGCCGAGTTTATGGCTTCCAATGTTTCAACGGCCGTTTGATGCGGCGGAGTTGTTTCTATTTTTTTCCTTAAAGTGGTTTTGAAGAGTTCCGAGTGGAGCTTCTTCTGACATCTAGTCCAGTGTGTTGTCACTGGATTTGATGTTTTTGTTGCGGGGGGGATTGTGGAAATATTGAAGATAATTGCATGGTGATCTGTCCATGGCAATTTTTCATTTTCCCAAATTTTTATTTCCAGAGCTTGTCTGAAAATAAGATCAAGTGTGTGACCTGAAGCATGTGTGGGCCCACATACTAGTTGCTGCAATCCTAATCCTTCCAGGTGGTCAATACAGGCGTCGGCAATGGGGTCCTGTGAGGAGTTGGCCCAGAGATTGAAATCCCCGAGCAGCAACAGGTGTTTGCTGTTGAGGGTATAAGTGGAGAAGAAATCCGTCCATGATGATAGCAGCTGCGATTTTGGCCGGGCGGCCTATAGCAGAGCAGAATGTGGACGGTCTCCTTTGAACTTGCTTGAAGTTGTAGAGTAAGGGTTTCCATGAATGGAAGAGGGTTTTGGCGGACTGGTTTGGTGATCGTAAGATGAGTCTTGAGGATCACCGCCAGGCCGCCTCCTCTTTGCCCTATTCTGTTTTCCGTTATGATACGGTAATTTTCTGGCACCAGTTCTCCTAGAATGGTGTTACAGTCGGCTGTGAGCCAGCTCTCTGTAATAAAAAGACAGTCTAGATCCTTTTGTTGAATGAAGTCGCGGATTTCTAGTCGGTGTTTTACTGCCGATCTTGTGTTGATCAGAGCACATGATATGTGCTTGAGCTGGGGTAAATGGCTGAAATGACTGACCGTCGATCTATGATCGATTCTCAATAGTCGCTCAGTTCTTAGGGCCTTTTTGGTGATGGCTGGCAGTATTGCGGCGCATTGCCTCAAACTCCAAATGGTTTCGGCAGAATATTGCCTACGTGCCATGATCGTCAATACACGGGGGGGGGGATTTCGGGGCAGTGGGGAGAGGAATTGGCTAACTCCTCTTTCCAGCTTGGTCCAGAGGAAGGCAAAAAAACCCCGGCGGTGCTCGGCCAATATGCTCCAGCAGGGAAAAAATTCCTTCCTGACCCCTGTAAGAGGCGATCGGGTAACCCCTGGATCAGGCTTCTGTGCTTTGGAAAGACAGGGGGGGGGCTGGGGCTGTGAGGGGGACCCTGTTGCTGGTCAGGCGGGATGGCTGTTCAGGCAGTGGGAAGAGGGCTGACAGGGTGATTCTTTAATTGAACAGGGGGCTGAGGGGGTGAGAGACAGGCCGGGTAGCTGGCCCTCTGGGGTAGGGGAGGTTTCCTGGGGCTGAGAGAGGACCACAGAGGCGTGGGGAGCGGCGCGCCGTTAGGCCGCAAGTGAAGCCGCGGTCTTTCCTAGACCGCGGCCCCGCGATTCGGAGCGGCCTGGCGCGGTGCCCTCAACAGAGCACCAGAACGGCGAAAACTACACGGGCGGAGGAATAGAGGAAGGGGGGCCCTTGGGGCCCTTGGGGATGATGGAGGTAAGGGAGGTGAGGGAGTGCAGGGGAACCTAGGCTGGGGAAAAAAGAAGATTCCTGTCTCTCGGGACAGAGAAGACTGCGGCTTGTCCTGACAAGGACGGCCGCTTTTAGTCCCAGGGAGAGCAGGCAGACTTACCTTCAGCGGATGGGGGCTGGAGCAGAGAAGGAGCTGGAGCAGGAACGGGGGTGGCCAAAAAACCCTGCCTATCCAGGGAGTATGAGCCACACGTCCCACTGCTGGGATCCGTGCGCCAGTATCTGCTACTCCCTGGTTCAAGCCCTAGGAGAGAGAGGGGGCCGACACAACCAGCAGTAGACACCTGGTCGTGAAATCAGCACAGAGAGAGGAGAGAGCACGTTTTGCTGCACGTCTTGCTGCTTCCTTCTCTTGCTGTTCACTGAGCCAGATGCTACTAGCTATTCCTTAGGACGGCTAGTACCGGGGCTAACACCTTTGTGAATACCCGTGGAGCTGTTGCCAACCCGAAAGGGAGGGCTACGAACTGATAATGACTTTGGTTTATTGTAAAACGAAGAAACTTGTGATGTGCTGGGTAAATTGGCACATGCAGATATGCATCCTTTATGTCTATAGATGCTAGGAAGTCGCCCTGATGCAGGCTGGTTGTCACTGAACGTATGGAGTCCATACGGAAGGTCTGAATCCTTAGAAAGCGATTTAGGCGTTTGAGGTCTAATATAGGCCTGACGTCGCCATTGGGTTTTGGTATAACAAAAAGGTTGGAGTAGAATCCCAGACCCCTTTCTTGGGTTGGTACTTCTACAATTACTCCTTGGAGCAAGAGGCGATCCAACGCCTTTACGAGAGAGGCCCTCTTTAACGGGTCGCTTGGAAGACTTGACCCCTGAAAATGAGGAGGGGGAATTTCTCGAAACTCTAGTTTGTAGCCTGAGGCTACTACGGACCGAACCCAAGAGTCGGGAATTCTGGCCTTCCAGACTTCGGAGAAAAACTGAAGTCTTCCCCCCACCCAAGAGAGTGGGGGCGCCCCTTCATGAATCTGATTTGATGACTGGTTTAGCCGGCTTGCGAGACCAGGGCCTCTTGTTTGCCGCGGCTTGTCCCTGTGGGCGGCTATTAACTGCTGAACGCCCGGGAGGCCGTCGATACTGACGGGAAGTCGAAGGGGCCGAGCCTGCAATGGCCTGTCGTTTAAACGTGGGCCCACGCGGTCTTTTCTTGACCGGTAAGGAAGTACTTTTTCCACTTGATATGGTGTGGATATATTTATCTAGGTCTTCCCCGAATAGTCTTCCCCCATGAAAGGGAAACCCTGCTAGAAGCTTTTTGCAGGGTGCCTCTGCTGACCAGTTCTTTAGCCACAAAAGACGACGCATGTGAACCATCAGTAGAGATAAACGAGATGCCTGTTGGATGGAGTCCTTAATAGCATCTACTGCAAAGCAGAGAGCCCTAGGGAATTCTGCTAATTCATGAGTATGCTGAGCCGGCATGTCCTTCAATATATGCTTTCCCTGATCCTTCAAGGCCTGACAAACACCAATGGCTGCTACTGCTGGCTGAACCATGGCACCTACTGAGGTAAAAGCTGCTTTCAGTAGTGTCTCGAATTTCTTGTCGACCGGATCCTTGAACATATGGACATTTTCAACCGGACAAGTCAGGGATTTATTCACGCAGGAAATGGCTGCGTCCACTGTAGGGAGAGCCCATTTCTTTACATATTCCTCTTCCATAGGGTAGAGAATAGAGAATCTTTTAGGAGGGACAAAGATTCTATCAGGTCGAGCCCAATCTTGGTAAATCACGTTCCGCAGAAGGGGGTGCATTGGAAAAGATGCACCAGTTAATGGGGCCTTTAAAGAACCCAATGAGGATACCTCCGGGGCTACTAGTTCTGGCACTGGAAGTTTAAAGGCAGTGCGAACCATATCTGTCAAAGACTGGATCCACAGGCCCTCCGCTTGAGAGGCCGAAAAATATTCATCTATAGTGGAATTTTCCCTGTCTGAACCGTCGGGACTTGGGTCTGCCTGATCCCCTTGTGGGTCCCGTTCCTCTGAAGAGGAGACCTCCGCATCTGAAAACCCCACACTGGGTGAGGGGGATCTAGCCCGCTTGCTACTTGGGCAAGGACGGGAAAACAACGCAGTTAACCTTTTCTCTAGCCCACACATGGTGGCTGCTAGCATTTCTTCCGTCACGTAAACGGGAATGGGTGGATCGGGGGCCGCCTCTGCCCCCAGCACCCCCAATGGCTCTTGTACTATGCCACTCGGTGTCCTGACTGGCGAGGGTGGGGCCGTAGAAGCCTGGCCCAAATCCTCTGACCCCGATGGAGACCCCTTTTGCTTTTTGGTACCTTTAGCAGCCTTGGCTGGTCCAGATCCCTTTGGAGCCATTGTACAACCTTGGGTCACCCCTATAGCCAACACCTGACTGTTGTAGCTAGGAATAACCAATATGAGGGCAGGTATGAGAAAAATGAAAAAGAACTAATTTCTCTCTTTTTCTTTTATATTTCTCTTTTTTTTTATTTTTTTTTTTTCCAAAAAATTTTTTACCCGCCTGGGAGGTGACAATACCGAGGAAGCCTGTGAGTATTGACACACCAATGCCCGTTAGCCGGAGTCCAAGGTAGACTCAGATACTGCTGGATCTAAGGCTGAGTCCCTTTTTGCAAAAAAACTTTTTTTTTTTTTTTTTTTTTTCTGGTCAATAGTGGACCTAAGTCCTAGACCTGAAGATCCACAAAACCGCCACTAGGTGTCCCTGTGTGGCCAAAAGACCCAGCTGCACGCTCTGTATCCTTTCTTCCTCTGCCTCCAGGAGGGAAAAGACCAGCCAGAGAAAAAGTTTTTCCTTTATACAGACCCTGACGCTGCTGGCCCGCCCCCCCGACGCACGCCGACGCTATAAAAGGCGGCGTGCACGCGCGCGCGTGTATGCGCGCGCACACACGCGCGGCACGATCGCGCGCATGATCGCGCGCACGATCGCGCGCACCACGCTGAACCCACATGGAGGAAGCAGAGCAGAGGAACAACATGGACCAGCGTTATGCAGCACCAACAGACACCAGGTAAGCACTAATCTTATTGTAGTGCACACACAGCGAGGAAGCTGTCCCCATGGGCTTCCTAAGAAACAGGAGTTTTTTACCAGCAATTTCCTCTTTAAAACATGTGGGGTTGCAGTATCAGTGTTAACAGGCAGACCTGGGGTGAGTAGCAAATATATAACTTACACAAGTATACATATATTTACATATTATCTGGGTAAACATTATAATCCCATCCTGCCTCAACAGACATAGTGGAGATAGTGGCTGATGCACAAGCATACTGTTAGCCAACCCAGAACCCCCAGGGGGATACCTACTGTCGAACCAAGTCCCGCAGGTTCCCTCTTACCTGCTCCACGCCGCAGGGTATTGCAAAATGCAAGAGGCCCAGCCTTCCCCCATCTCCGTGGGTATTGTCTTGGACCTTCAGGGACCGGGGTCCTGTGTTAAGGAACCCACACCCCTGGACCTATATAGCATCCTGGCATCAGTAGCGTTTAGTTCTTGGAAGAGACTAAGGCACTGGAGCCCAGAATCCAGCCCTCCAAGGAGAGGCATTATAGGCACAACCCCACTCCAGCAGGGCCCGGGTACCGTACATCTTGGCTCTGAAGCACTTCGGACGGATCCGGCTAGCTATCCTGGGTCCCGAGACCTCCGAGGGACAGCTAGACGTGACCAACACCTAAGACACTGGCGGAAAAACTAAAGCACTCTCAGTGGGAGGGGGTTATATAGGGAGGAACTTCCTGTGAAGTTGATTACACCAGTGTCCACACCTGAAGGTACTCCATATAACCCATATGTAATGACTATGCGCTCTGTGTCCCGTGATGTACGATCAAGAAATAATGATTTTTGCACCTTTATAGGTGCATTTTTGCAAACAACTGGATCAGTTTGATCAGAATCAAAATCAATTACCATCCTTTTATAAGAAAAGAGGCATTTTACAAAATAAATGATAAGGGATATCACCTCTATACTCCAAAAATGATTGTTTAAACCCACAGATGCACTTTTCAGCACCACTTTTCCTTCACACTATCTAACAAATGCAGCAATTTTGAAGTAGGATGGAGAGTTTAGCGTCGTATAAAATGTTTGGGAGCTAAGAAATGCACTTTTATAGGCAGTTGGGAGCTTTAGAAATCATAGGTGGTTGCAGATTGAATCACAAGGGTCATTGTCAGAAACATTAAATTACACAATGGCTTATGCAGAAAACATATACCGGTATATCACATATGATAAATAATGATGAAAGATAATGGTGGGTTGAAGATAGATTATGGTAAAGAGGAAAGAATGCCCTTGGGAAGCAGTTTTCAAACCAGATATATAAATAGGAGAGTATATAAAATCAGAGTATTTTATTGTAATGTATTAAAATAGTGATAGTGGTCACCACGGAACAAAGTTAAGAACAAACAAATAGCCATACATAACATACAGAATTGAAATCTGAAGCATACAGTTGGTCTCATGGTAGGAGGCCAAACCACAGTCAATTACACAGAAGACCCCAGCATGTTTCAGAATATGATAAATTCCTTCTTCAGGGATGATCAGAGCAGACTGATGGTATGATAATAACATGTCAATATGAATCATCATATACAACCTGAAAATATGATGGGGCACACTGGAAGGACTATAAGACCATTCTGTGCACATAATATGTGACCATACCTTGTGAGTATACATTACTTGTTTTCAATAGCAGCTGCCCTGTTGGATCTCTCACCTGTTTTGTCACTATGTTGTATATGTTTGTATATATTTGTATATGATGATTCATTTTGACATATTATTATACTATCAGAAAAATATAGTCTGCTCTGATCACCCCCTGAAGAAGGAATTTATCATATTCCGAAACATCTTCTGTGTAATTGCCTGTTGTTTGGCCTCCTACCACAAGACCAACTGTATGCTTCAGATTTCAGATGTGGCAGTCTGTCTATAGTGCCTTTACAACCACTTAGCGTACTCTCCATATATACCAAGATAGATTATGGTGGACGATGATGGGTGATAAGGATGGCAGTGGACCATGATGGAGATGGATAACAGTGTATAAAGATGGATTGTAGTGGGTGGAGATGGTATTGCTTGATACATTTTGATGATAGTTGAAGATTATATTATTGGGTTATTGTTTTGAATGATAATTATGATTAATAAAATACAGTTTATTGGATATGTTGCCTGACTAACACATATACAATAAGCAATCACAGGAAAAAAAGTAGCATTAAAATGTAAATTAATTTGAATTTGGTAAATAAGGCAGAGTAGAAAATATACCGGTATTAAATACAAAGAAAATGAAGAGGAATAAAATGTCTGTGCCTATGAGACAGTCACCGCTTTGTCTCATGAAATGTATTTAGGCAGTAAATCATCAACATCATCAAATCAGCATCAAGTCTGTAAAATAATCTACATATACAGATGATATAGGATACCTATTTTATCTGTGCACCCACCATAATTTTCTGCAGAAGTAAGACAGAAAGAAAAATCTAATTATCAGTTTTATTATTACTGTGCATAGCTTTATATTTAGAATAACATTTTTCAAAAGGTAATTAAGATGAAAATATTACAATTTGAAATGGTGTTATCACAAGGCACAGAATACATTGACCTTAAGACGTTCTTGAACTCCAAAAAAATTAAATTTCTTTTAAACAGCAGTTTGAAATTACTTTTATTGGATATTTCAAACTCTTAAATTGAAAAATGATTTTCATGTGCAGTTCCCAGTACTCAGACTTTATGTTCTTGCAACTCGATATTCTTAGTGTGTGTATGCATGTGTGTTTTGAAGAAAAACACACCGATCTTTTATAAAAGTTGCAAATTAAAAAACAATTCCAGATAAAAAAATAAACCAGCATGTCTATTTTGATGACCTCTAACAATTTTTTTTGCAAACCCCGCACATAAAGAACAACTGACCTATGTCTTAAAGCTGTTCCCTAAAATGACAGGCAGAGGGCAAAGCACTAGTCGATAATGTTACCTGTAGTTCCCCTTTTACTGACTTACTATGCCTTGTTCTGCATTGTGTCTCTATATGGACGTTGGCATCTTGGTAAAGAGAGGGTTTCACAGTAGAAGGAGCTTTGAGTTGCAGCAAAAAATGATAATAGGTTCAAAGGTTGAAGAAATCATTTATTTAAAAAGATACATAATGAAAAAAGGCTTTCTAGTTGGATCAAGACATGAGTTCCATAATACAATTTAAAAATATATGCATATAGGTACAACCATATGAGTTCATGTAACAATGAAGTAGGTAGACTTATGCTAGAAATCCCGACGGGTTTCGACCTTTGATAATGAGGTCTATTCAGGGGAAAATGATTGAAAATATGAACGCTGGAAAAAAATACATATAGATGATATTTGTTAAAACAAACACATAAATATTATACTGTATTTATCGGCGTATAACACGCACAGGCGTATAACACGCACCCTAACTTTAAGAGGGAGGTTTCAGGAAAAAACTTTCCACAGCCCCCTGCGTATAACACGCAGACACAGTTTACCCTCTATTTTCAGGGTAAAAAAGTGAGTGTTATAAGCCAATAAATACAATAATCATTGTTCACCATATTGGCGTAGGTGAGTATATTTACCGAAGTATAATGTCAAAAAAACAAAACCATAGGTCACCGCAGACCCCATCACCGAGAAAAAGCACCCCCAGAAAACCATGTGGAATAGGAGGGTCGATGGAAAAGACCAGGCTGCAGATGAGTGGGCATCCTCTACGCCAGGGGTGGCAAACACAAGGCCCACGGGCCGAATCCATGTGGCCCGCACAACGGGCCGTCCATTGCCACTAGTGGTTTAACGGATCGTGGCCGATCCATGATCCGCGGAGCGCACCGCGGCCTCAGCCTTAAGGCTCCATTCACATCTAGGCGTTTTGTCGCCTGAAGCTCGACGCTGCAGCAGCCTGTGATACGCTGTAGGGGCGAATTTACATTGTCAGCTATGGAGATGGTTCACATCTCTACGCCGAATGCCGATACGCCTGAAACCTGAAGCCTGAAACAAGTCCCGGACCCTTTTTTTCAGGCGTATTCGGCGTTCGGCCATAGCCGGCAGTGTAAAATTCTGCCCTCCAGCAAAAAAACAATAGGCGTTTTGTTGCCGCAAATCGCATGGACAAAACGCCTATTGCATGTCGCCCGAATACGCCGCTGCTGCCGACGCCTAGGTCTAAATGGAGCCTAAGAAAGGTCGCGGCTTCGGTCTAGCTCTGGAGCGGTCAGCCATCTTGGTACACCCGGCTCCTATGATGGATGTCCCGGACATTCAATCCCGGGACCACGGGACGTGTGACGTCCATCATAGGCGCCGCAGACTCCAGAAGGTGGCAATTAAAAGCCTCCTCCACACCATGCACTAGGAAGCAGAATATGACAGCACACCAGCTTGGGCGGGCGGCTCTCCTCCTCTCCTCCTCTCTGGCTGGCTGGCTGCCGTGACACATGATGGGTGTATGTCAGGTAGGTCCATGTTACATGTAGGTGAAGTCGTTGTGTATGTCAGGTAGATCCATGTATGTCAGGTAGGTCTATGTATGTCAGGTAGGTCCATGTATGTCAGGTAGGTGAAGTCAGTGTATGTCAGGTAGGTCCATGTATTTGAGGTAGGTCCATGTATGTCAGGTAGATCTATGTATGTCAGGTAGGTGAAGTCGTTGTGTATGTCAGGTAGATCTATGTATGTCAGGTAGGTCTATGTATGTCAGGTAGGTGAGGTCAGTGTGTGTCAGGTAGGTGAGGTCAGTGCATGTCAGGTAGGTAAAGTCATTGTGTATGTCAGGTAGGTCCATGTATGTCAGGTAGCCCATCCCATCCCACCCCACCATACCCCATCCCATCTCATTCCATACCATCCTACCCCACCCCCATCCCATCCTATCCCATCCCATCCCATCCCACTCCACCCCCACCCCATGCCATCCTATACCACCCCATCCCGTTCCCATCCCATCCTACGGCACCCCCCACCGCACCCCATCTGCCTCCATCCCGACCCCATCCCATCCCATCCCACTTCACCCCACACCACTCTATCTCATCCTACCCCACCCCATCCCATCCCAGGGTGGATGGGAGGATGGAAGGAGAGTGGAGGGTGCAGAGGTCAGATATTGCACACGGTCCATAGCATACTCCTGTATCCTGCATTTTGTATGCAGCAAACTCCTGAACCATGCGCTCCATAAAACCAGTAATAAACAAATGCAGTGACAATTATTTATGATAATGGTGGTCTTACAGATACAACCGGCCCTTTGAGGGCAACCATACTGCTAATGTGGCCCCCGATGAATTTGAGTTTGCCACCCTGCTCTACGCCTACGAGAGGTCGCACTTAAAGACCCCACACTGGACAGGGAGGGGGGAAGGGGCAAAGGCGATGGGGGGAGGGAGGACCGAGGGGAGCCAGGCAGAACCAGATGACATAAAGGAAGAAGCACGGACCCAGCAAGAGCAGACCACCAAAAACCTGTCAGATACCCCAGCAAAAACAAAGGATGGTATGTTTCATTGTTTTGCCTAAGTAGAGTAGCACATCTGAAATGTGAAGCAACAGTTTATACTGTATATGTGTAAGGGGGACATTGCAACATTTACATCTGTCCCTACCATGTTAGTAGGGATGAGCCGAACACCCCCGCGTTCAGTTCGCACCAGAACCTTCGAATGGACCGAACGTTCGCACAAACATTTAGAACCCCATTGACGTCAATGGGACTCGAACATTCGAATTCAAAAGTGCTCAATTTTAAAGCCACATATGCAAGTTATTGTCGGAAAACGTCTTTGAGAACTCGGGTCTTGCCCCAGGGAACATGTATCAATGAAAAAAAGTCTTAAAAATCATTAAAAACACTGCTCCAGAAATAACGACCATTTAAAAAAAAAAAATCCATTGATACATGTTCCCTGGGGCAAGACCCTGGTTCTCAAAGACGTTTTCCGACAATAACTTGCATATGTGGCTTTAAAATGAGCACTTTTGAATTCAAATGTTTTCACAGGCATACTATATACACCCAGCAGGTACAATATTTAAAGGATTTTTTATTTTTTTATTTTTTTTATTTAAGCATCATGATGCTTAAATAAAAAAAAAATGAAAAATTCCTTTAAATATTGTACCTGCTGGTTGTCTATAGTATGCCTGTGTAGCTTTATGGTGCACACTGCAGAGGACACAGGCAATACACCACATGAGAATACTGTAGCTAGCATAATCAACTACCTGCCAGTAAATAAGGAAGAACTGATCTATCTAAGCTATACAGTGTATAAATATATGTACAACACCTTGGATGTATATATACCCTATACACAGTGTAACATTAACTGACTAACCTGCCTGCCTGCCTGCTTTATCTACCTAGAAAAAATGACACTCTCTCTCTCTCTCTCTCTCTGACTGATCTCTAACCAGCGCCAAAACACACTACACAAGGCTGACCTGCAGGTGGCCTTTTATAGTGTGGAGCGTGTACTAAACCCCCCCGAGCCATAATTGGCCAAAGCCACCCTGGCTTTGGCCAATTACGGCTCTCTGTACTGACGGCGCTGTGATTGGCCAAGCATAGTGCATGCTTGGCCAATCATCAGCGCGCAATGCCGCAGTAAATTATGGCCCGTGGCGCGTCACTTGAATTTGGTGCGAATTACCTGTTTTGTTCGTATTTCGCCGAACAATCGAACATACGATGTTCGAGTCAAACATACATTCGACTCGAACATTCGTTCGGCTCATCCCTACATGTTAGTAATCAAGGTTCTTCTTGACTGGTTCTTTCCCAATCGGATGAAAAGGCCTCTTGTGCTGTAAGCTGAAGGTCATTCTGCATAAGCAGTGAAGAAAAGATACCCACCCTATGCCAGAGAGTGTCTGGAGACAGAAGTTATGCTGCAGAATGTAGTATATATTGATTTTTTTAATATAAAAAAATGAATACCGTATTTATCGGCATATACTGCGCACTTTTTTCCCCTTAAAATAAGGGGAAAATCGTGGGTGCGCGATATACGCCGATAGCCGCTTCCCGCGCTCAGTTTGAACTGAGCCGCCGACATATACCTAGTGCAGTACACTCGGGTACATTCGGCCAGGCTCGGCTTTGCTCGTGCTCACGCATAAATGTCACAGAGCATGAGCGAAGCCGAGCCTGGCCGAATGTACCCGAGTGTACTGCACTCGGTATATGTCAGCGGAGGCGTTCAAACTGAGCACGGGAAGCGGGGATTCGACTCGCCGGAGCACTGGAGAAGCCGGGAGGACACCACAGAAGCCGAAGACGGATTATGTAGCCCACTTCCTGTTTCTTGTCTGGTCATTAGCCTAGGCTTATGACATCATGCACAGCTCTCTCTCAAACTCTTGTAATGCCGCGTACACACGATCACTTTTTGTGAAGAAAAAAAAACGAAGTTTTCAAAAACGTCATTTAAAATGATCGTGTGTGGGCAAAACGTCGTTTTATGTCTTAAAAAAAACTACAAAAAAAAATTCGAACATGCTTGAATTTTTTGTGTCGTTTTTCAAAATGTCATTTTTTTGTGTCATAAAAGTGATGGTGTGTGGGCAAAACGACGTTTAAAACAACGTTTTTAAACCCGCGCATGCTCAAAAGCAAGTTATGAGACGGAGCTTTAATGGAACAGAGTGCCGTCGAACGTGGTGTACGCCACCACGCTTTGCAAGAGCATTTTGGAAAAACGATGGTGTGTATGCAACGTCGTTTTGGAAAATGAAGTTTGAAAAACATCATTTTGTTTCGTCACATAAAACGTTGTTTTTTTTTCATCACAAAAAGTGATCGTGTGTATGCGGCATAAGAGTTTGCCAGTAAGGGAGGGAGGTGAGCCATAAGAGGGCCAATAAGAGCTGCAGGACTGCAGAGCTGGAGGTGTGCCTCTGTGTGTCTGTGTAAATACAGGAAGTGAACAGGCAGCAGCTTCAGCTTTCCACAGATAAAACGGATGCAGCCAGACTTAGTGGAGGGAGATTCTGCAGCATATTTGACAAGTATAGAATCACAGTATATATAAAATAATATGCAAAGTCGTTGAAGGGAAGCTTAAGAATGGCAAAGATGTTTTTATCACAAATTATGTGAGCAGACTGCAGTTCCTCTTTAAGGAATAAATCCCCCAGCCTGCTGAAGAAACCAAAAAACTGTGAAAAAACTGCTGCAGACAGTTGATGTCATCTCTCTGCTCACCAGTTCCCTCCTCTTATCAGCATGTTCCTGCCAGTCCTGCCCTTCCCTCTACCAGTCTAAGTTCTGCTGCACAGGGGATCGCAAAAGACTGATATCAAGTTAAAGTTCAGGTATTAACACTGATTGCATGAAAAAAAAAATCATTTAATAATGGATACCTAGATACATAAATGTATGTTTTTTTTATTTTATTTACCTGGAGTTCAACTTTATTGCAACAAAGCAGATAATTGCTTAAAATACAGAACAGTTTTGCTTTAAAAGCTGTGGCTTAGTCACTGACTGTACTTTAAATTCTTAGCAAATGTAAGCATAACTGGGAATCTTTTTTACAAATGACAACCATATAGTATCTGACTCTCAATTAAAAACCCTGACAAATCATGGAAATGGCCTCTTTTGTGAAAGAAATAGAGCATGAAGTAAAGGCAGACATGCTATATATAAGGCCTAACTTGAACTTCCCAGAATAACTTAATTAGCAAAGCACTCTTACCATTTTCTGTGCTTGTTTACTGAACCTGCGTCATTCACTTAAAGAAATTCTACATTTTTAAAATTGCTTGTTATTTACCTTATGTACAGAAATATGTACATGTGTGTTATTATGTGTTTAATAGCTAAAAGTCTCATAAATGGGATAATAAACAAATGCACTAACTTGTTAAAGGCAAAAACATCTAAATCATCTGTGATTTACTCTTTAAAGAGAATTTATATTGGGTCAAGAAAAGGTTCAGTTGGAACTCTGACCTTCTCCATTGGACCTCTACTGTTAGGGCTGGACCTCCTGCACTTGGCACACCAGGATCAACTGGCTGCAGAAAGAACTCAGAACAGGCAACAGTAGGGATCTTAACCCTAACAGACAACCCATTTAAGCCACATGACAATGGAACTTCAGAAGCCTCAGACACATTAGCAGGCGGGAGCTTAACCCAGTTAACAGAGTCCAGTTGGGCAGTAGCCTGGGAATCAGTACAGTCAAGGTGGACGGCAGACTGAGAATCAGCACAGTCTGACTGGGAGGCGGCCCAGGAATGAACACAACCCATCTGGGCGGCAGCCCAGGAATTAACATAGTCCGGCTGGGCGGCAGCCCGGGAATCAGCATAGTCTGACTGGCTGGCGGCAAGCTTGACAGCAGATCAACAGTAGCAGTTCTGGCAACAGACAATAGGTCACCAGTGGCAGGCTTGGCAGCAGACAGCAGGCCACCAGAGGCAGCCTGGGAATAGTCCGGCTGGCTGGCGGCAGGCTTGACAGCAGACAGCAGGTCAAGAGTAGCAGGCTTGGCAGCGGACAGCAGGTCACCAGTGGCAGACTTTGTAGCAGTCAGCAGGCCACCAGAGGAAGGCTTGGCAGTAGACAGTAGGTCAATAGCGGCAGGCTTGGCAGAGGCATCAAAGGCAAGCTTGGCACAGGATAGCAGGACACCAAAGTCAAGCTGAAAAATATCGGCAAGCATAGAGGCAGGCTGAACCACAATGGTAAGCACAGAGGCAGGCTGAACACCATTGGCTTAACCTTATCAGCAGGCAGCATGAAAGCAGGTTGGACCCTATCAGCAGGCAGCATGGAGGAGGAATTGACCCCATCAGCAGGCAGCATGGAGGAGAAATGGACCCCATCAGCAGGCAGCATGGCAGCAGTTTGGACCCCATCAGCAGGCAGCATGGCAGCAGTTTGGACCCCATCAGCAGGCTGTATTGCAGCAGGGTGGACACCATCAGTAGGCAGAATGGAAGCAGGTTGGACACCATCAGCAAGCTGGACCTCAACAGCAGGCAGCATGGAATTAGGAACTGCCTGAATAATGGTTGAGGCAGCAGTGGATAAAGGTAGGATTGTATGAGCAGGAGAAAACTTGTACTGACCAGAGTGTACTGCTGATGGAAAAGTAGCAGGGTACTGATCTATATGAGGTAAAGGACACTCAGTATCAGGTGTGGTTGAAAAGAGTAAAAAAGTAAGAGATTCTTGATATTTAGCGGCAGATCTGACTTTGTGTGAATCATCTAACATTGGGTATAGGATCTCTGACCATGCTTGTAGCAGAGGCTGAACTAAGGTCAATTCGTCTTTCTCTTGTTCAAATTGCTCAAAGAGTACACCTGTTATGAATAGGCTGAATAAAATACTGTACGATGTTTCAGCAGCCATATCAAAAATCCAGCCTGAAACATAGTAAAATTAGGATAGAAAACATTATGGCCCCTAGAGGTAAACGGAAATAACAATTTAGAATAATCCCAAACCTAAGGCTGTATTTCACTAAGTGAGAATCTGCCCTCATTAGCTAAAGCATGTGCTTTCAGAATGCTTCCCAACAGTTCCTCACCAGTGAGGTCCAGCCAAATTAAGTGACATAATTGTTCATCTTCTACTGCAAATTGCACACGACAAGTGACCTGCATTTGAAGCATCTTGACTCAAAGCAAATGGCTCCCAGTTCCCATGTGTAGCTGATCGGGTCATTTTTGGGTCTCAGTGCTATGTCAGGAGTCAGCAGCTGGGAGATGACCAGATACAGTGCCTTGAAAAAGTATCCATACCCCTAATATTTTCCAAATGTTGTCATGTTACAACCAAAATGTAAATGTATTTTATTGGGATTGTATGTGATAGACCAACACAGAGTGGCACATAATTGTGAAGCGGAAGGAAAATGATAAATGATATTCATTTTTTTTTACAAATAAATATCTGAAAAGTGTGGCATGCATTTGTATTCAGCCCCTTTTACTATGATACCAATAACTAAAATCTAGTGGAACAAATTGCCTTCAGAAGTCACATAATTAGTAAATAGAGTCAACCTGTGTGTAATTTAATCTCAGTACAAATACAGCTGGGCCAGCCAGCAGATCTCTTCGTTTTTATTTCCTCTGTATCTAAGACTGACAGGTTTGCCAACCAATTATGGTCTGATGAAGAAGCTGTAGTTTTGAAATGCATTACCATTCCTTGCCAATGTGAATAACAATTTCCTGTTCCTGTGAAGTCACAACTAGCTGCTTTTTGTTTCCTGCTTCCTGGTTCCCAGCCTCCTCTAGATCCCAGTAAGATCACACCAGTGCCCCAGGCTGCAAGGGGGAAACAGGACGTCAAATAGGACATTTATGAGACTCCAGGACTGGCGATTTTCACCACATACTGTACTCATCTAATTTAACCTGTGAGTTACTACTTGTTTTTATTAAATATATGATTTATACTGCACTCAGTCTGACACCCCTCTGTTCCCATGGCCAACCACCTAAACTGACAGGCTGGGCAAGGAGAACATTAATCAGAGAAGCAGCCAAGAGGCCCATGGTAACTCTGGAGGAGCTGCAGAGATCCATGGCTCATGTAGGAGAATCTGTCCACAGGACAACTATTAGTCGTGTACTCCACAAATCTGGCCTTTATGAAAGAGTGGCAAGATGAAAGCCATTGTTGAAAGAAAGCCATAAGAAGTCCTGTTTTCAGTTTGCGAGAAACCATGTGGGGGACAGTGCAAACATGTGGAAGAAGGTGCTCTGGTCAGATGAGACCAAAATTAACTTTTTGGCCTAAACGCAAAACGCTGTGTGGTGGAAAACTAACACTGCACTTTAAACACACCATCTCCACCTTGAAACATGGTGGTGGCAGCATCATGTTATGTGGATGCTTTTCTTCAGCAGGGACAGGGAATGTGGTCAGAGTTGATGGGAAGATGGATGGAGCCAAATACAGGGCAATCGTAGGAGAAAACTTGTTAGAGTCTGAAAAAGATTTGAGACTGGGGCGGAGGTTCACCTTTCAGCAGGACAATGACCCTAAACATACATCCAGAGATACAATAGAATTGTATAAAGGCCTTACTCCTTTATAGAGTTTGATAATTACATTCAGAAGACAAAAAAGTCCTATATTGATAGTCGAGCAAGAAGAAACCTGGGCTCCATCAACACTGAGTTACATGATGTGCAGCGAATCATGGTAGCAAACATTGAAGAAGTCTTATTACGTGGAGAAGCTCTTTCAGCACTGGATTCAAAGGCCAGCAACTTGTCAAGTTTGTCCAAAAAATACCGCCAAGATGCAAAATATCTGAACATGCGATCCACCTATGCCAAGCTGGCGGCTGTTGTAATGTTTGCAGTAATGCTTATTCTGTATGTCCGGTTTTGGTGGCTTTGAAATATAATACAGATCAAAGAAGGTTGTAAAGGTTAAATGTTGGACAGTTAATTGTTGCCATCATCTTTGTCTTCTAACTGCTAAAACACAAAATAATAGTGTGGGATCGTCCAGTTTTGGATTAAAGCATCTGAAAGGAAAAAAAGAATTGTTTAGATCAAAATGTATGCATGTGTTAGAATGGCCCAGTCAATGTCCAGACATAAACAGAGTTAGAATCTGTGGCAAGACTTGAAAATTGCAGTTCATAGATGCTCTTCATCCAATTTGACAGAACTTGAGCCATTTTGCAAAGAAGCATGGGCAAAAATGTCACTCCCCAGATGTGCAAAGCTGGTAGAGACATTCCCAAAACGACTTGCAGCTGTAATTGCAGTGAAAAGGTGGGTCTATAAAGTATTGGGGGGGGGGGGCTGAATACAAATGCATGCCACACTCTTGAGATATTTATTTGTAAAAAAAGTTTGAAGACCATTTATCATTTTCCTTCTACTTCACAATTATGTGCCACTTCGTGTTAGCCTATCACATAAAATCTCAATGAACAATAACCACATACCAACAGCAATAAACATGAGAACGCATGGAAATAAAAACAACAAACCAACTATATACACAATATACACAAAAAGATAAACATTAAGAAGGGGAACAGTGGATGAGCAGGGAACAATGCAGTGGGGTACTGGGTGAAGGGCATGGGCAGGAGCAAGATTAAAGACAAATGCCAACAGAGTCCAGGAGCAGCACAGCACACAGAGTGTAGGGCAGGAGCCACCAAAACACTGTGTGCACCATGTGCTAGTGGGAAGAGTCTTATATTACCACCTAGCAGCTGAAACCAAACTGATGGCTGAAACCTGCTGGCTTCTGGAAGGCAAACTTGGTCCTATAACAAAGGTTCTAGTTCTCCTATTTACCTAGAGGTTTAGAGCAATAACCTGTTAGGGGATGATCATTCCTCATAATCCCCCCAAAAGATGGCTACACTGCTATTCAAGTACCCCAATAAATTGGGGTATGTTGTCTGGGCCTTGTGAAACCTTTATTTCTTAAAAGAGTGAACAGATTGTTAATTGGTATTTACCCATATTATGCCAGGAAGTGTTCTTCATTGAAAATCTCCTGCACTACTGACTCTAAACAGGTGGAAAACACTGGTAAATTATGTTCTTCCTCTATTTAAGGCTGTCTACAATAGAGAAGGATGTCCTTCTAAATTTTAAAATGTTTGGTCTCTGTGCCTGGAGAACTATGACACCATGTTTTAGGCTTGACAAATACGTGTTATGTATGTTTTTTTGTTTTCTGTTTTGTAACTTTATCTAAAACTCAATAAAACAGAATTTGTTAAAAAAAAGAAAAAAAGAAAAAAAGGGCATTTGAACAGGATAGGTCCTTTAATTTTCATGGACATGGTGACGTCACTAAGACCCGCCCCAACACATATGTGTTTTGTCCCTTGAGTGTGTCTGATAAGTGTTCATAAGCACTTTGATCATGTAAGTGCATATGTTTTTATTGTTTAATACAATACATTTCTAAAGTGGGACTTTCACTATCATGAGTTTGTCTTATTCCCTTGGGTATATAGTGTACTGTATATGATGGATTTCCACTTTGGAGACTTTGGATATCCATTGAAGCTGACTTTCTTCAGTCTTGCCTACACACCATCGGCTAAAAATCCGATCGTGTCCAACGTGGTGACGTAAAACACAACAATGTGCAGAGAAAAATGAAGTTCAATGCTTCCGAGCATGCGTCGACTTGATTCTGAGCATGCGTGGATTTTTGACCAATGGATTTCCCCACAGAAGATCGTTTTTTTCTATCGTTTTTTTAACCATACGAAAATTTTAAAACAGGTTCTATTTTATTTCCATGATGGGAAAAAAACTGATGGGGTACACACACGATCGGTTCGTCTGATGAACTATCATAAAGTGCTGGTTGTCCTTCTTGATTTGGGGGTCAAGCAAAAGAATGAACTGTTTTCCTATAGGTGGTTGCACTTTTGGTGGTATTTTAGTTTAACACACCTTGGTGGATGGTGGAGGAAGATTGTTCTTGTATATTTATGTGTTGTATGTTTTGATGCACTTTTAAATTAGAATTCTATTTATTTATGTTGACATATTGATATGAATTGTAAGCATGTATGGATTAATATGGGTTATGTGGATATATACTGTACATTTTTATTACCTGAATTTATGTTTATTATATACATTAGAGGTCGACCGATATATCGGCAGGCCGATATATCGGCCGATATTTGGCCGTTTTGGAGAAATCGGCATCGGCCGATTTTTCTCCAAATTAGGCCGATATTTCTACATGCTGCTAGCGCTACCATGGCTCCGGAGCTAGGCCGAGGCCGCGGCCTTTCCTGATGCTGTGACCGCAGCGGCAATCCGCGGATTGCCGCCGCGGTCACAGCATCAGGAAAGGCCACGGCTTCGGCCTAGCTCCGGAGCCGCGGACATCTTAGTACACCCAGCGTTGGCGGCGGCGGCCGGCAATTGGCTGTTACAGGCGTCAGTAGATAGCAGCGAGCGGGCCCCTCCTCGTCTGTGGGTGTATACAGAGAGGAGGGGCCCGCTCGCTGCTATCTACTGATGCCTGTGACAGCCAATCGGCGGCCGCGGCTGCCGACATTCTACACTGCAAAGAAAAACATCCCCTGACGTGCAGCGTGCCCGGCTTCTGCTTACAAACCCCAGAATGTTACTGGCCCGCTCTGCATTCTGGGGTTTGTAGGCAGAGGCCGGGCGCGCAGCACATCAGGGGACTTTTTTTTTTTTACAGTGTAGAATGTCGGCAGCGGCGGCCGCTGATTGACTGTTGCAGACAGGGGTGGATGGCACAGGGGTGGATGGCACTAGTTGGCACAGGGGTGGTTGGCACAGGGGTGGATGGCACAGGGGTGGATGGCACTGGTTGGCAAAGGGGTGGATGGCACAGGGGTGGATGGCACTGGTTGGCAAAGGGGTGGATGGCACTGGTTGGCAAAGGGGTGGATGGCACTGGTTGGCAAAGGGGTGGATGGCACTGGTTGGCAAAGGGGTGGATGGCACTGGTTGGTGATGCACTGAGGTGATTGCACTGGTGGGCATTGTTGAGGTGGCACACACTGATGGGCTGCACTGGTGGGCATTGATGAGGTGGCACTGGTGGTGGACACTGATGGGCATTGATGAGGTGGCACTGGTGGTGGACACTGATGGGCTGCACTGGTGGGCATTGATGAGGTGGCACTGGTGGTGGACACTGATGGGCTGCACTGGTGGGCATTGATGAGGTGGACACTGGTGGGCATTGATGAGGTGGCACTGGTGGTGGACACTGATGGGCTGCACTGGTGGGCATTGATGAGATGGCACTGGTGGTGGACACTGATGGGCTGCACTGGTGGGCATTGATGAGGTGGCACTGGTGGTGGACACTGATGGGCTGCACTGGTGGGCATTGATGAGGTGGACACTGGTGGGCATTGATGAGGTGGCACTGGTGGTGGACACTGATGGGCTGCACTGGTGGGCATTGATGAGATGGCACTGGTGGTGGACACTGATGGGCTGCACTGGTGGGCATTGATGAGGTGGCACTGGTGGTGGACACTGATGGGCTGCACTGGTGGGCATTGATGAGGTGGCACTGGTGGTGGACACTGGTGGGCATTGATGAGGTGGCACTGGTGGTGGACACTGACAGGCTGCACCCCACCTCTCCACCCTAAACAATTATCTCCTCCCAACCTCTCCACCCTAGGTTTTTTGAGTTGAGGAGAAAAAAATAAAATAAAAAAAATCGGCCTAAAATATCGGCCGCAAAAATCGGCAACACATATCCATCGGCCGCCCCGATTTCCAAATATCGGCATCGGCATCGGCCAGAGAAAAACCCATATCGGTCGACCTCTAATATACATATTCACATTATATGAAGTACTTCCCTAATAATATGCTTTTTAAAACAGTAGTTCACTGTTTTCTTGTACTTGCAAAACCGGTCATTGCAAACAATAATAAAACAACACGTTTGCTTGTAGGCATTCAGGAAACCACATATTTAGATGAATTATGTGACCCAGTGTGATCCTGATCTTATCTAATCTATTAAAGTGTTTCGTCAGCTGGTGCTTCTATTCTATTTTTGGAACTGTGAACTATCTGCTTATTAATTGGTGTAAGGCTGTAAAAACTGTTATTAAATATATAGAGCATATTAGACAAACAAAAACATAATTTCTTGTCTGTAGTATTAAAAACAAGAAGTTTCTCATTTTTTTACACAGGTTTATAGATAAAAAAGTAAAAATAACCACGCACAAGTTCTCTAACATATTTGAAAATCCAATATAGGTACAAGATCCACTTATTAAGTATGAGCCTCCTCCCAGATAGAATTTGTAAGGAACAAAATGTTAGATTACATACTCACTCACCTTACCCAGTCTTCCACCCGCGGGTCCTTGGGGAGGGTGAGGTTTCCAGTTAGGACATGTGGTTGTCAGATGTTTAGGAGATATCTTCAGGATCATCATCACTAGTCACATATCCCCTTTGCAAGCTATACAATAGGGGAATTTCTATAGTAGTACTTGTAGTGAATAGTTACTAGAAATTTCAGTTAAAGCCGAGTTCCACCCAAAAGTGGAAGCTCCGCTTCTCTGCTTCCTTCCTCCCTCCGATGCCACATTTGGCACCTTTTGGGGGGAACAGGTACCTGTTTTTGACAGGTACCTCCCCCCACTTCTGAGAGATATTGGCGTGGCAAGATCACTTGGAAGTTCACCCCCCTCCTCCTTCCCCCGTCGCCAAGCAATTCATGCGCAATAGGTAACCGACTGTGAAGTGGCGGTTTCCCTTACCACGAATGGCGGTGACAGCACCCGAGAGCCAATGAAATCATTGGCTGGGGTACCATAATCGCTGGATTCCAGGACAGGTACCTGTAAGTATTTTAATATTAAAAGTCAACAGCTACAGTATGTGTAGCTGCTGACATTTATTATTTTACTGGTGGGGGGCAGAACTCCACTTTAATGACATTATCCCAGCTGAAAACTGCCTAGGCATCTAAGGTTTAAATTACATTTAATTGACAGATGTACCTTCAAAACACAAATTAAATACTTATCTACCCTGCTGCCTATGCCACTGGAAAAGGAATCTCTTACTAAATGTAGCTCAGAAACTGACACTTTTGGGTGTTCCACTGTTGTGCTTGGTTATTTCTTCCTAATGATCCCCATGTTACTCCTGTTATCTTTAGTAATATAGGGCCAGTGACCAGCTTAACACACAGACATTTTGCACCCCCACGGTTCACTTCCCTGCTCTCCCCGCCTCTTCCCCTTTTTTAATCACTTGACTACTGGGCATTAACCACTTCCATACCAGGCACTTACGCACCTTCCTGCCCAAGGCAATTTTCAGCTTTCAGCGCTGTCGCAATTTGAATGACAATTGCGCGATCATGCTACACTGTACCAAAATGACATTTTTATCATTTTGTTCCCACAAATAGACCTTTCTTTTGGTGGTATTTGATCACCTCTGCGATTTGAATTTTTTGTGCAACAACTAAAAAAATAGTTTTGAAAAAAATTACGGTAAGTATTGATTTTTTTCTGTAAATTTTTTGTAAATAAGTATGTTTTCTTCTTCAATTACGGGCACTGATATGGCGGCACTGATGGGCACAGATGAGGTGGCATTGATGGGCACTGATGGGCACTGATAGGCGGCACTGATGGGCACTGATAGGTGGCGCGGGTATGCGGCATTAATGGGCACTCATAGGCAGGACTGATGGGCACACATGAGCGCCACTTATGGGCACTCATAGGCAGCACTGATGGGCATTAATAGGCGGCACTGGGCACTCTTTGGTGGCACTGATGGGCACTCATGGGCGGCACTCATGGGTGGCACAGATGGGCACTTATAGGTGGGCACTGGGCATAGATGGACACTGAGGGGTGGCACTGATGGACACTGAGGGGAGGCACTGATGGCATTGCTGGGCATCACTTCAGTCAGTACCCATGTTGCCAGTCAGTGCCCATTTGTGGGCACTGATTGGCATCGATTGTGCTCGATTTTTTTTGTATTATTTTTTTTTGCCTATTATTTCTTATTTCTCTATTGGGCACCGGGGGTTCGAGGGGGGGCTGCACTGATAAACAATCAGCGCAAATCCCCCTGTCAGGAGAGTCGCCGATCAGCTCTCCTCTACACGCGTCTGTCAAATGCGAGTGAGGAAGAGCCGATCAACGGCTCTTATGCTTACATCGTGATCATAACTTACCCTAACACCCATTACTACTCTAACGTAGGACTCTATCAATTCTATAAGCCCACTGCTCGTATTAAGTAACGATATTTACACATTAATATTACTAATTATTATTTTTTGAGTGGTATTTCTTTTACACATTAATATTACTAATTATTATTTTTGGTCCCTGCATCCAACAAACCCCTTCACCATTTTTATAACCTCATATTACTCCTTGGGTATTGCACATTTTTTGTCCATGTTTTCCCTTCAATGAATGTGCATTGGGTCTTCCTTTTCCTCCCCTGGTGGTCCAGTGTGGGCGTTCGAGGGGGGGCTGCACTGATAAACAATCAGCGCAAATCCCCCTGTCAGGAGAGTCGCCGATCAGCTCTCCTCTACACGCGTCTGTCAGATGCGAGTGAGGAAGAGCCGATCAACGGCTCTTATGTTTACATCGTGATCAGTCGTGATTGGACATGGCTGATCACATGGTAAAGAGCCTACGCCGGAGACTCTTTACTGAGATCAGAGATGCAGGGTGTCAGACTGACACCTCGCATCACCGATCACCGTGCTGTGTGCCCCCACAGGCGCACACCGGCATGTAATCCTGCATAGACGTCCAGTCAGGATTACAGAACCACTTCCCGGACGTCAATTTGCTATTGACAGGATGGGAAGTGGTTAAGGTAGAAAAACTCCCCCTCCCTTTTCTTACCTGAGTATGATCCGATTCAGCGATGGAGGAATCAATCTATTTTCTTTCCTACAACCCGTGGTTGCAGGAAAACAAAATGTATCATCTATGGCTGGCTTTGTCCAACCATAAGTGTACCACGCCCAGGATCACCTCTTCCATGTTGTCCCAGGTGTGCTACACTTACGAAAGGATTGTCCAAAATGATTAACCCAAAAACACTAACTTTTTGGTTTAACTTACCCTAACACCCATTACTACTCTAACGTAGGACTCTATCAATTCTATAAGCCCACTGCTCGTATTAAGTAACGATATTTACACATTAATATTACTAATTATTATTTTTTGAGTGGTATTTCTTGGTCCCTGCATCCAACAAACCCCTTCACCATTTTTATAACCTCATATTACTCCTTGGGTATTGCACATTTTTTTGTCCATGTTTTCCCTTCAATGAATGTGCATTGGGTCTTCCTTTTCCTCCCCGGGGCGTGTGCCAGCCTCTTCCTAGGCTTCCCGGCACGGTAAGGATATGTGAAAGCCTTCACTTTTTCTCCCCATACTCCCTCACTGTAAGGCTATTCCATGTCTGGCCACCAGAGGGAGCACCACCGTGCCGGCGGTGATCAAGGGACGATCCATGACACTGCACAAACGCGTGGCTTCTGCCTGGTGTCTGTTGCTACGTCACGGTTCAGAGCACTCACACTACACAAATAAACTGGAACAAGAGGGTGAACCATGTCCAGGCTTGGTTAAAACTGCACCCCTTGGACTCTACACCTTGGAGTCCAGCACTGCTTGCAGAAAACACAGGTCCCAACTACTCATCAGGGGGGGATTTCAATTAAGAATAGAAAAGGCCCTTTTTGTGACCCTTTTGTGTGAAGTTTCACGCATTCTGCAACAAACAGGCCCGGATTCACGTAGGGCGGCGTATCTTTAGAGAGCCGTAGCGCATCTCATATACGCTACGCCGATGTTACTTAGAGAGGCAAGTGCAGTATTCACAAAGCACTTGCTCCGTTAGTTGCGGCGGCGTAGCGTAAATTGTCTGATGTAAGCCCGCCTAATTCAAAGTAGGAAGGAGGTGGGCGTCATCTATTTAAATTAAGCGTGACCCCATGCAAATCAATGGCCGGTCGAACTGGGCATGCGCGTGCATGCTCAGAATCACGTTGCATATACTCCCTAAGATACGTTGGCGCAATGCCTACGACGTGAACGGAACCTACGCATTGCCCTATTCACGTAGTACTACGTAAACGGCGTACGCAAAGTAAAATTTGACGGTGTCGTTCCCTGGCCCATATCTTTGCATTAGCTGCGCCTGCTATATGAGGGATAACTTTACGCCAGACGTCAATGACCGGGTGGTATGGGGTGCCATGCTTGATTTTTGCGGAAGAAGGGGTGGTGGGGCTGTTGTTAGAGATTTTCCGGTGTTTTCATGGGAGAGAGAGTGGGAGCTGAGCAAACGGGTGGGGGGGGTGGGTTGTTTCTGGGTTCTTTAATTGTTTTTTTTTTTTGTACTGTTCAGATTTTGTACTTAGGCCTTGTTGGTCGGTCACTGGCCCAGTGTTGTGCTGGGTCGGCTGTCCTTTTTTTTTCTTTTGTGTTTCTGTTTCATTTGTGTGTTGTAAAATTAATAAAAAGAAATTGGCACAAAAAAAAATTTACGCCAGACGTAAGCCTTACGCAAATCGCGTATATGAAGCGGCCGGGCGCATCTACATTCGTGAATCAGCGTATCTTACTCATTTGCATATTTATAATGGGAATGCCAAATGCGTCCAGCGTAACTATGCGCCCATGATACGCTGGCGTAGGCAAGTTACGTCGGGCGGAGGAAGCCTATTTTTCGACGTATCTCGCTTTGTGAATCGGCGTAAAGATACGACGGCACACATTTGGACTTACGTCGGCGTATCTGGAGATACGCCGACATAAATCGTTTGTGAATCTGGGCCACAGATTCTACTGGAGGGTAAAAAAAAAAAATGTTTTTTTTCAATTCTTCTTTATCGTTATATCCAGTTATTTTTCCATCTATATTTCCTTAAAAATCTTAGACGTATGGTATATGTTAACAGAAACTACCTGAGAATTGTAAAATGGTAATTAATAAAACAGCACATCCTATTTCACAAATTCAAATAAACCTAAAAAACACAGTAAACACATCTATTTTTGTTTTGCACCTGTGTGTCTCTTTAGAATTGTACGTATTGCTTGTTCGGTGTGATCTTGCACAGAGAGGTAATATATCAAAAAGCATTGGCAGGTGTATCTCTCTAAAGGGTAACAGGTGCATATACTGTGTCTGCCTTGTCAACTGTGTATTTGCGTGTCTGTTTTTTACAGAGGATGAAAAAAAATTCTAGATTATTTTACATTTTCTTATCAAAAAGTATTTAAACAAGGTGTCAGGTCTATTTTGAAAGTCTAACTTTTTCAAATCCAATACCCAATGTAACATTCCACTAAGTGGGAATTTGCTTTAAAGGCTGAGTTCACCTTTGTCCACTTTTTTTTTTCTTCTAAATTTCAGCTCCCCTATGTACCAACTACCAATATAGCATTAATGTAATTATTTTGCAAAAATAAAACAGCTTTTCATTCATTCTACACAGGCTTACCTCACTCTTTTCATTGCAAATCGCTGTAGCTGTGCCGCAGCTTATGTAGGGTCGTGCAGACTCCATATCTGCTGATGAACCGTAGTCACCTATTACAGAAGCAGAACAGGGATCTGCCTATGTAAACAATGGGATTGCTCATTCTGTCAGATTGGGAATAGTGATCTCTGTCATGTCTTTAGTAGCCCATCCCCCCTACCGTTAGAACACACCTAGGGAACTTACTTAACCTATTTGATCATCCCCTAGTGTTAACCCCTTCCATGCCAGTGTAATTTTTTACATAGATTAGCGCATTTTTATAGCACTGATCAATGTAATAATATCACTGGTCTCCAAAAAGTGTCATTTGGGGTCAGATTTATCCGCTGCAATGTTGCAGTCCCGCTATAAATCGCAGATCGCCACCATTAATAGTAAAAACAATAACAAATAAATAAAAGTCCCTAAATGTATAACATAGTTTGTAGACGCAATAACTTTTGCGCAAAACAATCAATATACGCCTATTGCGATTTTTTTTTTTTAGAAGAATATGTAGAAGAATATATGTCGGCCTAAAGTGATAAATAAATGTGTTTTTTATATTTTTTGGAGGATATGTATTATAGCAAAAAATAGAAAAATCACAGAGGTGATCAAATACCACCAAAAGAAAGCTCTATTTGTGGGGAAAAAGAGGATGTAAATTTTGTTTGGGTACAGCATTGCACGACCGCACAAATTTGTCAGTTAAAGCGGAGCAGTGCCGTATCACAAAAAATGGCCCAGTCATAAAGGGTCCTTTCACACAGAGCGGACCGTTTTTCGGTCCGCTCTGTGTGTGTCCGTCAGCTCAGCGGGGGGGTCCCGCTCAGCTGTCGGCGGACAGGGCGGTCCCCGCACACTGTGCAGGGACCGCCCCCTGTCTCTCCTCCGCTCTCTCCTATGGGGAATCGGAAAAAAACGGACCGTTTGTCTGTCTTCATCCGATCCGTTCCGCCGGACGGAAGAAAAATAGGGTTTTCTTCTGTCCGAAAAACCGGATCCAGACGGACGCGGATCTTTGCGGACGTTATCGGATGCATCATCCGCTAACGGACGCGACCCCATAGGCATGCATTACAAGTCCGTAAACGGACTTTTAAAAACGAACGAACGGAGGCGGACATGTGAAAGGGGCCTTAGTGGGTAAGTCTTTCCGGGGCTGGAGTTGTTAAACACAATGCTTGAATACTTCTGCCTTACTTCCTGAACAGGTTTTAGGTCATGACACAGGAAGAAGTTGACCAGCTGATCTTCATCATCTGACCAGGAAGTAGGGCATAAGTAATCGAGCAGTGTGTATAAACAGCTATGAAGATAGTGAGGTAATACAGTCTAGAATTTATGGAAAGTTTTATTTTTTTCAAAATAAGTACATTAATTCTAAATTAGTACATAGGGGAGCTGGAATTTAGAAAAAACAAAACAAAAACAAAGGTAAACTTAGACTTTAAGAAATTACATAAATACATTGTTAGATAAATTGCAGCACCGCACCTCGCAGTTATTAATTATTTAAAGGTACTTATAAAGCAATGTCAATTTACACAGCTCTTTACACATATATTGTACATTCACATCAGTCCCTGCCCTCAATGAGCTTACAATCAAAGGTATTCCACCTGTGCACGTGTTACAGGACATATGTTGATCTACATGATTTTGTTGACCAAAGCTGGCAGCGCATTAAAAAAAAACACACCTGCACTTTTTTCAGGTGTATTTACAGCAATGTATGTGTGTGTGTTGGCACCACTCTAAATTGATGGTATTCCATCCCACACAGTACCATGCACTTCAGTAATGTGTGGTAAAAAATGTATTACTTCAATGTACATGTGTAACCGACGTCTTCGTCGCGGGTCTGCGTTCCACGCTGGAACACATACGGCGACTGCGCACTGACATCATCGCCCGTCGCCATGTGCGATCCAGCGTGGAGCGCAGAAGTGCCGAGCGTAATCAATGCTTTATTACAGACACATGCCTTGCTGCTAAACGGACTGTGCTGTCACCACTTCTTTTATTGTCGGTCGTAGCCGGTCCACGCTACCATCAAACTACTGGTAATTACTACCCGCTATGCAGTAAACAACCGCAGCCTGGATCCAGGGCTGGTACAAGGATTTTCGACACCCTAGGCGAAACCTAATTTTGCCGCCCCCCACTTTGGCTCTGCCCCTGACTTTGTTTGCCCTTGTAACACATGTGACTTGACACATACACTGACCTACCTGACAAGGGTCAGTGCTAGCCTATTTTGTGCCCAAGGCAAGGCCAGCTAATTGGAGAGGAGGGGAGAGGGGGCTAAGAGAGAGAGGGACTGAGAGGGCGGCTGAGAGGGAGGCTGTGAGAAAAGAGGGTTTGAGAGTGTGGGGGCTGAGAAAGGGATGGCTGGCTAAGAATGAAGGGAAGGCTAAGAGAGGGGGCTGAGAGAGAGAGGTTTTGGAGGGAGAACTCAGAGAGAGAGAGAGAGAGGGCTCAGAGGGGGATAGAGAGAGGGGTCAGAGGGAGAGAGAGAGAGTGAGGTGTAGGAGGCAGGGCTCAGAGAGAGAGAGGGAGAGAGAGGTGTTGGAGGGAGGGCTCAGAGAGATGTAGGAGGGAGGGCTCAGAGAGAGAGAGAGGTGTAGGAGGGAGGGCTCAGAGAGGTGTAGGAGGGAGGGCTCAGAGAGAGAGAGAGAGAGAGGGGTAGGAGGGAGGGCTGAGAGAGAGAAGTAGGAGGGAGGGCTGAGAGAGAGAGCTGAGAGAGAGAGGGTGGGAGACCTGAGAGGGGAAGAGAGAGAGAGGGGGCTGAGAGAGAGGGGGTGTTAGGAGAGGGGGGGCTGAGAGAGGGAGGGCTAAGAATGGAGGGAGGGCCAAGAGAGGGGCTGATAGGGATGGGTGGGTTGATAGACAGGTGGGCTGAAAGAGAAGGGAGGGCTAGGAGAGAAGGGAGGGGGCTTAGAGAGAGGGGGGCTGAGAGAATAGGATGAGCTGAGAGTGGGGGGACGGCTGAAATATGGGGGGCTGAGAAAGGAGAGGGGGATGACTGAGAGTATAAGGAAGGGGCTGATCGAGAGGGGAGGGCTGAGAGGAGGGGAGGACTGAGAGGGGAGGGGCTGAGAAAGAGGGGGGCTTAGAGAGAGGGGGCTGAGAGAGAAGAGAGGGGGCTTGGAGAGAGGGAGGCTGAGAGAGACAAGAGACCCCTAGCCCTGTTCCTGCAGTCCCACCTCTGTCCCAATCTTTGTCTGCAGGTGTGTTACGTGTGTATGATGACAGACAATACATCCATACCATGATGCGCCTCCTGCCCATCCTCTGTGACAGTTCTGTGCCCTGTGAGCGGCAAGCCTGTCCAAACCTCACATCAGAGCGCAGAGAGGAACTTGGTGTAGTCCATGCTCTGAAAGCATGGGGTACACTGCGCCCGCTTGCCTCCTGGGGGAGGCGGAGTCAGGGGACGAGTTCAAGGAGGAGGTGGTGCCACGTGGTGCTCTTCTCCAGAGTCCCAGACTTATCTGCGCTCGGCCTGCCCCTCGCTGTTCACAGTCACTGACATGTAATGATGGATGCCCGGCCACCTACGCCTCTCCAAGGGTGCGTGCTGTTGATTGCTGCCCACTGCCACGCCGCTACACACACATGGTGCTAGACAGCCGAGGCACATTGACAAGCTCCAGGCACCCTCTCCTCCCAGTAGATAGTAGTTAAGCCAGCGGCCATGGCTGCGCTCTAGGCGGCAGTGCGCTCTAGGCGGCTGCCTAATTTGCCTAGTGGTAGCGCCGGCCCCTGCCTGGATCCACGCTACCATTAAACTACTGCTTGCTGCTGCTCGTAAGAATTAACTATCCTTTACCCGGATCCACGCTACCATCATTACTTTAATTGCTTTGGGGACACCTAAATCCATTGCTGGCAAAAATACTCTGCTACTACTGAAAAGGCTCATCATCTGCAAACGGATAAGTACCCTTACTACCATACGTGCAATGCTCTAGAATTACTCTGTTCTCATATTGCATATTCTAAATATTGTATGTGAACCCTGCTCAAGTTTAAACTACCACCTTGCTTGGGATTAGCTATTGTGGATTCATATTACTATTGTGGGATATCTTAAAAGGACATACATTACTAAGCCATTTAATCCCTATTTGCCTCTCTCGGGCATATGTTATCCTAATACAGTATTTTCTTATGCTACGTGCATGACATTTGTTTATTATAGTAAACGTGCTTCTGGCCTGAATATGAAACATGTTTTCTTATACCTTTTAAATTAGGGGTTGTAGGTATGTAGTAATACCTCCTCCCTTAGTAGCTCAACACATTCCTTTCTGTGTGAGAAATTATGTAGTGAACCCCCAAACTCTTTTTTCTCAGATTAAAGTGACGCCTGGGGTCCAGTACTGAAAGTCACATTACATTGAGGAGTGCATTGACCCCTTTAAAAATTTTCTAACCGCAGTTGTGGTTCACTCTCATTCACCATAATTTGTGACAACATGATGGAAATGATACTCTTACAAGGGGTAGAAAAGCATTACTTGCAGTGTGGGCACCATTCTGTACTGTGAGCCCAAGCCATCATGTGTCATTGACAACCTGGATTTACAGGAAGTGGGTGGAATTAGGCTGGTCATCTTTCAATCGGGGAAATTGCTGTCTGTTGGAAAAAAGACAATGTCAGGTTGAAGATGAGTGATGCAGAGAAAGCTGCTTCTTTAACAGGTGCTCTTTTGTTGTGTTAAATAATCTGAGCTCCTTAACCACTACAGATCCGCGCTATGGACAAAAGATGTCCACAGCGCGGACCTGAAGTGCCGGGGTCACGTCTTTGGACGTCATGTTATTGTAATTCCCCACGCGCGCCACTGGGTGGCGCGCAGCGGGCAAAAACAGTGCCGTCGCATCGCTGAGGATCCGATGCGTGTACCCGGCGGCCGCGGTGTCCGCCAGGTACACGCGATCGGCGGTGACAGAGCAGGGACATGGAGCTCTGTGTGTAAACACAGAGCTCCACGGCCTGTCAGGGAGAGGAGACAGATGCTGTTTCTCTTGTACATAGGGACACAGCATCGGTTACCTCCCCCAGTCAGTCCCCCCCCCCACACAGTTAGAACACACCCAGGGAATACATTTAACCCCTTCCTCACCCCCTAGTGTTAACCCCTTCAATGCCAGTCACATTTATACAGTAATTAGTGCATATTTATAGCACTGGTCGCTGTATAAATGTGAATAGTCCCAAAAATGTGTCAAAAGTGTCCGCCGTAATGTCGCAGTCCCAATAAAAATCGCAGATCGCCGCCATTACTAGTAAAAAAAAAATTGTAAAAAAAAATCATAATTCTGTCCCCTATTTTGTAGGCACTATAACTTTTGCGCAAAGCAGTCGCTTATTGCGTTTTTTTTTTTTACACAAATACATAGAAGAATACGTATCGGCCTTAACTGAGAAAAAAATAGTTTAACAAAATAAAATAATTGGGATATTTATTATAGCAACATTTAAAAATATATATATATTTTTAAATTGTCGCTCTTTTTTTGTTTATAGCGCAAAAAATAAAAACCGCACAGCGATCAAATACCACCAAAAGAAAGCTCTATTTGTGGGGAAAAAAATGACGTCAATTTTGTTTGGGAGCCACGTCGCACGATTGCGCAAATGTCAGTTAAAGCGACGCAGTGCCGGAAGCTGAAATTTCGCCTGGGCACGAAGGGAATTTATGTGCCCAGTAAGCAAGTGGTTAAATGGAATACTTTTAGTGGCAATGTTGTGCCCTAATTAAAATTAATTGAACACCCCTGGATCTTTGCTAATTGCTAAACCAACAGAATATTGTTATTTTAGTCATCCTAAAATGCATATATATTTGTTTTAGGTACAGCAGAAAGAAAATGTCTTCATACCCGTGAGATTTGTTTTTTAGACTAAATGAATCCAAAATGAATCATTTCCGATTTTTTTTTCCCCATCTTTAAGGTAACCTATAATCTGTGCAATTAAATTTAAAAAAAAATTGTGTAGTGTGTAGCACTACCCCAGCAGGGGCTGCAAATGAAAGGGTTCCTCGCTGCTGCACAAACAGTCACTCAGCATTTCCTTCTTAAAAGGGTTGTAAAGGTTCATTTATTATTTTCTAAATAGGTTCCTTTAAGCTAGTGCATTGTTGGTTCACTTACCTTTTCCTTCCATTTCCCTTCTAAATGTTTTTGTTTTCTTTGTTTTCTTTGTCTGAATTGTTCTCACTTCCTGTTCCTCCTCAGTAGGGTGTTCAGTAAGCTGTTCTGGCTGACTATCCACCACTCGGATGATGGTGGAAAGCTTACTGAGGAGAAACAGGAAGTGAGACATTTAAACAAAGAAAAAACAACATTTAGAAGGAAATTCGAAGGAAAGGGTGAACCAACAATGCACTAGCTTAAAGGAACCAATTTAGAAAATAAAAGACAAACCTTTACAACCCCTTTAAATGAGGACACAGAAATCAGTCTTTGCCTTGTTTTTGTTATTTTATTAGGGGACAATAACTTGAATAGGGTAAGGGATTATGGCAGGTGTGCCCAACCTTTTGAAGAGCGAGGGCCACTTAAGCGACTTGTTAACGGGGCGCGGGCCACAATGAGCGGAGTGGATAGATGACAGGCCCATGTCTACTCCGCATATGCAGAGCAGACAGGAGCAGTGCCCAGTCTACTCTTTTGGCCCTCCAATTTGATTTTTCCAAATGGAAGGGGACAAATCCCTCCCCCCTTCTGTTTTTTTTTTTTTTTTTCGTGGCTCGAATTAGAGGTAGGTGTGTGTAAAATGGTCACAAGTCTGTTTACATCTGTGGCTCAATAGAGGTAAATGAAGGGTCCAATTGGGTCAAACTGATCGTGTCAAGGGGGCCTAAAGCTGATTTTACACTGATACGCTGCAGTATACCTACACCGAGGATGTTACGCAGTGCACCTGTGGCTTTTCTGCGGTTTAGCTGCACTTTGCCATAGACTTCAATTATATATCCTGCAGGTGTGGTGCACTTCCAGAGCAGGAGGTTGCGGGCCACATCAGAGGGTACAGCGGGGCACATGTGGCCCCCGGGCCACTGGTTGGGTACCCCTGGATTATGGGATATCCAGTTTGACAGCAAACAGAACTTCGGGAACACATCCTCCCTGTTTACAGATGCCTTCTTAGTCTTCCACCTCACAAACATTGTTCCTCTTTTGCACAGCATTCTGCTGGTTCATTGCTGAGAGAACTGACAGACTTCTTATCAGCTCAGCAACAGCGCTGTATAGGCAGGAACTCTCAGTTCCTTGAAAAGTAGCACATATGCATTGAAACAGCATGTTACCTCTCCGTCTGCCTACCTGTGGCCACTCATCTCAGTTTCACTGCTTGCAGAAGATGCTAACCCACCTGACTGCCACCACCTGCACCTTGCTGTCTTCCTATTCTCAGTCCTCCTGACTGACATGCACATGGAGATTCCCAAGGACAGGGTTTGATGAAGACTTGGCACACCACTGTCTTCAAGAGAGCACTGCTGCAGCTGGCAGCCTCTCCCCTTGTCTGTCCCAGCACCGTGCTGATCTACTTACTATCTCTCCTTGCTCTCCCTGCTGCCTCCCTCCGGCATGAATCTTCAGTGGTGGGAGATCCTTCCAGGTCAGCCTCCAGAGCTCCAACCCAAGGTAAAGCCCCCACTGGTAAGAGGTCTCTCAAGGGCCACCGACAGTCTCCCTCAGCCCTGCTCCTTAATCTTACACCTGACTCCCCTGCTGGCACGGCCCATGTTTATTTATGGGGTTTCTCAATCCCCTGCCAGGCCCACTCCTGGGAATTGGCTGAGGGCCCATAAGTATTCAAGGCAGCTCCTTCTCATCTCCACCCACTAGTTCCAGAACATTCTCCAATATACTGAAAACAGGGAGAGGCACCAGATTGCTGCCATGATAAGTGATCTGGCTCTGGCCTCTAATAACCCTGACCCAGATTCAGTGACTTGGGTTTATCCCAGAGCCAAACAAATGCTTTTACCTTACACTCACTTCTAGTAGCAGACACTAGAGGGTGCTACAAGTGTAAATAAATAAATACTTTAAAATTAAGTGAGCTGGTTTCATAGGTGTACACATTCTTTTATAATTAGGGATGTGGCTGTGTTCGGACTTAATCAATCACATTCAAACCGATGTTAAATAGTAGTCAGTACACACATGCCATCAATGAAAGTGACTCTGATTAAGCCTGTATAAATGTTCAGCTGTTCTACTTGGATTTTTCTGACCTTTAGCCCTGGTCCACACTGGTGCATTTTGACATGCAATTTGACATGGCAATTCGGCAGCATTTTCCGGCAATTGCCGGCAAGGGCACGTCCTAATCGGTGCGACACCGCATCTGCGGCTTTGCACCGACTTCAAAAAGTAGTTTCTGTACTACTTTTGCGATTTCGGGCCCCGATTTACAGAAGCCTGCACAAATGTCTCTGTAATCGTGGCCAAAATCAGGACTAGCAAGCGGGAGTTAAATTGTGTGAGTTCAGCTGAACTCACGTGGCTTCATTCCCACAGCTCAGTGTGAACCTGGGCTTCCTCAGTTGCCACTTACAGCAAAAGCCACGGTTCGCAAAGAGCTTACAAAGCATTGATAAGTTCTCATTGATGTAAGGTATCAGTCAGGAGAAGGTCCAAAAAGTTTCCAAGGCATTAGATATACCATGGGAAATAGTGAAGACAGTAGACAACAAGTGGAGAAAATATGACATTACCAAGAACAGTTACTAAGAATTGGACATCCCTCAAAAATTGATAAAATTAAACAAGAAGAAAACTGGTCTGCAAAGAATCCTATAAGAACATTAAAGGATCATGTGACAACAATCTCATGTATTCTACATATATCTGTGTTGTGGGGTAGGAAGGCAAGGCAAGGCAAGAGCCTTTTCATACTAAGGACAACATTACAAATAGTACATTATGCAAAACCCACATCAAGTCTGCCAACAGCATGTGGAAAAATGTGTTATTGGCTGATCAGACCAACGTTGAACTACCGTATTTATCAGGGGTATTACGCGCTCCATCGTATAGTGCGCACCCCTAATGTTGACCTGTAAAAAAAAACTTTTAGTACTTACAGTTTTGGTGTCTTGAGCGGCGTACATCGTCCGGTCCAGCGTCCGTCTTCGGCTCCAGTGGTGTCCCCCCGGCTTCTCCAGCGCTGTCTCGAGTCGAATCCCCGCTTCCCGTGCTCAGTTTGAACGCCTCCGCCGACATATATTGAGTGCAGTAAACTCGGGTACATTCGGCAAGGCTCAGCTTCGCTCGTGCTCACGCTCTGTGACGTTTATGCATGAGGAGAAAAAAGTGCGCGGTATACACCGATAAATACGGTATATGCTTTGGGGCTATTTTATTTATTTCATCTGGATCTGGTGTTTTAATCAAGGGGCAGGAGGGAACCTATGAACAGTTCCAAATAACAGTCAATTTTGGCAAAAAAATCTTCAGGCCTCTGCTAAAAAGCTGAAAATGAAGAGAAATTTCACCTTTGAGCACAACAATGTCCCAAAGCATACCTCCAAATCAACAAAAGAATGGCTTTACCAGAAGACAATCAAAGTTTTGGAATGGCTAAGCCACAGCCCAGAATTGAATCCAATTGAATTTTTTTACCCCTCACAATCTAACAGATCTGGAACACTTTTACAAGGAAGAGTGGACAAAGATTCCCAAGGCAAGAAGTGCCATGCTGATAGACTCCTAACCCAAAAGACTGAATGTTGTCATTCAATTAACCCCCCTGGCGATATTCCCGAGTCAGACTCGGGGTTAGATTTTTATGCTGCGATTGGTAACCCCGAGTCAGACTCGGGCTCGCCTCGCAGAGTGCACAGACAGGGTTTACTTACCTTGTCCGTGGATCCAGCGATGCATCCGCGCTGTGTGAGCGAGCGAGTGCTCGCTCGATTCACACAGTGCCTCTGTGTGCCGTCAAGCTCCGTTCCCTGCGACGTTATGATGCACAGGGGCGGAGATCGGCACCATATTCAAAAAAGTAAACAAACACATTACATACAATATACTGTAATCTTATAGATTACAGTACTGTATGTAAAAAAATACACACCCCTTTGTCCCTAGTGGTCTGTCCTGTGCCCTACATGTTCTTTTACATAATGAAAACTGTTCTTTCTGCCTGCAAACTGTAGATTGTCCATAGCAACCAAAAGTGTCCCTTTATGTCAAAAATTGTTTTAGAGCAGCTAGAAAACAGCGATAATAAATTATAATCACTTGCAGAATTGAGCGATAGCGATTTGTGGGGGAATTCGTCATAAAAAATAAAAATAATGACAGCGACAATTCTGTAACTGAGCAAATTTCAGTGATTTTGAGCTAATTACATTATATTATTTGAGCTAATTACATTATTGAATAATTTTTATTATAATTATATTATTATTTGTTATAATTATTTATTATATTATAATTAATCATTTTGTTTTAAAAAAAATGTCATACCCGGGATGCCTATTAGGCCGCGTACACACGATCAGACATGTCCGATGAAACAGGTCCGACGGACCGTTTTCATTGGACATGTCTGAAGGGATATTTTGGTCTGATGTGTGTACACACCATCGGACCAAAATCCCCACGGACCAGAACGCGGTGACGTAGAAGACACAGACGTGCTGGAGAAAGGAAGTTTAATGCTTCCACACATGCGTCGAATCAATTTGACGCATGCGCGGGATTTCGGTCCGATGGTTGGGCGTACTAACCATCGGACATGTCCGACACACAGGTTTCCAGTGGACAAGTTTCTAAGCATGTTTAGAAACTTTTGTCCGCTGGAAAACTGTCCGCTAGGCCATACACACAATCGAACATGTCCGCTGAAACTGGTCTGCAGTTTCAGCGGACATGTTCGATCGAGTGTACACGGCCTTAGACTCTTGTTTGGTCAGATTTAAGTGAGTTATTCCTAAGAATTACAGGCCTACAGTATAAAACGCCAAATTTCCTTGCAAATAATGGTACCGCTTTCAGCACCTAAAATCTGAAAGCATCATACCGCCAGGAAGGTTAAAAGGTGCTTCAACAAAGCAATAGTTCATGGGTCGTGAATTTTTTTGAAACCTCATCATTGTACATTTTTTATTTTTTTCCCCCCTTAATTATTTTAGTTTCTTTTTTATTGAATTGCACAAATTATAGGTCACATTAAAAGGTGAAAAAAAATCAGAAGTGATATATCTTAGTCTGATTTTTTTACGGGGTTGTGCAGACTTTTTCTTGCCACTGTATATCACACTGAGATGAATCACCAGCCCTTTACATGTATTCTTTGGAGTTTAGGTAGCAAGAAGTCTTCATCTGAGTTCAAAGCTTCCTGCTTTACCTTTTGCAAGGGGTCTCATTATCAATTTTAGATTTGCAGGATCAAGATATTTCCTGCTACAACAGGAGTATTGAGACTTCAAAAGAAGGATGGCAGAATTTGGCATTCTGGAGCAAAAATCTTGCTGCTGCAGTTCTCTAGACATAAAGGAAGCCCTGGATACTCTCAAATCCGAACAAACTTTTGAATGGCCCTATCTATGAGGATTATATGCGGTCCGCAGACTGAAAACTGATACATACAGTACTTCTGCCTTACAGACTCTTCTTATTGATTTTTAGTCTGCTGTTGTTAGCAGGTGAAATTTTTTCCCAAAGGAACAGGCACAGGAACTGAACCAGATAAAATATCAGAGCCCCTGTCCAAACTTCTTCACTATTATCTACAGTAGTTTACAGGTTTTAAGGGAATTGAGAAAGACCTGCAACCTTCCAGTGCAGAGTACCTGCTGAGTTTAGAGAAAAGGTAATCTATTCTTTTTTTTTAAATAGCAAAGAATTATTTATTTTTTTAACCACTTAAGACCCGGACCTTTAGGCAGCTAAATGGCCCGGCCAGGTTTTGCGATTCGGCACCGTACCGCTTTAACAGACAATTGCGTGGTCGTGCGATGTGGCTCCCAAACAAAATTGGCGTCCTTTTGCCCACAAATAGAGCTTTCTTTTGGTGGTATTTGATAACCTCTGCGGTTTTAATTTTTTGTGCTATAAACAAAAATACAGCGACAATTTTGAAAAAAATGCAATATTTTTTACTTTTTGCTATAATAAATATCCCCCAAAAATATATAAAAATATAATTTTTTTTTCCTCAGTTTAGGCCGATACGTATTCTTCTACCTATTTTTGGTAAAAAAAAATTGCAATAAGCGTTTATCGGTTGGTTTGCACAAAATGTATAGGGCCAGATTCAGAAAGAGTTATGCCGGTGTATCAGTGATACGCCGGCATAACTCACACTTTGCGCTGGCTTATCTGTTTTTCTGTATGCAGAAAACAAGATAAGCCGGTTTGCAGCAAAGATCTGACAGGCGTAATTGTATTACACCGTCGGATCTTAACTGCATTTTAAAAATGGCCGCTGGGGGCGTTCTCGCTGATTTACGTCGAGAATATGTAAATCAGCGAGATACGCCAATTCACGAACATACGCGGGCCCGACGTAGTCACTTTACGCCATTTACGTTAGGGTTTTCCCGGTGTGGATAAAGCTGCCCAAAGCAGGCGCATCCTATGTTAAGTATGGATGTCGTGACCGCGGGAAATTTTAAATTTTTTACGTCATTTGCTTAACTCGTCCGTGAATGGGGATTTACGTAGATTACGTTCTCGTCGAAAACACTGTCATAATTCGGAGCATACGCACTGGGATTTTTCTAAGGCCGGAGCATGCGCAGTACTTTCGGTGCGCGAACGCGCCTAATTTAAATAGGAGACGCCCCCTACCCGCCTATTTTGAATTAGGCCGCCCAATTTACGCTACGCCGCCGCAACTTAGTGAATACAGCACTTGCGTGTTAAGTTGCGGCGGCTTAACATAAATAAGAAAAGTTACGCCGCCGCAACTTTACGCTTTATGAATCTGGCCCATAGCGTTTACAAAATAGGGGATAGTTTTATTGCATTTTTAAAAACAAAATAAAAAAATTGCGACATTATGGCGGACACTTTGGACAATTTTGACACATTTTTGGGACCATTGTAATTTTCACAGCAAAAAATGCATTTAAAATGCATTGTTTATTGTGAAAATGACAGTGCAGTTTGGGAGTTAACCACAAGGGGGCGCTGAAGAAGTTATGTGTGACCTAATGTGTGTTTACAACTGTAGGGGGGTGTGGCTGTAGGTGTGATGTCATCGATTGTGTGTCCCTATAAAAGGGATCACGCGATCGATGACTCCGCCACAGTGAAGAACGGGGAAACCGTGTTTACACACGGCTCTCCCCATTCTTCAGCTCTGGGGACCGATCGCCAGACTCCAGCGGTGATCGGGTCAGTGGGTCCCGCGGTCCCGGTCCCGGAGCTTCGGACTGGTTCACGGGAGCGCGGCACGGGCGCGCGCCCGCGACCCATGGCTAGGTACTAGCACAGCATGTACCTGTCCATGCATGTGCCCAGCCGTGCCATTTTTGCCGACGTGAATGTGCAGAAGGCGGTCCTTAAGTGGTTAATGTAGCCAGGTGCTGGGCTACAGCAATATGGAGAAGCAGACATTGGGGGTTATTTATGAAAAGGCAAACCCCCTTTGCACTACAAGTGCACTTTCAAGTGTAGTCGCTGTAGATCTGAGGGGGACGTGCAAGGAAAATAAAAAACAGAATTTAAGCTTGCACATGATTGGATGAAAAAATCAGAAGAGCTTTGCCTCAGATTTACAGGATCTACAGCGATTGCACTTTCAAATGCACTTTTTAAGTGTACTTGCAGTGCACTTGTAGTGCAAAGTGGATTTGCCTTTCGTAAATAACCCTCATTGACTTTTATTCTTCTCTCCCGCTATTAAGAGACTGATGTTATGCTGCACCATTCTACTCCAGTCAGCATGGGAAGAGCTAAAGCCGAGCAAGCCCATAGACTTCTATGCAGAGTGCTGAGACTTCTGGGAGTTGTAGTTGAAGACGGCAGCCATATAGCTGGACAAATAGACTCCCTATACTACATATTTTAATAGGCACTATACCTGGAGAGATGCTTTTTATTAAACTGCCCAGGAAAGTAATTTCCCTTGGCACCAAAGGAGTTAGAGAGAGAGAGAGAGAGACCGAGCACCTCTATCTGGATATTTGCCTGCTAGCTGGAGACTATACCAGCAGAGATACAAGCCTGAGACTGGGAGTGAAGAGACCCAGGGGCAGCGCAGGACCACCCACATCACAGCACCTGCACTGCTGGAGCAGGGAGACTGGAAAAATGTAGAAGAATATATATATCAACCTAAACTGATGAATAAATGTGTTTTTTATATTTTTGGGGGGATATTTATAATAGCAAAAAGTAAAAAAAAAATGTTTTTAATATTATCGCTCTTTGTTTGTTTATAGCGCAAAAAAATAAAAACCGCAGAGGTGATCAAATACCACCAAAAGAAAGCTTTATTTGTGGGGGAAAAAAAGACATCAGATTTGGGTACAGCATTGCACGACCGGGCAATTGTCAGTTAAAGCGATGCAGTGCCGTATCACAAAAAATGGCCTGGTCATTAAGTGTGTAAGTCCTTCCGGGGCTGAAGTTGTTAAACACACTGCTCAATTACTTCTGCCTTACTTCCTGGACAGACTTTAGGTCATGACACAGGAAAGAGTTGACCAGCTGATCTTCATCCTCTACCCTCAGCTGGCCAACTCCTTCCTGTGTCATCATGACCTAAAGTCTGTCCAGGAAGTAGGGCATAAGTAATCAAGCAGTGTGTTTAACCTCTTAAGAGCCGGACGATTATGCAGGTAAAGGACCTGGCCCCTTTTTGCGATTCGGCACTGCGTTGCTTTAACCACTTAAGACCCGGACCATGTTGCTGGTCAATGACCGGGCCCCTTATTTGATCACCTTTGCGGTTTTTATTTTTTGCTCTATAAACAAAAATACTGTATAGCGAAAATTTAAAAAAAAAATCAATATTTTTTACTTTTTGCTATTATAAATACCCCAAAAAAAGTTATAAAAAGCTTTTTTTTCTCAGTTTAGGCCGATACGTATTCTTCTACATATTTTTGGTAACATTTTTTGCAATAAGCGTTTATTAATTGGTTTGCGCAAAAGTTATAGCGTTTACAAAATAGGTGATAATTTTTGGGCATTTTTATTATTATTTTTTTACTAGTAATGGCGGCAATCTGCGACCTTTTGGCAGACACTTCAGACACTTTTGACACATTTTTGGACCATTGGCATTTTTATAGCAATCAGTGCTATAAAAATGCATTGATTACTATAAAAATGCCACTGGCAGGGAGGGGGTTAACACTAGGGGGAGAGGAAGGGGTTAACTATGTTCCCTGTGTGTGTTCTAACTGAAGGGGGTGGGACTTACTAGGGGAAATGACTGATCGCTGTTCATACATTGTATGAACAGACGATCCGTCATTTCTCCCCCTGACAGGATCGGGAGCTGTGTGTTTACACACACAGCTCCCAGTTCTCGCTCTGTAACAAGCGATCACGGGTGCCCGGCGGTGATCGTGCAAGCCGGGGACGTGCGTCGGCTGAAACGCGAGATGACTTATAGCTACGTGATCTCGCACAGCCGATCCGACCTTCTGCCATATAATTGCGGCAGTTGGTCGGCAAGTAGTTAAGCATTATTAAAATCCCTGCTCCTGTAAAAAACGCTAGTTTTTAAAACTTTTTTTTGCATTGATACATGTCCCCTGGGGCAGGACCCGGGTCCCCAAACACTTTTTATGACAATAACTTGCATATTAACCTTTACAATTAGCACTTTGGATTTCTCACATAGACTTTTAAAGGGTGTTCCGTGGCTTTTCGTTTGCCGTGAACACCTCAAATTGTTCGCTGTTCGGGGAACAGGCAAACAGCCAATGTTCGAGTCGAACTCATGTTCGACTCGAACACGAAGCTCATTCCTACTCGGTAGGTTACATTTTACTACTGCTCACTGCTGCACTTGAGGTGACATTGCTACTGTTTATGCTGATCTGGACACCAAATGCCATCTTTTGCCTAGTCCTTACTGTTAATCACTTTGAATTGTGCCTTGGTTCCGGAGGTTACCACAAATCAGGGGACCCCATTAAAAAGGAGGGTCTCTCAGATTGGGAATCCATCTGTAGCCAGACCAAACAAATAAGAGTTCAATGTCTTTTAATAACAAAATCAGTTCACATATTATACAAGAAAAATAAGTGTGCATACAAACACAAACATCACTATAAATACTGTATAAAGTCCAATTATTGTGAAAATAAAATATAAATAAGTGAGTCCATTCAGACAAAAGTACCATATTTATCAGCGTATAACACGCACAGGCGTATAACACGCACCCTAAGATTAAGAGGGGAGTTTCAGGAAAAAAAACTTTCCACAGCCCCCTGCATATAACACGCAGGCACAGTTTACCCTCTATTTTCAGGGTAAAAAAGTGCGTGTTATACGCCAATAAATACAGTAAATAAGGAATTCTGGAATTCCACCAGTAGAATTCACAATTCTTGAAACACATGCATGCCTTTCACCGCATGAATGAGCTTCTTACCAGATTTTGTTGATCCATAATCACAGAGATCAACATAACATTTAGATGATTCAAAGCTTTCAACAGTAAACCACCAGCATAAACACCATCCATGAATTTCCTAGGTGCCTCCTAGGTGAACTAATAAGCTCACCTGGATGACCCCATGCAGGATGTTATGCAAAGGAACAAATGCCATACATAATAATCTCTGTATTACATGTTTATTGTAAAAAAAAAAAAACAGACAGGTACTCACAATTTAAAAGGTAAATAAGCACACAATGATAAAACAATGCACTGGCTTGCACTCAGCGGGCGTGATGACATCACACGTTAAGCCCTCTCTACGCATTTTGTGTCAATATGCATTGTCAGGGGAACGGGAGCCACAAGTTTACAGCAGAAAAATCCAAATCAGTTCATAGCAGGAAAATTAAAAATATTCAATGTGTTTCAGGCGCCAGAAGATATCCCTTCATTAGGGCTTAGAAATTTTCTAAAACTTTAATGGACTAAACATGCTCTTGAAGAGACTAATCTGTATTTGGATATATTATGAAGAATTTAAAACAAAGATAGGCTGAATTATGTCCAGAAACATTGAGCATTGAGACATCTGCCCATGTTTGATTGTAGCAGAGATCACCTCTGTATTTGTGTGCAGAGGACGAGGGTGTGTCACATCATATCCATGGGCGTCCGCTGAACTTTTTCCAGGGGGTGGGGCATAATTTTACGGTCACCTATGCTCCGTTTCTTTGACAATGTCATGAAGGGCAGGGGCTTAGTCATTATCCCATAAAGCCTTCTCCCTTAACTTGTACTCACAGTCCCCACTTGTAAGGTCACAGTTGTCTTCCTTCTCCCAAGTCCTGTTTCCACATGTCCCTTTGAAAATACATTACAGACAGCAAAGCAAACACAAGGGTGCACATACAGGAAGCAGCCAGAGGTGGCAGTAAAGAGCTCTGTAACTCAGTGACACTGATCTTGCAACAGCTGTGAAGCCAACTTGCACAAACACAGAGAGTCAGCACAGCTAGAGATGCAAGCATGGCAGACCCTTGCCGATTCCAGGGGGGGTCACTGGCCCCCCCTTACTCCTATGAGCGGACACCCATGATCATATCTCAGCAGGGAGGGCCTCTGCTTACACACAGAATGAAGCAGTCCTTCTCTGCTGCATGACAGAGCAGAACAGACTTTTACTATGGTTGTGGGCTTTTTTTAAATCTCTGCTAACAGCAAGACCCTATGTTTTTTCACAAGTTCACTTATGCTTTAACCGCTTCAATACTAGGCTTTTATACCACCTCCATACCGGGCCTATTCTGACACTTCTCTCCTACATGTAATAATCATCATTCTTTTGCTAGAAAATTACACAGTACCCCCAAACATTATATATGTTTTTTTTTAGCAGACACCCTAGGGAATAAAATGACGGTCATTCCAAAGTTTTATCTTGCACGGTATTTACGCAATTATTTTTCAAACGCCTTTTTTTTGTAAAAAAAATTGTTTTATGAATTAAAAAAATAACAAAACACTAAAGTTAGCCCAATTTTTTTGTATTATGTGAAAGATTATGTTACACCGAGTAAATAGAGACCCAACATGTCACGCTTTAATTATGCGCACACTCATGGAATGGCGCCAAACTTCGGTACTTAAAAATCTCCATAGGCAACGCTTTATTTATTTTTTACAGGTTACAGTTTAGATTTACAGAGGAGATCTAGTGCTAGATTAGTTGCTGGCACTCTAACGCACGCGGCGATACCTCACATGTGTGGTTTAAACGGCGTTTACATATGTCGGCGGGACTTGCGTGTGCGTTCGCTTCTGCACGCGAGCTATCGGGGACAGGGGCGTTTTAATTTTTTTTTTATCTTTTATTATTTTTTTTTACTTATATTTTATTTATTTTTACACTTTTTTTCATTTTTTTTTTTTTTTTACACTTTTATTCCTATTACAAGGAATGTAAACATCCCTTGTAATAGGAAATGTGTGTGACAGGTCCTCTTTATGGAGAGATGTGGGGTCAATAAGACCTCACATCTCACCTCCAGGCTGGAAACCATGAGATCGGTGAAAAAAAATTCACCGATCTCATGAATGGTGACTTACAGCCGCAATTGCGGCTTTGTTTACATACGGGGACCCGGGCGTGACGTCATCAGATCGCACCCGGGTCCTCCGACGGTCATAGAGATGACTGGTGACCATCTGGTCACCAGTCATCTCTATGCTTCCTGCCGCCGCCGCCGATTCGTTCTCCGGGCCCCCGAAGGTACAGGTAAGCCCGGAGAAGCACCAGATGGCGGCGGGAGGGGGGGGGTGTCCCCTCCCGCGGCCTGTAAGAACGATCAAGCGGTGGAACCGCCGCTATGATTGTTCTTACATTGTGCAGAATCGCCGGCTGAAGAAGAGGATATCTGGATGATGCCTCTGGCTGCAGGCATCATCCAGATATTCGCCTGCAATACCCAGGCCGTCAATTGACGGCCACTTAGGATGGTAAATCCCATCCCAGGCCGTCAATTGTATATGGCTGGGTATTGAAGTGGTTAAATATGCCAGTATTACCAAGTTGTAATGCATATACTAAAGAAAAAATCCATTAAGCAATGTTTGCATCTAAACTCAAAGTAACCCTTATATATTTTCAGAAAAGCAATACACTTTTAATAGAGTTCTATGACTTTACTGCCAATCACATGTGAAGGATTAGAAAAAAACAATGTTGTGTGTAGCCAGTCCGTCTCCGCAATTTATAACTGTGAATCGTCTCTTGACTTCTCTTTCAAGATCAATGGCACAACTATCAATCTGTCCCTGCAAGCCAGGGTGCTAGGTATAGGGTTTTTTTTTTTTTCAGAAAATAGGTGCAGGAACTCCACTATGCACCCCCTCTTCCTGGAGGGTCAACATTAAATAGAGTTCAGGAGTTCTCTAAAAAAAAGAGTGCAGAGTTAAGGGGTGTTCTATATTCAGAGTGCACAGTTAAGTGGTGAGTTATATACAGAGTGCACAGTTAAGGGGTGGACCACATACAGAGTGCGGAATTCAGGGGTGCGCTACATACAGAGTGCAGAGTTAAGGGGTGTGCTCTATACAAAGTGCACAGTTAACCACTTAAGACCCGGACCAATACGCTGGTAAATGACCCAAGGTGTTTTTGCGATTCGGCATTGCGTCGCTTTAACAGACAATTGCGCGGTCGTGCGACGTGGCTCCCAAACAAAATTTGCGTCCTTTTCTTCCCACAAATAGAGCTTTCTTTTGGTGGTATTTGATCACCTCTGCGATTTTTATTTTTTGCGCTATATACAAAAATAGAGCGACATTTTTGAAAAAAAAACACTATTTTTTACTTTTTGTTAAAAAAAAAATCAAATAAACTAAATTTTAGTCAAACATTTAGGCCAAAATTTATTTAGCCACATGTCTTTAGTAAAAAAAAAAATCGCAATAAAAAAAAATAGCTACCTAGCGGGAACAGCGGCACTAATACAGCGATCAGAAAAATGATCGCTTAGTGACGCTGGCAATAGGGAGTGAAAGGGTTAACTAGGGCGGTGATCAGGGGGTTAAAACTTTATTAGTGCTATCCTGATAACACTAACTGTTTTTTACACTGCCTGTCACACTGACACTAAATGCAGTGATTAAATCACTGCATTCAGTGACACTGTGACAGGGGGGTGGGGGGGGGGCGATCACAAGTTAATATGCCTATGTGAGTGTGTGTCAGTGTTGTGTTGATGCACACTTACTTGTGATGTCTTCTCTCATCAGCAGCGCTGGGAAACAGCGCTGCGATGAGAGAATACATCATTCCCTTCTTCCTGTGTAAACACAGGAGGAGGAAGTGACAGGCTGGGAGCGCGCTCCCATTGGCTGGGAGCGATCGCGGGGGGGGCGGATATCACGGACATCCGCCCGCAGATCCCGGATCGCTCCCAGAGGTAGGGGGACCCCCGCACCCCGTGGAGGGGGTCCCGATGGGACCCCCGAACCGCACTCAGGCGGGGACGTAAATTTACGCCCTTGTGCCTGTACGTGCCATTCTGTGGCCGTATATGTGCGTGCGGGGGTCCTTAAGTGGTTAAGGAGTGTAATACATACAGAGTGCAAAGTTAAGGGGTGCGCTATATACAGAGTGCACAGTTAAGGGGTGCACTACATACAGAGTGCATATTTAAGGGTTGCACTATATACAGTGTGCACAGTTATGGGGTGTGCTACATACAGAGTGAAAAGTTAAGGGGTGCATTATACATGCTGTACAGAGTGCAGAGTTAAGAGTTGAGCTACGTACAGAGTGCTGAGTTAAGGGATGCACTACATACAGAGTTCAGAGTTAAGGGGTGTGCTACATACAGAGTGCAGGGTTCAGGGTGCAGTACATACAGAGTACAAGGTTCAGGGTGCAGTACATACAGAGTACAATGTTCAGTTATCTTCCACCTCTCCTTTCCTTTGCATTCCCATTCACATCCCCCAATACACCCCTCCACAGCTCTGACCCATGTTCACACCCCCTCTAGTGCCCTTATTTTGTCCCCCACTCCTTTGAACCCTCCACAATCCTGCATATGTCTTACCATTGCTGTATTAATGTGAAGCACCTGGCCGGTCTAGGACATCCCTGCACACTGTAGGCACTGCATCTTTTTTTTTTTTACATAGAGCTTTCCTTTTGAACAAGCAAACCCACCGCTCAAGTTTACACCAGGAAGCCTCATGATCCAGTAGATGCTCGCCTCCACACACAATGAGATTCAAAGAAATGGGCGCACACCACTGTAGATCAAAATCCTTTTTATTTGAACATCCCAAAACTACAAGAACCAGAATGCTGGGTACCCAGCATTCTGGTTCTTGTAGTTTTGGGATGTCCGAATAAAAATTGAATAAAATAAATGTAACATCATAGGAACGTGACCTTACGAGAGTTGCCAACACCCCAGATCAATCAGAAAAATAGGAAACTCCCCCAGGGGAGGGGCTTTTTAGGCAACAGTAGTAAACGTAGACGTAATGGTACAAAAAACAAAAATATATTTTATAATTATTTAATCGTATAAAATAAATAATACAACACTTTCCAAATATACAAAATTACAAAGTCGAGACTGATCCACATAAAAAAACTCTACAAGGCCCTACGCGTCTTCGGGTGTTTCCCTTCTTCGGGGGCCGGAGTCTGCGTGGAAACAAGATATATTACATCGGGTTTACATAACCGTATTATCAAATAGTTTTTACAATTACATCAAATTTTAAAACAGCGAGCATAAATAGTGCAAAAAAAACAGAATCATACCAGTCATGGGATAACAGCTCGGTAATAACACAGGGCAAATCATCCATGGTGAAAAATATTCCTAAGTAAGATGGTATATGTGCTCCCTGCTGACCCCCTCTGGCCATCCTTGATTACTACTTCCCTTGAATAGGTACTGTATATATCTTATATTTTATTACTTTAACAAAAATTGATATATTCCTTCTTTATTTTGCATACAATTTTGTGCAATGTGTCCTTTATTTTAGGGACTATACAATTTCTCTAGTCCGGCAGTTTTGGCCCAGGGTCTGCTTTCTTTTGGATGTGAGGTGCCTGTCCCCCAATTCCTGTATACCATCTTACTTAGGAATATTTTTCACCATGGATGATTTGCCCTGTGTTTTTACCGAGCTGTTATCCCATGACTGGTATGATTCTGTTTTTTTGCACTTTTTATGCTCGCTGTTTTAAAATTTGATGTAATTGTAAAAACTATTTGATAATACGGTTATGTAAACCCGATGTAATATATCTTGTTTCCACACAGACTCCAGCCCCCGAAGAAGGGAAACACCTGAAACGCATAGGGCCTTGTAGAGTTTTTTTATGTGGATCAGTCTCGACTTTGTAATTTTGTATATTTGGAAAGTGTTATATTGTATGATTTATTTTATACGATTAAATAATTATAAAATATATTTTTGTTTTTTGTACCATTACATCTACGCTTACTACTGTTGCCTAAAAAGCCCCTCCCCTGGGGGAATAAAAATTAATTGTAATCTACAGTGGTATGTGGGCCATTTCTTTAAATCTTAGAGCTTTCCTTTGGTGGTGTTTTTTTTTTACCATTGTGTTTTTTATTTTTTGCTATATAAGTGAAAAAATACCAAAATTTGCTTAGCTTATTATTTTGTTTTCACAATGTTGTCATTTTAACAAGTTATTTCTCACGCACAGCATAGACATACTTATAATTACACCCATATGTGTGAGACTTTTTCATAGCCTAGATGCATAGAGGGACCCAAAATCCAAAGCACCTTTGGGCTTTCAAGGAGCATAAATTTTACATCTAATTTCCTGACTACCTAACTATTTTTTTGAGGCTGTGAAACACCAGGACAGTAGACGCCTACACATGCACCCTATTTTGGAAAGCAAACACTTCAAGGTATTTTCTGAAAGGCATAGTGAGTCTTGAAATATGAAAATTTCATATTTTGCCAAATGTTTTTGAATAATCAGGAAATATTTTTTTTTTTTTTTTTTTTTACATAGAGTTGTCAATTAATAATTTCTAACACACAGCATAGGCATACTTAGGATTACAACTTAAAAACACATTCTGCTACTCCTCAAGTGAATGATGATACCACATGTATGAGATTTTTTTCCAAAATTCAATGAGCACCTTCATGCGTTCTAGGGGCATAAATTATGCATCTAATTTCCTGACTACCTATTACATTTTTGTGTGGCCTTGGAGGCGGAGCACTAGGACAGTAGAAACACCCAAAGAATGACCACATTTTGAAAAGCAAACACGCCAATACATTTTTTTGGAGGCATGGTGAGTCTTTTGAAGAATTTTTTTCCACAAGTTTTTGGAAAGTGCAGAAAGAATATGAGAATTATTTCTTTACACAAAGGCAATTTAATAAGATATTTCCCACACGCAATATAGGCATACTTATGATACCACACTTATGACACTTTTTCACTGTCTGGGCTGATTATATATCAGACATTGTATTTTGTTTATCACACAAATATACCAATTATATTAAAACCAGTGTAATGTAAAGGTTATCACCTAAAGCAGTCCTAGTTCCTATAAGCCACGCAAGCCTAGCCTACTGGTAAAATGGCTACCCCCAGGGATGTCATGTTCACTGATCAAAAAGTACAGGAGGCTGGAAAGGAAGGACAAAAGAGTCCCTCTGGTTCCAGGAGTTCAGTTGTTTTCAGAGGGTGGCTGGGAATGGGGTGTCACAGAAACATAGTTTGATGTGCCGATGTGTCAGTTCAGGCTCCAGGCAGAGACATGGTCCACAAACAGGCAAAGGATTGGTTCAGGCAACAGGCAGAAATGTGGTCAACATAACAGGTCAGGGTCAAAACAGGCAGCAGGAGGTTCAAGGCTGCTTTGTCTAATACTATTGCACAGAGCAGGTAAGTAAAAAAATGATCGTTTACAACCACTTTAACATCCAAACATACTTATTGAAGTTTCAAAAGATAAAACAATCTGTAATGACATGTTTCAGCCAACCATGGCCTTAATCATAGCAACATAAAAACAACAACAAAAACAACCATAAAAGCCTTTCTTTTTATGGATCAAACACATCATACTTCTAGGCTGCCAAAGCAAAAGTGGAAACGAAAATTGGAGAGAATCATATGTCTCTTCTATTTACTTATGGGAAATCAAACATTTTACTCATCTCATACAAAAAAAAAAGAAGAAAAAAACTTAAAATAATCAATAGAGAAAGTGTATAATGCTAACACATATCTTAACCGATTTCCTAACCATGATCAAAATAAACCACTGCAAAATATCTCTTTTCTCATATATGTTTGATCTGTATAAAGCATGACTTTTCTCATTGTTAAGTTACTGTAATTAAGGCCATGACCGCCAGAAATATGTCAACTGGGATGTTTTTTGTCTTATGGATCTTGAATAAATACAGTGTGCTTGAATATTAATGCTTCTTTTGCTTCAATGTGCTGGTTGTTTGTATCATAAGCTGTGGAGGAGCTTTGTTGTGCACTTGGAATAGCGAGATGTAGTGATCTGATGAACTGAATGAGCTGTCTTCCTATACTATTTCACTTATTAGAGATATCAAAGATGAGAAGGTAAAGTAAGAGATGCTGGAAGTTGGGAATGAAAGATGCTGCAAGTTGCAAGCTGCAAGATGATCAGAGAGTAATTGTAACTTCCAGTTTGGTAAAAAAGCATACACTGCAGAAAAATACAAACCAGACTATGGAGGGGTCACAATCAGCAATGTCTTTGTGATTCAATGGGGCAACGTGGCTGCAAAGCATAGTCTCATAGACTCTATAGCAAAAGAACAAAACAAATCAAAACAAAAAAAGTTCACTGCTTCTACCTATAACTGGTCCTCACAGCAAGGAGCACATGAAGGGCAAACGCAAGTCAAATAAAACCAAAGAATTTCCGTGCTTAACTTACCAACCAGCCAGCAACCAACCAAATTAACCTGTCTAACATTATGAGTTAAAAACAGGGGTTTAGTTGCACACATATTGCAAATACATGCATAAGCTGCAGGCCCCGTCAAGGCTCCCTGTATTCTGCAGACCCTAACTCTAAATTTAAAGAGTCTCCACAGTGGAAGCACGTGTATCCTGATGGATAGATGAAGGGCAGGTGACTCAGAGGGAGCCCAACCCTCCTTAAAGACACAGGAACACACTAAACACTAAACACACTGTTATAGGTAGGGTCAACAACCTTTTTTTGTATTGTTGTCATATTGGTCAGGTAAACATACTAACGCCTTTGCTGCCATTGTGCAATGTGCTGGTGCTTAGTGTATTCATGTGCCTTTAAGGAGATGATCTTTGATCTTGAACCATTTTTCTGACCTTCATTACTGATCCAGCTTCTTTTTACCCAGCCTTCAGTTTCCCATGTCTGCCAATGAATACCTCTTATATTAACTTCAGCCTGGGCTTCTTACCAAATTTCTACCTTGATGGCTGCACATTGCTGACACCTGCCTGTTCCCATCCTTAATTCTGCTTACCATCTGGTGCGCCGCTGCTTCTCTGTTACTGGCCCTGGCTTGTGACCTGACTCCACCTGTATCCTTGTGCATTACCAGGACTCCCAAGTTCCAGTCACCAGTTTCTGCATCTTGGTACTTGTACCCTTCCATCACCCTAGGTTCCACAAGTGCTCAGACTGATATTGTGCAAGTTGCCACTCATTATCTCAGGCTCATTCATACAAGTATGTGAAATCTAGATACATACTGTAAAACTTTTCAGACTTCTTAAAATGAAACCAGTTTATGTAAGAAGCTGAATATTTAAACTTGCTTTATTATAAAAATGTAGTCCTACAGTAGGACTACATTTTTATAATAAAGCAAGTTTAAAAATGTGAGAGGCAGAGGAGGGGGGTCTGAAAAGGGGGGGGGGGTGAGAGACAGAGGAGGGGGGTGTAAGAGGCAGAGGAGGGGGGTGTGAGAGACAGAGGCGGGGGTTGTGAGAGGCAGAGGAGGGGGGTGTGAGAGGCAGAGGAGGGGGGTGTGAGAGGCAGAGGAGGGGGGTCTGAAAAGGGGGGTGTGAGAGACAGAGGAGTGGGGTGTGAGAGACAGAGGAGGGGGGTGTGAGAGGCAGAGGAGGGGGTCTGAAAAGGTGGGTGTGAGAGACAGAGGAGGGGGTGTGAGAGACAGAGGAGGGGGGTGTGAGAGGCAGAGGAGGGGGGTGTGAGAGGCAGAGGAGGGGGGTGAGAGACAGAGGAGGGGGGTGTGAGAGGCAGAGGAGGGGGGTGTGAGAGGCAGAGGAGGGAGGTGTGAGAGGCAGAGGAGGGGGGTGTGAGAGGCAGAGGAGGGGGGTCTAAGAGGCAGAGGAGGGGGGTCTGAGAGGCAGAGGAGGGGGGTCTAAGACAGACCACATAGCGCTGTCCCTTCCTGCAGTCCCTCCTCTGCTCACCCCAGCGTCTGAGCATGTATATACAGCAGCCAGGTACCTGATGGCCAGCAGTGTGGGAGCGCCGAGTCTCCCTCTAGATTCGACCGAGGGGTGTGCTCGCTGCTCTGCTCCTTCCAGTGACTCCTAGCCTCCGTCTCCCGCATGTTATTTTCTTCCGGGCTCCAGTCCGGTTCCTGGAGCAGAGAGGCGGACTGTGGAGGAGTCCAAGTTCTGGGAGCGTGGGGGGGGGGCAGCCCTCGGCCCCTCGCTCCTATTCATCTCTTCGGTGCTCAGGAAGGGGGCGTACCTGGGACCTGTTCTCCCTCCTCGCTGGCCACTGTCCCGAATCCGATGCATATCAGCGCAGAGAGTCAAAGTTGCGCGGGAGGGAGGGAGTCAGGCGCTGCTTGAAATGTCTGGCCCTGATTGGGCCCCAATGCGAACGTGGGGCCCCCGGGCTGTGCCCAGGTGTGCCCGCTCAGAAAGACGGCCCTGGTCCTACTTATACTTATATTGAACTCTTTTATTCCACTAAAAAGCCTATAGTGGGTGAAGGGGTGGGCAAGGCAAGCCCTCTAGAGAGAAGTGTATTGTAAATTTTCTCACATAAATTAGGAGAAGACACAGAACAGTCGCAGCACTATACTATTGAAAAGTGTTTTAACAACTGTTCATATTTTTTTTTTTTTTTTTGTGTTGTTCTCACAAGAAGATTGTCTCTAAAACAATGCAGCACATTGCGTGATTAGCAAGAAGAAACAGACTGTGACGTTTCTCAGAAAAATCAGATCAAAGGCAATCTCTAAGTGGAACATATGCAGAACATACCAGCTGGAAGATCAATGCTCTCACTAGTTCACGTTCCACAAGCTGTCCATCGTCAAGTTACCAGGCTGATGTTTAACGAGAAACTGAGCTCCAAAACTAAAGCTTAACATCCGTGTTTGTGGGGATAGAAATAGTAACAAATATGTGTCTATATAAAAGAAGAACTGACCAGGCAACAGAAGGCTAACACTTGATTCTTATCCCCTAAAAACAGAGAACTTTTCTTGATAACATCCTACTCCCCCTCAACATTTGACATAGAACTAATTCAATTTGACATTCCAAGCATTACTGAGTAAGAGCATTTCTAATAATTCCATAAAAGATTAAGTAGAGATGGCTAGAAGCTGGCTTGGTGGTGAGAAGGGTAAATAAGGTCAAAAATGTAAAAGACGACCCAATCACCTCATGTATCAAAAACATTTTGGATTTATATTGATACTGCATTTTTCAATCATTGTACATCTATATATGTGATCTATTTTCTGTATTATAGGTAGTATGAGAGTTATTTATTTTTATTTACATGTTTTTGAATGTGTTTCCATACATTGTTTTTTTTTTTTTTTTACATTCTACACAGTCTATGTGTGTGGCTATAAAGTCCATGGGCCAGATTCAGAGAGCCATTACGCCTGTCTAACTGGTGTTAGACAGGAGTAATTTCAAATTTCGCGCGCCGTATCACTAGTTTGAATCCTCAAACCATGATACGGCGGCGTTGGGCTTCGATCTGACAGGCTTACGTCTTCGTACGCCTTCGGATCTACGCTGCGATCTTTTTGCGGACGCTGGGTGGAGTTCGCGTCGTTTTCAGTGTCGGGGTATGCAAATGATCTTTTTCCGGCGATCCACGAAGTTACGAGCGTCGTTCGCAATCGCGTACGTCATTTTTTCGCTACGTAAAGTTAAACCAGCTATTAGCTGTTCTAACGTTACGCAGCCCATGTTAAGTATGGCCGTCGTTCCCGCGTCGACTTTCAAATTTTTTATTTTTTTTGCGTAAGTCGTCCGGGAATAGGAATGTCAGTAAACGACGCTACTCAAAAAAAATGTCGTAACAACGTGATTTCGCGCAATGCACGGCGAGAAATTTCTGAACGGAGCATGCGCAGTTCGATCGCCGCGGGGACGCGCTTAATTTAAATGCCTCACGCCCCCTAATCGCCTAGTTTGATTCCGCCGGGAGAAATACACTACGCCGCCGTACCTTACGGTCCAAAATCTCTCTGAATTCCTCCTAGAGCCAGGTAAAGTACGGCGGCGTAGAGTATCTCTGATACTCTGCGGGAATCTAATTCTTTCTGAATCTGGCCCCATATCTTTATACAAACTCTCTTTTTTTTAGTTATTAAGTTATATTGAGTGGAGTATAGAAAAGTCAGGAGAATCCAGGTTTCTTTCTGGGAAATGTAACAGGATACAGTTAAAAAGGCACCACAGGGTAGTTCCCTCTGAAGTAAGTAAGGTTCAGCTCTCGTGATCCCTAAGATATGCTTTCCAATCAGTAGTCCAAAAGGTGGCCTGTATCAGAGTTACATTTAGGCATAGAGGCATATCACTTTAAAGGTTAAGTTCACCTGAAAAAATAAATAAATGTACATGTGCATGTATCATTGTTTTTACTGGAAACCTGTAAAAGCATTGCACCCAAGATCAGTAGATTGTGGGTGCCATACAGGACTCCTGCAGACTTCTCAGTGTGTCTGTCTGCTCATACCTCGTAAAGGCAGGTAGATACACAATGAGAGGAAAAGACAATAAACTGAAAAAGAAAAGAAAGGAGGGCGCACCGACCTTGTGCATTACCACTTATACATTTTAATATACACAAAATAAAAAGCAATGGTCCTACTTACAAACATTTAGTAGTAAGCGCATTTAAAACAGTACCTGGACCTCACGGCACCTGCCAGTCAGACCCTAAACACCAATTGGCTGACGCGTTTCTGGGGCGTACCCCCTTCTTCAAAGCTAGGTGGTCTGCGAACTCTCTCTTCCTGCAAACCATCCCTTTATAGGTGCATGTGTGCATACAGTCGCCATTCGTCACTAGCTGGCTGGTCCCGCCTTTCCTAGGATCCGCCCACCCCATTGTCGCTCAAATGGGCTCACTTGTGGAGGGGCAAGTTGATCTAGGTGCCATCCTATATGATGGGGTACACAGCAAGTGACACAAGACTGGCAGTGCAATGGAATCACCAAACTCTCAGTTGCATATGTCTACTAGCAGCCACTACAGCTGGCTTATTCACCAGGACCTTAGCAGGGCCTTTAATGTCACAGCAGGGCCTAGGGGTACAACATAAAGGTACCCACCTGGTGAATCCTGTGCCCGAGGAGACACCCACTTCCACCTCGGGCTCCACCGCTCCACCGTCAGCGCCCTGGTTTGGCTGGAACGCACGCCATCCACAATCAGGAAGTGCGGGGCCCTCTGCGTTCCACCCCGCATTCCGGTTACACCGGCATGGCGCGCAACAGATATGCGCGCGCATAGCACGCGGGCTGCGTTCCACGTCACAGGAAGTCGGGTGTTTGCGTTCCACCCGCTACTTCCGGTTTGAGCCAGCCAGTGAACGAGCTCCCATACTAAATGACGGTCAGGGTGCAAGAATTAACCCCCCACATAAACTGTGAAGTGTGGCCCAACAGCCCCTGCACCATATATGCCAAACCCCCACAAAAGATGATAGCAGCCGTGCCAGAGTAGGCATTTGTGGGAGACGGGCGCAAGTCCATCTCCTAATGTGCTAAACATCCCTCTTGAAGGAGTTAAGGCTGAAAAAAGCATTATATACATTATAATAAATATAATAAAATAAAACATAGTATATACAGGCAAATATTAAAGCATAGCATACTAAAAACACGCTGTATAAACTGCACATCTTTTAAGTACATTAAAAAGCATTCATGGTCCAATCTGTGTGATAGGCCATCCTAAGTGTAAAACATATATATTACCGGTATATCACATACAAGTTTGATGTATATAAATATAAATATGTAGAGAATGCAAAAAGGCCCAAACGTAGGAATATAACCAAATTAGCAATTATCACTACGAGGGGCCAGTATCTGTGTGCTAACAGCCCTCCTTGCGCGGAACCCCTGGGATGTGGGAATAGAGAGAGAGAGAAATATATCCAAAATTTGGTTGTAAATAGTTACAGTCTACTTGTACATACTTCATGCCAGCGTCTATAGATTAAATTAAATTAATAATTATTCCCATAAAAACTCTATTATCCCTATATAAAGAATAAAAACAGAACTTCACAGGATAAACATTTTATCCCCCCCTCCCAGTCTCCAGAAATAGCTCAAAACCTTACTACAGGTGGGTGGACCTCCATGACTATACCAGTGCCTACCAGGCTCAATTGAACTCCATAAGTTGTGTTATGTTATATTGTGTAGCTCAATCTCTTCATTGAACCTTGCGGAACCAAGGTTTTTAAAGTAAAGATCATAAGCCTCCCTTCTGCATAGAATCTGAAACTTTTTGCACTGTCAAGGTCCTTGGCTAGCTTCTATGCCAACATTTGAGCCCGTCATGCTGCTGTCATGGAAATTGCACCGAACACTTATCTTTCTCTGGTAATATTACATGTTCGGTCAATTCTCATCTGTCGATGCTGTGAATGGGCACAGGCCATAATAGGAAGTACCACAATTAATAAATTGTGTGTTTGTTCCACCAACCTCCTTTTTTCTAAAATATGCAACACAATTCCCCCCTCCAACTTGTAACTGCCCTTTTGACACTTGTCCAAATCTTATTTAGTTTGTCTTTGCTTTTCTTTACTCTACTTGAAAATCCCAGGTCTTTGGGTCTCCTAAAGATTAGATTGGGGTGAGGCAAATTTATTTAGCACGGGATCCAGATTTTCCAATTTCTTTTAAAGATTTTTTGGATGGTTGGCACTTTGTTGTTATCCAAAATCCTTTTTTGGGGAAATTCATCTTTTTCACACTTTGAGTTCTTCTTCCCCTTCTCTTCTATCGGCCTCGCTGTAAGTTTTAACTATAACTTCCTCTAGTCTTTCATATCCTTTTTCCTTGTTATTCCTTAGGGCTTTGACTTTGTTCTCTTTCCACTCCGTGTAAAATTGGCAAGGGCACATATTTGTGCTCTTCTTCATAAAAATTCAGGGCTCCACCACGTTTAATACAGCAAACTTGTTCCATATTGTCCTTTATAAGCCAAAGAAGCTGCATGTATGTTGTCTCACTATTAAAGTTAGGTGGTTTTATTGATAAAAAAACATATATATGAATCCCTAAAAAATTGTTAATATATGTGCAAAAAAATCAAACATACTTCATGTACCAATATCGTGTAAATTGTGAAATAAAAGAATTGTGTTCCTTAACACAAATTATAAATTTAATAATGCAACAAAAATTTGAAACAATGTGTGTAACAAAACAACACAAAAAAACACAAGTCCCCAAACAAATCCACTGTTGTTAACAGTATTCCTTTATATTTGTGCTCTTCTTCATAAAAATTCAGCACAAAACATATATAATGCTCCTCAAGCAGTGTAATAATGCAAAATTGTCAATAAGCATAATCTCCTCAAGGTGGTTGTCAAAAAATAGATAACAAGGTGATCATGCAACACTGTTTATTCATTCATTCATTAATGTTTAATATATAATATGAAAAAAAAAAACAACGCAACAATTGTTGTGCTTACATTTAAAAGTTCCTCGGGTCGGCAACAGCTCTATAAACCTTCACAATGCCCCTGCCAATCTGGCCCTGGTGTCACTCATGGCCCGCTCTTCCTGAATGTTTACTATGGTCTGCCGACTAGCGTGTTTTCCACCTGCTATCCAGGAAGGATGTCAGTGGTTATCCGACACACATCAACAGTAATTCAAAAATCTTAAGCTTATGTAAGCCTATAGGGAAAGGAAAGCAAGAAAACGTTCCGTGCTAAGGAGGTGGTCCTAAAAGAGGGGTGCTGCTTTGTGTGCGAAAAGCTGTGTGGGCTTAAACTGTAGGAGGAGGTTGCAAAATAATTAAAAAAGAGGATGAACAAAAATCCAAAGCAGGAAGTTGTGGCTGTTAAATTAATTTGTTTTTTGTACAAGAGATACAACAAATATATAATTGCCAAAAGTGTTCCGAGCATTAATAACGCCTTGAAGATTTAGTTATTGATAGCTGAATCAAATGCAGAAGGAAAAGGTCACTTCTACAGCATAAATGGGCATTGCAAACAATATTGCTTAAAATATGAAAGTTTGACAAATCATTACTAAAGTTTTAGTGAAAAGAAAAACCAGGGTAGCAAAACATTTTTTAGTTAATTTCCACCTTTATTTTTATTTTTTCTCTCTTTTTTTCACTGTAGCCACCTTGTCATAAGCAGATGTCTAGTTACATTTCTTGGTGCTAAGCTAAAGCCAACTTGGCTGGACTATTATTAAGGTTTTCTTTGGTCTCTCCTAGGTTACACTAATCACAGCTATGAATTTTTATCTTTCCCTGGCCATCCACTAGGCGGTTAATTGCCATTGATCAGGGCTGGATTTCAGACAAGGCCACCGAGGCCAGGCCAGTGGGTGAAGGGGTGGCTCAGCCTATCCTCGCCGCCCTCACTCACGGGCACAGTCTCCTCACGCCCACACCCACAGGCACACTGTACACTCCTGGCTCCGCCTATCATCTCCGCCTATTCCGCTCATCCTCCCTGCCCTCACTCATGGGAATGCTGCAAAGTCTCGGCAGTGGGTGAAGGGGCGGGGGCGGCTCCGCCTTTCCTCACCGCCCTCACTCACAGGCACAGTCTCCTCCCACCTGCACTCACAGGCACACTGTATAGACCCGGCTCCGCCCATCTTCTCCGCCTGCTCCACCCATCCTCCCCGCCCTCACTCACGGGCATACTGTAAAGTCTCGGAAGTGGGTAAAAGGACGGGGCGGCTCTGCCTATCCTCGCCGCCCTCACTCACAGGCGCAGTCAATATCAAAACTACTATTGACTCCCCCCCACACCACCACTGCTGCCACTGATACCCCCACCACCATTACTGTCACTAATACCCCCGCACCACCACCATTACTGCCACTGATACCCACACCACCACCATTACTGCCACTGATACCCCCACACCACCACCATTACTGCCACTGATACCCCCCACACCACCATTACTGCCACTGATACCCCCACCACCATTACTGCCACTAAACCCCCCACCACCAATACTGCCACCGATACCCCCCACACACCACCATTTCTGCCACTGATACCCCCCACCACCACCTTTACTGCCACTGATACCCCCACCACCATTACTGCCACTGATACCCCCCACCACCATTACTGCCACTGATACTCCCCACCACCATTACTGCCACTGATACCCCCCACACCACGGCAAAGAAAAGGCTTAAAACTCATTAACATGGAGTGCTGCAAACCCCTGTTAATACTTGGAAAGAAGTGAAAAAAATACCCCTAGGGGCTTTGAGTTGCAGCAAATGGTATGAAAAGAAAGGTACAATGGAATATAAAACTATAAATGTATTAAATATAAAAGTTCAAAGAAGAGTCTGATGCAACAGGACTCAGGATATGAGCTTGATAGTAGTTATATTACACAAATGAACACAATTGAGAACAAATCATTTGAAAAAACAATGACATGTATACATAAACCAGTACTGAATCATATGCGCTGTATAGGCAAAGAAAACTCTTACGCGTTTCGACCTAAAAGTATTGACGGTCTTCTTCAGGGAGTGGTATAGTTTGCACAGCCATAGTTTCTATAGGAGAAAAACACACGACAGTCACTGCATAGAATAAGTGTTGATGTTGGGACATATAAGACCGAGCCTAAAGATCCAAGGCCAGGGTGTTAGTAGTCCCGAATAACTTGACTGTCATATGGACAATATAGAAGAGCATATGGGTAGTCGCCATTTACCTGGTAACGTACTGGGAGACAAGCCCGAACCACCAAATCCCACGACGCCTCCAAAGCTTGGCCCCGGATGAGGGGGTGCCAGACAGGAGAGCAGGATAGGGACATCACCACCATCACCACTAGTGAGACTGATACACCCCCCCCCACACCGCCACTAGTACCAATGATAACACCCCCACCACTGATACCCCACACACACCACCACCACTGATCCACTGATCCCATCCGGCAACCACCATCCCTGCCACTGATCCCACCCCCCACCACTACCACTCATCCAATCCCATCTTCCTCAACCACCACCCTTACCACTGATCCCATCCTCCCACCACCGCTGCCACTCATTTCATCCAATGCCCCCCAACCACCACCCTTGCCACTGATCCTATTACCCCCACCACCTCTGACACTCATCCCATTCAATCCCCCTACCACTGATCCCACCCCTCTACCACCACCCTTGCCACTCATTCCATCCCCCCACCACCGCTGCCACTCATCCCATCTCCCCCTTACCGTTTGTACTGATCCTATCCCCACCCAACCACCACTGCTGCAAATCACAAGTAATTTAAGTTTTTTTTGGTGGGATAGGGTTTAATATATATATATATATTTTTTTTTTACCTAATTTCTATCACATGGCTTTGAAGGATCCGGCTTTGGGTGGCAAAGGGAGTAAATCCGGGCCTGCCAGTATAGTTATTCAAAAAGTAAATATGGAAAAAGTTCTTCCCCCCCCCCAGTCTTCTGGGGGTGGGTAGATGTTCACTACCAGACCCTCTCAGGCCTGCTCCCTGAGCAGGATGAACGTGCGGCTGGACCAAGACCTGGTTTGAGGCCTAGGTTGTATAATATGGGAATTTAAGTACCAGAGAAGGTTTCTGGAGAAGCTAGATTGTAACTCTTGGATCTTACTGGAGTATGGGGTCTTCTCCCCAAGATGTTGTCAGTTGTCACAGTCAGAGTGCCTGATCAGATTAAGGCTGGGTTCACACTATTGTGAATTGAATGCAGGTTTCCCTGCATCCAATTCGCATGTCAGTACATTGTGACAGGCTCTCAATGGAGCTGGTTCACACATCTCTGGAGCGGCTCCGAGAAATTGCACATGTCCTGTGCGACTTCTGGTCTGTTTCAGGTCCAAATTCAGCCAAAAATTTGGACTGAAATCGGACAAAAAATAGATAGGCATGCACCGGACACCTACTGTGAGCCGTTTCGTAGAGCAGTGTGAATCCAGCCTTAACCACTTGATACCCGCCCACCGTCAAATGGCGGCGGGTTACTCTCTGTTCCTGACTAGGGGCGCGCGCACGCTGCCGGCGGCACCCGCGCGCACCCGTCACGTCACTGAGAAGCCCGTGCGTGTGCCCGGCGGCCGCTATGGCCGCCGGGCACATGCGATTGCCGACAATTGAGCTGGGACGTGGAGCTCCACGTCCCTGTCAGGGAGCGAGGAGACCGATTGTGTCCCTTGTACATAGGGACACAATCAGTCACCTCCCCCAGTCACCCCCCCTTCCCCCTACAGTTAGAACACACCTAGGATATACATTTAACCCCTTCCCCGCCCCTAGTGGTTAACCCCTTCCCTGCCAGTTACATTTATACAGTTATCAATGCATATTTATAGCATTGTTCACTGTATAAATGTAAATGGTCCCAAAAATGTGTCAAAAGTGTCCGATGTGTCCGCTATAATGTCCCAGTCCCGAAAAAAAAATCGCAGATCGCCGCCATTCCTAGTGAAAAATAAATAAAAAATAAATCATAATTATGTCCCTTATTTTGTAGGCAATATAACTTTTGCGCAAACCAGTCACTATATGGTTATTGCGATTTTTTTTTACCAAAAATATGTAGGAGAATACATATCTGCCTAAACTGAGATAAAAAATGTTTTTTTTTTTTTTTAAATGGGATATTTATTATAGCAAAAAGCAAAAAATATTCTGTCTTTTTTTCAAAATTGTCGCTCTTTTTTTTGTTTATAGCGCAAAAAAAAAAATGCACGGGCGATCAAATACCACCAAAAGAAAGTTCTATTTGTGGGGAAAAAAAGGACGTCAATTTTGTTTGGGAGCCACATCGCACGACCGCGCAATTGTCAGTTAAAGCGACGCAGTGCCGGAAGCTAAAATTTTGTCTGGGCAGGAAGGGGGTGTAGGTGCACAGTAGGCAAGTGGTTAAGGTTCTCCACCTGTGAAGTCTGTAAATACTTTCACCCCCCATTTCTGGAGTCTGCTAGTTCTTGGGTATCCTGTGTCTTACCTACTCTCCCTGAAGTATTGAGTGAGAATCATTCAATTCCTATTGTTTTTCATCTCAAAGTAACTGGCGCCCTTCTTTACTCCACTATCAAAGAGGATTATGCCCTAAAGTTAATAGTTTGTTTTACAATATAGAATATAATTAGGCAGTATTTTTCCCTTGCATTCTTTAAAAAATACACAATTACTAATAATGAATTAAACATTTATGTACATTACTGTACTTTGTGTCTTTGTGTCAAATACAGAAGAAAAAGATGTGACCTGATTTATGCTATTTGTGTCAGTGCTGATAAAAAAAAAAAAAAAACGATACCAATATCCTGTCATTGTAGCAGAATATCTTTCTGAATGCAAGAAAGTAAGGCACTATTGATCTGCGTTCCCAACAACATTTTCTACATTTCTAATTGACTTTACTGACATTTTGACCAGAAAAGCAATAAGAAGCATTGTGAGATTTGATAACGAACACACAAAAGGTGAAAAACGCACACAACATACTTTACGTGAGCAAACAGTACAGCACTAAAGCTGATATCTAGCTTCTTGGGTATCTGCAGATGCAGCACAAACCCTAACACTATCAATCTGAACAAGACAAGATTCAAACCTAATCAAAATAAATCAATACAGTGGCGCAAAGATCCTGCTCTGCAAAATAATTGAAAACAAGTGTGTTTAGATGACTTTTGTGCAGATAGCAGAGAATAAATTGTTTATTTATTTTACATTTGCTTTAGGTTATATAACATCAGTGGCGGCCGGTGCTTTTTTCTTTTGGGGAGGTGAAAAACAGCCACCCCCCAGTCGGTTTTCCCGGTGTCGGCGGCAACCCCTGTGTAACAGGCCACCCCTGTGTAGCATTAAGCTATTCCACAGTGCTTTTCCATAGAGCACATTACATCTTGATGGTCAGTTTTGGTAAAAGTTGCTTAAAGTTTATGTAAAACTTCTCCCCACTGATGGGGTTTACTAAAAGTGAAGAACAATCCAAGATAGTAAATTGTCACCAGAACTTATGAAGGTAAATCTCCCCAAAGAAACACAGACAGTAAAAAAAAAATATATATATATATATATAAATATATATATATATATATCAAAAGTGTTTTAACCCCTCCCTTCCCTATTTAAATGTTAGAAAAAAATCATCAGCTTTAGATTTACTTTAACCACTTAAGACCCGGACCAATACGCTGGCAAATGACCCAAGGGGTTTTTGCGATTCGGCACTGCGTCGCTTTAACAGACAATTGCGCGGTCGTGCGACGTGGCTCCCAAACAAAATTTGCGTCCTTTTTTTCCCACAAATAGAGCTTTCTTTTGGTGGTATTTGATCACCTCTGCGGTTTTTATTTTTTGCGCTATAAACAAAAATAGAGCGACAATTTAAAAAAAAATGCAATATTTTTTACTTTTTGCTATAATAAATATCCCCCAAAAATATATAAAAAAACATTTTTTTTCATCAGTTTAGGCCGATACGTATTCTTCTACATATTTTTGGTAAAAAAAATCGCAATAAGCGTTTATCGGTTGGTTTTCGCAAAATTTATAGCGTTTACAAAATAAGGGATAGTTTTATTGCATTTTTATTAATTATTTTTTTTTTTACTACTAATAGCGGCGATCAGCGATTTTTTTCGTGACTGCGACAATATGGCGGACACTTCGGACAATTTTGACACATTTTTGGGACAATTGTCATTTTCACAGCAAAAAATGCATTTAAATTGCATTGTTTACTGTGGAAATGACAGTTGCAGTTTGGGAGTTAACCACAGGTGGCGCTGTAGGGAATGTGTGCCCTAATGTGTTGTTTACAACTGTAGGGGGGTGTGGCTGTAGGTGTGACATCATCGATCGCGTCCCCCTATTACAGGGATACCGCGATCGATGCTCCGGCCACAGAGAAGCACGGGGAAGCCGTGTGTACACACGGCTCTCCCCGTTCTTCCGCTCCAGGGACGGATCGCCGCACTGCAGCGGCGATCGGGTCCGCGAATCCCGCGGTCCCGGTCCTGGAGCTTCGGACCGGGTCGCGGGCGCGCGCCCGCGGGCGCGCGCCCGCGACCCACGGCTGGGTACTAAAACCAACGTATATATACGTTGATGTGCCCAGCCGTGCCATTCTGCCGACGTAAATGTGCAGTAGGCGGTCCTTAAGTGGTTAACCTGCCGGTATGTTTTCAGACTGCGGAAGGAAACAATTTGCTACAAATAGCCAACAGTAGGGCAAAATAAAGCAAGACATTTAAAGCAAGTGTAGCACCCTGTGTGTGCTAGAAGTGAAAATTATAGTTTAGCTCAGGGCTAAGCCTGAGCTATGGAATCTGGGTCAGGGTTTACTAAGTTTCAGGTCTGGGTGACTAATCCTGGCAGCTCTCTGGTGCCTCCCCCTGGTCTAAAAGGTTGGAGAATCTTCTAGAATTAGAGGGTGGAGGTTAGGAGGAGCTGGCTTAAATATTTATGGAGCCTCAGCCAATATTCAGAGGTAGGAGCTGAGACCACTCCATAAAGAGACATGGGCCATGTCAGCAGGGGCAGTGGCCTATGTCCAGTTGGGTAGAAGATGGAAATACAGTGTTGATAAGGCTGTCTATGGTCCTCAGGGGTGCCCCCTAGTCTAAGGAGGCTGTCCTGCCTTGGGCCGGGGCTATGGGGCTGGAGGGATCCTGATAAAACACACAGGAGGAAACTTTCCTGGAGGCACGGGAGCAAGAGAGAGGACAGATTGAGTAGTCAACACTGTGGAGACTAACAAAGGAGACTGCCACATGTTGATGGTCTCCCTTGAAGACAGTGATGTGCTTAAGTCTTCAGCCCTTCCCTAGAGATCTTCTCAGAGTCAGCTGGATTGGGCTGGTGAAGAGTCAGTCTGGTGGACTGGTGTGAGTTGGTCTGGAGGGCTAGTGAAAGGGGCAGCTGCAGCCAGGTGGGTTGTCACTGCCTGAAGAGGTGGTACTGGGATCAGTGGCCACAGAGGAGTTACAAGCTGTTTCACTGCAAATGTGCACACAAAGAGGGGCTACGAGTCCCTGCCTGTAATGGGCTATTGCTAAATTGACTGAAAACCTTTTAGATCATTCAAGTGATTCAGATGGAGCAAACAAGTGTGTGCAGGAGGATAGTAAATGAGATTGCATATACTGTACGTGTATATAGGAATATGTCCCTGAAAGTTTTGCTGAAATCAAGTGGGCATTCCCTATCCTCCCATCCCTATCCAAGTTATTAACCCTCTATTAAAAAAATGTTCTGACTCTGGGTGCTTGTGAACATTTCAGTGTGACTGGCTGTGCAGGAGTCGGGGGTCCAAATTCACAGCAGTCCCTACAGGGGTGTGCTACACAAGATGTTTTTATTAAACGTGTTCACAAACCAACCAACACATGATATGTCTTCCTCCTGGTTTCTAATGCAAACATTTTAGCAGGACTTATGGCAAAATCCAACAATTACATTCAACACTGAATCACAACACAAATCAACACTTTTGTATGTTAATAAAACCATAACAACTGCTCACACGGTTTGAAAGATAATGCATACCTGGCATTGGTGTTATGATAAAGTTCAAGTGTCTCATGTAACACAAGTGGGTTAATTTTGCAAATGTATGATACATTACATTTTTGCACTGTAGAATAATATACAATGACTCTAAATTGCATATTAATAAACAAAACAACATGTTGTAATATGAATTCTGAATTCTAAAAGAAAACATTTTATCACTTACTGAGGAGTTCTTATAGGGATCCACCTCTTAAAGCAATCCTGACGCCTTGCTGAAAAAACGAAACCATGGGCAGGATGTAAAATAAGAAGATCAACCTTTTGATTGTAACCCCCCGCCACTCAATGTGGTTCCTTTTGCCAGCGGACCATGGTATGTGGTGGAAGTCATACCATTCAACACACCCAAAAATGTTGTATAGCAGTGGGGCTGGTATTTCTTTAAGAGAAGAAAGTGTTGACCCTCTAATCACCTGACATTTACATATTGATCATCTTCTTTTACAGCCTACCCATGATCTGTTTTCATTACAAAGGGTTGCTCTACATTTTTCAGATGATATCATTTAAAAATACATAAGCCCAGCTAGATGACTAAACTCATGCAAACCTTTACAAGCCACTTTGTTTCTTTCCTGTCATGTTTTTCATTTAGTCAGCCTATAACAAAATGGAAAGGTTTAGCACAGACAGGAGAATGCTTTTCAACAATGCTTTAACCCCTTCTCACCCCTCCCAGTGGCCCTTTAAATGGGTCTTTACACTGGGGGGAGTGATCGCATGATTGGGGTCATAACCAAAGTTGGAAGCTCACTCTCGGTACAAAAAATATGGCTGTGGACATACTGTATATATATGCAGTGTGTGGGCCATAAAGCCCACTGTCCTTGCCACCAAACATACTGTATGCTTTCTGTGGTTGGCAATAGGTTGATTTGAACTACATCTATAGTTCATTGCTCAACCAGTATATACATTTTTCTAGGCATCTGCTTGGCTTTTTCTGCACTTTTACATTCAATGATCCTTCAATTTTGAAGCCTATCAATTGCCACTCTAGCTAAGAGAAATAACTTTTAGTGCTGTTTTTTCTCACAAATCTCACTGCAATGTAGCAGTTGGTTGCTACTAGTAACCAACATCCACCATATCACCAGACCTGCCAGACCTTCATCTATCACTTTAGAGACAATGAACAGTCATTTGCAGTTTTGTTTTTGTTTATTGGGGGATATAACTTGGATAGCCTAAGGAGGATATGGGATGCCCATAGAACATGTTGCTCTGCCATCATATTTAGCGAACATTGGTTATTTGGATTAGCCTTGAAGAACTGATGTACTTCTAACATTTTACAGTCTTTCCCCTGCTTAGCACCATGCAGAGTATTGCTCTTACTCCTCTGCACTAGCTCCTGCAGACTGTTGCTCCCAGGACTTCTCTCCTCCTGCACATAACTTACACTGTAAAACTATTAGATTCTGTCCCATCTTCTTCATTATGACAAAAGGGACCACTCTGAATAATCCCAGATTTCTGGCTGTAATTAGATGTATTTGGTGGTACTATACTGCGTAGTTACTAGGCCAGGGGCCTGCAGTACCCCTCCCTGGGGAAGCCTAGTAGTTTAACAGCTTGTACTGGTTGATGGACTACTGATCCCAGATAGCTCGACTTGCAAATCCTGCACCCTCAGGCAACATCGATTTGACACTCTTTCTTACAGTCTCTCTTCTGATCCAGGACTCCTCATCAATGACTGTCTAATGATGAGGACTTCCTCCATGACCGTGTATGGACGAAGTTCCCTCTCAGACTCCCTGGCCTGCCTCAGCATCCAGCACTCCACTGTGGTACACTCACTGACCTTTTCCTGCCCGAGTCCATGATGGAGGAATTTATCTGGATATACGTTCCTACAGCATTCAGCCCCTCTGATCCAGAACTTCTCATCTATTGACCGTGTAACAAATCAGGACTTCACCAATGACCGTGTAAAGGTGAAGTTTCCTCACAGCTCTCCGGGGCTCCTCCGCTGGGCCTCACACCCCCCCACCCCAGATGGGGTAGGACCCCTGCCACTGTCTATACTCCATCCTCCACTTCTCCTGGACGACAATGCTCCCCAGTGGCATGTTACCTCAGCTTATATAGGAGGCCCGTCCTCTGCCAATACCAAGTGAGCATTGGTCCGGGCTCCCACATGAGCTGCCTGCCACTCCAGTCCCAGGCCCTGCCTCCTTCTGTAGAACAATCTCCCTAGATACAGAGGAGGCACCTCAGAGCTATCATACAGGTGGCCACACCCACTGCTACACTAACCACTCCCTGCCCCCAGATGAAAACAAGCAGGCCTAGCCTGAAGCATAGGTATGCCTAAATGTGCCTGCGCTGACAGCTTTACCTAGAAAAATCATATTCTAGCACCTACCTACAGTAGAGGGTGCTACATTAAGCTAACTTTGTTAGTATATACCAAACTTTAAAAAATCTGAAATTTACAGGTGCCCATACACAAAACCAAATTAATATAAAAGTTACAAAAAAGTTACAAAATTTATTGGAACACTGTTCATAAAAACCATTAATAACACCCACGTTCAAGTAGTTACAAATACAAAAGTTGGTTCAAAATCAATCTCTAACAGCTTCAAGTAGTGGCTTTGACATATTTTGCCATAATTGACTTCATCGGGAAGGATCTTACTACCAGAAGCAAACACCAAAAGGTAACACCCTGCAACGGAGATACAAACTGGCTTGAAAAGAAAATTTCCCAAGTTTTTCAAAATGAGCCAAGACATTATATGGAACCAGACTTATGTGAACGAAAACACTTCCTTCATAATGAATAAACACATTTTTTTTGTTTAAAGTCTGTGGTGTGTGAACAAACTCCAAAAACTTTTTTTCCCGGGGGCAAAAAAAAAAAAATGGCACACATAAAGAGTGATACACAAAACATGCACAGGGTGTACACTAGTCCTCCAAAGGAGAAGGACCTTGACCCTGATCCCCCAGGGCATTAGGCTTTGGACAGGGCCTGAGGTACTTTCATTTGATCCATCTGGCCGAAACCAGATGAACCTTGTTCCTTGGAAGGTCTGCCGAGACAGACCTACCCAAGTACTAGGTGGGGCTCCACAAAGGTAGGCCCCATGAGAGAGGATAAACCAAGCCAGAAGGCCATGTCTACCCCCTCCCAAGACGTTCAGGGCAGGCCCAAGAACTTACACCCTACCAGTCAAACGTGAAACAAACATGTGCAAAGCAACAAAAAAAAGACAAAAAAGTGACGAACAGGACAATAAATAAATAAAGTGGGGGTAGGAAGTGGAGAGAGGAAGTGAAAGGAATTTTACAGTAAGGGAACGTTATAAATTCCTGTAAGTTTTTTCTATGCCATCTGTGTCCCATTGGGGAGATTTCCTTTTTACTTTATGTTGGAAAAGGATCTGGGGGTATTGTTAGATCATAAGCTTAATAATAGCATGCAATGCCAAGCTGTGGTTTCCAAAGCGACCAAAATCTTTTCTTGTATTAAGAGAGGTATGGACTTTAGAGAGAAAAATAGAATTTTGCCCCTGTACAAATCATTAGTAAGACCTCATCTGGAATATTCCGTTTAGTTTTGGGCACCAGTTCGCAAAAAGAATATCAGGAAGCTGGAGAAGGTGCAGAGAAGAGAAACCAAACTGATAAGAGGCATGGAGGAGCTCAGCTATGAGGAAAGAATAGAGAAACTGCATTTATTCACTCTTGAGAAGAGGAGATTATGGGGAGATATAATCATAATCAACATATATAGGTGGCCTATATAGTGAATTTGGTGTTAAAGGAGTTGTAAAGGAAAATGTGTTTTCACCTTAATGCAATCTATGCATTAAGGTGAAAAAGCATCTGTTGCTCCCACCGAGCCCTTGTTATACTTACCTGACCCCTCAAAAGTCCCGCGTGGTCCTGAGATCCTCTTCGTCGCTCAGCCTGGCCGCTGATTGGCTAGAGCTGATGGATTGAGAGCAGCGCAGCCATTGACTGGCGCTGCTGTCAATCACATCCAGTGACGCGACGCACCGAGGGGCGGGGCCGAGTGATACAGTGAGTGGCTATGGCCGTTCGCTGTATCACTGGAGCGCGCTCGCAATTAGTGACCACCATGCAAGCTCTCGCATGACTGTGGTGACTAATTGCGGGAAAGGACCAGAGACAGCCGCCAAGGGACCCCAGAAGACATGGATCGGGGCACTCTGTGCAAAACTAACTGCACAGTGGAGGTAAGTATAACATGTTTGTTATTTAAAAAAAAAAAAAATTTCTTTAGTGACCCTTTAACCACTTCAGCCCCGGACTATATTGCTGGTCGAAGACTAGGCCACATTTTGCGATACGGAACTGCGTAGTTTTAACTGACAATTGCGTGGTCATGCAACGTGGCTCCCAAACAAAATTGGCGTATTTTTTTCCCACAAATAGAGCTGTCTTTTGGTGGTATTTGATCACCTCTGCGGTTTTGAGTTTTTGCGCTATAAACAAAAATAGAGCGACAATTTTGAAAAAAAAAAAATTTTTACTTTTTGCTGTAATAAATATCCACCAAAAATATATAAAAAAAAATTTTTTTTCCTCAGTTTAGGTTGATATGTATTCTTCTACATATTTTTCATAAAAAAATCGCAATAAGCGTTTATTGATTGGTTTGCACAAAAGTTATAGAGTTTACAAAATAGGGCATCGTTTTTTGGCATTTTTATAAAAAAAATTTTATTAGTAATGGCGGCGATCAGCGATTTTTATCGGTACTGCGACATTATGGCGCACACTTCGAACACTTTTGACACATTTTTGGGACCATTGACATTTTTATAGCGATCAGTGCTATAAAAATGCATTGATTACTATAAAAATGCCACTGGCAGGGAAGAGGTTAACACTAGGGGGAGAGGAAAGGGTTAAGTATGTTCCCTGGGTGTGTTCTAACTGAAAGGGGGGTGTACTGACTTAGGGAAATGACTGATTGCTGTTCATACACTGTATGAACAGACAATCAGGCATTTCTCCCCCTGACAGCTCCTGGTTCTCGCTCTGTAATGAGCGATCGTGGGTGCCCAGCGGTGATCGTGCCTGCCGGGCACACGCGTCTGCATCAGGGGCGAGCGGGGGGCGCACGCCCCTATTGGCTGCTCGACGAGATGACATAATATTACGTGATCTCGCCCAGCAGAACCGACCTGCCCCCGTAAAACCGGTGTCTGGTCGGTAAGCGGTTAAGTTATTCAGTTTAAGGTCCTCACAGAGGACAAGGGGGCACTCTTGCATCCGGAGGAAAAGAGATTTATTTTCCAAATACTGAAAGGTTTGTTTATAGTTAAGCCCTGTACACACGGCCAGGATTCTCATCAGGAAAAAAACATAGTTTTTCCTGACGAGATTCCTGACAAGATATTCTTGCGGCCGAGTGAACACAGGTACAATTCAAAAGAACCGCCGTTCTTTTGAATTGTACAAATGCCGTGACGTCATCGACTACGACGAGCATGCACTCGTCACATTCGTTGCCATCGCTGCCATCTTGCTTCACCCTACCTATGCCTTGGAAGCTACCGCGCATGCGTCAAAGTCATTTCGAGCATGAGCGGGTTTCCATGGAGGCAGGTAAGTATACACACGCTCTGATTTCTTGGCAGGAAAACACTGCCGAGAATCACAAGGATTCCATCAACATGGGCACAAGGTGCTTTGGGGTGGGGGGGCAGAGCCCTTCCGGTCCCGAAGAACCCACCCCCATGTGGTCTGGTATGGTCCAGATGGGGGCACGCTCGCTCATCCCCTCCCCTTTTTCTGACCTGTCGGGATGTATGCTGAGTTAAGGGTCTGTTATGGCTCTGGGGGGCCCCCACGCCATTTTTTTTATTTTGGCTTGGGGATTCCCCTTCAAAAATCCATACCAGATCCAAAGGGTCTTGGGGGGACTCCATGCAGTTTTGATTTTTTGGGGGGGCTACCCCTCCTGATCTATATCAGACTCAAAGTCAGATCCCATTTATTGTAGTTGCATGGAAGTCAGACATGAAGTCAAAGAGCAAAGTCAGATCAGAAGTCATCAGTAGTGTGAACATATCCTCAACAGGACAAATAGAGAGGGTGAATCTTCCTAACAAAGTCATCGACAGCAATAAAAAATTACATGTGTTCTAATCCATCTCCACTCTATCCAAAATGCTTTTAAAACGTTTTAAAACCTTTTGTTATACTTTAAGTATTACCTCTTATTGGTTAACCTAAAGTCTGTGTAAACCTTCACCTTGTAAAACAATAACATTTAAAATAAAAATGAAAGGCAAAATGTTTGTGACGATCGTTCGTCACTCTGGTCTGGTGCCCCCACCGCCATCCCCACCACCACTGACATTCTGCCCGCAGTCTACCTGCAGACTGTGTGGCCGGAAGGGGGTGCAAATACCTGTCTTTAGACTTGTTTGGATATGTCTCTTTGGGAGGAAGAGAGGTGCAGCTTCAGTTCACCCATCCGGGACTAAAAATGTATAATAGTTGTTGGTACATGCTTTTCTTCTAATTTTTTGGTTTCACAGGCGGTTGACCAGCTATAAAAACTGTCGGAGAATGGGGCAGAATAGATAGTCAGGAGTGAAAAAAAGTTATAATTGTACTGTATAAAAAAAAAATGCATATATGACAATGTTTAAAATGTTTGTACTTTTCTATCTCTTCCCTTCTACTGTCCTTTTATGTTGTAATGCAGATTCAGGTTGGGTATTCAGGAGTGAATACCTTTTGTTGAGACACTGAGGACAGTGTCTATTCAGGTGGGAGGAATGTGTAGCGCCTGTGTACTTTATAGTACCGGTGCTAGTTAAATTTACAGGGAGATCAGAGTGTGTTTAAACTCTGATCCAAATTGTTATGTGTAAAACAGGGTCTCTGTCTCAGCTTGGCTGTGCTGCAGGCTTATTATTTTATACTGGGGTGTTCTTCCAGCCCCGGTGCTGCAGATGGCAGCAGTGGAGTCAAGGTTTGGGTGCTCTTTCCTAGCAGCCAATCAGGAGGGTTTGACCTCACTGTGCATGCTGGGGAAGGGGAATTTATGAGGCAGACGCCATTGGTTCTGGGTCTTCTTCTTCAAGTGTGGCACCCACCTTTAGGGTTTCCACATCACGGCACCCCAGCGTTATGGCTTATGGCTTACTTGGCCGGGGTGTGCGTGCCATGCAGTGTTCCTGGTTCCGGGATCATGTTGGCCTGGAGCATCTGAACAGTGACAGGGACCCAGCGAGCGACTGGGTTCCCACATTTGAGGATCCCAAGCTGTATTTGCTGTTCTGTGGGGAGTCCGTCTGAGGAGCGCCATTTGTCCAGGCCAAAAGGGCCTCGACAAACCACCGGGAATCAAGGTAGCCGGACACTGAGGGATTGATCACCTGTCAGTCGGTACCTGGGCGACAAGTTGAAGAAGATCCAGGCGTAATTCATCTAAGGAGGATCATCTCCGTAGCTACAAATCAGAGAGGGCCTGTGCCAGAGGTATCTCTCTGATGTTCACCAAGGAGGGTCTGTGGCAGAGACTTTTCCTAAAGTTCAAGTTCACCAAGGATGGTCTGTGGCAGGGACTTTACCCTACAAATGTTCGAGTGATACTCCGGCTGCCAGGTCAGTGAGAGAGGCCTGTACCCACTCCGGCAGGAGTGGCGCAGAGAAGTGTTACGCTTGGGAGCAGGACTGTTTCCCTACCATCACGCCTGAATCTGCTGTTCTCTCTTCTTCTTCAACTTTACTTTCCTCACCACAAGTTTATTGTTTTTACCCGGCTGGGTAAAAAAGAGCACAGCAAAGAGCACCTGTTGTGGACATTGCTTTGCTTCTGCCAGGTGCAGTGCGCGTCATTCACCCCTGGGAATTCGGGGGAGCCATGAGGTAAATGTGCCACTCAAAACAACCAGCAGCTCCTCCGGGGGTAATGCTACACACACATCCACATTGAGCGGTGATCCCGTCCCCTACTAGTTAATTGATGGTGATATAGAGAAAGGTGAAGGGGAGCGTAACATTAACGTATACCTGTTGCTTTTCCCTGAATATGGACAATTTAGGAGTAAGGTTAAATTAGGTTAGGTTAAAGATTAGAGGTCAGAGGCATTGAGGCAAATATTTTTTACTTCTTTTAGGTGACTATGATCTGCACTACCAGTTCTGAGAGCTGAAACCAACATTCCAGCTATGTCATATGCTGTGCCAAGTCTATAATCCCATTCATTTATGATTTAACCTTAATAGTTTCTATGGGCAACCCATTTTTGCACATTACTCTTATGTTTATCGGATACTGTCATATGTATCATAAACCAAACCAACTAACGTACTTGCCAATTCCATTTTTGTATTTTGAAGCACATGTGGATTTCAATTTCAGATCTCTTCACGAACATATTTAAAACGTCTGCATGTTACAATTAAATAACACTATAAACGTCATATTTCAGTATTAATTGTGTACTTCTCTGAAAGGATTGCTGGGCTGTTATTCTAAATCACTGAACAAAACTCAATCTTAGCACAGTAGGTAATTCTTTTATACTTTCAATATGTGCCTACTGCCTACAAGTACTTTGTTATCATTAAATTATCAGTTTTATTCCAGCATTGAAATCACAAGTTATTCTATATTTCTAGGTTACAAAATGCTATTTATTTTATATTGTGCATGTAGCAAAAAGAAAAGACCATTGTTTCTGCTTTGTGAATCACATATGAACACCCACTATAAAATGTGGTTCTATGGTCTCAAAAAACTTTCATTTTTTAGAAAACTTTAACTTTAGTGAACATAATAAATGTGTGATGATGTTACCTTTGGTTACCTCAGATTTTTCCAAATTACAAAATACTGCAGAGATGATCACATAATCAATGCCAACTAAAGGGGCTTTAGGCACTGATTGGAGAATGGCACGAGCCAACCAATCAGCATTACATTCTGAACACTAATCGTTCGCATTGGCAGAAAACCAAGTGAACCATGGTTGGGCATTGGCAATGTGATCAGCGGCAGAGAGGTTTGGAATTGGAAAAACAGAATTCTGTGATACAGACAAAAGGTACATTTGTCATAGCTGACAGTGACAATTACAATAAAGTGAAGTTATTCTAGCAACATATATTATGTCTAATGGTGGTATTCATTAGCTACTGCTAGATCCGAGTTGTATTATGTTACTATTGTGTTAACCATGATGTGCTGTTTGTGTCTATGGACACAGGCAGGGCAGGTTTGCCGTGAAGCAGATTCCTATGGTGGCACACAGAAAAAAGGAGGAGCCAGAAGCTTCAGCGGGGAACCTCAAAAGAATAATTCCTTTAACACTTTAAATTGAAGCTGTCACTGCTGTACTTCTGAAGATATTTGCCCGACTATTATGATAACCTGCTGACTTCTGTAATAGATATGTTGGATATCTTCATATTCATATCCTGAATTCAACCACCATGCCCCTGATGAATGTGTGTGTATGTATATATATATATATATATATATAGGTAAATAAAAAATTGGTGCTAGCGCAAGTGATAAAGCATAACATAGAATGTACAATATTAAATAAACACAAAGTGCACAAATGTGTGCTGAATCAGTGATATTCAGTGACAAAAAACAAAGAAGAGGAAAAACAGTCCAAAAAAGTGCTAAAACAAAATAACACTAAAAAGTGCACTAAAGTCCTTGATGTGGGTAGTGTAAAAAAGAGAGTGTCCACCGGTTGAAGAGGAGTGAGGAAAGGAGAAAACCCCACCACACAGCACGTCTAGTCTCACAGAACTCTCACCTCCAGCAAGACACAACCAGCATGTAGGATAATCCTTTGTGTAGGCAGCCTCCCTCGATAATGCTGGTAATCCCCACGGATCAATAAAAACGATGGGTGTCTGTATACTCAGGTGTTTTCAAGTGCCAAAAAATGGGAAATCAGAGGAGAAACAGAGAAACCTCCAATAGTGCGTTATCTTTGTAACCCGGGAGCTTAATAAAAAATTGCACTTACAAATAATGAAGATAAAATTTGCATCAAACAGCGGGATCGTAGCGCTTGCAGCACGTCACTCATCTGCCCGTCCTTCCCTTTCCTACGCGTTACGACACAGGGTCACGTGTCTTCATCTGGGGAATGCTCAGCATTCCCCAGACACCCATCGTTTTCATTGATCCGTGGGGATTACCAGCATTATCGAGGGAGGCTGCCTACACAAAGGATTATCCTACATGCTGGTTGTGTCTTGCTGGAGGTGAGAGTTCTGTGAGACTAGACGTGCTGTGTGGTGGGGTTTTCTCCTTTCCTCACTCCTCTTCAACCGGTGGACACTCTCTTTTTTACACTACCCACATCAAGGACTTTAGTGCACTTTTTAGTGTTATTTTGTTTTAGCACTTTTTTGGACTGTTTTTCCTCTTCTTTGTTTTTTGTCACTGAATATCACTGATTCAGCACACATTTGTGCACTTTGTGTTTATTTAATATTGTACATTCTATGTTATGCTTTATCACTTGCGCTAGCACCAATTTTTTATTTACTTATTTGCAAATGCTGTGTATGCATTATTTGTGTTTGCTGCAGACTGTCATTGTTTAGAGATTTACTTAGTAGCGCAGAAGTCCCACTTGAATATATATATATATATATATATATGTACACATGTATATTTGTAATATATGTGGTCAGAGGATAACTGCATATTATATAGTTACAATATATTTTCTGATAGGACGTTCCCCCTGTATATTAAAAGAGGTTCCTGTCATCTCCTGTCTGGTTGCAAATTAAGATTCCCTGTGTTAATTGAAAGTGTCCAATTATACCGTGTGTGTGTGTATGGAGCTTGGCCAGACAGGAAATGTCCATTTAGCCAGGTGTCTTGTGATATGCTAAGTGTGGGAACTTGAGTTAGAGATCACAAAAGGATGCAAACTCCAGGACATGTCCTATGTCAAGAGGATGTGACAACAGTGGGTTACTGGGTTCTCTGTTACTCTGAAAAGACACCTAAGTCAACCAATCATATCCTCGGGAATTTGAATCCTGGAGAGGGGGGTAGAGGAGGACGGGGGAGCATAAAGGTCAGAGAGAAAGCCTTTCCCTGCAGACGATGATTTGAGCAAGACACAAGACACGTACATATATCTCTCTCCCTCTCTCCCCCTCTTCCTCCCTCTATCCCCCTCTTCCTCCCTCTATCCCCCTCTTCCTCCCCCTATCCCCCTCTTCCTACCTCTCTCTCTCTTTACTTTCCTTCTATCTTAAGATTTTGCCTAAGAGTATATTAGGAGTCCATGGATGTCTATTGTAACCATATCTGAGTTAGGCCTTAGTTATCTTTGTAATCTGGCAACACTATACATGTAACATCACCTAGGGACATTTGGTAATTTCTAATCATTACTTTTCTTCATTTTTCCCTTCCTACAACTTGTCTTCATATACCGATGTGTCCATTGAAGCAATATTTTATAATTGTGTAACATGGGTATCACCTTGGTTTTAAAGGTGGTATCTGTTATTTTAATAGTCACGAATATCAGATTAATATACTGTAAGTAATTCTTCTATGTATCAATAAATGTAATCCTTTTCTCTATTTTTCGCACCGCTATTCATTGTTTTAATTTTTATATAGACAATAAGGTTTTAATCGCTCAGTTTAATTAAGTACGGTATTAATATTTCTCTGACAGTTTTGGTGCCCGGAGTATGAGGAAAGTTTGGATGAATATTATTTCTTGTATGGTAGACAGAGCTGGTTTAAGTCTTTTGTTTCAACCTGTCTGTATACCTAACAACAAACTAACTTTTCAGAACTTAACTTTTTGTCTATCCATCTGACTATGTTTTTGGACCACCTAGTGTGAATATGTTGATGAGACTGATTTTGAATAATGTAGATATATAAAATGAAATTGCAGCAGGGTGTCAGTGCGAATAATAAGGATTGAAGACAGTGTGTCTCTGCCAAAGAGCAATCTCAGTTGACCCTTTGAATATTAGGCCAATCTTGTGAGTGAAACACACCTATGCTTTTGGGCTGCGATTCCACTAGTGCAACTCCAATGTCGCCTCATTCAGGGTGTGATTGTGAGATGCAGCTTTTGTGCGACTATGGTGTGGCTTTAAATGCGTTTTTGATCCAGAAGTCGCATTAGAATGGTGCAGGTACCTTATTAGTCGCTGCAGCTTTGAGCCACATAGATTGGAATGGGGGCTATTGAAATCAATGGGCAGCAATTTGTAATGCGACTTTGTGTCCAAATTCGCATGGCAAATCGCATCAGGGGAAACTAAGACTAAATCACACTGAATTATCTGGATGTATGTGAATCTATCTTTCTGTGTAAACTAACAATGTAATTAGATCTGCAAACACTGGCTATATTGTAACTGCTAAAAATCATTGAGCGTCATTTAAAATTGCCTCCTGCCCTACAAGCAATCATAGGGTCTAATCAAGCTTAACGCTTGGGAAGCCCTGTGGTACAGTAAGCATTTCTTTTAGAATATTGCAGGAAAGTCCTCGGGGAGATTAGACTTATTTAGTTGGGAAAATCTCCGGGCTAACTTTTTGAAGGACTATAGTCAGTAGGTTCTGACAAATAGTGAAAAAGGGTCGGTAAAGGTGACAGGGGCGGGACCCGTCAACCCAATCATTGGTCAAAGCCTAGCTAGCTTTGGGACAGTTCCAGGTCCTTTGTCCGTAAGAGGATGGGAAATCAGATCGCTTCCAAAAAAAAATAAAAAAAGGGTCTAACTGTGGGGAACCTTACCACTTGACGCGGAAGGAAGAAATGAAAGATAAATATCGACCTTTGGTTGTGAAATATATGCAATATTGGGAATCGCTGGACTGAAAACGGTATTTTAAAAGATGCTTGGAGTACAGGGATGATAGAATCCAGGAACAGAACTGATGAGGTGAGTATTTTTAATAGGGACAAGCAGGGACAGCCACTAAAATGTAGTAGTGATGAACAGAGGTTATGGATTTAAGTATGAGAGAGAACATGCTGATGTGTGTGATGTCTAGAGGTCATATTTGACCTAGCTAAGTGTGTGAATGTGTGTGGGGGAGGGGAAAGTGCAGTTTCATTAAAGAAATGTGCTAAATATTTGTGTCTACAGGGTGTAGTTGGCTAAGTGGGGGAGTTAGGCCGCGTACACACGATCGGTCCAACCCGATGAAAATGGACTGAAGTCCAGTTTTGTCGTTCCAAACCGATCGGGTGTACACAACCTTATGCTTGTTGTGCAGAAGTGTGTGAGATCCATGGATTGTGATGTTGTGTTTGGTGGCATGAGGATTTGTTTTGTGCTTGTTAAAGTTTAAAAATAAGGAATGGTGTTTTATAGTTCAAGGAGCAAACCCCCCCTCTCTTTCTTTGACACAAGTTAAATTGAATGGTGTGTGTGTGTGACGTGTATTCTCAGCTGCTGACAGCCCAAATGACCCCCCTTCTTTCCAGGTTTGTGAAAATGTGTGAACAGCTGTATTGTCATGCAAACTGAGTGAGCTGATTGAACTGTAAAACAAAAGTAAGATGCCTCCTAATAATGTATGTTTATATGTATGTGTGTATTAACTGTAATTTTTGTTTCCATAGAATAAACAGTTTTTCAATGTGCTCAGTATGGTGAAGTATAACTCTCTTGCAAGACAAAGGGGGGGGGGGGACTTCTAAAAAATGTGTTTGTTTTGAGCTGCTCATTTTTAACCATTTTGAATGCTGAATGGTGAATATATTTTTCTTTTGAGGGGAATTATTGGTATACCATTAAAAATAAATAAATAATATATCCACGTGGCATTATTATGTATTAAGTAATACATATTAATGAACAGTTGAGCTTAACAATTTTTGGTATTTTAAAAAGTGCACAGGTTATCTAATGTAATGTATATTTATGTTTCATGTGCTAATGTCTTGTTACAGGTATAAAACCATTGTTTTTTTTCCAGGTTAAGAAAAAAAATGTTTCGAATGTTTATTACTAACTTTTATTTTGTGTTTTATCCCTCAGATTTGATAACTGGGTTTTCAGCCTTTCAGAATAAGACAACTTTAGGTTGGTCGGTCGGTCAGGTTTCACAATGTTTTTAGGTTTTCATGACCACTATCTAGTTGGAACGTCTAGTTGTCAGTCCATCTGACTATGTTTTTGGACCACCTAGTGTGGGTTGCACGTTCTGATCCACTGAATAGCAGAACCAACTAACTGAAGTCTGCGTATTAGTTTTTTCTCTAACACATATTGTAACGGAATGCACCGTGACAGACTGAGATATTCCTATGTCTAGGGTCACCTTATGTTCACTAGGGCCATAGGGTGACAAAGAATCATAATTCATATATTACAGATGGGACATTATTAATACTTCATTTTAGGACTGAGATATCACAAGGAGTTCATGATGACATGACCAGGTCAACCAGACAGTGAGTCATACCTTTGTATAATATGCTATTGAAATATCTTAAGGTGTTGGCTATTCACTGTAAAGACATTCCGTTGAAGGTGTTGATTGCACCCACTCTCACAAGACTCTGCCATTGTGTAATAAAGCTGTCTAGATAACTTATTCAACTAGATGTCTGTGTATTATTCAAGGTTAATTGAACACTATTGATGATGTGGTGCCGTCATGTCTAGCTACCAATTAAAGAATTATCCTCAGTGAGTGAATAGGGGGGTGGAGATTACATTGTCCTGTGATTAACTGCATTATGCTTGAAACTGTATAAGAAGCTGAGAAAATACCAATAAATTGTCATATCTTTGAAGCAAGTGCAGAGCTTGAGTCTCGTCTTGTTTATGGGAATGGATATGGATCGTGTATGCAAGATTGTCGCAGTGTGTCAGATAAGCTTGTCGTGGTTGGATGGAAGATCGTAAGCAGTGGTGACCGTTACATTTGATGGCACAGCAGTGGGATGATTCCATCTTCAGAAGGACGGCTACAAGGACACATGACAATGGAGACGGTGTATGAACGGATGAAGCTCTCTTCCCTCATGGACTTACTGGAGAGCCGGGGCAGACCGGCCAGCAACCGTAAGGGACATTATCGCAGAACTGGTCGAAATGGATAGAGCTAAAAGGCCCGCCGTAATGGACAGGACACCCGAGGAAGAAAGTTTTGATCGGGCTGTTAACCTAAGACTGGCACATTATGGTCCTAACCCTCCACCGGAGATCAGGGACCGAGTTATTGCGGCTCTGAATGCCACCTTGCTACAGAGAAGAAGTGCTGCAGCAGCTGAAGTCACAGCAGCACCAACTAAAGAGAGAGGAGAGGTGCAGATACCAGTCTCCATGGAAGAGGAATTCCAAAGAAGGTTACAAGAGATGCGGATACAGCATAGAGGACCAGTATCAGAGGAGGTCCTGTTGGGATGGTCGGATGTGATTCGGTGCCAACTCTGGAAGGAAGCGTTAGCTCGGGAGCAGCAAAACCAAGGAAAGGTCCTGCCCTCCATCTATGCAAGGTACTGGCCGCAGTATGACGTACGAATGCTGTTGTTGGGGAAACAACCAAAGCAGGAGTGGACAGTTGAGTTAAGCAGGTTGATCCGGGCAGAGATGCAGCTGGATGAAAGCTACAGAGCCCTCCAGTGGTATGTAGCCCAAGAGTGCCCGTGGCCAGCAGATGACAGCCCCACAGAAGGCCATGACTATGATGGCCTGGGATTATTGTATTGGAGGATGTCCAGTGATCCAGACTTCGGGGATGATCGGGAGTGGCGCTTGGAGGACATAATGGAGCACAGAGAGGAAAAATTGAATATCTCGGGAGGCCACTGGTCACAGGAAGATTTAGAATTTCTGGCCATTCAAGAATGGGAACTGGAGGTCGCCTACAGACAGCTGCTAGACTCGGCTCAGCAGCAGGGTGGGGCTCCCATTGCCTGGGACTATGAGGAAAGTTCAGATGACAACTGTGAACTCCTGGCTGATGAATCGGCAGTGGAAAAAATGGAGATTGCCATCCCTAAAGCCGAAGCGGATGGTGTGGAGTTCCAGAGAGCCGGGGCGGTTGGCCCCTCTCTCCAGCAACAAGCTGAGGTGGTAAAGCTTTTACCCCCAGCTGAATCACTGGCAACAGAGCAGGGTGCCCCAAGCTTCTGCTCCCTACTAGCAGAAGAGGGGGACCCTATGGTAGTGGATGGGACTGTGGTCTCCACTCACAGCAACCCAGCGGAAGAGCTGGCAACAGAGCAGAGTGTCATAGGCCTCTGCTCCTCACTAACAGAAGAGGGGGTTCCTGGGGTAGTGGATGGGACTTCAGTCTCCACTGGCACAACCCCAGAAAATGGTACAGGACTGGGACAGGAGGATGTCGGCTTTGCTTTGCAAGCACCGGGGGGTTTTCACCAAGCACCAGTGGATGGGACTTCAGTCTCCACTGGTATACCCCAGGAAGAGGGGGCAGTTGGCCCAGACCCCCAACAGCATGATGGACTGAGCCCAGCCACCCTGCCTTCTCCCCAGCGGCAGGCATGTTCTCTGAGAGAGGCAGAGGTTGGCGGGGTGAGTAATGCTCAGTTTGGAGCCATTTATTTGGGGTACAGCATGGATACCAGCATTGGAGGATGGGAACTACTGACGGACTTCGGAGTCAACCCGTTTGGGGTTCCCACCTGTGTCCGTCTCCCACCGAAAGGGGAGAGATGTAACGGAACGCACCATGACAGACTGAGATATTCCTATGTCTAGGGTCACCTTATGTTCACCAGGGCCATAGGGTGACAAAGAATCATAATTCATATATTACAGATGGGACATTATTAACCACTTCCCCACCGCGCCATAAGCATTTTACTGCTACGGCGCGGTGGAGTTACTTTGACACGACGTCCCTGGGACGTCCTCGTGCACTTCCGCGATTGCGTGTCCCCTGGGACGCGCTCGCGAACGTGTCCGTGCTCGCCGGGTCTAGAAGACCTGGCGCATCACGGATCACGTTAAATTGCCGCTGATAGCGGCCGTTTACCACGTGATCGCGCCGTCGAATGACGGCGCGATCACTTGTAAACAAACCGGCGTCATTTGATGACGCCGGTTCCTCCCTCTCCTCCCTCTCCTCTCTGTACAGTGTGCGAGGAGAGGGGGGGAGTGGGGTGTCAGCAGCTGAGCTGTGGCTGGATCTGTGACAAATGCAGTCACAGATCCAGCCATCCCTCAATCCATCCCAGCTCTGCAATCCCCCAGTACCCTGCAATCCCCAGTACCCAGCATTACCCCAGTACCCAGCAATCCCCCAGTACCCAACAATCCCCCAGTACCCAACAATCCCCCAGTACCCAACAATACCCCAGTACCCAACAATACCCCACAATACCCCAGTACCCAACAATACCCCACAATACCCCAGTACCCAACAATACCCCAGTACCCAACAATACCCCACAATACCCCAGTACCCAACAATACCCCAGTACCCAACAATACCCCAGTACCCAACAATACCCCACAATACCCCAGTACCCAACAATACCCCAGTACCCAACAATACCCCAGTACCCCACAATACCCCACAATACCCCAGTACCCCACAATACCCCAGTACCCCACAATACCCCACAATACCCCAGTACCCGACAATACCCCAGTACCCGACAATACCCCAGTACCCCACAATACCCCAGTACCCCACAATACCCCACAATACCCCAGTACCCAACAATACCCCAGTACCCCACAATACCCGACAATACCCCAGTACCCGACAATACCCCAGTACCCAACAATACCCCAGTACCCCACAATACCCCAGTACCCGACAATACCCCAGTACCCGGCAATACCCCAGTACTCGGCAATACCCCAGTACTCGGCAATACCCCAGTACTCAGCAATGCCCCAGTACCCAACAATACCCCAATACCCCAGTACCCAACAATACCCCAATACTCAGCAATGCCCCAGTACTCAACAATACCCCAATACTCGGCAATACCCCAATACTCGGCAATACCCCAGTACTTGGCAATACCCCAGTACTCGGCAATACCCCAATACCCTGCATGATACTTTGCAATACCCCAATAATCTGCAATACCGCCTATGGGGATTTTTAAGTAGCGAAGTTTGGCGCCATTCCACGAGTGTGCGCAATTTTGAAGTGTGACATGTTGGGTATCTATTTACTCGGCGTAACTTCATCTTTCACATTTTGAAAAAAAATCGGGCTAACTTTACTGTTTTGTTTTGTTTTAAGCACAAAACAGTTATTTTTTAAAAACACGCGTTCAATAAATTTCTGCGAAAATACCGTGCGAGATAAAAAGTTGTAACGGCCGCCATTGTATTCTCTAGGGTCTTTGCTAAAAAAGCATATATAATGTTTTGGGGTTCTATGTAATTTTCTAGCAAATAAATGATGATTTTTCCATGTAGGAGAGAAATGTCAGAATTGGCCTGGGTGTTCCAGAACGCCTGATGGCGCTCCCTGCATGTTGGGCCTCTGTATGTGGCCACGCTGTGTAAAAGTCTCACACATGGGGTATCGCCATACTCGGGAGGAATAGCAGAATGTGTTTTGGGGTGTAATTTGTGGTATGCATATGCTGTGTGTGAGAAATAACCCACTAAAATGACAGAAACAAGTTTTTTTTGTTTTTTTTTACAGAATTTTCAGTCGTTTTTCTTTTATAGCGCAAAAAATAAAAAACCCAGAAGTGATCAAATACCACCAAAAGAAAGCTCTATTTGTGTGAAAAAAGGACAAAAATTTCAAATGGGTACAATGTTGTATGACTGAGTAATTGTCATTCAAATTGTGAGAGCACCGAAAGCTGAAAATTGGTCTGGTTAGGAAGGGGGTTTAAGTGCCCAGTGGTCAAGTGGTTAATACTTCATTTTAGGACTGAGATATCACAAGGAGTTCATGATGACATGACCAGGTCAACCAAACAGTGAGTCATACCTTTGTATAATATGCTATTGAAATATCTTAAGGTGTTGGCTATTCACTGTAAAGACATTCCGTTGAAGGTGTTGATTGCACCCACTCTCACAAGACTCTGCCATTGTGTGATAAAGCTGTCTAGATAACTTATTCAACTAGATGTCTGTGTATTATTCAAGGTTAATTGAACACTATTGATGGTGCGGTGCCGTCATGTCTAGCTACCAATTAAAGAATTATCCTCAGTGAGTGAATAGGGGGGTGGAAACTGCATTGTCCTGTGATTAACTGCATTATGCTTGAAACTGTATAAGAAGCTGAGAAAATACCAATAAATTGTCATATCTTTGAAGCAAGTGCAGAGCTTGAGTCTCGTCTTGTTTATGGGAATGGATATGGATCGTGTATGCAAGATTGTCGCAGTGTGTCAGATAAGCTTGTCGTGGTTGGATGGAAGATCGTAAGCGGTGGTGACCGTTACACATATATTAGGCTAATGTCAGGGATCAGGTGGGAGACTGATTTGATGAGGTCGGCCTCTCTTATATCTCCTGTCCTGGCTCCGCTGAAGGTGAGACAGAGGAAGCCGAAGGACAGGAGGGACACGAGTGCCTGGAGCAGGAGGTCCCAGGAGAACAGCTTGGTAGGGTTCAGAGGCCTGAAGCAGACTATGATGAGCTGTGCAGGACCAGGTAACAGCCAGGCAGGTAACCGAGGGTTAACAGCAACCAGGAACATGGACAGGAGCAAGGTCTCAGGGATAGCCAGGTGTGTCAGCAAGTGGGCAGTGAGGTACTGTTACGTACCTGGTTACCAGAGTCTGATGCAGGGTAGCCTCTCTTACGGCTCTGGTTCACGAGCCACTGAAGTGGGAACAGCGGACTCAGAGCACAGAGGGGTAGGAGTGCCGAGGTGGTGATGAGTAGACGCAGGTGGACGAATACCTCTGATGAGAAGATGCTGAGACGCTGAAGCGGAGGATGGGTCAGCGACCCGCACGGAAGCTGCGACTACAGCAGCACAAGCTGGAAGGTAGTCTGGTGTACTGGAACAGCAGGGTCAGGCAAGCCGGGTCATAACAGGCAAGCAGGAAACATACAGGCAGATGGCTGAAGAGTAGTCGATTTAACAGGCCGGTGGATCTGGCAACAGAAAAGTCAAGCAGGCGAATGGTCAAACAGGAGCCGGGTCAGGGTTGGAGAGGTACGGATGGTCAGACGAGCCAGGTTCAGAGTTCAATCAGGATTTCAGACAGGTGCTCAAACAAACAGGTCTCAGGTATGGATCCAGTCACAACTGCAGATCAGGCAGAAATGTGCTGCAAACAGCAACAGGTTTTTAAAGTGTCCTTTGGCGCCACGCTGGTTCACGTGCACGCGCGCACTCCCGCGCGCCGTGCACACGTGCGCACCCCCTGTGCATGAGCGTGGGACACGCGGCGGCGATCGGCAGACATGGAGGAGGAAGACTGCATGGAGGAGGTGAGTCCCTGACATTTCCCCCCCCCAAGGGGCAGCCTCCGGATGCCCAGTCGGGCTTCCTTGTCAGGAAAAAGAAAAAAAGAAAAGAAAAAAAGCACGTAACAATTTCTTGGCATGTATGTTACCTTCAGGCTCCCAAGAATTATCTTCTGGACCGTACCCCTTCCATTTAACTAGAAATTGATTCTGGCCTTGTCGCTTTCTACAGTCCAATATAACTTCCACCACGTATTCTTCCCAGCCATCAACATGAACCTGTTGCTGTTTGCAGCACATTTCTGCCTGATCTGCAGTTGTGACTGGATCACCTCTGCGGTTTTTACTTTTTGCGCTATTAAAGAAAAAAGACCGAAAATTTGGGAAAAAAATTATTTTTTCTTAGTTTCTGTCATGATATGAGATACAGGAATCTTACCAACACTGACAGCGCCAGGAGAAGTCTGTTTCAGTGCGTGCGCGGGGGCGCGCGTGTGCGCGCGCATGATGTGCGCGACGCGAGCGTGCACGCGGCGCGCGCATCGGGAGTGCGCGCGCGCTTACGTCATTTCTGGGCCAAGAACTGCTATTTAAAGCGTCTGATCCCACTGTATCTTGCTGACCAGTCTGCAGCAATCCCTGACTGAATCTGAACCTGTTACCTGTCTGCCTGATTACCGAATACCTGACCCGGCTTCCGTTGACCCATCTCTGCCTGCAGCCTGCCTCTGACCCCGGCCTGGTCTGGACCTGATTCAACCCACGAATCTGCTTCCATCTCCTGATTGGTGCCTGATCCAGTGTCTGCCAATCCCTTGGCTCCTATTCACAAGCGCTACAACACCGTTCCTGTGTTTGCTGGATTTCTGCTAGGACTTCGTCAACACCTGTTACTTCCTCTTCCGGTCCATCTCCAGCTTTCCACCAGGCGCTTGTGTCCCTCCAGACTCCGTACCCCCTGTCTGCTCTACCAGGGGTTCCTGAGTCAGAGGCTTACGAGAGGCCGCTCCCTGCACATTGGGCTCCATAACCAGGTACGTGACAGTACTGGTCAGCCATGTCCGAGCCCACGCAGGGGGCGTCTCCCATGGAGGACTTATGCCACCATCTAGATGGCCTCACCGCGGCTGTACGGACTTTACAAGAAGGATATACCTGCCTGGAAGGACGTGTCCAAACTCTGGCCACAACAGCACCTGCAGCATCTGGAACCGCAGCTGCCCCTTCTGTAGTGATGCTGCCACCGGAACCTAGAGTCCCCATCCCGGAGAGATTTTCTGGAGATCGCAGCAAATACAGAGCTTTCCGCAACGCCTGTGAACTTTTTGCTTTACAACCCAGGACCTGTTCACTTGAGGCCACAAAAGTAGGTTTCGTTATCTTGTTGTTGTCTGGCGAACCTCAGACCTGGGCGCATCGTCTTCTAGAACGCAAGGAAGAAAGTCTTAACCTACTCAGCACTTTCTTCCAAGCCATGGACCTTATCTATGAGGATTCCCAATTAGCAGCTACCGCTGAAGCAGCATTATGTGCCTTACAGCAGGGACGCAGAGCAGTGGAGGACTATGTAGCTGAATTTAGGCAGTGGAGTTCCGACACCAACTGGAATGATGCTGCCCTGCGTCACCAATTTCGTATGGGACTTTCAGAATCTCTAAAAGACGAATTAGCCCGAGTGGGCATCCCCGCAACACTTGAAGCCCTCATCCTTCTCTCTGTTCAGATCGACAGACGGTTGAGGGAGTGGCGTGCTGAACGCACATCCGGCCCCACACGTCCCATATGGATGATGCCACGTGTACCTGGCCCACCGCATCTGCCTCCTTCAGGTCCCAGACCAAACCCCATCGATCATCCGGAACCAATGCAAATAGGCCTACTTTGGCCATCCCTGACTCCGGAGGAGCGTCAAAGGCGCCGATTCAATAACCTCTGCATGTACTGTGGAGGATCCGGGCACTATGTAAACACCTGCCCCGTCAAGTTCCGTAAGTGTTCAGTCCCCTCACCGGCTCTCTTCTCTGTCTTACGTAACAATAATACTCACCTGGCTGTTTCAATCTCTCTACAGCTTTCAGGAAGGAACGTCCAAGTCCCCGCAATTATTGACTCTGGTGCTTGCAGCGGTTTTATGGACGCCTCCTTTGCCTTTCGACATGGAGTCCCTCTACGACCACGACACCAGAAACTTACCGTCCATTTAGCCGACGGATCGGCCATCAAATCCGGCCCTGTTACCCAAGAGACAATTCCCCTATACGCACTCACCTCCAAGGATCACTGGGAACTACTCTGTCTGGACATTATTGAATCCCCAATGTTTCCGGTCATTCTGGGTATGCCTTGGCTGAAAGCCCATAATCCCCAGATCGACTGGGAATCTGGAACAATCCACTTTCCTTCCTCTTACTGTCGACAACACTGCCTTCAGAAGCCTGCCAGTTCCCCTCCTTCTTTGATGTGCTTAGAATCCGAAGAGGAGAACCATCAATTAATCCCAGAAGCCTATCATAGTTTCTTAGATGTGTTCAGCAAAAGAGGAGCAGAGACGATACCTCCACACCGGTCCTACGACTGTCCTATTGAACTTTTATCTGGAGCAGAAATTCCGTTTGGAAGAATATTTCCTTTGACTGAGCTAGAGTTGGGCACTCTCAAGTCTTACATTGATGAGAATCTCGAGAAGGGGTTCATCCGCCCTTCCACATCCCCTGCGGGGGCCGGTATATTCTTCGTGGAAAAGAAGGATCACTCTCTACGCCCCTGCGTAGACTACAGGGACTTAAATAAAATCACGATCAAGAACAGGTATCCTCTCCCTCTTGTTCCTGAACTATTTCAGAGACTCGGAGCAGCCACCATCTTTACTAAACTTGACCTCCGTGGGGCTTATAACCTCGTCCGCATAAGGGATGGCGACGAGTGGAAAACCGCATTTCGTACTCGTTTTGGGCATTTTGAATACCTGGTGATGCCCTTCGGTCTTTGCAATGCCCCAGCCACATTCCAGCATTTTGTAAATGACATTTTCAGAGACTATCTTGATTTATTCGTTATTGTTTACCTAGATGACATCCTGATCTTCTCTTCCTCCCTGTCAGATCATCAAAGACATGTCCAAAAGGTCCTGGCCCAGCTCCGTCAGCACAGTCTGTATGCTAAAGTGGAGAAATGTGAGTTTGAAAGGGAGAGCATCCAGTTCCTAGGTATCATCATTTCAATAGACGGTGTCAAGATGGACCCTCAGAAGGTTACCGCCATTATAGATTGGCCCGCTCCCACAGATAAAAAATCAGTCCAGCGTTTCGTGGGATTTGCAAACTTTTATCGAAAATTTATCAAAAACTTCTCTTCCATAATCGCTCCCATCACAGGTCTGACCAAACAGGGTATCCGGTTCCAGTGGTCCCCAGAGGCTCAAGCGGCTTTTTCTACCCTGAAGAACCTTTTCATTTCGGCGTCCATCCTAAAACATCCTGATCCAGTTCTACCTTTCATCCTGGAAGTGGACGCCTCCGAGGTGGCGGTCGGAGCAGTGCTTTCCCAGAGACAAGGACCCAAATCCCTTCTGCATCCAGTTGCGTTCTTCTCCCGCAAACTCTCCGAAGCTGAAAGAAACTATGACGTTGGGGACAGGGAACTTTTAGCAATCAAGGCAGCTCTCAAGGAATGGCGTTACCTCCTGGAGGGTGCAGCTCATCCCATCTTGATCTATACAGATCACAAGAACTTGGAATACTTAAAGGTTGCTAAGAGACTGAGGCCACGGCAGGCCAGGTGGGCATTGTTCTTTACTCGGTTTTCCTTCCATATAACCTACAGACCCGGATCAAAAAACACTAAACCCGACGCGCTATTCCGGATGTTCAATGGGCCTGAAGCTCCTTCCTCCCCGGACACCATCCTCGCCCCTGGCAATTTTCTTATGTTACAGGGAGATCTTCTGTCTCAAATTAAGCAGGCCTCTTCAGCAATTCCCTCATCTCCAGACCCTACTCTGCAGTTAAGAGACGGCATGCTATGGAACAAAAACAAGATTTTTGTGCCCCAACAACTACGATTGTCAATTCTCAAGTCCTGTCATGACCACGAGCTAGCCGGACATTTTGGAATTCACAAGACAGCTGAACTCATTCAACGTACCTTCTGGTGGCCTCAATTATTGCAAGATTGCAAAACCTATGTGGAATCCTGTGCCACCTGTATCCAACACAAGGGTAGCAGAACCAAAGCGTGGGGGTTACTTAAACCACTGCCTGTTCCAGAGAAACCTTGGAGAATGATTTTAATTGATTTTATTGTTGAGTTACCTCCTTCTGAAAACTATACTACCATCTTTGTAGTGGTGGACAGACTTTCAAAAATGGCGCACTTCCTACCGATGGTAGGGACACCTTCTGCTGCCGAAACAGCAAAAAATTTTATTAGAGAAGTAGTGAGACTTCATGGTATACCTGCTAATATTGTATCTGACCGTGGGGTGCAATTCACCTCGAGGTTCTGGAAAGCGTTATGTGGGGCGCTGAAGATTGAACTTTCCTTTTCATCTGCGTACCACCCACAGACCAACGGCCAGACCGAGCGCACCAACCAGACGCTCGAGCAATACCTGCGCTGTTTCTCCAGTTTTTCACAGGATGATTGGGCTTCTCTATTGCCCCTTGCAGAGTTTGCCTACAACAACTCAATCCATTCAGCTACCCAACAGTCCCCATTCTTTGCCAACTACGGCTTTCATCCTCTGTTCTTATCCAACCATATCCCGGAATGCTCAGTACCAGCTGTTCAGGAAACCTTGGATTTTTTTTCCACCAACAACAAAATACTTCAGGAAACAATGGCAAGAACCCAGGAGTATAATAAGGAGGTGTTTGACAGAAAGAGGAGAGGACAACTTAATCTGGCACCAGGGGACCAAGTTTGGTTATCCACTTTGAACTTAAAACTAGCCTGCCCAACCAAGAAACTTGGCCCTAAGTTTGTTGGTCCCTTCCAGGTACTCAGAAGGGTTAATGAAGTGGCCTACAAATTGAAATTACCTGCTTCTTTTAGGATTCATCCAGTCTTTCATGTGGCACTGCTCAAACCCACAGTCCCGGATCCATTTCCCAACCGGAATGCCGGTCCGCCCACACCGGTACTTATCGACGACGAGGAGGAGTTTGAGGTGGAATCCATCCTGGATTGTCGGAAGAGACGTAATCAGGTTCAATACCTGGTGAAATGGAAAGGCTACGGCCCAGAAGAAAACTCCTGGGAACCAGAGGCCAACATTCCTGCTCAGAGACTGATATGGGCCTATAAAAGGGCACACCCAAGTAGGTTGGCCCAGTTGGGCATCCGGAGGCTGCCCGTAGAGGGGGGGCAATGTCATGATATGAGATACAGGAATCTTGTTTCAGCGCATGCACGCGGCGCGCGGCGGGAGCGCGCGCGCGCTGACGTAATTTCGGCGCCAAGAACTGCTATTTAAAGCATCTGATCCCACTGTATCTTGCTGACCAGTCTGCAGCAATCCCTGACTGAATCTGAACCTGTTACCTGTCTGCCTGATTACCGAATACCTGACCTGGCTTCCGTTGACCCATCTCTGCCTGCAGCCTGCCTCTGACCCCGGCCTGATCCGACTACCGACTCTGATTAAACCCGCCTTGCTGTCTGCCTACCTGATTCACCGACCCAGTCTGGACCTGATTCAACCCACGAATCTGCTTCCATCTCCTGATTGGTGCCTGATCCAGTGTCTGCCAATCCCTTGGCTCCTATTCACAAGCGCTACAACACCGTTCCTGTGTTTGCTGGATTTCTGCTAGGACTTCGTCAACACCTGTTACTTCCTCTTCCGGTCCATCTCCAGCTTTCCACCAGGCGCTTGTGTCCCTCCAGACTCCGTACCCCCTGTCTGCTCTACCAGGGGTTCCTGAGTCAGAGGCTTACGAGAGGCCGCTCCCTGCACATTGGGCTCCATAACCAGGTACGTGACAGTTTCTGCGATAAAATTGTGCAAATTATTAATTTTTCTTCATAAATTTTGGCCACAATTTATACTGCTACATGTCTTTGATAAAAATAATCCAAAGTTTTTGGAAATTTTTTGATCTGTGTGAAAGTTTTAGAGTCTACAAGCTATAGTGCAAATCATAAAAAATGATCACATCTGATCACACCTGATGTCCTGAAGGCCTCTCTCATTTCTTGAGACCCTAACAAGCCAGGAAAGTACAAATGCCCACAGATGGCACTGAGGTGGCACAGATGGCACTGAGGCGGCACAGATGGCACTGAGGTGGCACAGATGGCACTGAGATGGGTACTGATGTGCTTCGATGAGGCCTGTGTTCTGGTGGACACAGGTGGGCACTAATGAGGCGACACAGATGGCACTAATGAGGCGGCAAAGATGGCACTAATGAGGCGGCACAGATGGCACTGAGATGGGTACTGGTGAGATGGGTACTGATGTGCACTGATTGACTGCAGCACAGGTGGGCACTGATGAGGTGGGCACTGATGAGGTGGCACAGATGGGCACTGATGAGGTGGCACAGGTGGGCACTGATTGCAGATGGGCACTGGGCACAGGTGGTATTGGTGGCACAGGTGGGCACTGATGGGCACGGTGGTACTGGTGGTACTGATGGGCACTGTGGTACTGGTGGGCGCACGGTGGCACAGGTGGGGTGGGCACAGGTGGGAACGATGGGCAAAGGTGGACACTGTGGTACTGGTGGGCACGGTGGTACTGGTGGGCACAGGTGGTCACGGTGGTACTGGTGGGCACACGGTGGTACTGGTGGGCACATGGTGGTATGTGGGCACAAGGTGGTACTGGTGGGCACAGTGGTACTGGTGGGTACTGGTGGGCACAGTGGTACTGGTGGGCACACGGTGGTACTGGTGGGCACACAGTGGTACTGGTGGGCACTGGTGGTACTGGGGGGTACAGGTGGTCCTGGGGGGCACAGATGGTACTGGGGGCACAGATGGTACTGGGGGGGCACTGTGGTCCTGGGGGGCACAGATGGTCCTGGGGGCACAGATGGTACTGGGGGGGCACTGTGGTACTGGGGGGCACAGATGGTCCTGGGGCACAGATGGTCCTGGGGGCACTGATGGTCCTGGGGGCACTGATTGTTTACTTTTTTTCCCCACAGCGCTGTAGCGCCGTTCGCTCTCCCTCCTCACACACGCTGTCTGTGTGAGGAGGGAGAGTCGGCAATGAGAGATGATCTCATATGTTTACATATGAGATCATCTCTCATTGGCCGCACAGATTGCGCTGTAAATAGTCGCTGTGATTGGCTATTTACCGCGATCTGTGTTTGGCTGTGTCCGAGGGACACAGCCAGCACAGGAGTTCCCCGCTGCGTGCTCGGGAGCGCGCGCAGGGAATTCCAAAATGGGCGGATGAGAAAACTCGTCCAGTCAGAGATTCAGGGCTGCGCTGCGGCCGTACAAACTCGTACGGCCGTCAGCAAGTGGTTAAAAAAAACACGCGGGCCGTTTCTGCAGCAGGAGTGTTTTTTAAAGGAAGGAAATGAGCCATCTTGGTAAAACGATCCACAACAACAAAAATTGCCATACATCCTTCGGAGCGAGGAAGTTCTACAATAAAGTCCATTGTGATCATTTCCCATGGTTGGTTGGGTACTGGTAAAGGTTTTAGTAAACCCCAGGCTTGTTTTCTGGGTGTCTTATTTCGGTTGCAGATAGGACAGGAATTGATATATGACTTGCAAAAGTCCTCCAAATTGGGCCACCAAAATGTGCGTCGTACCAATTCGAGAGTTTTACGAACTCCAAAGTGGCCTGCTAGTGGGTGATCATGGAGAAGTTTTAAGACTTCTACTGTGATGTTTTCTGGTACAAAAACCTGGCTTCCTCTCCAAAATAGACCGTCTCTGGAAGTTAGTGAAAGATTAGAGGGTTTGGAAGAGTCGGAAGATGCTTCTCTGATCATGGAGAGTAAATCGGTATGTAGGAGCAGAAAGTTGCCATCCGGCAGGATGGTATCGGGAGTGGATGTATCCTTCGGATCGTCGTGCATTCTGGATAATGCGTCCGGTTTAATATTTTTAGATCCTGGTCAGTAAGTATTGTGAAAACAAAAGCGAGAAAAGAAAAGGGCCCAAAGGGCTTGTCGAGGTTTAAGACGTCTGGCAGATTTTAAGTACTCCAAATTTTTGTGATCTGTGTAGATCAGAACAGGGTGAGCGGCGCCCTTCAATAAGTATCTCCATTCCTCCAGGGCGGTCTTAATGGCCAATAATTCCCGGTCTCCCACATCGTAGTTCTTTTCTGTGAGGGAAAGCTTTCGAGAGAAGAATCCCACTGGATGTATTAAATCTTTGTCCCCTAAACGTTGGGAGAGGATGGCCCCTACAGCAACTTCGGAGGTGTCTACCTCAAGGAGAAAAGGCAACGCTGGATTGGGGTGTCTGAGGATTGGAGCTGATGTGAAGAGTCTTTTTAGGGTTTTAAAAGCCTTCTGGGCTTCAGGGTTCCAGCGGAAACAAAGGTTCTGTTTCGTGAGTTGTGTGATGGGGGCCACAATAGCAGAAAACCCTCTGATAAATTTTCTATAGAAATTTGCGAACCCTATGAATCTTTGTACCCCTTTCTTATCTAAGGGTGTTGGCCAATCTAAGATTGCAGATACTTTCTTTTGATCCATCTCAATTCCTGTTGGAGAAATTACTAGGCCTAAAAATTGGATAGTTTGTTGCTCAAACTCGCATTTTTCTGCTTTTGCATACAAACTGTGCTGTTTTCCATTCATGTCCCTCTTTGGTGCGTATCAAGTTATACGCTCCCCTCAGGACTAATTTAGTGAAAATAACGGCAAATCTTAATTTTTGGAAAAGTTCAGGTATTAGAGGTAGAGGATAGCGATTTTTCACTGTGACCTTGTTGAGTTCCCGGTAGTCAACACAGGGACGAAGAGTATGGTCCTTCTTTGTGACAAAGAATATGCTGGCACCTGCTGGTGAAGTGGACGGGCGGATAAATCCTTTATCTAGACTTTCATCAAGGTAAACTTTTAACGCGTCTTGTTCCTTTTCAGAGAGTGGAAAAATTCGCCCGAAAGGAATCTCGGCCCCCGGAAGAAGTTCGATCGGACAATCATATGGCCGATGAGGAGGAAGGGAATCAGCCCCATTCTTACTAAAAACATCCAGGAATCCATGGTAAGGTTTCGGAACGGATTGGAGCAGACTTGGATCGGCATTTAGACACAGCAGGGCAGAAGATGGGTTAGGGTGTCTGGGTAAACAGTGTTCCTGACAGTAATGAGATGAAAACGAGATATTTTTAGATATCCAATCGATCTGTGGATTATGTGCCTGGAGCCAAGGTATACCCAGGATCACTGGAAACAAAGGGGATGAAATGACATCCAGGATTAACAGTTCCTTGTGATTGGAGGCAGGAAAGGGAAGGGTTTCCTGGGTCACTTGACCGGACTTAATGTGTGAGCCATCAGCTAAAAAAACAGAGAGTCTAAACTTTTGAGTCCAGACAGGAATTGAAAGAAGGAAATGTTTGAATGGGTGACTAGGATGACATAAAGGTACCCAGGAGACTGGCACCTAGGCATAATAAGGTGTCTGTTGGCCAAACTAGAGGGTGCCAGGTGATACATCAATGGGGTGAAAACTTCCTCGTAGAGGCAGTGTCTGAAGCTTAGCAGTCCTATAGAGAAGCTCTCGATTACTGGACATGTGAGAGGTACACCTTGTTGATGTCTCACCTGAGGTTGAATCCCTGCACGTAATGCCAGTAACCACATACAGGAACATGCCCTGTTAAATAAAGGGAATAAACGCTGGCTAACAGGGTACAGTATGCCTTTACCACATGTCGCTTCAGCATCTCACAGTGGTTGATAAAAACCTATTACCCTGTATGTGCTGAGTATACACTAAATCAAGTGACCAGTAGCTTGCTCCCAGAGGTGTGCGGACACAGACTGAGGTTCACGCAGGAAACTTATTTCTGAGGAGTAACCCAACAGAGGAGGGGTGTATTCAGCACTATATAGGGGGAATAGGAGCCAGGATGGGTGTTAGTAATGGAATGGATGGCAGTCTCCTTAATTTAAATACAAGCCGCCCCATTTGAATTGCGCGGGTTTACGCTTGGCGATTTACGAGACGCCAACGCAAACTACGGAGCAAGGGCCAGATTCTCATATATTTTCGGCGGCGTAGCGTAAGCCATTTACACTACGCCGCCGCTGCGTGCTAGAGCAAGTGCTTTATTCTCAAAGCACTTGCTCCGTAGTTTGCGTTGGCGTCTCGTAAATCGCCAAGCGTAAACCCGCGCAATTCAAATGGGGCGGCTTGTATTTAAATTAAGCACGCCCCCGCGTCGAACGAACTGCGCATGCGCCGGACGGGGAAAAAGCCCAGTGCGCATGCTCCAGCTCACGTCGGGAAGCGTCGTTGAAACCGACATCAAAACGACGTGAGCGTCATTTACGCAAGTCCCTATTCGCGAACGAGTTAGTAAAACGACGGAAAAAGCCGACGCTGACCCGACGCCATACTTAACATGGCGTCCGACGGGACACGACGGCATCCGACGGGACCTCGTAAGGTTACTCCACATAGAAGCTGGGGTAACCTTACGCGAACGAAAACGACGTACGCGGGGCGGTGTAAAAGCGATCGAGAATCGGCGTACTACTTCATTTGCATATGCAAATGAAAAAACAACGTAAAGGCCACCTAGTGGCCGGAGTTGTCATTACACCTACGATCCGAAAGTGTAATGCTTTTACACTTGTCGGATGTAGAAGCGTATCTATGCAAAAGTGATGCTAAGCATCACTCGCATACATACGAGACAAAAAAAAAGAGAATCTGGCCCCAAGTGCTTTGAGAATAAAGCACTTGCTCTAGCACGCAGCGGCGGCGTAGTGTAAATGGCTTACGCTACGCCGCCGAAAATATATGAGAATCTGGCCCTAGAACTATATTTTTTTTTTCTTGGTGTTCTAGGGATAAGCCTCTTCAATTAGTAATAATAAAGTGCGGTCAGGTTTACCTAAATTCTACAAATTGTAATCATCTCTCTCTCTCGTTATTATCTGTGTACCTGACCGGCAAAAATACCGCCAACTACTAGTATGAGAGAGGAGTCGTTTTTTAACGGAACAATATATTTTTTTTCTCACTGTCAGCTAAAGTTGGCAGGGCAACTAGGTATTATTAAATTTTCTTTGGATACCGATTCAATGCTCTTTAACAATCTAAAGTGGGATGTAAACTGGATATCTTGGTTGGAGCAGCATTAAATCTGTATTTTTTTTTATTTTTATGTTTATTTTTTCCTTATTCTTTTTTATTACTCACCTCTTGTCCTTTCCTTCTGTAATAGTATGCTCTCTAAGTTTTTCTTTTGGTTTCTATCATCCATCTTCTCAGGATAATGTAACAAGGACATCAGTCATATAATATGTGAGCATTCCTGCCCGCCAATGCCATATTTTACACCCAGTAAAACCAAAGTATCCCTGGACATCCAGGTTTTTATGTCTTAAAGTAATTCTACCTCCCCTAGTCTACCTATGGCTTTATAGTCGTAAAAGCCACCCCACTGCTCCTGTCTGACATTCCTCCAATAACTGTACACTGACGTTCTCCTTTCTCCTTTTGTATTCATACAACCACCACCTGAAGAAGCAACAACAACCAAGTCATTATTTTTTGGAGACAAACGTGCCCCGAATAAGACTCTCCTGAACTTTCCTTCATCATGCTGAAAAAGTGCTGTCTCGCAGTCCGATCTAATGGTAATAGATATACAGTGTAACTAAAATAAAATAAATAAATGGTGTCATTAGTGCCAAATGATATATCACATAAACAAACTGTTAAAGAACACAATAATAGTGAACAGTGAATATAATATCAAGTCCATATGGTGATTGTACAGTCCATCAAGGGATATGTTTAAATAAACAGAAAAGTTTCCCAGTGTAGATAAATCCACGGACAGGTGTGAGTAATGACAAACAAAGACCTCCACCGCACAGAAAACACTGACCCTTACCAGAGTCTCTGATCTCACAGAGATCAATAACAGCAAAGAGTGAAATCCATAGTCAGCAGGAAGCAAAAGGAACATCCATTTATTGTGGCCAGTAGATGTATTCAGCTCAAAAGCGATCATATATCAACCGGTGGTCCCATATAGAAATCAAAAAGAAATCCACATAGTGTAAAACCATACATTTATTGGGTAAGAAAGAAGATTGTGCGCACTTACATCAATCCATAGTAAAAACAGCAAAAAACAGCATAAAATTCAGTAAGCCGGCCGGCTTTTGGAGCGTGTTACCCGTCTTCCGGGTCCTCACACGTGATGCGGTGACGTCAGCACGTCGCCTCCCGACGTTTCGTCACAAAAGGGACTTGATCACGGGATGAGGCGGCGCTCCGAGTCACCGCATATAAATAAGCAAAGCGGGCGGAGCTATCCCCAAGATGGATCCCGGGTGATCATACTTCCGCCATCTTAACTATTGGAAACACAGTGAGCATACCAATAGGTCTAATACAGCAACTAAGGGCAAACCGAAACGGCAGCCCCATTGCAAAACAACACACCATATTGTCGTATATTACGGCAAACGAGAAAAAGAAAAAGTTCAATCGAGATATGGGAGACTACCAAAACAATATTGTTTTTGAGTGATAGGTGAAACTCCTGCGCTGAAATGGGTGAAAAGGGATTGGACCGTGGGAAAGGGGCCGTGGGAAAGGGGCACGGGAGGTATACTGCAGCAAACAAAGAATAGGTCTATCCAAATGGACAATAAAAGGTATACAACAAGTGATATTGTTTGCGCTGTGGTGGTGATGCCTAAAGGGTGATGGGAAAGGGGAAGTGAAGTAGTAAACTAGGTGAATACAATAAGTGACAAAAATGTATAAATATATAGAAAAAATTCTATAAAACACAATGTGAACAAAGTAACAGTAAATAACAGTGACCGTGTCATCTATAAAGATGTGTGGTGGACATAATAGAATGCATGGTCAAACTCAGTCCTGCAGACAAAACCAAATAAAAGAAGAGAGTCCAACTTAATCATGCAACTCGGTGCAGCAAGTGAAATCTGGTGTGAAGTCAAAAGGAGATGTTCCAGCAGCCAAATGAGTGAAGGTGCAATGGAGGATTCCAAAACGTGCAGCCCACACCTCTAGTGATCCTATCAGCTTACCTCAAGGCTATCTGATATAGCCAGAAAGATAGGGCATCAAACTCTTGATGAATGGAAGCCTCAAATCCGATGGTGCATGGAAGGGGAAAGTACAAAAAAACAAAAAAACAAACATAGAGTAGTCCTGTCACCACTGGAGGGATTCCTGCTAGCAATCAAAAGATGTGCACTTACACAGAGTGGTGAAAGGGGGTGCCTATCTCCACGAGCAGCGAGCTCGTCAGGTGCTGCTCTGCTGCCGCTGTTTGGCTAGATGTTGATCCGCCGATACTCAAACGATGGTGTTTGAAACAAAAATAGGAGGGCACATCGCATAATACCGCAAAATAAAGATTTAATAAACAAAGCACAAAATAAAAACTCACATAAAGTCAGCTGAGAAGGTCATACATCCACGAGCAGCGAGCTCGTCTACCGTCCGTCAGGTGTAAAGGGTCCAGTGCTCCAATCCCGACGCGTATTCGTCACACCACGTGACTTCATCAGGGGATAGCACTTGGATACTGGTCTGAGTTTAAATAGGGTCTGCGGAATAGGACGCCCGGCGGCCATTTTCCTGAAGTCAGCATGCAATTCAGCTAAGGACAGCAAGCACTCCTCCTCGTACCGTCCCACCCAGGTGGCATCTAATCAGAGATGTCGTTAGGTCTCACAATGGGAGGCGTCCTGGTCTAGGCAGACCCGAATACAAACCAGACTCAGAATTAACATAATATATAAAAAAAAGGTGTGTAAAACAGAATGATAAAATATGGATGATTTAAACCACAAACACGCTCAGACACCCTCCATGGGATCCCAGCATGTCTAAATGGTAAACAGAGCCAAACTGAAAAATAGTAAAAATGCCTCTAATAGAGGGTTGTGGGGGAAAAAAACCCCAATGGACATCCTCATTGGGTGTAATGATGGATGGCGGGATGATAGGAGATACAAAAAATAATACATAATAGTAAAATATGGGATAAAATATAAAAGGTAAAAAGTAAAAAATCTGTGAAATCAGATTAAGAATATACACATATATGCAAGTGACATACACATATATATATGGATATATACACATAGAGGGGAGCACTCTCCCTCTGCTCAGGGAAAATTCTAACAGTCCTCTACTGATGTAGAAAAGTACTATGTATCGAGTAAAAAAACCGAACAGAGCACTGTACACAGCTGCACCTGACACACGGCTAACAAAGACCTACATGGAATGGTAAAGGACAGATCATGGCTAGGGATGAATGGAGCTAGGGAATATAACCTGGAAAGTCAAGAGGAAGGGATCCTAGAAGTCACTCAGGAAGCAGTTAAGGTCGAACTCAATATTGAGTCCTTTGGGCCTGAGAGTATCCATACAAAAGATATATTTGGATTCGAGCTGGCTCAGGGACCTAACTTTGTGACCCCCTCGCCATGGTCTGGAATAAGGAACTATCCCCCAAAATTTAAGCTGTGATGGATCTTTCCGATGAACTTTGGCAAAGTGACGTGATACACTGTGGTTAGTGAACCCGCCTTCTATATTCTTAACGTGTTCTTTAATGCGGATTCGCAGAAGCCGCTTAGTACGGCCAATATATTGAAGGCCACAGCTGCATTCTAGGGCATAGACTGCACCCTCTGTGTTACATCCAATAAAGTCTCTTACTTCATATTGTGTGTCATTGCTATTAGACTTGAATGTAGTGACTTTAATATTTGGTCGTTTAGTATGTATGCAAGAGTAACATCTTTTACAAGGGTAAAATCCTTTGCCAGTAAAGAAAGAAAACAATTTCTTCGGGGGATCTATCACACTCTTGACCAGTTGGTCCCGCAAAGTGGGGGCCCTTTTATAGATGAAGCTCGGTTTGTCTGGTAATAGGGCTCGAAGGTCCTTGTCAGCCTTCAGAATATGCCAGTGACGTTGAATAACCTTTTCTATCTTCTTAAACTGAACGCTGTATTCCATCATCACAGGTACCAAATCCTTCCTAATTGCCGGCTTCTTGTTTTCCAGAAGGTTGCTTCTTGGTAACTTAGATACTTCATCTATTTTTTCCTTGATATACGTATCGTTATATCCCTTTTCAATAAATCTGTCGCCAATTTTTTTGGCCTGAACTTGAAACTCGTCTTGCCTGGTACAGTTGCGTCTTAGACGTACCAGCTGGCCCTTAGGTATATTGAAGAGCCAGTTTTTATGGTGGCAACTAGTGATGGGGAGGTAGCTATTGCGGTCTACGTTTTTAAAGAAAGTCCTTGTGTCAAAAGTCCCATTATTCCTAGAAATTTCTAAGTCCAGGAAGGGTATGGTATGTCCTATCTGCCATGTCAATACGATATTTTTGGAGTTGATGTTCAAACTCTCAAAAAAGGCAACAAGGGACTGGTGGTCTCCTTTCCATAAGATAAAGATATCGTCGATATACCTTTTATATAGCAAAAGGTCAGTAGGCTGGTTGGTGAAAATCGACTCCTCTTTCCATTTAGACATGAAGAGACCCGCGACGCTGGGTGCAAATTTTGCCCCCATTGCCACCCCGGTCTTTTGCTGGTAATATTGATTCTTGTACCAGAGGTGGCTATGTTTAAGACAGAAGTCCAAGCATTTGATAATGTACTTCCTCTGTACACATGGGAGCTCTGTATAGTTGCGAAGCCCCCATTTGGTGGAATCGCAGGCTAGATGATGGGGAATGATGGTGTAGAGTGACGATACGTCTGCTGTTGCCATCAAAAGTGGTCCGGCCTCATTCGTCTCGTCCAGAAGTTGCAGCATGTCTTTCGTATCCTTAAGATAAGCGCATGTATTCTGGACGGCCGGTTGAAGAAACCGGTCTACATATTGCCCAAGTCTGGCTGTGATGGAATCTATCCCGTTCACTATAGGTCTAAAGGGAGGGTTATCTTTATCTTTGTGGGTCTTGGGTAGGGCATAGATGATGGGGGTTCTGCAAGCCTCGGGGATCAGATATTTAGCCTCTTTTTTGTCAAGGACTCCCTTCTTCAGACCCAAATGTACTACTTGTTCAAGTTCTTTTTTCCATTTGAAAATCGGATTTTTGGACATGGGGCAGTAGGTCTCAGAGTCATCAAGCAATTTCATCATGCCTGTGTGGTATTGTTCAGTGGTTAATAGAACAATCCCTCCACCTCTTCAATATACCTAAGGGCCAGCTGGTACGTCTAAGACGCAACTGTACCAGGCTAGACGAGTTTCAAGTTCAGGCCAAAAAAATTGGCGACAGATTTATTGAAAAGGGATATAACGATACGTATATCAAAGAAAAAATAGATGAAGTATCTAAGTTACCAAGAAGCAACCTTCTGGAAAACAAGAAGCCGGCAATTAGGAAGGGTTTGGTACCTGTGATGATGGAATACAGCGTTCAGTTTAAGAAGATAGAAAAGGTTATTCAACGTCACTGGCATATTCTGAAGGCTGACAAGGACCTTCGAGCCCTATTACCAGACAAACCGAGCTTCATCTATAAAAGGGCCCCCACTTTGCGGGACCAACTGGTCAAGAGTGTGATAGATCCCCCGAAGAAATTGTTTTCTTTCTTTACTGGCAAAGGATTTTACCCTTGTAAAAGATGTTACTCTTGCATACATACTAAACGACCAAATATTAAAGTCACTACATTCAAGTCTAATAGCAATGACACACAATATGAAGTAAAAGACTTTATTGGATGTAACACAGAGGGTGCAGTCTATGCCCTAGAATGCAGCTGTGGCCTTCAATATATTGGCCGTACTAAGCGGCTTCTGCGAATCCGCATTAAAGAACACGTTAAGAATATAGAAAGCGGGTTCACTAACCACAGTGTATCACGTCACTTTGCCAAAGTTCATCGGAAAGATCCATCACAGCTTAAATTTTGGGGGATAGTTCCTTATTCCAGACCATGGCGAGGGGGTCACAAAGTTAGGTCCCTGAGCCAGCTCGAATCCAAATATATCTTTTGTATGGATACTCTCAAGCCCAAAGGACTCAATATTGAGTTCGACCTTAACTTACTGCTTCCTGAGTGACTTCTAGGATCCCTTCCTCTTGACTTTCCAGGTTATATTCCCTAGCTCCATTCATCCCTAGCCATGATCTGTCCTTTACCATTCCATGTAGGTCTTTGTTAGCCGTGTGTCAGGTGCAGCTGTGTACAGTGCTCTGTTCGGTTTTTTTACTCGATACATACTACTTTTCTACATCAGTAGAGGACTGTTAGAATTTTCCCTGAGCAGAGGGAGAGTGCTCCCCTCTATGTGTATATATCCATATATATATGTGTATGTCACTTGCATATATGTGTATATTCTTAATCTGATTTCACAGATTTTTTACTTTTTACCTTTTATATTTTATCCCATATTTTACTATTATGTATTATTTTTTGTATCTCCTATCATCCCTGCCATCCATCATTAAACCCAATGAGGATGTCCATTGGGGGTTTTTTCCCCCACAACCCTCTATTAGAGGCATTTTTACTATTTTTCAGTTTGGCTCTGTTTTACCATTTAGACATGCTGGGATCCCATGGAGGGTGTCTGAGCGTGTTTGTGTTTAAATCATCCATATTTTATCATTCCGTTTTACACACTTTTTTTTATATATTATGTTAATTCTGAGTCTGGTTTGTATTCGGGTCTGCCTAGACCAGGACGCCTCCCATTGTGAGAACTAACGACATCTCTGATTAGATGCCACCTGGGTGGGACGGTACGAGGAGGAGTGCTTGCTGTCCTTAGCTGAATTGCATGCTGACTTCAGGAAAATGGCCGCCGGGGCGTCCTAATTCCGCAGACCCTATTTAAACTCAGACCAGTATCCAAGTGCTATCCCCTGATGAAGTCACGTGGTGTGACGAATACGCGTCGGGATTGGAGCACTGGACCCTTTACACCTGACGGACGGTAGACGAGCTCGCTGCTCGTGGATGTATGACCGCCTCAGCTGACTTTATGTGAGTTTTTATTTTGTGCTTTGTTTATTAAATCTTTATTTTGCGGTATTATGCGATGTGCCCCCCTATTTTTGTTTCAAACACCATCGTTTGAGTATCGGCGGTTCAACATCTAGCCAAACAGCGGCAGCAAAGCAGCACCTGACGAGCTCGCTGCTCGTGGAGATAGGCACCCCCTTTCACCACTCTGTGTAAGTGCACATCTTTTGATTGCTAGCAGGAATCCCTCCAGTGGTGACAGACTACTCTATGTTTGTTTTTTTGTACTTTCCCCTTCCATGCACCATCGGATTTGAGGCTTCCATTCATCAAGAGTTTGATGCCCCTACTTTCTGGCTATATCAGATAGCCTTGAGGTAAGCTGATAGGATCACTAGAGGTGTGGGCTGCACGTTTTGGAATCCTCCATTGCACCTTCACTCATTTGGCTGCTGGAACATCTCCTTTTGACTTCACACCAGATTTCACTTGCTGCACCGAGTTGCATGATTAAGTTGGACTCTCTTCTTTTATTTGGTTTTGTCTGCAGGACTGAGTTTGACCATGCATTCTATTATGTCCACCACACATCTTTATAGATGACACGGTCACTGTTATTTACTGTTACTTTGTTCACATTGTGTTTTATAGAATTTTTTCTATATATTTATACATTTTTGTCACTTATTGTATTCACCTAGTTTACTACTTCACTTCCCCTTTCCCATCACCCTTTAGGCATCACCACCACAGCGCAAACAATATCACTTGTTGTATAATATTGTTTTTGACTGGCAAAAAAAACTACTGGCGGAGGCCCATGCAACCAGTAATGCCAATATTCCAGTTATGGAGGCTACTCCTTTACTAACTACTACCCTTTCCACTAACAGTGTTCCGCCTCCACCTATCCCTGGGGGGCGGGGCCACCTACCCAAAGGGAACACACCAAAAGGACAATATAAAAACAGTCACAGGAAACCTTTGATGACATATCCATCTAACAGAGGACGAGGGGGTACTGGTTCACGAGGCCAGTTCGCCCCTCCCCCTACTGTTTTTGCCCCGAATTGGAATCATTACCAACCACTGGGCCCCCCTAGGACACGAGGGAGAGGTTCTTCAAAGGGTCCCCCTCCCTATTTCAATCAGACATACAATTTAGGACAGTATAATCAATATAGTGACCCACAAAGTTTCCAGTCTATGAGAGCACTTAGTTATGGCCCTCCACCTGCTTTAGCAGGTCCAGAGGTGGTACATTATTCTGGCAACTTTGAATCTGAATATAATATTCCAACACACAATAACTTTTTACCTTTGGGTGACTGTTCTAACCAAGAGGGAGAACTTTATGGCCCACCCCCTGGGCCTAACTTCCAAAATGGGGAGATCACCGAACCATACGAGTTTGGGTATGGAGGGGATAATGCCCCTATGCAACCCACAAACCTTGGCCAGCCACAGTGGGGTTTTCCCCGGGCAGGCCAAGGCGTCAAGAGAATCGCAGAACTAAAAGAGGGACTAGAGGGGGAGGGCTAGGAAGCCCAAAAAGACCGAGAACATAATTGGAGCTGGTATTTTTAATTTGAGTTCACATGTTTTGGATAAAGCAGAACTTTTAGTCTTGGATAAAGGACTTAAATATGTCCCTCCCAAGAAACTTGATAAATTTAGGACCTACATGGATATTCACAAGTACGTACGAAAACTTAATATCCAACGTTATATGAGCTCAAATCCAATTAATCCTTCCACGACTTCATCGTTAAACTATACACATTCTGGTCTGGCCAATGCCTCTGTGTATAACCCACCTGGGCAGTTACCAGCAACCCTCAGGGTATTTAGGGATTTGGCCCTAAAAGACCTTGAATGTATGGAGATTAAGCAAATACGATGTAAACAACAGTTAGAGGAAGGTATTGACTCCCTATGTAGGAACAAAAACTTAGTTATACGTCCAGCGGATAAGGGGGTGTGAATTGTTTGTCCTTAATAAGAGTGATTATCTGCAGGAGATGCAACACATCCTTGATGATAAGGACACCTATGTCCCTTTGGTATTAGACCCTGGAAGGAAATAATAAAAAAACTCTACAAAATATTGTTGATAAAGGCCGACGGAATGGTATACTTAATGAGAAGGAATCTGTGTTTTTGGTGCCTAAGGCTCCAAGGACCCCTATAATGTATTACCTTCCAAAGGTCCACAAAAATCCAGTTTGCCCCCCGGGACGTCCCATTGTAAGTGGGATTGATTCAATCACGTCCCGGGTGGGCAAATACATAGATTTTTTCTTGCAACCCCTCGTCAAGAGAATGCCGTCATACACTAAAGATACTAAGCATGTTATAAACCTGCTATCTAATTTGAAACCCACTTCTAATATGTGGATGGTTACAGCTGATGTAACATCGCTGTATACCATCATTCCACACGACTTAGGTATCGAAGCAGTATCTTATTATTTGAATAGGGATAGTGGCCTATTAGGTGAACAGATTTCTTTCATAATGGAGCTTTTGGTTTTTGCTGCGACCCACAATTTTTTCTGGCATGGGGGGCAGTTCTATAAACAAAATCGTGGTGTCGCAATGGGAGCCAAATATGCTCCAAGTTTGGCAAATCTTTTTATGGCCAAATGGGAGGAGGATGTCGTCCATGACCAGCCTAGGCCCCAGATCCTTCTGTGGGCCAGGTACATTGATGACATCCTCCTCCTGTGGGATGGCACTGAGAGTGAACTCTCCCAGTTCATCGACTCTCTTAACACCAATGAGCGGGGCATCTTTTTAACATATGAGGCCAGTAAGGAGAAAATAAACTTTTTGGATTTGGCTATATCCATTGAAGATGACAAATTTGTGACTTCAACACATTTCAAATCAACAGATAGAAATTCCTATATTTCCAGTGACAGTTGTCATCATTCCTCCTGGCTAAAATCTGTGCCTAAAAGCCAGTTTTTACGCTTAAAAAGAAATTGTACTCATGATGCCATGTTCAGAACACAAGCACAGGTTCTCACTGAACGTTTTGTAACAAAGGGTTATTGTCAGAACTTTTTGAATGACACTTTAAAATCAGTGTCTGAGATTGATAGGGCAGACTTGTTGACAGATAAACCCCGGATTGGCACCGCCCACCAATTCAAAAATCCGTTCGTTACAGACTACTCGTGCCAACACGCGAATGTGAAACATGTTGTCTCAAAACATTGGCATGTGTTAAGAAGTGATAATGTCCTTAAGGGATTACTACCAGAAAAGCCACAGGTGGTTTTTAGGGGTCTCCCTTCACTTAGGGACAAATTGGCTCCTAATGTGCTAAATCCCCCGAGAATACCATCGATGTTTTTGGCAGATCTTTCTGGCTTCTACAAGTGTGGGAAATGTCAGAGCTGTGCTTTGAATGGCATTAGATCTAAACGTAGTACTACATTTCGTTCTACTAGTACCCAGAAAAACTTTACGATTAAGCCCTTCATTACGTGTACAACTATAGGGGTTATATATTTGCTCATGTGCCCATGTGGATTGCAATATATAGGCAGAACCAAACGCCCTCTACATATACGCCTTAATGAGCATATCACAAATATTCGGAATGGGTTTACTGAACATTCTGTGTCAAAACACTTTTTGTTGGTGCATGATAAAAATCCCAACAACACGGTGTTTCTGGGTATAGATAAATTTAATCCTCACTGGCGTGGCAGTGACTTAGTGAGAAGCATTTCTCGCTCCGAAATGGCGTGGATACATAAAACAAAGTGTTACACCCCTCACGGCCTTAACATCGAGGTGGATATTAACTGTTTTATTGATAACTCTTAATTCCACCCGACAAAGGTTACTATATAGACATCTACCCATTTGGACACTTAACTGATGGGGTCTCCACGTATCTCTATGTGTGAAAATCAGGGGCCTCCTGGCCACAAATTGAACTTAAAGGTGTTTCAGTACAATTTGTTTAGATGGATTTCAATCAAAAGCTTCTTCCAATTTCCCTATGTTAATCTGGGTGGTTTTTAGAGGGCCATATAATGATTACCATTATGATTGGATGCCCCTATATGTCAGTGTTTTTTCTGACTATGCCTCCTGTACCTTCTTCCCCCCCTCCCTCATCTACATTTCTTGGGGGGTGCCTGACATTGAACACGCTGGTGTCAGTGTAGCCCAATTCTTTTTCCTCCTCTAATTATAAGGAGAAAGTGATAATCGCGCTCAATATGAATATATAGATATACATAGGTGTTAATATTTTTATTATCACCTTTTTATTTTTATTATATTTTTTAATGGAAATTATATTTTTTTGTTGACCATCTGATTAACCAGCAGAGCAATTGTACGGCCGTCCAATTCCTGCTACATACATATCTTTAATGTTTTGAGAGTATTACAGTTCAATATTGTTTTATATGTCGTTTTTAAAAATATTTTTTTATATATATATGTTTCAATATGGAAGTTGGAATGTATTACATTACAATGTGCGAACATTGCTTGTTGATTGTATGTGTGTGGTTTTGGTTGCCTCCGGCCTCACTACATGCCTATAACATAATAGCACTATTTAGGAATTTACCTTGTAAAACATACCGTTTGCCGTAATATACGACAATATGGTGTGTTGTTTTGCAATGGGGCTGCCGTTTCGGTTTGCCCTCAGTTGCTGTATTAGACCTATTGGTATGCTCACTGTGTTTCCAATAGTTAAGATGGCGGAAGTATGATCACCCGGGATCCATCTTAGGGATAGCTCCGCCCGCTTTGCTTATTTATATGCGGTGACTCGGAGCGCCGCCTCATCCCGTGATCAAGTCCCTTTTGTGACGAAACGTCGGGAGGCGACACGCTGACGTCACCGCATCACGTGTGAGGACCCGGAAGACGGGTAACACGCTCCAAACGCCGGCCGACTTACTGAATTTTATGCTGTTTTTTGCTGTTTTTACTATGGATTGATGTAAGTGCGCACAATCTTCTTTCTTACCCAATAAATGTATGGTTTTACACTATGTGGATTTCTTTTTGATTTCTATATGGGACCACCGGTTGATATATGATCGCTTTTGATCTGAATACATCTACTGGCCACAATAAATGGATGTTCCTTTTGCTTCCTGCTGACTATGGATTTCACTCTTTGCTGTTATTGATCTCTGTGAGATCAGAGACTCTGGTAAGGGTCAGTGTTTTCTGTGCGGTGGAGATCTTTGTTTGTCATTACTCACACCTGTCCGTGGATTTATCTACACTGGGAAACTTTTCTGTTTATTTAAACATATCCCTTGATGGACTGTACAATCACCATATGGACTTGATATTATATTCACTGTTCACTATTATTGTGTTCTTTAACAGTTTGTTTATGTGATATATCACATTTGGCACTAATGACACCATTTATTTATTTTATTTTAGTTACACTGTATGCCATTTGTAGCGCGACTTCATTTTTTTCTATATATTGCTTGGTGTTGTATAACACTTTTGAGACGCTGCTCACTATCGTTCATTTATTTTGTTAGATTTGCGCAATTTTTTCTCCTGTTTAACTGTAATAGATATGTTGGATATCTTCATATTCATATCCTGAATTCAACCACCATGCCCCTGATGAATGTGTGTGTATGTATACATATATATATATATATATATATATATATATATATATATATATATATATAGTGCGGAAAATAAGTATTTGAACACCCTGCTATTTTGCAAGTTCTCCCACTTGGAAATCATGGAGGGGTCTGAAATTGTCATCGTAGGTGCATGTCCACTGTGAGAGACATAATCCAAAAAAAAAATTCCAGAAATCACAATTTATGATTTTTTAACTATTTATTTGTATGATACAGCTGCAAAGAAGTATTTGAACACCTGTCTATCAGCTAGAATTCTGACCCTCAAAGACCTGTTAGTCTGCCTTTAAAATGTCCACCTCCACTCCATTTATTATCCTAAATTAGATGCACCTGTTTGAGGTCATTAGCTGCATAAAGACACCTGTCCACCCCATACAATCAGTAAGAATCCAACTACTAACATGGCCAAGACCAAAGAGCTGTCCAAAGACACTAGAGACAAAATTGTACACCTCCACAAGGCTGGAAAGGGCTACGGGGAAATTGCTAAGCAGCTTGGTGAAAAAAGGTCCACTGTTGGAGCAATCATTAGAAAATGGAAGAAGCTAAACATGACTGTCAATCTCCCTCGGACTGGGGCTCCATGCAAAATCTCACCTTGTGGGGTCTCAATGATCCTAAGAAAGGTGAGAAATCAGCCCAGTACTACACGGGAATAGCTGGTCAATGACCTGAAAAGAGCTGGGACCACCGTTTCCAAGGTTACTGTTGGTAATACACTAAGACGTCATGGTTTGAAATCATGCATGGCACGGAAGGTTCCCCTGCTTAAACCAGCACATGTCAAGGCCCGTCTTAAGTTTGCCAATGACCATTTGGATGATCCAGAGGAGTCATGGGAGAAAGTCATGTGGTCAGATGAGACCAAAATATAACTTTTTGGTCATAATTCCACTAACCGTGTTTGGAGGAAGAAGAATGATGAGTACCATCCCAAGAACACCATCCCTACTGTGAAGCATGGGGGTGGTAGCATCATGCTTTGGGGGTGTTTTTTAGTGTTGAGCAGAATATGCCATATTCGATTTCACGATATATCTCGAATATATAGTCGAATATTCGAGATATATTCGCTAAATACGAATATTCGTGATATTTTTTGGAAATTAAATTATTGCGAATTTTCGCTATCGCGAATGCGAATGCGAATTGCGAATTGCGAATTGCGAATGCGAAATTTCGAGAAATGCGGAATTGAGCACTCTTATTGGCTCAGAATATTCGTGATATTTTACAATACAAAATAATTGCGAATATTCGAGAAATGCGGAAGGAGCACTCTGATTGGCTCAGAATATTTGTGATATATTACAATACACAATAATTGCGAATATTCGGCAAATGCGGAAGGAGCACTCTGATTGGCTCAGAATATTCGTGATATATTACAATACACAATAATTGCGAATATTCGAGAAATGGGGAAGGAGCACTCTCATTGGCTCAGAATATTCGTGATATATTACAATATAAAATAATTGCGAATATTCGAGAAATGCGGAATGGAGCACTCTGATTGGCTCAGAATATTCGTGATATATTACAATATAAAATAATTGCGAATATTCGAGAAATGCGGAATGGAGCACTCTGATTGGCTCAGAATATTTGTGATATATTACAATATAAAATAATTGCGAATATTCGAGAAATGCGGAATGGAGCACTCTGATTGGCTCAGAATATTCGTGATATATTACAATATAAAATAATTGCGAATATTCAAGAAATGCGGAATGGAGCACTCTGATTGGCTCAGAATATTCGTGATATATTACAATATAAAATAATTGCGAATATTCGAGAAATGCGGAATGGAGCACTCTGATTGGCTCAGAATATTCGTGATATATTACAATACAAAATAATTGCGAAATTTCGAGAAATGCGGAATGGAGCACTCTGATTGGCTCAGAATATTCGTGATATATTACATTATAAAATAATCGCGCGATATCGCTATTGCCGAATAATCGCATTGCGATTTTTCGGCAATATAAAATGAGCGCTGCAGCTACTCGGCCCAAGGTCTCTAATCATACCAGCAATGCTTTTAGACGTCGATGGGGATCTCTAGGATGTGATCTGTTCTAAAAAAATAATTGAAAACATTTGAATATTCGAAATAGCGAATATTCGCCGCGATATTCGTGTTATTCGCGAATACTCGAATATGCAATATTCGTAGCGAATATTCGCAATGCGAATATTCGTGAGCAACACTAGTGTTTTTCTGCACATGGGACAGGGCGACTGCACTGTATTAAGGAGAGGATGACCGGGGCCATGTATTGCGAGATTTTGGGCAACAACCTCCTTCCCTCAGTTAGAGCTTTGAAGATGGGTCGAGGCTGGGTCTTCCAACATGACAATGACCCGAAGCACACAGCCAGGATAACCAAGGAGTGGCTCTGTAAGAAGCATATCAAGGTTCTGGCGTGGCCTAGCCAGTCTCCAGACCTAAACCCAATAGAGAATCTTTGGAGGGAGCTCAAACTCCGTGTTTCTCAGCGACAGCCCAGAAACCTGACTGATCTAGAGAAGATCTGTGTGGAGGAGTGGGCCAAAATCCCTCCTCCAGTGTGTGCAAACCTGGTGAAAAACTACAAGAAACGTAATTGCAAAGAAAGGCTACTGTACCAAATATTAACATTGATTTTCTCAGGTGTTCAAATACTTATTTGCAGCTGTATCATACAAATAAATAGTTAAAAAAATCATACATTGTGATTTCTGGAATTTTTTTTTTTGATTATGTCTCTTACAGTGGACATGCACCTACGATGACAGTTTCAGACCCCTCCATGATTTCCAAGTGGGAGAACTTGCAAAATAGCAGGGTGTTCAAATACTTATTTTCCGCACTGTGTATATATATATATATATATATATATATATATATATATATATGTACACATGTATATTTGTAATATTTGTGGTCGGAGGATAACTGCATATTATATAGTTACAATATATTTTCTGATAGGACGTGGCCCCTGTATATTAAAAGAGGTTCCTGTCATCTCCTGTCTGGTTGCAAATTAAGATTCTCTGTGTTAATTGAAAGTGTCCAATTATACCGTGTGTGTGTATGGAGCTTGGCCAGACAGGAAATATCCATTTAGCCAGGTGTCTTGTGATATGCTAAGTGTGGGAACTTGAGTTAGAGATCACAAAAGGATGCAAACTCCAGGACATGTCCTATGTCAAGAGGATGTGACAACAGTGGGTTACTGGGTTCTCTGTTACTCTGAAGAGACACCTAAGTCAACCAATCGTATCCTCGGGAATTTGAATCCTGGAGAGGGGGGGTAGAGGAGGACGGGGGAGCATAAAGGTCAGAGAGAAAGCTCTGAGAGGTAGCCTTTCCCTGCAGACGATGATTTGAGCAAGACACAAGACACGTAAATATATCTCTCTCCCTCTCTCCCCCTCTTCTTCCATCTATCCCCCTCTTCCTCCCTCTCTCCCCCTCTTCCTCCCCCTATCCCCATCTTTCTACCTCTCTCTCTCTCTTTACTTTCCTTCTATCTTAAGATTTTGCCTAAGAGTATATTAGGAGTCCATGGATGTCCATTATAACCATATCTGAATTAGGCCTTAGTTATCTTTGTAATCTGGCAACACTATACATGTAACATCACCTAGGGACATTTGGTCATTTCTAATCATTACTTTTCCTCATCTCTGTCATTTTTCCTTTCCTACAACTTGTCTTCATATACTGAAGTGTCCATTGAAGCAATATTCTATAATTGTGTAACATGGGTATTACCTTGGTTTTAAAGGTGGTATCTGTTATTTTAATAATCACGAATATCCAATTAATATAAGCTTCTTCTATGTATCAATAAATGTAATCCTTTTCTTTATTTTTCCCACCGCTATTCATTGTTTTAATTTTTATATAGACAATAAGGTTTTAATCACTCAGTTTAATTAAGTACGGTATTAATATTTCTCTGACACTTCTCCTCCATAACTTCTAAGTCACTAACCCATGCAGATCAGAATGGTCAGAGAAAAGTCATACATCCATATCATCATCCTAGCAATAGCAGCCTCCATGTTACTCCCATGAAAAGTTTCCTTTTAGGGCTCATTCATATTTGTGTTTTGTGGCAGTTCCTGTGCATTTCTGAAACACATAGCAGTGCACATGATTTAACTGTGGTCCATTGCAGTACCATTAATTTTTGTCAAAAATGAACGGCACCATAAAGAACTGTAGCACCCTCTACCTAAGTATGTGCTCGAAGTTACACACATGTAAGACTGTATCCCCTGTGAGTCCTGACCTATTCTGCCTTCCTTACTCTACCATGCTGTGCTGTACTGTAAACTTGCTATGCATCTTGCAGGGCAGGTTTAATGAAACTGAAGATAACATTCTTGAATAGGTTAGAAATTAGTGGGATTTTTTTCAGGTGCTACACATTAGGGTTTCCACCTTTTCTTTAAGCCAAAAACGAACAATTTAATGGTGCATGGCAATTTTTTTTTGTAGTATATACATTGTGAAAGACCTTGGACACTTTGGATGGCTTAAAGTGGCTGACTGAGGAAGGGAGAGTATTCAGTCCCTGAAACATGTTGGTTAATGACCTGTCATGTGAAATTTATATTTATTGGACTGACTGATTATAATAGTATCCCCCAATGATACCCCCAGCTGATAAAGAGCTGATTGAAAATGTACATCTAAAGTCAGATGCTTCCTGGTTTGGGTTCAGTGCTCTACCAAAATTCAGATTGGCCAGAATAAATATCAAAGTCAAAATTAAAGTGGCAACAGGATGAACAGGGGGCAGTGAGGTGGACGAGAGGCAGTGGAGTGGACGGGGGGTAGTGGAGTGCACTTGGGATGGAAAGTTGGATGGAAAGAGGGGCAGTTGACTGGGGGACAGTGGGAAAGACAGAAGGGCAGTAGGATGGACAGGGGGCAGGGGAGTGGACTGGGGGGCAGTGGAATGAACAGGGGCAGCGGAGTGGACAAGGGGGGAAGTGGGATGGACAGGGGGCAGCTGAGTAGACAGGGACAGTGGGATGGATTGGGAGGCAGTAGACTGGACTGGGGGGTAGCAGGATGGGCTGGGGGCAGTGGGATAGACAGAGGGAAGCTGAGTGGACAGCGGGGCAGTGGAATAGACAGCAAGGCAGTACAGTGGATTGGGGGGCAGTGGGATGGACAAGGGAACAGTGAAGTAGACTGGGGGGCAGTGGGATGGATTGGGATGCAGCAGACTGGACTGGGGTGCAGCAGAGCGGACAGGGGGTCAGTAGTCAGGTGGACAGTGGGGTGTACAGTGAGGAGACAGTGGTGCTCAGTGGTGGACTGTATACCTGTCTTCTGCTGTCCTGTTCTGTAGGCTGGGGTTATCTCTCTGGTGTTACAAGCAGTAAGTCCTTCCGCTGGGCTCCTGTGAAGTTGGATGATCCTGTCAGCACAGTAGACACACAGATAGCTGCTGATGGTCTGTCCTGGGAGGTGTCTGCCATTTTTGGGCACTTAAAGCCTTGATGTGTAAAATCTGAATGTCAGTGAGGGAGGACACTGGCAAATTTGCTGTCAGAATGATGTGTACGGGTGCCTGGCAGTCAGAAACCCAGACAGAGCATGCATAAAGCAGACTGTCCATGTGAATCCCAGACAGGTGGCAACCCTACTACACACAGTAGATGTATTCCACATAAACATTACATCTTATTAAAAATCATTATTTTTTTCTTATTCTTATTAGATATGTGTATGTGAAATACATCTACTGTGTGTAGTGCTTGAAAAATCCCACAAATTTCTAACCTATTAAAAAAAGTGATGTGGTGCCATATAACAGCCCAAGTACCTATCACACAGGCGGGTGCCATTGGAGTTTCCCTATCAGGTCAATGACAGCTATCAATGATGTTTATAGTGGCATACTATTACAGTTGTATCCCACTTCAACCAGGCTATTCACAGCCTTCACATATCCAAACATAAAACTTAACTTTATATATACACCTTGTTCCTGTCCAGCACTTTATGATCATGGCCAGACTGTTGAAAAACAGTAGGGAGGATTACACTTATTATACATGTTCATACTGTTTTGGTGAATGCCACCTATAGGACACCCCCACATACCTGCCTTATATGACCTGCATGGTGCTTCATGTTCTCGCATCCATTCACCCGATTTGTTTATTGGTATTGTTTCATTACCTTTATGTGATTATCTCTTGAAGAAGCGTGCTCCTGCACAAAACGAATCGAGCAAGCATTGAGCAACTCTTGAGCCGTTCTGACATACCCTGAGTCGGTATGCTAAGGCTTCACATTGTTTTGAATTTAACCGAATAGAGGTACTTCCCCCCCTTCCTTCTCTTTGACTCCACCTAGTTTTTCACTAACTTATCATGTAATTTTATCTGTACCTCATTGGTTCCGTATACTCACTTTTGTAATTGAGTGTACTGTTACCCAGTTTCTGCATAGCATTTCTGCTGTTTGTCATCACATAATGTTCCTTGCTCTTCAAATTACCCTAGCTTGGCATTGTACTGTATAATACAGTGACCATGGGCATTCATGAGCGTCTTTACCTGGTACATATGTGTAAAGCACAGTTATATTCGCTTAGAGAGTTCTGTTCGTTTTATACTTCGCCCGCTTCTTCTTTTCTTCCTTTACAATATGCGTTTTTTTGACCTACGTGGAAACTTTGAAGGATTAGAACGGGAGTCTGTATATCTTTTTAATTTCATAAACATCCAGTGCAGATTGGGATGTTTTTAGTTTAGTGTTCATGTTTATAAACTAAAATATTTTTTTCTTTTTATGTCTACGGGATGCTTTAGATGTTCAACTATAATATTTTTTTCTACTTAGTGTTTTTCATTCATTCATTGGTCCATACACATTGCAATATTTTTTGTTCTGATTTGACTGTGATCCCATATGGACATGTGTTTAGTGAATGTAGACATATGTTGAAGAACAGGTGCCTGTTGGATTCACCATACAAACATACTGCAATGTTGCAATATAGATATCGGTAAGATACACAATAACTTGGACACCTCTATATTCTCATGTCTACTCACTATATCCTAACATGTCAATATGGAAATTTTGGAATTAAATTGTAGTTATTTTCATTTTTTCATTAAATCCGGGATATTTAACCACTTGCTTACTGGGCACGTATACCCCTTTCCTTACCAGGTGAAACTTCCGGCACTGCGTCGCTTTAACTGACAATTGCGCGGTCGTGCGACGTGGCTCCCAAACAAAATTGACGTCCTTTTTTTCCCACAAATAGAGCTTTCTTTTGGTGGTATTTGATCACCTCTGCGGTTTTTATTTTTTGCGCTATAAACAAAAAAAGAGCGTCAATTTTGAAAAAAAAATCAATATTTTTTACCTGTTGCTATAATAATTTTAGCCCAATTTTTTTTTAGGCCGATACGTATTCTTCTACATATTTTTGGTAAAAAAAAAAAAAAACGCAATAAGCAACTGGTTTGCGCAAAAGTTATTACAAAATAGGAGACAGAATTATTATTTTTTTTTTATTATTTTTTTTTTACTAGTAATGGCAGCGATCTGCAATTTTTATTGGGACTGCGATATTGCGGCGGACACATTGGACACTGTTGACACATTTTTGGCGCCATTCACATTTATACAGCGATCAGTGCTATAAATATGCACTAATTACTGTATAAATGTGACTGGCATTGAAGGGGTTAACACTAGGGGGTGAGGAAAGGGTTAAATGTGTACCCTGCATTGTGTTCTAACTGTGGGGGAGGGGGGTGACTGAGGGAGATGACCGGTCTGTGTCCCTATGTACAAGGGACACAGATCGGTCTCCTCTCTTCCTGACAGGACATGGATCTGTGTGTTTACACACACAGATCCATGTCCATGTCTCTGTAACCGCCGATCGCGAGTGCCTGGTGGATATCGCAGCCGCCAGGCACGCGCATCCGCATGTCAGTGATGCGGCGGGCACGCGTGCGCCGCCGGCGGTGCTCGCGCGCCTCCCAGTGGCCTGGAGGAGCAGAGGCCGTAAAAAGACGACAGATCAGAGAATTAGAACCACCCTGCGGCCGTACAAAGTCGTACGGCCGTCAGGAAGTGGTTAATTAATTAACTTTTCTTAATTTTTTAACTTTTCGGTTCTTTTTACTATGCCCGAGATCTGTACAACTTTGTTGGTGTCACATGGTTTATGTGGCGGTTAGGATATTTATGTCCTCCTACATACTATATACATGTGCCCAATACCTAGGATTAAAACAGAATTACGGCCATTTTACCGGCCCCGTTTTTTTGCTCCTAGCATGCGCTATTGGCTCATTAACTGTCTAATTTACGGCCATCGGCTAATCAATAGCCCAATTTACGGGCATATATAGGTGTCATTTCTTGTACCTTTTTTTATTTCATCCTGTCCCATCCTTTCACCATATTTTAATAACTTATTAATTTGTTTGGTGACTAGGATGTTTGGGTTTTTTATGAGTAAATAACACACAATATAAAATACAAGGTTTAGAAATTAAAATAAAAAATAAAAAAACATTAGAGGTGGTAGAGGTATTATTCAACTTATGCTGGCCATACACTCCACGAAAAATCATCCGAACGAACTTTTGAAAAACAAACGTTCGGTCGTGAGCGCAAACGATAGTGCCATCATGTAATGACCTATAAATTGTTCAGTGGACATAAATAAATAAAAAATGTTTTTTTTTTTTTACATATACCTAGTGCAGAAAGTTCAGAAGGGAAACACATTAACCTTCCAATTTATCATTCGTTCGGCAGAAAATTTCCAAATTTGTCCTTCGTTTTTTCGGCTCAAAAACGTCCCATCAATTATCGATTTTGTGCCCATTAACTGTTCGAAAAACGAAAGATCTTTCTTAACGACCGAATGTCAGACGAATTTTCGTATAGTGTATGGCTAGCATAAGGCTTTTTTTCTACATTCACTATTATGTTCCTTCAATTATTGAATTATGGAGGTATACGTATACACATATGTATAGTTAATGTAGTAGGTTTGCCTACCCTCTCTTTTTCCACTTTTTGCATTTATTGCGGTTGGTGTTGTGCTTTTTTCACAACACTACATATTTTAGTTTATTTTTATTTATTTACTTTTTCATATGACACTACTAATCATATATGCTTTTCACTCTATAATTTGTTCATATTATCATTCACTGTATAATTTGTGTTCTTTCCCCATCAGTGGCGTAACTAGAACCTTTAGGGCCCCGATGCAAGAAACCAGGAAGGGCCCCCCCTGACCCCCAGATAGGGCTCTTTTCTTCGAGCCCGGTGGCGTTACAGGACCCGGTCGAAAGTAGGCGGCTGCATATAAATGAACCGATTTCTAAAGTTCCCCTTGCTTTTTTTCCTCTCCCTCCCGCAGGTCGGTGTTTCGCAATTATTTTCCAGTCAGGGCACCCTTGAAGTATACCCCTAGGTGAATTAGGGCTACACTGCAACCCCCTTGCAACTGTGTGCATTGCATACAGTTGCAGCATAGTGATGATGTATTTAAGGGGTTAAAACAGGCAGTCAGGAGGCAACATGTTGTCTCTTCACCGGCTGTCAAATGTCTCTGAAAAACGATCCAAGCATGGATCGCTTTTCGGAGGCATAGCATTTTTCTAAGATACTATGAACAAGCAAAAAAAATAAAAATAAACAAATAGGTTCTGATTGTACACAAATAGGGGATCGGGATTAAAAGTGCATACATAAAATGTGCATACATACATGTAAACACACATATGAAAACACACACACACACATATAAATATATAAATGCACATATGCACGCACATATAAACCAGTGGCAGCTGGTACTCAAAATTTTTAGGGGGGCGCAAGCAAATGGAAAAATGCTTAAAAAAAACATAATTTGCAGTGCAAATCAAAAGCTCTCACTGTGCCCATCAAACGCCACCACTGTGCCCATCAAATGTCGCCACTGTGCCCATCAAACGCCACCACTGTGCCCATCAAATGTCGCCACTGTGCCCAGCAAATGCTGCCACTGTGCCCAAACTCTGCCACTGTGCCAAACGCTGCCACTGTTTCCATCAAATGCTGCTACTGTGCCAAAACCCTGCTACTGTGCCCATTTAAACACTGCGCCATCAAATGCCGCCACGGTGCCCATCAAACTCTGCCACTGTGCCCATCAAACTCTGTCACTGTGCCCATCAAACTCTGTCACTGTGCCCATCAAATGCCACCAGTGTGCCCAGAAAATACTGGTGTGCCCATTAAATGCTGCCAGTGTGCCATCAAATGCTGCAACTGTGCCATCGAATGCCACCACTGTGAATCCCCCCTCGCCCCGTCCGACTCTTACCCTGTCTCGTGGGGCTGCGGGTGACTGCCAGGGTCCTCCATGCATCTCCTGCCGTCCTCATCTCCCGTCCTCTCCTCCTGATAAGTGTCCAATAGCCGCTCCTATTGTTTCAGCCAATCAGATGATGGGTAACAGACCCGCACACCTGATTGGTGGAGAGGTGGTTCAGTGTTAGCAAAGTGAATATTAATTTGCCTTTCTAACACACCTGGGTGGACTGTAAGCGCCCAGCATGGCGCTCGCGGTTCACCTATTTTGAAGCCTATTAGAGACTACGGCTCTAATCAGGTGCTTCAACACCCCCCCTGTGATTCAGGCGCCCGAAAAGGAGCCGGACACCTAAATATGGGGGTGGCAGCGGTGGCATAGAGGGAGTGACTGGGGAGAGGGATCGGCACACATGCGCCCTTATGGACGCACTGCCACTGATAAACACATGCACATACAGTACATGCACACTCACACACATACAGTACATACATACAGTACATACATATACACACACACACACACACATACATACATACATACAGTACATACATATACACACACATACATATGCATACACACATGCATCCATACATACATGCACACACACACATACATATGCACACACACAGTATATACATATACACACACACAATATATACACACAGTATATACATATACACACACACACAGTATATACATATACACACACACAGTATATACATATATACACACACACAGTATATACATATACACACACACACACAGTATATACATATATACACACACAGTATATACATATATACACACACACAGTATATACATATATACACACACAGTATATACAGTACATATATACACACACAGTATATACATATACGCACACACAGTATATACATATACACACACACACAGTATATACATATATACACACACACAGTATATACATATATACACACACACAGTATATACATATATACACACACACACAGTATATACAGTACATATATACACACACACAGTATATACATATACGCACACACAGTATATACACACACAGTATATACATATATACACACACACAGTATATACATATATACACACACACAGTATATACAGTACATATATACACACACAGTATATACATATATACACACACACAGTATATACATATATACACACACACAGTATATACATATATACACACACAGTATATACATATACACACACACAGTATATACATATATACACACACACAGTATATACATATATACACACACATAGTATATACAGTACATATATACACACACACAGTATATACATATACGCACACACAGTATATACATATATACACACACACAGTATATACATACACACACAGTATAGACATATATACACACACACAGTATATACAGTACATATATACACACACACAGTATATACATATACACACACACACACAGTATATACATATACACACATACAGTATATACATATACATACACACAGTATATACATATACACACACACAGTATATACATATACACACACACAGTATATACATATACACACACACACAGTATATACATATACACACACACAGTATATACATATACACACATACAGTAGATAGTCAAAAAAAACGTGAGACATTTACCTTGGCACTTCCTGCCGGGTACTGCACTCTAGGGGGAGACAAAGAGCACAGCACTGACTACTTTCACTTTTGACAAGCTCCTTCCCTGCACACTGTGCAGCTGACGATCGTGAAACTCATCTCAGCCGCCCTGCCGCCGCTCCTCATATCAAAGAGTAGAGGGGGCCCTCAAGGGCCCCCTGCAGCAAGGGGCCCGGTCGCCATGGCGATCTCAGCACCCCTATAATTACGCCACTGTTCCCCATTATTTTCTTTTTGCACTTTTAAGACTATTCAGGTTTAATTACTACTACATGTGCCATTGGCTATGGCTACATATATTAATCACGGTAGATGTATACACATGATATTCACCTAAACAGGATACATATTGTTGTTTTTCACATATTGGCGTTTTACATTTAATAAGTAGTGGGGAAACCCCTACCTGTATTCACAAGCCTCTCTGCCGTGGGTTTTCGGCTCTTAATTGGATAGATTGATAGCAGCACAGCCATTGGCTTCAGCTGCTGTCAATCAAACCAATGACACAAGAGTCGGGGCCGAGTCCAGCATTCTTTGTCTATTGACGCAAATGTTGGACTCAGGAGCACGCCCGCAAAGTAACCGATGGAAGGAGAAGCTGCGAACGCTGCTGGGGGACACCAGAAGACGAGGTTTGGGGCCAGGCTGTGCAAAATGAACTGCACAGTGGAGGTAAGTATGATGGGCCAGATTCACAAAGTACTTACGCTGGAGTATCAGGAGCTGCGCCAGCACAATTGGAAATATGCGCCTTCGTATTGTTGCGCCGTATCCACAAAACGATATGCGCCAGAAATCTAGTTTTTTACGAACGGCGTAATTTCGATAGACCGGCGCAGCGTGCACGCAAAAAATGCGCTAGACACACCATTGATTTGCTAGGCAAATATGCAAATGAGGGAGTTACGGCGATCCACAAAAGTAAGTTGGTGCAGCGCAGGCTACGCGCTGTGCGCATCAGCTGCACGTCCTGTCTAAAATTAGGCAATATAAAAGCTTGCTTAAAATTAGGGACAAGCTGAGCAGCCACACTTGCAGGACAACAATCTGTATGCCAACATACCAGGGGCATCCTTGCTCATAGCTATACTACTGACTTAAGATGAGCGCAGAAGGAGGAGGGCACGGAGGAGGGCACAGGAGAGGATATATCGCACACGCATTGACATCTTTGGCATGAGTGATTCTGAGGTGTCTCGCATCTTCAGATTCACCCCTGCTGCCATCCTGGAATTAACCACAACCTTGCAGGAGGACATCACCAGCCCAACACACCGCTCACATGCAGTGCAGCTACTGGTCAAGGTCCTGGAAACACTCCATTTCCTTGCCACTGGCTCTTTTCAAAGAACAAGTGGAGTGGTGGCTGGGATGTCACAATCCTCCATGAGCAGATGTGTGCACCAGGTTATCCCTGCAATCCTCAGATGCATGACCAACCAAATCATCAAACCCACCCAGGAGGACCTGCGGCAGAAGGCAATGACAGATTTCTACAGAATTGACAGATTCCCACGCACCGTGGAGGCCATTGATTGCACACATGTGGCACTCCAGCCCCCCCCCCCCGTGAGACAGAGCACATATACCGCAATCGGAAGCACTGACATACCCTCAACAAACAGGTGATAGTCGTGCCAAACACCCCGGATCCAGCCATGACAGCTACATATACAATCAGAGCCCCATCCCAATGAAATTCAAACAGAACATGTATGGGGACAGCTGGCTGGTTGGTGAGTGACATGGGTGGCAGGCATGACTGACCCCCCCCCATGATGCATACATCACAAGGGGCACATGCACTACTAACATCCTCCTGTCTTTTCCATTCCAGGTGACTCTGCATATGCACTGGGACCCCATCTCATGACTCCTATCCGGAACCCCCAAACCCCAGGAGAGGAAAGTTACATGCCAAAACCCGTGCAGTCGTGAAGCGCACCTTTGGCCTCCTGAAGTCACGTTTCCGATGCCTGGATAAGTCTGGGGGTACCCTGTTGTATTCCCCCAACTTTGTATGTCAGATCATCGGTGCATGTTGCATTCTGCACAACTTCGCAGTGAGAAAGGGCCTGGAGATTGACATATGTGATGACCTTACCCCCGAACCAGACAACCCCCCCCAACCGAGGATACCCCGTCTTCTGAGGGAAGAGCAGCCAGGAGACAGCCCACATTAGGCATCTTTGCACGTTAAACACACACATTAATCATGGCACAATGAGAATCCATGCATGCACACCACTGTGGTCCCTAGCACAGACACATCACATCCTCATCAAATTGGATTGGCACAAGCCCACCATGCAGGACTTGTGAGCAGCAACGCCACGCCACGGCTCCAATTATGTCACTGTACATTCATACACCATTCACACGGACCTGGGGATCACTTCTCCCTGGTCCTGGGGAACCCTTCTCCACCACAAGTGAGGGTGACACCCCTTTTCCGGCAGGAATGTCACCCCCACAATCAGAAATTATTTACAACCCAAAAAAAGATTGTCCAGCACCCAAAAAAATGACCAGCAAAAAAAAAAAAAAAAACTATCGCCGCTGGCGTGACCCACGGCCCCGGCTCCTCTGGGCCAACTCATGGGGGGGGTAATCCGGGGAAGGAGGAGCATCCCCTGGTTTCTGCCCACCTGGCGGCCTGCCCTCCAAGGCCACGGAAATTTGAGTGAGGCCATCATTGAGCGTTGCCGTATTGGCCTGGATAGCCTGGGTGGGGGCCCTCACATCCTGACTGAGGGCCCTCACATCGTGACCAACGCCTGCTGTGTTAGCCTGCTGGTCATTTAGGCAATTGATCAGGGCCAGGGAGTTGCAGGCCATGTCCCCAAGCGTATCCTTTATGGAGGACAGGCTCTCCTCCACCGGCCCCAAACTCTGGCTGACCTGTCCCAGATGGCGGGTCTGAAGGGCCTGGTCCCTTCTCAGGTTGGCGGGCAGAAACTTGGCCACCCACTAGTTTTGTGGGTTGCCTTCCTGCCTCCAGATGAGGCTTGTGGCTGGGGAGAAGGGGAGCCCCATGGGAGGGGAGCCCTGTTGGGGGAGGAGTGGGAGGGGCTACCCCGGATGGAGGCCTGGCTGCTGCCAGCCATAGGGGAATCCTCCTCCAAAAATAACAAGTCAGTCCCTGACATGACCTCCTCCTCCAACTCAAACCCCTCCTCCTCAACCTCCTCCGAGGACTCCGGCCTTGTCTGGGGTTCTTCAGCAGGCTGCTGTCCCGGGGACGGTGCGGTCAGGCCAGCACCCTCCTGCACATCTGTGGATGACACAAAACATTCACAGGTTGGAGGATTCACACACTTGCCTCATATTCCCTTCCCCCCCCCCCCCACACACACATGCTACACACCAGATATAAAAAAAAAAAAACGTACCTGTCCTCACGGCCTCCTGACTGGAGTCAAAGCCAGGCAGCCCCTCCACTTGCTGCCTGTTGAAGGTCTGGGCCACCGCACGCTCCTCCTCAGTCAGCCTGACAGGGCATGGTGGGTCCCCTCCAGTGCCCCTGGCATGGGCGGCAATCTTGGCCAGCTTCCCACGGACCACACGCCGGAGGTCATTAATCTTCTTGGCGATCCCCTGGCGTGTCCGGGTCTCCCCCCCCCCCAACGTGTTGACCTGGTCGGTAATTTCCTGCAATATCTGTGCCTTCCTGGCCAGGGTGGTGTTGGCACTCTCGGGGCCGTGCAGAAAACGGCCATATTGTGTAATGCCCTGGCAAGAATGCCCTTCTCCCCCAAAGAAAAATTTAACTTTCGCTTCCTTTCACTCATGTTCTCACAAACTGGAACCAAAACAATCACCAAAAATCAGTCAGCAAAAAACAGACACCAAAAATCAGTCAGCAAAAATCAGACAGCAAAAATCAGACAGCAAAAAACAAACAGCAAAAAACAGACAGCAAATAAGTATCAAAAACAGTCACCAAACAACACTCTGAAAACCACTATCAAAAACACTATACTAAACAGTCAAGAAATATATGAAACGCAAGTCACAAACCGACAAACGCGAACACACAACAGAACAAAAGCACTTTGCTGTATAGGGAGGGATACAAAGGGATGTACTTTTGCAAAGGAAGTGCGTTTGTCTCTGTCTATTTAAGCTCTCTGCGTAGCTCACTAAGTTGACCGGGCCAAGTTCCAATCTCACTGATTGCGCCGTGCTGAGTTATGAGCATGCGCAGAGAGGTGCTGACCATGGTGTGCTTCATGTGCGCATGCGCAATCCGGCCGACCCTTCATTTGCATGGGGTCACGGCTCATTTCAATGTAACACGCCCACGTCCTTCCCAATTTGAATTACTCCACCTTACGCCTCGGAAATTACGTTGCACCGGCGCAAAATTCTGCGCAAATACTACGAGGATACGGTAATTGCGCCTCTACATTGTGCCGGTCTAACGTAAAGGAGGTGCGCTACTCCCGTCAAAATATGCGCCAATGTACCTGAATCTGGCCCGATATGTTTAAGTATTTATACCTTAATCCTTTGCTCCTAGACTATTAAGTGGGGTGCCTTACTGGATTTAAACCTTTATTATGAAGGAGAAAGTCAGAGAAGACACTTGGATCAGACATGTTACATACATGGGTGATTTATTTTAAGTATTCTGTAAACTCATAAGGGGTGCTGCTGTGCACTAGGGTGTATATACTCCTGGCCCCTGCACTCTGTAATTTACCCATTCCTGACTCCTGCACATTCTATATTACATACACCTGACCCTTGCACTCTGTACATTATCTGCAACTGATCGCTGCACTCTATATGTACAGTAGGTATAATGATTAGGTGATGATTGGTCATGCACAACATAGGAGTGTGTGTGTGCGTGGGGGGGGGGGGTTGAGTTTTTTTATGTTTCTTCCATTTGCGAATAATTGCACCAACTGTTGTCACCCTCTCGCCAAGCTGCTTGACAATGGTCTTGTAGCCCATTTCAGCCTTGTACAGGTCTACTATCTTGTCCTTGACATCCTTGGAGAGCTCTTTGGTCTTTTATACAGGTAACAAGCTGCAATTAGGAGCACTCCCTCAAAGAGAGTGCTTCCAATCTCAGCTCGTTACCTGTATAGAAGACACCTGGGAGCCTGAAATATTGCTGATTGATAGGGGATAAAATATTTATTTCGGTAATTAAAATGCAAACAATTTATAACTTGTGTTTTATAACTTTTTGAAATGCGTTTTTCTGGATATTTTTGTTGTTATTCTGTCTCTCACTGTTAAAATAAACCTAACAATAAAATTATAGACTGATTATTTCTTTGTCAGTGGGCAAATGTACAAAATCAGCAGAGGATCAAATAGTTTTTTCCCTCGCTGTTTAAAAGTCTATAGTGTTAAAATGTCAAGATTCTGGTAGATATTCATAAACACATGTGAGCTGGGTGACTTGTCACAGAAGATTTTCAGAAGTTCATTCATGTCTACTAAATGCCAAGCCACTGAAATTAAAAATAATGAGTATAATGATAATCTTTTGAAAATACAAAATAACCTGAAAAATAACTATTTCTGTGTTCTTTTGCTGGCCCGTAGAAGCTTTTAGAAAGTCAGTAAGGGCCTATTTACACCGAATGCCGTGTACACATGATCACTTTTTGTGATAAAAAAAAAAAAAACGTTGTTTTCCACCATGAAAAAAAAACGACGTTTTTCCAACTTCATCATAAAAAACGATGTTGCCTACACACCATCGTTTTTTCAAAATGCTCTAGCAAAGCGCGGTTACGTACAGCACGTACGACATAACTTGCTTCTGAGCATGCGCGAGTTTAAAACGTCATTTAAAATGTCTTTTTAGCCCACACACAATCATTTTTTACAACCCAAAAAACGACATTTTTGTCGACATTTTTGTCGTTTTTCAGAAGACGGAAAACGTCGCATTAGCCCACACACGATCATTTTAAATGACGTTTTAAAATTTTAATTTTATTACATCACAAAAAACGACCGTGTGTACCCGGCATCAGAAATCTATTGTAGTTCGTTAGCAGCATCACTGTCTACTGCGTTAAGGAAGCCCTGTGGTGCCAAAAAAGAAAAAACGAATGAAAAAAAAAGCACACGACCCTTTTTTAGAAACTCTGCATGCCACACTGAGTGGATATGTAGTGGTACCCCAGTAGGGGCTGCTAAGTGATATGGGCCCCCTGTCGCCCTGCCCAGCCTAGCATTCACTTCCCAGACACTCCAAGACAATGAACAGTCCATTGCTTTGTTTTTGTTATATTATTGCGGGATTTAACTTGGATGGGGTATGGGAAATATGGGATGCCCAGAAGAATAACAGCAAAATTGCTAGGGACGACTATATATACACACTTTGTACACTCTTTCAGGCTCCTGCTTGCAGACTATTGTTTTCTCTCTCTCTAGGAGAAGCTAGCACATGATTAGGCCCGACATTGGCTCAGCCAGGCCTTAGGAATTTGCCCTTTGTAGGCAGGGACTGCAGTCCACTATAGTGTAGCAGAAAGTATGGAAAGTCTTGTTAGTGCTAGTTGTCCTTATGGTGGGCTACTGCTCCCAGTCAGTCCTCTTCAGGCCCTGCCCTCCTTCTTGGCTGCAGCTGTTGACTTCACTGCCCATGACATTGCACTCCTCACTATTGGCTCCACATCCAGCTCTGACTGTTTCCGCTCAGTCTTCTCTGGCACGCCTCTCCAGTCTTCCCAACTGCACAAGTTACTCACCAGCCCTTCCTGTGGTTCCCTCCTGAAGACTTGCCAAGCAGTACTAGCTCCTGCAGTTCTCTCTGACTCCTTCTGTGCCCCCTGTCCAGATCCATCATGCTTTCTTGAAGGGCTCCATCCTGCACCCGACTCCCAGGTCCAAGGTCACCCCCACCTCCCAGACTGGGGAGCTCTCTCAGGCCCCGTACACACGGCAGAGAACCTCGACGGGCGGAACACATCGTTCCGCCCGTCGAGGTTCTCTGCCGGCCGTCAGAATCGGCGACCCGCCCGTTGGGAAAGGCAACCAGCCATTCATCCCGACGGGCCGTCGAGCAAATAGAGAACCTGTTCTCTATTTGCTCGACGAGTTTCCCGACGGGCGGGGCTCGCCGAGAGCGTACACACGGCCAAGGTTCTCGGCAGAATGCGGCTCCCAGCGAGGTTCTCGCTGGTTTCTGCCGAGAACCTCGGCCGTGTGTACGGGGCTTCAAAGACCTTGACAGCCTAGTACTCCATACTCAGTTCTTCTATCAGACAACTCCTCCCCTGCGGGGCTGACCATGGGTATTTAAAGGAGGCCTGCCCCCTGCCAATCATAGTTGGGGATTGTTCAGCGCTCCTTGAGACACCCCAGACAGCTCCACCTCTCTTCTCCTCACCCTCTTTCAGAATCCTCTCGAAGAAAGAGGGAGATGACAGTTGAGTGATGCTTTCTGTGAGTCACAGCTGCTGCTCTGAGCCACTCCCAGCCCACACAGATCAAAACAAACAGACCTAGCTTCAATTAACGATCTGGCCAATCATTTTATTGTTTTTCAAAAGAACAGGCTCTACAGCAAATATAGTAACTAAAAGATAAAAAAACACACAAAGCTTGTGTGAAATTTAGCGCTAAAGGAACCTGATAATTGCAATCAGAGTACACAAACGCTCATAAATCTTATATTGATATGAAAAAGGTGCAAAGACCAAAGTCTATGGGAAACAAAAAACGTGTTTCAAAGTGAATTTTTAGGGGTGAACCCCTTAAATTAGTAACATTTATGTTGCTGCAGTGGGTGTTGAGGCTGTGGAAGATAAAAGAAAGAGAGGGGAGAGAAGCGCCAGGCATGTTCCTAGTACAGTAATAAAAATGTATTTAAGATGAAATTCTTTAAATGACAGAAAAATGGATTGCACTCACATAGTGCTCAGTGGTTGTGGGCTTGCCAAGTCCAGTGAGAGAACAGAAAACTGCAGGGTGACTCTTGGATGATGTGCTGCAAGCGTTGTGAACAGTGGGGAGCCGGAGGCTTTGAGGAGCCATGTTACTTCTGTCTTTATATGTATTTTTCTACTAATAATGCATGTGTATATCATTACAGTATATGTACAATTTGTGCTCTAATCCAAGGCCCAGATGAAGCGGCCTATCCCCCAAAACGCATATGCCCTGTACACACGATAGGTTAGTCTGATGAAAACGGTCTGATGGATTTTTCCATCAGTTATCCGATGAAGCTGACTGATGATAAATCGTGCCTGCACACCATCAGTTAAAAAACCGACCGTGTCAGAACGCGGTTACGTAAAACACAACGACGTGCTGAAAAAAATGAAGTTCAATGCTTCCAAGCATGCGTCGACTTGATTCTGAGCATGCGTGGATTTTTAACCGATGGACGTACCCACAGACGATCGTTTTTTCTATAGGTTTTTTATCCATCAGATAATTTTAAAACAAGTTCCAATTTTTTTAACCTATGGGGCCCACACACAATCGGCTTGGTCTGATGAAAACGGTCCATCAGATCGTTTTCATCAGACTAACCTATCGTGTGTACGCAGCAATAGGCCACTTTTTGGATTTTGGATTCCTTGGCCAGGACCAGCACACCCTGAACAAGTGAACTGTAACCAATTTGTGTTCTTTCCAACTTATTTTAACCAAACTCTGTGTATATGTAAAATAAAGATATGTTATTTTTTTTAATTCTCATGGTTTGTTCATTTATTAGACCCTACCAGGTACATGTAAAGTCACACTCTATCTTGCTTTAATATGATATAATACATTTTTAGTTTTGGGTTTCATACCAGTTTAACAGACCAAAAGTAACGAAATAAGATGAATTCACTGTTAAGGTTTGCATACACTTTAAATGTCCAAGAGGACATTTCATACCGGGGGGGGTCAAAACTCACATATCTAGCATCTCACTATCCATAGCTAGCATCTCACTAGCATCCTTTCCACTTTTTGAGGCAAATTACTTCACAAACATAAGGTTCATTGGCGCACTTGGTCAAACTTTCGACTCTTCTGGTTGTGATGAATAGCCGCAGAGAAAATGTCAGGCCACTCAAAGATCCTACATTCCGCCTCCAGTCAAAGGACACACATAATGCATTTCATTTGGCGAAAAAAAAAAAAAAAAAACAAGGTTCACCAAGTATAGTGCGTTTCAAACTGGAGGTGATGGGGCTAAATGTTCCATGTTTGCTAAGCAACCTAACTGGCCCAGCTCACAAAATATCATGATTTACATTCCACCTCCAGTCATGCGAGGACACACATAATGCATTTCATTTTGCGAAAACCAAAAAAACAAGGTTCTCTAAGCATAGTGTGTTTCAAACCGGTGGTGATAAGGCTTAAATGTTCCTTATCTGCTAAGCAGCCTAACTGGCCCAGCTAACAAAATTCCATGCCTCTAATGAAACCCCACTTTCAGTTATCCTAGACCTAGAGGATGTTGACTCCTCAAAGCGTCTGTTATGAATCTGGGGGGAGGGGGGGGGGTTCTGAGCAATTCTTTGCCTGGAAGAAGGATTTGCTACAAAAAAAAATTACATTTTCCAAAAAATCAACAGTTTAAATTGCTGGCAATTTATTGTTGGCTTCTTAAAAACAATTTTAAACCAATATTTCTTAGTAAATTTCAATGATTTCAATGGGGTTTGGCATCCAGACTTCTTTGAAGTTCTCCAAATCCAGTTCAAACAGAACCCATCGCAGTTCAGCTCATCCCTATTCAAGACCACGGATGGGCTATCTGTGCTAAATGCAATGCTTTTTAACAGTACGGGCCTAAAATGAGAGTCGTCCGTGAAATGGGCCAGATGGTAGGTCATTGGCTATGCACAGGATGCCTATTCATCTGGTGATTTTAGTTTTTCTTCATGAGCTGGAAGAAAAATAAGATACTGTACAATTAAGAGAGAATTACGAAGGAGGCTACATTTTCCAGAATGTGAAGAACAGAATTGAGATCTAAATGTCTACTTTGTAAAGAATGTAAAAGAAAAAATTGACAGAAAGTGGAAAAAGAAGAAAGGAAGGAAAGGTCCATGAGGATTTGAGTAGATGTAAACCCAATCACTAAAATCTCATACAAACATGTTGCTGTCCTGTAATTTCAAAATTAGTTTTCTGTTCTTTTA